>CM077786.1:32263561-32886061 GCA_039737535.1 Lagodon rhomboides
TGCTCCTCCTCAATGGCATCATCCAAGGGAGATTGTGAAGTCAGCTGAGGAAAAGATGTGAGAAAAGATGAGAAATCATCTAAAGCAAACATGATACTCTGTTCAAGTACAATACCAAAACTTTCAGTAATATTAAACCAATTGTTATTAAAATAAACATTTTGATAATGCCTTACTCTTACTAACGTCTAAAAGTAAGCAAGTCATAAAAGAAGGCACAGTATCCTGTCTCTTAAATTCTGTATTTCTATAGCTGTACATAGCTATAAACATGCATTACATTGAAGTGAGGAAGCTGCATTACATTTACAGCCATGGTTTGCAAAACCATGCATCTGCTGGCAGATGGAAAATAAAGTGCACTAGAAAGAAAGAAATTAAGAAACATAAAATATTCATCTAAACATTCCACAAATCTTGTGCTGGTAATTTCTTTACATAGTTGTCCTAATTTCAATATTTTGTGCCAGAGTAGGGCTGGGCGATAAAACGATATCCATATCGCCCAGCCCTATGCCAGAGGTATTTTGCCAATTTGGAATTGGGGCCTGAAAATAAAAATGTTACCAGTTGACAGACAAAAGTTTTTAATTTCAGATGTTTTTTCTATCACTGCTTATGCATGTTCACAGGTGCAATTCATGAGTACAATTTGGACTTATGGCGGCTGTAAATCATATATTCTTATCAAAAGTGTTGAATAGTTCCAATAGTCATCAGTATTATAGAGTGTTTGGTCAGTAAACCATGTATCTCCCTCTCTCTTTCTACTCAGGCAGAAAAAAAAGGAAAAACATGTTCTGGAATCCCATCGCACTTAAGCCAATCAAGACTGAGAACTCATAAGGAGGCAGTCCGGTTTCCTTGCTGAAGCCACAGAAAGCAGGATCCTCCTGTTCTGTGTCTCATTTATAAAACATTGCACAGGATCCATACTAAAAGAGCATGTGCGCCCAAAAAACGTAAATGACATGCCCTAAAAAGAAAAGTAATCAGATTTTTAAAACGGTGCCTATACACACTGGCACTCAATGTTCTCTTTATTTTAACAGTCCAGCTGAAATTGTGTGCACGTGGATCAGCCTCATATTTTGCCCTCTACACACCCAAATTAAATTGGTCAAAACATTCAAATGGTCCAACTGAGGGGAAGACAAAGAAAATAAATCTCTGTATTTTTAGGCTCTACACTGATATACATTTGGTATTATTGAGTACTTAATTTTTAATTGTAGGTCAAAGCCATATCTGAGATGCCAAGAGTACTTTTAATGAAAACAGACTGATCAAAATAAAATGCAAATGACTGCCTTCCCTGTTTGGCAAATATATAAACCGGTTTGCAGTGAATCTCCTAGTAATACACATGAGGAAAAGAGTTGGGCAGACAGCAATGTTCACATTACTCACAAGAGCATCCAGTTCTGCCGGTTTCTGAGCCTGCCGTGCACGCTTTAACAGAATCGTGGTATGTTGTCTATCTTTAGCATTTCGCTGCTCCTCTGCAATTTTATGTCGATTGAAGCATTCCTCATGGTGCCTTCTCAGTTTTGCCATTCGACACTATGAGGACAGCAATTAAATTAGATAAGACCTTGTTGAGCAAAGCAAATATTACCTGGAAACAAAACACTTAACAGTCAAAAATGTGCAATAATGTAATAGCAATTACATTGAAAGATGAAAAGTGGCTGGTATTTGCCCCTGGACTGCTGCTGTTGAAGTTGATCTTATCTTCCATTGGAGATGTATCCACAGGACCAGATAACAGCTAAAACACAAAAAGCATGTATGCATGTGAGTGAGCACTCTTTGACCAATGTGAAAATGTATCAAATCTTAGACCCTATGCACTATATGAAGGAAAAAAAAACTGGTGGTTTTAGGTTGACAACATAAATTGGTATGGGTTTGGCTGTAGAATATTGTACTACATTGCTGGTTATGCATTGCAATGTTTTGTTGGGGTGTTCAAATTTATTCGAACGAACTACAGGTAATTTTAAATTCGTTCAAACTTGATTTGTTGATAAACTGACAGCCCTAGTAAGAACACATATAGTGGAATAATCAAAGGTCGATATAAACCCACTTAATAAAACAAGAGCCTTTGATCTGCATTTTCAAAATGAACCTATTTAGTGGGCTTTATGTCACATCTGGTAACATTTTAACTACTTAGTGTTAACAAGAGACGTTAAGTTAAACTTAGTTTAGTTTATCAGATAACCAATACCGTCTCATCCCTGAGGGATTAAGTAGTCTATGCAGTAATGTGGCTCCTACCTGAGGTCTGTCACTCTCATCCACAGTCTGCTCCCAGACTTCAGGTGATGATTTCTGCTGGAAACACAAACAGGATACAATTTAAGAAACCAACAAGACTTAAAGTTTGAACTTAAGTGTGTGAGGATGTAGGTGGCTCCATTTATGTCACGTCTGGGAACATTTTAACTGCTCAGAGTTATGAGACGTTCAAGCAAGTTTAACTTATGTCAGTCTAGACATACTTTTGGGGTCGTTCAAAACACACACACTTGCTACCCAAACCTAATTGGGGACGTCCGTTAGATGAAACCTTTAGACACCAGTTTGTCAGTCTAGACATACTTTTGGGGTCGTTCAAAACACACACACTTGCTACCCAAACCTAATTGGGGACGTCCGTTAGATGAAACCTTTAGACACCAGTTTGTCAGTCTAGCCATACTTGTGGTGTGGTAACTGACAGACAGAGTCCATCCCAACAGCAGACACACAGACATGAGAAGTACTTATGGACACATACTACTTGGGCTGCCATAAGAGAAGTGCTGGGAGGTAATTCATACTCACTGACCCACTATATACAACACAGATTACCAATACCGTCTCATCCCTGAGGGATTAAGTAGTCTATGCAGTAATGTGGCTCCTACCTGAGGTCTGTCACTCTCATCCACAGTCTGCTCCCAGACTTCAGGTGATGATTTCTGCTGGAAACACAAACAGGATACAATTTAAGAAACCAACAAGACTTAAAGTTTGAACTTAAGTGTGTGAGGATGTAGGTGGCTCCATTTATGTCACGTCTGGGAACATTTTAACTGCTCAGAGTTATGAGACGTTCAAGCAAGTTTAACTTTGTCAGTCTAGACATACTTTTGGGGTCGTTCAAAACACACACACTTGCTACCCAAACCTAATTGGGGACGTCCGTTAGATGAAACCTTTAGACACCAGTTTGTCAGTCTAGACATACTTTTGGGGTCGTTCAAAACACACACACTTGCTACTCAAACCTAATTGGGGACGTCCGTTAGATGAAACCTTTAGACACCAGTTTGTCAGTCTAGACATACTTGTGGTGTGGTAACTGACAGACAGAGTCCATCCCAACAGCAGACACACAGACATGAGAAGTACTTATGGACACAGACTACTTGGGCTGCCATAAGAGAAGTGCTGGGAGGTAATTCATACTCACTGACCCACTATATACAACACAGATTACCAATACCGTCTCATCCCTGAGGGATTAAGTAGTCTATGCAGTAATGTGGCTCCTACCTGAGGTCTGTCACTCTCATCCACAGTCTGCTCCCAGACTTCAGGTGATGATTTCTGCTGGAAACACAAACAGGATACAATTTAAGAAACCAACAAGACTTAAAGTTTGAACTTAAGTGTGTGAGGATGTAGGTGGCTCCATTTATGTCACGTCTGGGAACATTTTAACTGCTCAGTGTTATGAGACGTTCAAGCAAGTTTAACTTTTGTCAGTCTAGACATACTTTTGGGGTCGTTCAAAACACACACACTTGCTACCCAAACCTAATTGGGGACGTCCGTTAGATGAAACCTTTAGACACCAGTTTGTCAGTCTAGACATACTTTTGGGGTCGTTCAAAACACACACACTTGCTACTCAAACCTAATTGGGGACGTCCGTTAGATGAAACCTTTAGACACCAGTTTGTCAGTCTAGACATACTTGTGGTGTGGTAACTGACAGACAGAGTCCATCCCAACAGCAGACACACAGACATGAGAAGTACTTATGGACACAGACTACTTGGGCTGCCATAAGAGAAGTGCTGGGAGGTAATTCATACTCACTGACCCACTATATACAACACAGATTACCAATACCGTGTCATCCCTGAGGGATTAAGTAGTCTATGCAGTAATGTGGCTCCTACCTGAGGTCTGTCACTCTCATCCACAGTCTGCTCCCAGACTTCAGGTGATGATTTCTGCTGGAAACACAAACAGGATACAATTTAAGAAACCAACTAGACTTAAAGTTTGAACTTAAGTGTGTGAGGATGTAGGTGGCTCCATTTATGTCACGTCTGGGAACATTTTAACTGCTCAGTGTTATGAGACGTTCAAGCAAGTTTAACTTTGTCAGTCTAGACATACTTTTGGGGTCGTTCAAAACACACACACTTGCTACCCAAACCTAATTGGGGACGTCCGTTAGATGAAACCTTTAGACACCAGTTTGTCAGTCTAGACATACTTGTGGTGTGGTAACTGACAGACAGAGTCCATCCCAACAGCAGACACACAGACATGAGAAGTACTTATGGACACAGACTACTTGGGCTGCCATAAGAGAAGTGCTGGGAGGTAATTCATACTCACTGACCCACTATATACAACACAGATTACCAATACCGTCTCATCCCTGAGGGATTAAGTAGTCTATGCAGTAATGTGGCTCCTACCTGAGGTCTGTCACTCTCATCCACAGTCTGCTCCCAGACTTCAGGTGATGATTTCTGCTGGAAACACAAACAGGATACAATTTAAGAAACCAACAAGACTTAAAGTTTGAACTTGAGTGTGTGAGGATGTAGGTGGCTCCATTTATGTCACGTCTGGGAACATTTTAACTGCTCAGTGTTATGAGACGTTCAAGCAAGTTAAATTCATGCAAGGCTTTAAGGCATCAAAAGCTGGATACCACCCAACTCTAGGATACATCATGGAAAGGCACGTTACATTCATACTCAAACAACCAAAATAAATGTCATCACAATTTAACTCAAATGCTGGTGTACCTGTTTGCGCCAAGGCCAGTCTGCATCGCCGTAGTTGTATGTTACTTCTTCACCTGGGGTAATGTCTTTTATAGCAAACAAGCATAGGTGTGGCATCCCACCAATATCAATAGTTTTCATCTTGCAGTTAGGCTTTCGGTTGTCATCGTTCACCAGCCTTCCAAGCGACTTGTCTTCAACTGATGCATCAAGACTTAAGAAAAAGAACAATAAAGTTGAGACTAAAAGTTGCTAACTTGGTTTGTATACAGTGGTCAGCATAGTAAGACAGTTAAAAAAAAACGTAAAATTTGGATAAAGAAAGACTGGAGAGAAGGGAAAGTTTAATTCAACAGCTGAGCAAGCCACTGAAGTATGACATGAACCTCGTGCTGGGCGCTGCGATTTTCTCAGTTTTACCATCAACTGGTGTTTTTTTCAAGAAGGATTATTGTAGAGATGAAAGCATCACAATATCTGTTACTGGGGCTGATTAAATGAAGATTTACACTATATTTCAATTTTCACCTGACAAAATGTACTTTATTTTAGAGTGAATATCCATTTTACATGAGGCCAGTGAAGACACAGAACTCTAGAATCCAAGTGCTCGTGAAGTAACCATGTTTAACCATCAAATGTCTCATTTGAGATTTCCTGGGTATAAAACTGTACAGATAAGGGCTGGGCGATATGGCCTAATAATAATATCATGATAATTTCAGGCAGTATCACGATACACCATCTATACCTCAATACTTTAAAAGCTCCTCTAAAGCACTTCAAGAATGTGTCATTCGCACCTTTTGATGCATACAATGACACCAGTATGATGGTTCAAGTCGTCCCTGCAACATTTCTCTACATTAAACGTTCCTGTTTGTAATATATTCATCAGTGGTTTCTGTGGATTTTTTAAATTTAATTTGCATGGAAAAAGGGGGAAAACTGCCCATGTCATGCATTCCTACGGATTACACCTGCAAGGAAGGGCATATTCACTCTTACTTACCAATAATTTTTCCCTTTCCACTGAAAATCAAACAGGAACACTGCTTCTGTGTCATCATAGTGCCTCCAAGAAAGGGGGACGTCCTGTTTGAGAAGTTTACCACGGTATTCAAGCACAAAATCTCCTTTTCTGAAAGCCTCAGTAGCAAAAACACCCCGACCTTTAAAATAAGGAAAAATAAAACACCATATCAATATTTTTAATCTACTACAGCAGCATGCCATATTTTAAATCAGAATCTACTGTTCTGGGAGCTATAGCAAAGCTGTGCAACAATATTGTGTTAGATGGTGGGCCATCAGCAAAGTCTGTGTGTGCCATGGAAGTTTTCAAAACCACAGAGTATTACTAAATTCACAATTATATAACAAGTAATGAATGGAAGTGTGGACATTTTTTGATTACAAGATGCATCATAATGCAGACATGAAGACTCTGCATAGAGACAGGGACCTTGTAGCAAGAAAAAAATACAGGGTGTGCAGCAGCATTGGGTGGAGTTATTTCTCTGAGCATCTGATTCATTACATGTATGTACAGAAACTTTAACCAAATATTACCAAAATGGCTCAAAAATACTGCATAATCCAGCTCTCCCAATCCACATAGCCTTATTAACAAAGTTACCTTAATAAATGAGATATGCATCAGATGCAGTGCTGACTTAATAATAAAAGAAAAACATTAGATAAATCAAAAATATAAAAACTAACCTTTGTGCAGATTGATAAAACGCTCTTTGAGTCCAGCCTTATCAATTTTCAGCTGAATGTGTTGCTCTGCATCTTGTTGTGGAGTGACTCGTTTCTTCTTCCTCACTCTCTCCATTGAACTTCCAATGCTAGCCATCTCACCTGTTGGAGAGAATACTTATCTATGAGAGTCACTAAGATTAGATAACAGATTCTCAGTTAACTAACATTAGTTTCATACATGTTTGGACATAATTTTGTATTGATACCATACCTAAACACTAAAGCAGACTATCAACCCTCATAATAAAAACCTCTTAAAAAGCAAATGCAATGTGTAGGTCATTAAAGTATTAACCATTTTCCATCAAACACATTGCTTATTTGTATTATACACACAAGATGGATATATTAAAGTTATTTATAGATCCCCTTTAAAATCTGATAATGTACAGTCCTGGAACACAATTTCAATTAAATAATTGGAACAATGTGTTTTCATTACAATACACTAAACACATTGGCTTGTATCAAAGTTTAAACCACAACTGATTGAAAAGCTTAGTTCAAGACCCTCCAAGAAATAACGTTAAATAGCGGATCATTCTTATCACTGCAATCAACAAAATCTACTCAAAATTCAATAACTCATCCCCTCCTCGAAAGACTGTATAATTAGTTGTTTTTTTTTATCACAAACTCTAATAACATTCACAGAATAAGGCTCACCAAGACTGGCGCTAATCTGTGCTCTTTTTTTCTCCAAACTAAGTAGTGCACCTGTGTCCGTGACTCACTCTGCTAGCTTACTTCACAATTAGCCTGCATAGCGCAGCTATGATATGCTGCGTTACCTTAAATTGTCAGGACCACTCTTTAATACAAATGGCGACAAAACTCTTTGGCCTTAACTTGCATGCTGCAGTGACAGGTAATCTAACTGCTAAACCCTGCTACGAACTTCAGCACCACAAGCTCCCACTACTTAACATTAGTTAGCTAACATCAGGCTAACACGGCCATTAGCGCTCAAGCTTAAATGTCCGGTCATCTGCACCAATTCAACAGAAAAGAAGGAAGCAGCACTTTTTTTTTCTTTTTTTACGGATGTCAGTCATTAAACGGCTGGATGTTGGCACACTGCACAAAACCCTGTTGTTTCAATAAAACGTTTTGCTTACCTTAAAATGTTACTCCTTCGTGGCATCCTGCTGCCATTCTGCTGTCAACATTGACCATGGCACATGCGCAGAGCTGCCGGGAAGACACGCACGTGCTACCTTTCGGAAGTGGGGATGGGGGCGGGGGCGGATTTTACAATGTAGATTTGCTTATTGGAGGCGGTGTTAATCTTATCTTTGTAGTCGTGTGTGGATTGAATGGTGCATTATATGAGTGTTTTACACTTTAGTCAATGGTGACTATTATTTATTGTATAAGTCACAAGAGTACAGACCTTTTTGAAAATAGCTATAAAGATATAATAATAATAATAATAATAATAATAATAATAATAATAAACATTATTATTATTAGTAGTAGTAGTAGTATTAAGTTCAACTACACTCACAAATACTGCTCACCCAGTATGCAGTATTGTTTACAATTTTCAGAATACTGAAACTCATCCAGCAGTGCTATATCCTACCCTGTATAGCATGTAGCATATTGATAATTAGGGCCTATGTTATCAGTAGTTTATTAGAACAGTGATTAAAGCAGTCGGCTTGATTTGTAATATAGAAGTCAAGAAAAAATTGTTTCACTTCCATTCACCTTTGGTTAAATCAAGATTACATTATAACAAAAAAGACAACAAAAGATCAACTTTGTCACCATACCATAAGCTTTTACTGCTGTTCAGAAAATGGAGTTAATACATATAATAGATGAATAGAATAGATTAAGTCTGCTGAGGAAAGACAAAAATGAAGGATGCATGGTATGAAAACGTAATACCTCTATCCCAGAACATTTGGATCCATGTGACTCTAAATAATGGGGAAATATATCCTGATATTGGTTTTGTGTAGAAGCTTATTATGATTTATTCCAAACCTTAGTGATCTGTTTCACATCAACCGCAGATACTGCAGCTAACAAGTTCTTCACATTTAGACATACATTATTAGTTCTATACTCAGAGTTCAAGGCTCTGTTGTTGTCAGTCATTATACAGTGTTCGTCTTTGTTTTTGTTCCCTCAAACTAAATACTACTGACCAAAATCCACACCTAAAATGATGTTTATTTTTGATAAAGCAGGAACGTCAGTAAGTTAATTAACTCTAATCATTTGTGTATCAACAAAAGGCTGCATACGCACAAGGCTACACCATTTTAAACTATCTTAAAATGGTTGTTTGGGGGCACGTGGGTCTAAAGAAGATCTATGTAGACTAACTAGCAATAGCAATCTATCAACATGGTTTGCTCCATTGGTGGTTCATACAGACAGAGACAAGTCAATTTCAATATCTTGCAGAAAAAATCATCAAAGTCATAAATGGAGCTATGGATCTAAATCATAATTTGTCTCAAAAACAACAATAATTTATTTATTTTGTATAAGGGATCAAAATGCTTCATGCAAATATCATCATTTTTAACAGAAATGCAACTTTGTCCATAAAAGTTGAGTGTAGATTTGAAAATATGGCTACTTCAGTTGTGGAATGCTATGTTTTTAACAGCAACATAATAATGAAATTAACATAGGTAAGATGTCACACTGAGAGCAAGGAGGTTGAAACCAATGCAGGAAATGGCAGGCAGGGAACTCTATGGATCAAGTTTAATTCATCATCATGTCAGGAATAGGCAAACACAACAGAGCATAACAAATGACCAAAAAAAAAATTAAATCAGTCACAAAAAAGTCAGAAGCTTAAAGGTACTCTAAGCACGGTTGGTTGATGTCACTTCTGTTGACGTTGAAAAATGGTATCGAACAAAATGGAGCTAGCTTGCCCCTCCCCATCTCCACCTCTCCCCCTCTCGTACTCCCTGACATGAATGCGCATAAGGGTTAGAACATTTAAATACAGACTTGGCTTGTTCCTTCTTCTTTTCCCTGTTCTTGGCCAGATGAGCATCTGAACGTCTCCTTTTTGGTCCTGTGTCAGCCATATCAAAAAATACAGTCCTCTAGCTAACTTTTCTCGTCTACTCTACTCCCCCAACCCTCCTTCATGTGCATGCATGCAAACTCCCAATCCTTCTTGTCAGTGATTGGCTGGTTGGTGCAGCCTGGACCACAATGTTTTGGAGCCTGGGCTGTTCACAGAGACCAAGGTTTTTCACAGTATATTCAGAGGACAGACAGCCAGCGGATCGTGAGGAGATGTTTGTTGTATGTGACTAGCTTAGAAACCGCGTAACAAGACTTAGAATAACTTTAATATTGGGGAGGTTTTGGGTAGGCACTGGTTCGTGATGGAGGGGTAGTGCAACTAAACAAGATGGTGTATCGGTCAGGACACAATGAAGGGGGGATGAAGATGGTGTACTGAATTCTGTATTGTTCCAGCTTGATATTCAGTATTGTTACACACTGATAATAGCAGTCTGAAATAATAAAAAAATAAAAACCATGTCTAGTACTTTAACAGCAGTAGATCCATATCACTGTTAAACATAACAAAAATAGCTCTACTTGCATGGACAAAATTTCCTGAACAAATGTATACATAAATGCATTACTGTTATGCATATAAATGCTCTTAAAGCAAGATAAACCAGCTGGATACACAGGAACTGATACACTTCAGAGAACGACATTCAGCATTGTTTTTACTCTCACTGTTTGACTGTCATGAGCCACCGTACTGTGTACTCTCATCCAGTCAGAATGCACGGAGGTCTAGTTAACTTTCCCTTGGGTTCTGTATCGCACTTGCCAGTTACTGAAGACACGGATTAGATGCAGTTATGTACATTCTGTGTGATCATTGACTCATGTTGACAACAGACAACTTCTACAGTAGGGTTTGGAGAAGTAGGCTCAGTAATGGTAGCTATGTGCTTCCAAGAGCTTGCAATGCATTGGAGTGCACATAGACTTGGCTAATGATGCCAACACGGTCTTCAAGTTAGTGCAACTTGAAAGTTTGTAAAAAAGAATTAGGTTTCACAAAATTGACTGAGTGTCTCACAATTGTACTTAACTTTAAGCAAATCCACATCACTTCAGCAGATAGCATGTAGCATGTAGCACTGGTATATGCATGCTACTGCAGTGCCAGCTACATTTCTAGCTATGGATAGAACTAGATAAATCCTTATGAATATTCATTTCACAGTCAGACTTTATTTTTTGTTAAGTTATTGTTTGCTAAGTTATCATTTACTATGTAGGCTTCCAGGTTCATATTTCCCTTCTATGATTTTATTATCACGTAACCTACTTTTGGGGTCGTGGGCAGTTCCACACACTTCCACTAGGGGCAATGTAGAGTTATACACAGATATGATTTTATTATCACGTAACCTACTTTTGGGGTCGTGGGCAGTTCCACACACTTCCACTAGGGGCAATGTAGAGTTATACACAGATTGGTGGGGGGAGTAGAGTTGGGCCACACACACACACAAAATATCTGAAAAAAACAAGTTTTGGGGACAATGGAGATTTTCAGACAGAAACCCATATTAGAGCATGCTGAATGCAACTGCAATGAAATCTAATTGAGGACCGTGGTTTTCGTCCCCAATGGCAATGGTGTCCCCAATCAACTGGTGTGTGAGCGGATGAAAATCCCCAATTTGGACTTAAGTAAGGACACACACACACACACACACACACACACACACACACACACACACAGAGTCTTTCTCTGGCTGTGGGTCACTGGAAATGCCACCTTTTTTCCTGAATGCTGCACAAATTGGGCTGGTTTAATAAGGATTAGCCCACACTGAGGGAAAATAAGTAGCTGGAAGTAATTTAAAGTACACATTCACTCACACACATGCACAGACACACACACACACACTAACATGCATGTGCATTGAGTTGGACAAGAGTAAAAGACAGTAACTTGGGAAAACAGAGAGAATAGAGCCAAATCAAATATTAAACAGAAACGGGGGGGAGAATAAAACACTTTATGGTAGTTTCGTTATAGAATACATAATTTTTTTAAACACACATTTCATTTTCATTGAAATTTAAAACAAAATATTAAAATTTAACCTGACAATTTTGATTGACACAAATCCTGTTCAGCGTTGAAATGAAAGATTTAACTGTATAACTCAAAATCCAAGCCACATTTAAAGAGTAATTACACCTGAAATGTCTTTTTATTTAAGGGTTCATTTGTATTTCTTACTTATCTCACACAGAAGAAAACAACAGTGTAGTGGTGAATGTAAATGCTTTGGAAAAACTTAGTTTTCCGGTTCATTCAGAGCTAAAGCTCTGGACCATTTCAGGTTTGTAAGTCTGGACAATCGCAGAGAGAAGCCGTCAGGCATGAGCAAGAGATGTATTCCACTTCCGCAGGCTTACAACTGTATAATAGCACTCCCCCTCCCCCCACACACACACCAGGAGAGCATCTCTCAATAGAGCCACTATCCGAGCTAACACAGGTACTGACATAGTAACTCCAAGTGGCATAAACGTGCTTGTAGCAACTGTCAAAAATGCTGCCAGCCTTCCCCTTTTTTCAAGCAGAGTAATGGAGACACTGACAGTAGCTACTCACGGCTGGTTAGCTCTGACTAACAGCACCGCAGCCACTCAGGATGAGAGTGGGTCAGTCGGCGTCCAACGTGTCTCCTCACCCACACATCGTCACATTATATGTAGAAGTCAGTGCCCTTGACCAAGTCAGTGGGTGAGAACTGGAACTGTCAACTCCCCGGCTGTTGATGGCTTGTTATAGACTTTCATTTCTATGCCACTAGTTGAACACTGTGAATCAAAAGCATGTCTGTGTTTTGCTCAGGTGAAAGGATAGCTGATAGTGATAGTGGCTCAGGCTCTACCAGGGGAGGTAGAGGTGGATGTGGAGGCACAGGTGAGTGGATCCAAAGAGGTGTTTGTCTCGAAGCAGAGATGGAGGAGGCTGGGTGGCAGTGTGGGTGTGGAGCTGGAACTTGGAGGTGGCACCGGCTCTGAGAACAATGAGAAGAGTTCAGGAATGAGACGTGTGGTTCAAATAAAATTAACACAGCATCAAAAATCACAAGAGTTTAGCACGAGTAGTTTTTGCCATAGATACCAAGATGAGGAGCAGAAAAAACAATCTGGCAGCGAGTGGAGAGCAGAAGACCAGAGTATTTAAGCCAATGCTGATGAGTAGATGGGCTGCAGGTAGGAAGGAACAGGAAGCCATGCCCATCCTCTGGAAAACACCTCACAGAACACAGAGACAAGCAAAAAACACAGAAACAAACACTACCAAAGTGGGTAAGAGCAGGTATAAGAACAAATAGAAGAGAAAATGAAGTAACATTACTCTGAAGCAGCCTTGAAAACCAGGAAAAGACGACGCTTATGTCATATCACAAGTGGATATATAGCCTATGGTAACGATATATTGCCCTAAGTAATCCTCTTCCTTCCTAGAAATCACCTCAGATGTCAAAAGCGAACACAGCTACATTATTCAGGTATCCGTCACACCTCGCCCATGTCCTGTGACACTGATTACTGTGTTGTTTTCACATGACGACATGAGAAGGAAGTGAGTCGCGAGCGATTAACAGAGATAGAAAAGAAATAAATAAATCGGAGGTCGAAAGAGAGACGGATTATGTTTGATTACTCATGTCACATCCAATCACATTCATATCATGGCTCTGATGAACTCATACAGATATTGACGTCAGTGAAATTCCAATTTGAATATATTAAAGTTCGGCTCTGAAGGGTTGAGCGTGTGCGAGGTGAGAAATGTGTGTGCGCTTACGAAAAAAAGCTTCTTGGTGACTAATGTGCCTGATTGCTTTTGTCTTTTTTTTTGGAATAGCCTTCATTTGTTCGCACACAAAACGCACAACCTGAAAGACAAATAAAACACACGCGCAACCTTTGAGTAATTAATTGAAAAAAACTAATTAAAATGTGAGGAGAGTCTTTAGGTGTTGTGTTGAGCACAAAAAAAAAGCCCCCCGCTGACCCACTTCAGTATACAGGTAGGGCAAAGTAACTTCCATGGCTGCTTTAATTAGAGCGCTCTGCCTAATTGTGTTTCAAACACCAAAGCATGCCGTCTCCGGAGACTCTCTGCTGCGTCTATGGTCGAAGGTGAGAGATGAGCCGGCTTCCTGTGCATGTGTGTTGCTGCACTATGTATTCGCCCGTGCTCCTAAATGTGCCTGACAGTTTGTCAGCTACCATTTGGCCTCCGCGTCGGCTCTGAGACTCACAAAAGCTCACAAGGTTAAACTAAAAATAACATTTCTTCTCTTTCCCTCTCACTCTTCCTTATATGTTCAGCTGTCCATATACTCCTTCTATTCACACCGGTTCTCCTTCACATCACACACATACACACACTCTTTTTCCTCTTCCCCCTCCCTCCTCCTTGATTTCCTTGGCCTCTCCGCTAATTAGCTTCTTTGCGATCTACCGTTTAGAGATGAGAAGAACCAGCGTTTAGCCACGGACACTCGCAACGATTACCATCTCCAGCTGACTGTGCCCGTGTCCTTTTCGCGCAAGAACTGAAGCACTAATCATGAAGCCGCTGTGCACAGATTCAGTAAACGCAGCACATAAATACGTGCATCGCCGTATGTGAATGTGTGTGCAGTATTGGTGTGTAAATATCCACACACACTGCTCTTGGCCTGTACTCACCATTTCACCATAATGTGGACAGACCTTTGGCCCTGAGGGCAGACGAGTGTGTTAAACAGCATCACTGTCAGAGAGCAGCACCGTCACACGGCGCCAGTGCAGCGGTAAAATAAATGCTTCCACACGCCCACCACCACCACCCTTCACCACTCGGGGCTATGTTCTGCACGTTATCCTTGATACAACCCTGTTATTCTGATTATGTCACTGTATGAATGGCTAGAGATGAATGGCTGGAGTGGTATGGGTTCGAAAAGTACAAGCTTGGCACAGAGGACGCAGGTTAAAGGAAATGCAAGAAGCTGCGATGGTGTGTGTGGTGCTGGTGAAGCCAGTGCGGTGTCTTAAACTTGCATTCCTCCTATTGGCCAGCACAGGGCGACTCAACTGGTTTCAACAGGTAGTCAAGTTGTATATAATCCTATGAGAAAAGGACCCTATTTTTTATTTCATAGGATGATAAAAGGCTGGATGGATCAAAAAAGTTCTTACTGGAGCCATTAGTGTTACCAAGAACCCTTTTAAAACCCTTTATTCAGGAAAGGGTTTTTAAAGGGTTCTCTGGATCAAAATGGTTCTTACTGGAACCGTTAGTGTTACCAAGAACCCCTGAAAAACCGCTTCTTCGGGAAAGGGTTTGGAGGGTTCTACCTAGAACCCAACATAAAGGGTTATACCTAGAACTGTGTGTGTAAGGTTCCACCCAGAGCCCCCCATGAGAGGTTCTACAAAGAACCCATGCAGGATCTTATACCCATGCTTTCAACAATCCCTGAAGAACTCTTTCTCCAAAAAAGGGTTCTCTGGATCAAAATGGTTCTTACTGGAGCCATTAGTGTTACCAAGAACCCTTTTAAAACCCTTTATTCAGGAAAGGGTTTTTAAAGGGTTCTCTGGATCAAAATTTCAGAAGCAAATGATTCCAGGTAGAACCTCAGCCCTTGTAGAAGAACCCTTTTGGAACCCTTATTTCTAAGAGTGTCGATCCATTCAAGACAGAGACATTGTAGTGCTTATCCTCCCCAGTTCCAATTTCTTTTTTTCAAAATATGGTCACTTCTGGCTCTGAAAAACCAAGATGGCAAACAGCCGTAATGCCAAATCTGAGGTTGGAAAATTGCAGTCCACAAACCACTGGCTGAGGTCACGGTAGGTTTATAGTAGTTTGAGGCTGAATTGTAAAACTCTGGGAACAGTGGCAAGAAAAGTCTACATTAAAGGGATGGTAAGTGGTCTTTTGGTCTACCAGCCAGTCAAAGCACTTTATAAAAGGTGCCACATTCACCCACACACACACATTCATACACTGATGGCGGAGGCTGCCGTGCCCAACCATATTTCTATGCTCAGCCATTCACACACTGAGGGAACAGCCATCAGGAGAAATTTAGAGTTAGGATCATCTTTTCATCACGCAGCCGAAGCACTGGCCGTCTGATTAGTGGACGACCCTCTTTACCTCCTGAGCCGCAGTCGCCCACGTCTCCACCATGTTTGCATGCTAACCGGCAGATTAGGGAACGACGCCACACACTACTTGAACTGCACAGAGGAAAAACTTCACAACCAGTTTTTTTTATGCCAGAGCACTGTGCAGCGCCACACCTGCTCTGTCAGTGTTCTGGCCTCATTTAAATGAATGAGATGCAGAACATCTATCAGTCTGAGGCATCCAGGCGTGTGTGTGTCTCAGGAGCACATTACTATTGACTGAACAGTCTGAAGAAGTGAACCTCTAACCAGACTCTACTCAGGACGGAAGGAACTCAGGATCATCTCAGAATCTAGTGAAACAAGCGCATTTGAAAAGGTTAGCTAATTGTTAGTGTCTGTATCATATATGTTACAGTCACATTTTTTGATTGTCTGGTCATTTCAGGTCATCATGTGTGTTAGTACAGTGATATTTCTGTAGCACCACACTATGAAAATACTGACAGCTGCAGACAGACTTACTTTTGTTACTCATCTCAAGTCAAGACAGTGTGAGATTAGTGCAAATACAACCTCATAGTGAGATAAATGTAAATCCAGCCAAAAAAATCCATCCAAGAGTCCATATTTATTCAGACAGGAGTTATTTCTGCTTATAGTGTTTTTTTTTTTTCCTCTTCCGTTTAGGTGCTGTGGGCCACAGAACAGATATTTAACAACAAGGATCTGAATTGATTTCTTACAGGGGATAGCCCGGAGCGCCACAGCTAATTAGATTTAGTTAATGAGAACTAGTTAATGGCAAACGGAGATTGTTTCAGGTGTGTGTGTGTGTATCATGATCCATTTTCCTTTTGATTCTCTCCCCGGGGGTGTTGCAGATAAAGAACATGGTTCGTGGTCAAATTGTCTGTTCAGATTGGTGCAAAGTGAGAAGATAAAGATGGAGCGAGGACGCCCCAGAGTGAAAACAACAAAACGGGAATTAGAAGAGCAGGAGAGAGAGAGAGAGAGAGAGAGAGAGAGAGGGCCCGAAGCGGCCTGAAAGTGACAGAGTTGACAGGAAAGACACCGGAAGATTGATTACAGCAACAACAAAAAGAGGCAGAAACAGAGCGTGGCTGTGTTTACGTGGATTCTGTTCATAACCAGATCAGTGAAGTAACCCAGATTTAGGCTGATGCATGCGCGTCATCTTGTGTAACCCAGTTTATCACCGTTGGCTTGGCTCATTACTGTTTCTCTTGTAACTAAAAATGGCTTGATGCCATTTAACACGCTTAATTTCTGACACCAGAAACGTTCAGTGTGTACTTATGCTAATACCAACCAGACGGGTCCTTATTTTGCCTCATTTTAAAATCTACCAAGCTGCTAAGAAGCCATTTAAAACACTCGAGACAGATCCTGAAATCATAATTATCATAATAAATATAATATAATGCTTAACATGGCTCAGTTTTGCAGTAATTATGTTCCCTTTACTGATCTCTTTAGTACTTATTTTTTAAAATATGGAGTAACACCTTGTTTGGTGATGGTAGCCTGCTAATGCCGAAAGTCAAGTCAGAGCATTAAAAAGTGAAATCCTGTCTTGGCTTTCCTCTCTGAATTTGGTTTAACAAAGGATCAGCATTGTGGCAATTGTTCCATGTCTGCATCCCTGTTGGTCTTTGTTTTGGTTCTAGGGCTATAATTGATCGCAGCACTATTATTTATACGGAATTATTTGATCACCATTGGAGGGATACTTCTACCCACTGGGTCGTACTCTTGTTTGTTTTATTTTTAATGCAGGTTATAATGTTCTTTGTTTAATTTAATCTGGCAGTGGTGGTCATTTCCTTACTGGGCTCGTCCACCACTAACTCTTTGTCTCTTCCCACAAGCTGCTGCTAGTCTTTTCTTCCCACTCTCTATCAGACGCTCCGGGGATTCGTAATGGCCCCTCAATAAAGTGCATTACCAGGGGGCAGTACGTGACTCTGTACCTTCCCACTCTCACCTGCCTGCTTTTCTCTGTCGGGGTCTTAAAGTGCTATATTTGTGTGACACATCAAATGTAGAGAGAGGGGGAGGACTGTAGGTCTATTCATGTATACATGGCAACACAACCGTACTTGCCACTGGAAGGCTAAGGGTAAATCCTCGTGGGCCACGTGAGCATCCTTTTCTTTAACCACTCAGCCAATATATGAATAAGAGAATTAGGGGCACTTATAGTTTTTCCACTTCGAGCAGCGGTCAAGAGAAAGGCTTTTCAATTAATTATGAGAGTGAGAGTTGACTGATTTTCACCAGGACAGGAGGCCAGTCGTTCTGCCCTCTG
Source organism: Lagodon rhomboides (assembly GCA_039737535.1). Lineage (NCBI taxonomy): Eukaryota > Metazoa > Chordata > Actinopteri > Spariformes > Sparidae > Lagodon > Lagodon rhomboides. The sequence continues at coordinate 32,281,868 of CM077786.1, forward strand.
GTGTAGGCCGGACATATATCCTGACTGTCAACGCAGGACATTCTTTTGAGATCTTATAAGTTACTGGCCGCTGTGAGCCGTGCCAATGACCGTGCCCTTGCTTTTTTCGGCAGTCTGATAAAAGTTATAAATAATAATTAAAGTGCTTTGAGTGTAATAAGACAGCGAGTGACCAGGCTGCTCCATCGTGCCGGAAAATTGTTTCAGGTCATTGTTTGAGAGAAAAAATGTGATACCATTAGACATGAACAACAAGACAGACGGAGCCCAGAGTCAGGGGGTAAAACGGGAGTTAAAGGGAGACGGGAACTTCCCCTCGAGATCACTCGACGCGGGGCGGGATGAAATATTTACATGACAGAACCAGGCGGGTTTATCTGACTCTGAAAAATAGATGAGATCTCCAAGGAGCTCCCAGGGTCCATTCATTCACACAAGAACAGAATAAAACTGTTCAGGGATTACAACTGAGTTAAAATTGGCCAAGCATGGACAAAGCCCAGCGCGCTACACCTATAACTCCCTATAATTAAGTTTAAATAATGCAAAGCCCATTTTATGATACGCGTGCAAATGAATTTGTAGGTAAGCAGCTTGTAAGAAAACTGGGATGATACAAAAAATGAAAAAAAGGATGAATGTTACATTTTAAGGGTAATGAGTCTCGGTGCACTTTCAAGACATCCAAAAACTTCAGCCTGAAGTTTTAAATCTGTCACACGATGTTTTCAGAGTGCGACAGTCGGGCCACGCTCTGCTACGAACAACACATCTGTCTGTTGATGTCATTCATAAGTTACTTGGTTTGGTGACTCAGCATCAGGAAGCCATTGGAGGAGAAGGTTTTTAGGTCCAGAGTCGGGAGCAGGCAATGTAACCTGGGCTCAGCAGACAGAGGTGAAGAGATCGAAGAGGACATTGACAGAGGAACCTAAGAAGAGTAAAAGAGACAGTGACCTACCAAGAGGCAAGAGACTAGAATAAATCTCTGACTCGCTATAAGTCACCCACGACGGCAGTGGACTTTGTTGCTGGACTCGTAAGTAATGTTGGCTGGCTGATTTATCTGCCTTGTGTTGTTGCACTTGCTTGATGTTTGGCGGTGCTGTGCTGCGTCACAGCCAGTTGGTATCGTCTCTGGTTCAGGTTTCGTTAGCTTAGGATTTCTTTACCATGATGGGCTGCGTCTTGTTTGACATTGAACTCAATGTCTGGAGTAGCAGGAAGCTGATTAACTTGGTAATCGGGATAGTGAGTAGCTTCCTTAGTTTACCTCTGGATGTAGTAGAGTTGGTAGTTAGGGAGAAGTGTCATAGCAGGTTTGGCTAACATTAGCTAATGTGTTATATTCTATACTGAACGCCATGAAAACACTAGACTTTTGACATAACAAGATGGGCAATCCTTTGACTGGTGTCCATTAGATCAACCTAGTGGCTTAAGCATGAGTTTCGTTATGGACCTTTTGCACATGTCATTCTCTTTCTCTAAACCTGTCTCTCCGATGTCAGCCGGCGTAAAAATGCCCCAAAAAACTTAATTCTACAAAACAGACACTTGTAGAATCTATGCCAAGAAGCACCGAAGCTGTTCTTCCAGATATGGCAGCGAGAATCGTTCAATTTAAAAGAGAACAGATTCTGTCTGACACGAATCCTCACACATGAAAGAGGAAACAATTATGCACGAAACGGTATCAACTAAAGCAGAAAGCAAACGTTGCATTACAGATGAGACATTATGCAAAAAAAATAAATCACAAACAAACACAGTATGTAAATGTGATGTTATATTTAGCTGCACAATATCATCAGTGTTCTTTGGGATGCAGACGTGACTCGTGTTTTAGCAGGAACGGAAAGACGGAAGGTGGATTAAAGTCTGCAGTTACAGTTAATAAGCAACCTCTTCCTGTTACAGACTCAACCTTTCCTCCAGTGGGGTCAACATGGATTTCTGGACAAATCAGCAATTATGAATGTAATGAGGCACCGTTCTGTATTTGTTTTGTCGCCAAGAACTGTTGCATTCAGACAGTTTCCATTTTGGCTCACATCAGTTTGATGTCAGACGTCAGTGTAGGCACTTGTTTGCGTTTCTCATGTGTTTCTGAAGGAAACGATTGGGAGCATATCGCTGTCCATACCAGATTTATACCTCATTAAAATGACTGATGGACATCGCCATCCCTAGCCCTGCACTGGAAGGTTGAGAATGTATCTTGAGGTGTAGCAGTGACAAAGTATGGCTGTTTTACTACATTTGTAGAAATATGAAGTTAAAAAGTTCCCTTGTTAATGTGTTAATGTAAGGCTCAGTTCCGGAGTCACGGTTAATACTCAGCCTTTTGTATAACTGACAAATGCTTGACGTCTAAAACTGCTCTGAAACTGAAGCACTGAAAAAACTTTCCGGGGACTCTCCGGCTCTGCACAGCAGTGTTTCTCAGCTTTCTGCAGAAACCGCTCATCCAAACTACTTAACACCCGGCGATGCACTTTCTCGGATCCCCAGCAAGACACCCGCCAAGTGTGAAGTCGACAGACAAACAGACAAAAGACTCCCTCTGTTGTAACAGATCCACGGAAAAGTGTTTTTTTGTCTTTTTGTCCAACACATTTTGAAGAAACTCATCATTACTGCAATACACTCTTAGAAATAAGGATTCCAAAAGGGTTCTTCTACAAGGGCTGAGGTTCTACCTGGAACCATTTGCTTCTGAAAAACCCTTTCCCGAAGAAACGTTTTTTCAAGGGTTCTTGGTAACACTAATGGTTCCAGTAAGAACCATTTTGATCCAGAGAACCCTTTAAAAACCCTTTCCTGAATAAAGGGTTTTAAAAGGGTTCTTGGTAACACTAACGGTTCCAGTAAGAACCATTTTGATCCAGAGAACCCTTTTTTGGAGAAAGAGTTCTTCAGGGATTGTTGAAAGCATGGGTATAAGATCCTGTATGGGTTCTTTGTAGAACCTCTCACAGGGGGTTCTGGGTGGAACCTTGCACACACACAGTTCTAGGTAGAACCCTCCAAAAGGGTTCCAGGTGGAACCTTTGTGAAAGGTTCTACCTGGAGCCAAAAAGGGTTCTCCTATGAGGACAAGCCGAAGAAGCTTATATGGTTCTACTTAGAACTTTTTTTCTAAGAGTCTACTATTTATTCATTTTATTATTTAAAGAGGCACACCTGCTTCAGTGGGAGGATATAAGACACAAAATAAATCTTAATGATGTGATTTGTGCTTTAATTTGCTCTAGTGTAGCAGTTTGAGCTTAAAAAGTTATTCAAGACAAGTTATTATTTAAAAAGCCCACGGCTGAGAAGGGCTGTTCTCCTGCACTGTAGTCCTGATGAATAAAACGGATTCGACAGTAGTTTATCGGGTCGTATCCGACACATTGTCAACCAATTAGACAGCCACTGTATCCGCTACCCGTAAGAATCCTTTCTCTCCTCTGTGTGTCCTCTGCTTGTATCTTTTCTTTTTTAATATCTTTCGCCTTGTCCGTCCGCCCGCATGCAAAATAAGCCGTTAGCCCAGAGATAGAGTGTAATTACCAGCAGAGAAAGTGCCTAAATTGACATTCTCACCGCCTCTCGGCTCGCAGAGGCCCTCCTAAGAGGCTTACAGCACGACAAACCTGCTGCGTTAATAGGTTAATGCTTAAGCCTCCCTGCTGCCTCCACTTCCTGCACACCTTCATGTGTTTGTTGTGAATGCACTCGGTCCTTCGCTTCTAAAACACTTCCCCTTTTTTATTTTTTCATCCTCTCTTTCATAACGCGGCGCCCCTACGTGCAGCTTTTTTGTCTCTGGTTAATTAACATTTAACTAACACATTGTTTTCTTTGTGAGATTCTCCCTCGCCTTCTTCCTCTCGCATGCCTTTTTTTTCTTTTTTTCCTCTCCTCCTCCTCGCTCCCTCATTACTTTGTCTTCCTCTCGCCTCTTTCTCCGTGTCGTCTTTGATTTCAGCCCCGCGGCGAAACCGGTGAGTCGTTTGCCGTCCTCGAAAGGATAATTAGAATTACACAGAGGCAGTGTATAATTGTGGAAGTGTTTCATATATGATTAATGTGCCGCCGGGCTGCTTCCGTAACACTCACACATGCAAATATTCACACCGACAGGATCTTGACTTCAGATTTCCATCTACCTTTTCCCAAACTATTCCTCTACTTTTAATTCTGTGTCTCGTGTCTTTCGTGGTTTCATTGCCGGCAGTTCTTTTCCCTACGAGGATTGACTCCCCTCCTCTTCCCCCCCACACACCCGTTTCCCATCACCTTCATTGCTTTCTCTCGTCTCTGCCTCTCGATCTCCCCTCAGAGTTTTCTTCTCCATTGAGAATTAGCTCCTTCGCTAACACACACGCCGACACACACTCTTGCGTGCGTTTTCCACCCTTAAGGACGAACCACAAATGGTTGCCGTCATTATTTCACCAATTGTCTCCTCTGCGCCTCCCCTCCCCTCCATCCATCTCATCTTAGTCCTGGCGTTCTCTTCTCCTGAGAGGATACGCATCCATAAAACACACACATTCATGCATAGGCGCGCACAAAAAAACACAAACTCTCTCTGTTGATGGATTGGCTAACCCCATTCTCTATCTGCCTTGCTGAGGACAGGCAACTCGGCAGCCTCCTCAGACTCTTGTCGCAATAATGTGATATCTGTGTTTCGCGGCACAACCCCCGAGGAAGCCATCTTTCTGCCAGAATGCTTGAGGAATCATTACAGCATGTTAGCCACTCTCATGCCTCCTCCGCTGAGGGCAGTAATGGCCAGAGTTTTTATGAAGGCGCTTGTAGCCGGCGGAGACAGCCGAGCCTCCAGACGTGTCCGCGGGAACATGTTGGGTAACTTCCACCGTGGGACCTCGTTCTAGTGCCGCTGCATGAAACGATAACGATGCAATAGTGTTTTTTTTACACAGTACTTCACTCATGGGCCTTCAGAGACCACAACTGTTTCAAATGAGTTACTTCGTTTGTTTTACGTCACCTTCACTCCCAATAAAGTCATAGCTAATGCTAATTCCCCTTGAGTGGTAACTCCCTTGGAACACAGCGTGGATCATGTGATTCCTCTGATTAACCTGAGAATGACCAGCATGTGAGCACGTGTCCAGTCCAACCAGACGGAGTTACTAATACAGCTGACAGAGAGCGTCATCCTGAAAATCAAACCCAAGTTGCTGCAGTGATACGACCAAAATAGACCGAGGTGAGAGGTGATGTGAGTGACATTGATCATCGCTTCACAATGCGATGTTCTGCAGGGAAACCTTGGCATACCACTTGACATGCACCACCAATCCAATCAGTGTTGTGGACCGAGTTCACCCCCTCATGGCAACAGCCCTCCCCACCGGCAAGACAATACGCCCTCACACGCCACAAAAGCTGCACAGGAACAGCCAGAGGAACGTGACAACGAGCTCAAGGTGTTAATCTGGCCTCCAAATTTCCCACATCCCAAGCAGATCAATCATCTGTGGGGTGTGCTGGAACAAGTCAGATCCATGGCAGGTTAACATAGTGGAAAAACTCTATTAGGGCAACTGGTGGATCAGTGTGAAATGACTCGGGCCATGTTCAAAATCTCTCCGTCTGAAATCACTCCCTCGTTCGCTGATCCCTACACAGTGGACACAAATAAAATGTGACGCAGCTGTAATGTGGGGAATGTTCTCAAAAGGTGTTATACATGCCAGAGAATTATCAAGGACACTCTAAAGTGCATTACATTCACACTCAAGTGGGTAAATAAAGTGCACTTTATAGTAAATAGAGAGTGATTACAGGCAAAGGCAAGAAAAAGTTGTGAGGCTGACGGAGGAGAAAGCGACACAGTTGACAAGTACCATCAACAGTTTAATGAGATAAAGAGATAAATCACCATCAGCTGGTGTGATCTGGGACTCTTCTGCGTTACATCATGATGAGGATCTCCAGAGCTGTTATAGCTTGGTCCTGTGGCTTGCTAGCTATGACCTATACAACCCTGTATACATACAAGCATACCCAGACTTTATAAATGCACCAGCAACAATCTGATTATATGGATAACAAAACCGTAGGTGACATTTGCAGAGAATGTTGTTCTTGCTCTTCACACTTTGCAAAGGGCTGCATTGTTTTTACCTTGTTAGAGCTCTCTTGAATACAGATACAAGTTTTTGTATCACAGCAACAAACACATATTGTTATCGGTATTGTAAAGTTGACTCTGAGTCTGACTCATTCAGCCCTTAAAGCATCAATCTGCTACCGAGCATGATCAGCCAACCTCAGAGCTCATCACTGTACATCAGTATATAAAAGGAATGTTATATGTCCATGCTTTTACACTCACTGCAGGCTCACTTCAGTTTTAATTCAGTGGAAGTCCTCCTCCCCCTTGTGCATCAATATTTATTCTCCAGTTTTAATTGATGGTCATTAGTTTTATGGCGGCCATGCTGCAGAGTCACAAGCTCACTCCGGGATTAATTACATGTTTCCCGTCTCATGTTGTCTGTGCAACACCAGCTACTTCAGCCTTTTCACTGTCAGATGATACCCGACAGAAGAGGATATTTTTTTTTATGAATCCGCTGTATGTTCTCGTGCCACTCGACAACTGAACGACCACTTCTTCAGGAGTGAACTGTGATGGAACTAGAGCAGCAGGTCTCTGGCTGCACAAGGAGGCAGTTAAATGTAAAGTGCATATTGAGTTAATTGGAAAACCACACCTCAGGATTTCTGGCAGCTGCTCTCAGAAACTAAGTGCACACTGGAAGTGATATTTACGTGCTGTACTGTCTGTTCCATATGATATATGCAGTTTCATGTTTGTTTTGACTGTGCACGCAATTTCATGGACATTGAACTGCAAACTGAACACATTATTTTTTTCCCATTAGCTATATATACAATTATTTCTACAGTACAAGATGATGCAAATGTGAAATTATAGTGTGACATTGCAGCTTAAAGTAGAATCAGACAGTCTGCGCTGCTGTAGCAGAGACAAAAGGGTTGCTAATGCTAGCAGCCAGACACACACACACATTTACTTCTGTTGTTACTGGCTTCCTTGCTGCTCCTGGTTTTCTGGCTGCAAGTGTTAGTTAGCGCTAGCATTAGCAACATGGATACCGCTGGCAGCCTGGCTACTGTATAAAGCAAGAAACGACTGTATGGATCCCAATGTGTCCTAGAAAACCCAAGTGTCAGTGCGATGGGACAGGCAGGGTAAAACACTTGGTCATGTTAATAAGTCAGCTGGTTGTGTTACCTACTGATTGAGAAGACAGAATATCAACTCAGTGTCAGTTTGAACCCTCTCAAATCCTGAGACACATCCTAAACACATATCAAACAAGGGAACGGGCTTTGGTCGTTGAAACTGAGGTACAACAACAAACGGTAAATGGACTTGGCCTTTCTGTAGCGCTTATTCAGTCTACTGACCACTCAAAGCGCTTTTACATGCCTGTCAGATTCACCCATTCACACGCACATTCAGAGGCTGCCATGCATCAGGAGCATTTGAGGTTCAGTATCTTGCTCAAGGACACTTTGACATGCAGCTGGAGGAGCCATGGATCGGAACCAGCGACCTTCCGGTAACTAGACGACCCGCTCTACCTCTTGAGGTACAGGCACCCCAGCCGCTACACTCTTAGAAATAAAAGTTCTAAGTAGAACCATATCAGGTTCTTCGGCTTGTCCTCATAGAAGAACCCTTTTTGGCTCCAGGTAGAACTTTTATAAAGGTGGAGGGTTCTACCTAGAACCCAACATAAAGGGTTATACCTAGAACTGTGTGTGTAAGGTTCCACCCAGAACCCCCCATGAGAGGTTCTACAAAGAACCCATACAGGATCTTATGCGCATGCTTTCAACAATCCCTGAAGAACTCTTTCTCCAAAAAAGGGTTCTCTGGATCAAAATAGTTCTTTCTGGAACCATTAGTGTTGCCAAGAACCCTTGAAAAACCGTTTCTTTGGGAAAGAGTTTTTCAGAAGCAAATGGTTCGAGGTAGAACCTCAGCCCTTGTAGAAGAACCCTTTTGGAACCCTTATTTCTAAGAGTGTACCAGCAGTGAATGGGCGGCATTTACTCAATGGAGAGAGTTCTGGTGTTGTGTAGTTTGTGTAGCATTACCAGACATCCCCAGGTGAAGATAAATCTTCTTACTGTTTGTTTTGCACAGTGGAAAACACCCTTCGTTCAGTCGTTCTTTATTTCATGACGATAAAGTTTAAGAAGCAGATCTTATGGCTCATCTCTCACTTGACCAGCTGTCTCACCTGAAGCTGTCGATGCTCCAGGGCTCTATTGAACCAGTTCGTACACGTGTGAGTATGAATGTGTGCTGGGAGGCCTCAGCTTTGAACTCTGAAATACACTTTAGGTCGACCCGTCTGAGAAGCGCACGGAAAAACCAATATTCCAGACTTGAGGGATTTCCCTGGCTGGATCTGCTCTCACTTTGAAAGCAAAGACATTACGGAGAGATCTTTATTTACAGGCTGGAGTCCAACAGGTAACAGCAGTTTTCCTTGATGACTAAAAAAAAGTGTCTCAACCTGTTTACTCTCCCAGAAGGCGGCAACATATGTCGACATGACTCGCTCACTTTCTCTTAAACGAGGGACTGTGGCCAACAGCACAGGTAATGAAACACCATGCCAGGTTTGAGTTTACCTTCTGACATCACCATGTGTGATTTTTTTTTTTTTATAATGTTTGATGATTCTGTGAGCTGGCTTTGATGCAACCGCGGCTCAGGAATTAGAGCCAGTTGTCCACTAATTACATGGCTGAGCGCCTGATGCCTGGGTCCTCATGTCAAAGTGTCCTTGGGGGGAAAACACTGAACCACAGGATCGCCATCAGTGCAGTGTACATGTGAATAGGTGATTTGTTAAGGTCACAATTTGGAAGATTTCAGGTTTTCTGGTTAATTTTGACAGGGGGTGGTAGATGTCAGGCAATAATTGGCCTTTCTCCATCGTTCTGTGAACAGGCGTGATCTGATTTCATGCCACGCACGACTTGTGTCCGCTGACAGCAGGGCAACAGAGAAAAAGAGTCTTGCTGGGATGTCGGGTTGTTCAGCCCGGCACCTGCAGATCTTCATTTCACAGCTCATCCTGGCTGCTCCGTCTTGTACCATTTCTCTCTGTAAGATCTCAAACCAAAAAAAAGATTGTTTTGTTAATTAGATGCATCTTTGATGAATGATAGTGGTTAATGCTTTACTAACAAACACAGTTCCTGTGGCTCAATTATAATTAAAGTCAAATCCTGTTTTGCCAGTTAAATGATTTCAACGTGAAGCTGCAGAAGTAGGTACATGCACGAAATACCGCAAATATATCAACATTGCAGTACTTTCATCAGTGGGCTAAAGGCTCAGTCACCATTGTGTTAGCTCATTCGGCAGTCTGATTATGTTTTTTAGTGTTTCCCTTTTTCCTCAGTGCTTTATTTGGTTCCCGTGCATGTCAAAGATCTTGAGAGCTAAGACGGTCAAAGTCAGCACCGACAGAAGCTCCTCTCTCCGACAGAAAACACCTCCTCAACGCTATCATCTTTAATTCTGTGACTTTGTGACATTGCATTACATCACAGAGTCACACACGTTCATAATTGATGCCTTGTGGGTAATTCGGCATGCGAGAATTGATTTAGCACAGCTGCTCTGCAAGTTGTTAGCGGCGCCGGGTCGGGCTTGTGTGAGCGTTTCAGACAGAGGGGGGGGGGGATACAGTTTGGGAAAACCGAACGCAAAATATAATAATGAACTTGGAAATGAGCATAATATCTCCTTTAATAATAAATAAAAGTAGTAAAGTAACCTTTCAAATGATAATTTGTTGTTTAATCACTGTGAGCCTTTCAATTATCTCCAAGATTCGATATCTGAAGACTCAGTTCTTCCGGCCAATTCTACAGTTTCTGGCTAATTCTACTGCGCTTCCGTTTGTTTGCCGGCTTACGTGTCTGTGTGTTCACGCCACTACGACCAGGGCTGAAACCCAAACCAATCAAACTGTATTATAACCCTCCTAAATCCCCCCATTATTCCACAGGATTATGAGGACATGTGTCAAAAGACTGGGATGGCAAACGACAGCATCTGCCTCTTGTTGTGAGAAAAAAAAAAAAAAATCCCGCTTCGCTCAGCCGAGACTGAAGTGGCTACCTCTCTCCTCGCACTCAGCCCAACAACGTGCCATTAGCTTAGAGCTGATTCAAGAGAGGGTGCCAGGCAGACGATAATCACCCATGGAGAGGCCAACAGCAAATTGGCATGATGGGAAATTTGCACTCGAGGGGTCGTTAGCGACGCCGGTCACGTTTCTGTATGCAGAGCAGACGGAGAAGACGAGCGGTGACGTGGCTCACCAGGATTCATTCGGTTGAGATGTTTAGCAGTTATGAAACATCTTAAAACAGTTCAGAGAAACATTTGTGCACCGACAGTTCGACTGGTTGTCAAAAAACCTGCAGTTTCAGCTGCTGGTCACAAAATCACACACACGGTTACGAAGATACAAACAGACAGCGACAAACTGGAGATGGAGAGCTTTACAAGTGCAATTTTGTGGTCCTGAGGGACGAATACTTGTTCCCAGCTACCTGTTTGTGTCTTAGAGTATCTGATCAAACTTTTAAACTGACTGAGCTTCTGTTTTCATCTCTTGGTTTGACAGAAGACAATAACACAGATCTGGGTAGGGGGGCAGTTCTACGTGGCAAACTCTGGCACATGGTGATATAAAAAGGTAAACTCTCACTAGCCCCTTTTCGATAGAGATGGTGGCACATTTGCAGCAAGGTAAAGGCTGCAATGTGCCGCCTTGTCTATCTAAAAGGGAGGTGTAATATTCTTCCTTTTCGAAAAAGCCACCACTTTTCCGCCTCTGGTAGGCGTCAACATGTGACGTGACGTGAAGCAGGAAGTTGGGCGTGAAGAGAAGCAGGTCGAATTTGTCTTCAAAATAAGAGCTTTACATTGCACCCCATCGGAGTTTAGAACTGGGTTCTTAGCGGGGGGCTTTTAATTTGAAAGTAGCGACCGCTATTAGCTCGCCGCTACAACAACAAGCGGACAACCAAGACAGCTACAGAGACCGAGGAGACGCTAGCATCTCCCGGATCTCAGCGGCTTTCCAGCTGCTCATCTTCGTGGATGAAGTGACGAACTGACTGCTGTGATCAGCTGTTTCCTGGTTTTAAAACTCCCGGCTGTGGGTGCGCAGCAGTGCACGTCATCCACACCTCCGCCCACCTCAGCATTTGCCACCACATTGCCGCCTCGGATTTACACAGCAATGGAGGCGCAAATAAGTGTAACGTTACCCTCCGAGGGGCAAAACTGGAGGACCAAAACAGACCACCAATTTGCCGCCTTCAGTCTAAATCCGCGGCGCGAGCTGCCAAAAGGACGACAGATTGGTGGCTTACTGCCCAGAATAAAAACGGCTTCTGACGAGGTTGGAGTTTGTGAGTCAGCTGAAGGGAGAAGGAAGAGAAGAAAACATGTATCGCTGAGGGGAGGAAAAGTAAAGGGCAGAGTAGAGAGAGAGAGAGAAAAGAAGGAAACAGAGCGAGGGTCAGTCTGGAGGAGATACCGTTTCATTGATTCTCGCCTCGACTGCTCCGCGGCGCTCTCACATTTTACACCGTCTCGATCATTTGGCCTTTTATCTCACTTCGGCCTCTAAAAATCAAGAGGAGAGGTCGGGTCACAGTCGTACCCTCTTGTAAGTTCAGATTCTGCAAAAAATGACCCTCATTCATCTTGGAGGGGCTGCGAAAAACTCCTTCGTAATACTGTGAACATGTGTTATCCTGATGTGATGTGAGTTTTGTACATATATTTAGTTTTAAACCTTCTGCAGCAGCATCTTATTTCACCGTAATGTAGAACTGGTTGGCCCTTTTAATCATTAATAAACTTGACTAAGTGATGTCCGTTCCTCTTCATGTCTGAGTTGATGATCACCATGTTTACCAGTTGTGTAATTCACTTAACAGCGAACGCAGCTGTCTAGCCATTTAATTCCGCCGTAGCCCCAACGGTCCACGTAAACAATATGTTTTAATTTCGAAGACGTGGGTGTGGATATTAAAGACGTGCTGAGATTGAAATCTCGCAAATCCTCGTGTGGGATATGAAAAGCGAGCTTCCGCTGACTGCAGACCTCAGACACACGATCGCTTAATCAAACAGCAGAGTCATTTATATTTATGGTTTTCACAGCATGTTTTGAGCTCTTATTTCAACTTGTTTTGGGGTAAATAGTTGTGTCTTTTTTTTAATCATGGTGACTTTTACAAATGCTGCTACCAAATTATTTTAGTTTCACATGTGGAAACAAGCCAATTACACTTCAACATGTTACTCTCATGTGAAAGTCTACATTTCTCATCGATACATTTTCATTAATAATGTGAAGCCAATCACTTGTTCTATTTTCATATGTTAAATGTATGAACATGTGGATTCCTCGTTAAGAAGCAGACTTTGTCTTTAGATTTAATGTGCCATGTTTTTCCCCACGTAACAAACAACTTCTTCTCCTCCCTCTCCTCCTTCTCCCTCTCCCCCTCCTCATCCCTCTCCTCCTCCTCCTTCTCTCTCTCCTCCTTCTTCTTTTCCCCCTCTTTCTCCTCATCCCTCTCCTCCTCCTCCTTCTTTTCCTCCCTCTCCTCCTCCTCCCTCTCCTTTTTCTTCTCCTTCTCCTTCTCCTCATCCCTCTCCTCCTTCCTCTCCCTCTCCTCCTTCTTCTTCTCTTTCTCCTCATCCCTCTCCTCCTCCTTCTTTTCCTCCCTCTCCTCCTTCTTCTTCTCCCTCTCCTCCTTCTTCTTCTCCTCCCTCTCCTCCTTCTTTTCCTCCCTCTCCTCCTTCTCCCTCTCCCTCTCCTCTTTCTTCTTCTCCTCCCTCCCTCTCCTCCTCCTTCTTCTCCTCCCTCTCCTCCTTCTCCCTCTCCTTCTCCTCATCCCTCTCCTCCTCCTTCTTCTTCTCCTCCCTCTCCTCCTTCTTTTCCTCCCTCTCCTCCTCCTTCTTCTCATCCCTCTCCTCCTCCTTCTCCCTCTCCTCCTTCTTCTTCTCCCTCTCTTTCTCCTCATCCCTCTCCTCCTCCTCCTTCTCCCTCTCCTCATTCTTCTTCTCCCTCTCTTCATTCTTCTTCTCCCTCTCTTTCTCCTCATCACTCTCCTCCTCATCCTTCTTCTTTTCCTCCCTCTCCTCCTCCTCCCCCTCGTTCTTCTTCTCCTCCCTCCCTCTCCTCCTCCTTCTCCTCCTTCTTCTTCTCCCTCTCTTTCTCCTCCTCCCTCTTCGTGGAAATTCTAATAACCATGTGAAAAACAGCCCCAAAGTAAAAAAAAACAAACTAATCTTACACAGATTTGTGTGTCGTGTCTTTTTCCTACATGTGGAAAACTGAATCCACATATAAAAACAAGCCATGTTGGGGAAAATGTCCAGGTCACATGTGTAATTACTTCAGTTTCACATGTTCACCTATGAAAAAGTTCACGTTCTTCATTTTTGAAAAGGGTTAATTAAATAAGTGGATTCTTTGAAGCCGAGGCGAGTTTATTTGTTTAGCACAATTCAGACACGAGGCAACTCAAAGTGCTTTACAGGGACATAATAATTACATTAAAAGACGTTATTAAAAACAACGAGGGAGGCATCAAACAAAACATTAAAACAAGTTGAGAAACAGGAACGTAAGCTCAAACAGACAAGGTTTTAAAGGTATGAGACTGAAGAATAACAGTCACAGAGCAGTTCAAAGCCTTAGAATTGCTTCAATTAAAGGCTGTGGCAAACAGAAAGGTCGTCAGTCTTGGTTTAAACGAGGTGAGTTTGTTCCAGACATGTGAAGCATATTAACTGAACGCTGCTTCTCCATGTTTAGTTCTGACTCCAGGGACTGAAAGCAGACCTGAACCCGACGACCTCAGAGGTCCCGATGGTTCATAACGTAGCAGCGGAGCAGAAATTTGTATTTTCGCCCGAAACCATTCAGTGCTTTGTAAACCAACTTAACAACTGTAAAAGTCCTGTTTGTAAGAAAAGTTATTTTTCGAGTCTCATTCCCAACTCGTCAAACACTGACACAGAGGGATGCTGGCTGACCCGTCCAATCGTTCGATCCCAAAACGTCAGTGTCTGAAGTTTGGAACGAGACTCAAAAAATCAACCTTTCTTACAAAACAGGACCTTTAAACTACAATACTGGTATTTTGTGATTACTTGCGATTTCTCTGGAACCATGAACAGAATCAAGCTCTTTAATCCTGGGCGGGTAAAACACATTTATTCTGTTCATAGAAGGAAAAAAGTCTGTGTACAATTTGTTTTTCAAAGCCAGCAATTAGAAAGATATCGTACATCCTGTCCTGCCTCTTAAAAAAAAAAGTTCTAAGTAGAACCATATAAGGTTCTTCAGCTTGTCCTCATAGGAGAACCCTTTTTGGCTCCAGGTAGAACCTTTTATAAAGGTGGAGGGTTCTACCTAGAACCCAACATAAAGGGTTATACCTAGAACTGTGTGTGTAAGGTTCCACCCAGAACCCCCCATGAGAGGTTCTACAAAGAACCCATACAGGATCTTATACCCATGCTTTCAACCATCCCTGAAGAACTCTTTCTCCAAAAAAAGGGTTCTCTGGATCAAAATGGTTTTTACTGGAACCGTTAGTGTTACCAAGAACCCTTTTAAAACCCTTTATTCAGGAAAGGGTTTTAAAAGGGTTCTCTGGATCAAAATGGTTCTTACTGGAACTGTTAGTGTTACCAAGAACCCTTTTAAAACCCTTTATTCAGGAAAGGGTTTTTAAAGGAGTTCTCTGGATCAAAATGGTTCTTACTGGAACCGTTAGTGTTACCAAGAACCCTTTTAAAACCCTTTATTCAGGAAAGGGTTTTTAAAGGATTCGCTGGATCAAAATAGTTCTTACTGGAACCGTTAGTGTTACCAGGAACCCTTGAAAAACCCTTTATTCAGAAAAGGGTTTTTCAGAAGCAAATGGTTCCAGGTAGAACCTCAGCCCTTGTAGAAGAACCCTTTTGGAACCCTTATTTCTAAGAGTGTAGCTGCTTAATCCAGTGAGAAATGAGACTCTTTATGTATCCGTAGCGACGGAAACACAGCTGATGTGACGGCCGTTTGACATTATTTGTTTGTGTCACACTCAGACAGCCAATTAAAGAGTGTGAAGACTCGTGTTACATCAGCGTGGTGACGGCGGCAGTAAGAGTGCAATACATTGCACCATTCCCTCTCTGGAGTTTCACACTACATGCACTCAACATGTAAATTTCTGTTAATTATTAACGTTTTCATTCCACTAATATAAGTGCCTGCTTTCTGATAGTGGCCTCAAAAATCTCCTGTATGTTTCGGCGTGTCTAAAATATCTCAACAAGTAGATTCGGTGCGTCTGCAACCTGTTGTCACCTCTTCTGAAATACAGATGAAAAACTGTGGCTCCACAGCTGCGGACAAAGAATGGGAAATGACACATTGAACCAAAGTAAAATATTGGTTGATTTGATGTTTTTAAAACAAACTATTAGATTGTAAAATATGCAAATGTCCTTGTACTTTTCCAAGAGAGAGCAAAGGAGTCACATGCAATAGTGTGAAAAGCCTTTTTTTTAAAAAAAATATTATAGCACACAGAATTCGACTGTATCAGCTATTTCGAGTTTTCAATATTAATATATGTAACCCACTGTCAATGTTAGCTTTTGCATAAACCCCATCCGCCCACATGAGACCTGACAGTCAAATAAATAATGTGCAGCAGAGTTCTGCTTTTGATTTCCAACTGCGATGGAGTGTATGAGTGGGAGCTGTGAACGGAGCGGCCGATCTCCACAGAGTTTTACATCAGTATGCACGCCGCCCGCCTCTTTACGCACATCTCCTTACACAAGATGCTAATAGCCCCAACATCTCCGGCAATTCATTCACATCTGCTCAGGGGCCGTGTCCAGCAGCACAAACGCTGTATTCGAACATGAAGAAACAGTAATTGGCTATTTATATCTCCCTTTAATCTTTCCCCTGATATGATATCCGTCTGTGCGGATGCCTCCGAGACAAATGGCTTTGTTAAATTAAGTCGTACAGTACGGATAGTTTCCGTGTTGTATCTGCTCTACTAGCTTTAAGAGAATTCAAACTGTAAAAAGGTAAATAAAATGTTTCTGTGGAAATTAATTCAATAACGTTCTCTTGAACGTGGCCAGCGACACTGTTTTTTAGACCTTTCCCATGGTGATTTCCAGGGCAGAGACAATTATAAGGAATCCTGTTAGCGCACTCTCTCAGACACATTATGAGACATTAACGGAGTATTTAGACTGGAACTGTGTCGTGGAAATTGTCGTTAAGAGCCTGTGAAACTAGGAGCGAGAACACGAGAACCGCAGATATCCAGTAATTCTCTGCAGCCGCTCAGACAGCAGCAATAACGCTAATACCCAGACGAGTGCCAAGCCGAGACATTTTACCGGAATACCTTTTCTCTCTCTCTCAGCAGCTGGCTTCCTGCGCTCCTGACCGGTGGCAGGCATAATAAAACAACAAACATGGCTCTAGGAGCTAATTATGCCGGCGCTGTTAATCTGTCTGGCTGCCCGACGGTCTGTGTTGGATTGTCTTGTTTGTTTGGACTTGCGCTGTTTGCCCTTTGGCTTTGGCCTTGGCATTGATCTCAGTTGTAAAAAAGAAAGAAGAAGAAGAACAATAAAACATTTGAGGGTCTACTGAGAGAGAGGGAGAGAGAATGAGATGTCATACAGTGGGCAAAACATTACAGTCCTGCAGGGCTGCGAAATAAAACCTGATCTGAAAATTCAAGAAAATATATCAACAGTCACGGTTGTCGATACTTTAAAATGTCCAATTTAGGAGTTTTCTTTGTCTATTTCAGCCTCAAGGGCCTCAAGAATATACCGAACCGACTGACTTCAGTGCTTTGTGTACATTATCTTACAAACAATGTGATATGAGCGATGGTGGAAGGTCCAACACTCAATATTAATGACCTGTTACTGCTGACAAAGACCAAAAAAGGTTATGGTTTTACGGAATTCTTCAAAAAGATGACAACTCCTTGTAACCAAGCGCCAGATTCCCCCCGACTCATATCATCTTTGAAGGGTAATTTTATTCAAACTTTCAGCGGAGTCGATGTCAATTAATGATCATTATAAACGACATCAAAACAAACTCCAGAGACCCCACAGCGCCACAGGCCTATTAGCAAGTGTGTCTCAGGTAAAAATGGGGTTTTTAATGTTTAATTTAAAGACTGGGTCATTAGAGGAGACTAAAGTCTAAAAAGTGTCCTTAAATGCCATCAATTAGCTGACATGAAAGAGGTCGGCTTCACTTAGAAACCAGTATTATAAGAACCCCTGCAGCATTATTTTGTAGGAAAATGTCCCAGAAATCAGGCTCACTGACGGGCCTGTAAATCCAGATGGATTTGTTTCCTGGAATCGCTCTGAGAATGATCCCAACGACCCCATGTTCCCATCTGTCGTTGTCCTAATAGTTCTGGTGGCGACTCCACCCGTCCATCGGATCTATTTATAGTTGTTACGGTTATTGTTCTTGGTGTGGACAGCTCTGTACTGGAGGAGAATATTTATGAGCCTTTTCTCAACATGTCTAATGTTGTAGTCACCCTGATCAATGTTCAACAGAAACACAAATTGACCATTGAAACCCTGACACGGGACTGCGGAGCCTACTCATAGAGCCACCATTAATCCATTTATTCAGAAGTATCAATGAAGCTTTACGTTCCTCACTCAAAAGACTTCCCAGTGCCCAAGGCCACGAAACTAGAAGACAACGTGAACTGCTGCTGTAAAGTATAAAGGTCACACAAACTGGCCTTTTAGCAGCGATTTCTCAATCAGGCGATCAAAGGCTAGATGACAGTTATTATGCATTCACCTGATGTCCAAAATCAGCCTCTGATAGAGCGGAGGAATCAAAGATCTGGACTGAGAATCACTCACATCTAATGTGACGAGCACACATCTGTTGCCTCCATCAGTCTGACTGTTGGAACAAGTTATCGGAGGAACAAAACGCACCAGAACAAAGATTTTGTCTCAGTTTGTGGGTGTTAATTTAAATTCCAATGGGGCTAAATCAAGACAACAGGGGGAAAAGTTCATCTCAAGGAGACTAAATTAACTCGTCTAGTTTTTCCTTCACTCTCTCCAGCTGGTCCTCGCTGCCATCCCCGTCCGCTGCCAAAGAAAATCCAATTAGGAGCATTTCAACATGGCTGACAAACGACTGCTCGCACCAGCCACCCTTCTTCCCTTTGTCGGATTGAGCTCCTATATGGACTGATGGAGGGAGGAATTAAGCGAGAAGCAATTACCGTTTCTTCTGCATGTACACGCCTACACGTGATCACACAGAGAGTCACACATCTGCAGGTTTTAAACGACTATATTCAGGTAATAGGACGCGTGAAGAGACTCAGGAAACGTTCTACTCTCTTAACCACTTACACACTCAAAACCTCACATACATGCAAACCAGCCGACATTAAGGTATACCTCGCAGTGATCATTATAGCTCAACGGCGTCAGCATGGTGTAAAAATCCATTTTATCCACATGACCAATTCCTTTTTTTTTCCATTATAGATTATTCTCAAGCTACTGCAGCAGCCAGGAGCTGTAGTTCAGACACACCGCCCCTGCATCTATTACTTGTACTCTGATTAGTTTCCATGAAATGTTTGCATCTCTCTCCGCTTGTGCCTCATTGATTTACACAGTGAATCGAGAGACACTTTCGCGGCCCTCCTACCACACCGCTCTCTTTCTTTGCAGAGGGATCGATGGACTCTTCATACAGAGCCCATGCTCCTGAATACAAATAATAAAAAATAAAAAGAAAAGAGACTGGCCTGGATGACTCATTAGACGCATGGCTCTCAGACATGCTAGTTAGAGAGATAGCCGGGCGGTGATATCAGCAAAAGCCTCGTTCAGAAAAAGTCGTACAAAATGTTCCGTCACGGCTGAATTCTAAATAAAGGTGAATTAAATTGGCGAGATGCACGTCCAGAGAAGATGGGATTAGGATCAATGAGTAATTAAGGAAAAGGAACGCAAAAGAATCAGTCAAATAAGCTGCTCGCTTCAAACTTAGTATTAAACATGTTGATTGCACAACGTAATGGCAGAATATATTTAGAATAATGACGCCATCCACAATTAGATTTTTTCCCTTTCAACCTAATTTCACCGGCGTGGTCGGCAGGATAAATAAGTTATAACAGCAATTAATCCACATAAGTGATTATTTAACATGGAAAAACTAATCTGCCTCGTACGAGGGTTTGATGTGCAACTTCTTCTAAAAGCAAACCTGTTGTTATTGCTGCTTGTTGTTTGAAAGCACACTATTAATAAGTAGAGCTTATTTACTGAGTAAATAGTTAGTTAGCATTCAGCATGATTTACCACTTCTACTTTTGGGGGCACAAAAAGGGAAAACCAATTATTAAGTGATTAGTAATTAATTGGTCTTGTTGCATCTCGTGCTGCTCAGAGGCTGCTTGAGACTGAATTCAGGAAGGACTCATAGAGGAAGTGTTCACTGTTTGGATTCACAGATTATACACTAATCATCGCCTCATGATTCATCGCTGTAGTATCTGCCACGTCTGTTCCTCGAGGCCATTCCAGCCCACTCACGGCTAAATGTTGGGATGGTTTCAAAGAAACGGTGAGATCTACGAACCTGTCACCCGGCAACAACCCGAATCTCAGAAGACGTATTACAGCTTGCTGAGGGCCTGGAGGATAATCAATACGAGCTGTGTGATAGACACTACGAAATGATAACCTACTTCTTTTGTTGTAAAATGAAGAATTACTCGCCAAGACATAAAAAACTGATATCAGTCAGTTCCATTATACATAACTATGTGAAGAATATTGATTTTGTTTTAGGTGACGAAGCCGAATTGGCTACAAGACTTGTTGTCACATAAAGTTTAGGTGTTTTGGAATAAAATATATATCATGAATTCATATTGATATCCCAAAGGGCTCAAAGCTGGAAGGTTGAGAAGTAGCAGGTGAAAGCAGGTAGATCATTCATCACAGCAGAGATCCCCAGCTGCTCTTTGATAATGAAGCTCAGTGTGAATCCAGCTCGAGCACCTCTTAGACAGAAGTCAGGCAACCTGTGCATAGAAAGTGATCCTTGATGACTTTACAAGAGCTTCCTGAGCAACCCATTCAGCTCAATAACACAGGACTGGATTGATTATTGAAGTGATTGAAGGGTTTGACTGAAACTGCCCCTTCTGCTCTCAGTTTCTTTAGCCAGTCACACGTGAACATCAATCTTTTTTTCCTCTAAAGCAGCTCTCGCAACACTGATGCAATCTTATAATATTCTATCTTGAAAAATACATATTAGCTGTTCTTCCTGCCTGTCACGGTGGCGTCTTTGGATTTCCTTCGTGTGTTCGGCACACATGCTGAAATCCGTTAATAAACGAGGGCGGCTGTTTAACATTCCACACCGCGGCTGCTGGATCTCGGAAGCGCATTGTTGAACTGAATCGAACTGTATTCGTTATAATCGAGCGCCGTCCTTTGATTATTTGAAGTGCCGTTATTGCCACTTAGCCAATCGCGAGTGCCGCGGGGCGCTTATCATTTCCTTCAGCGTGGGGTTAATAGCTAATGTTGGAGCTAATGGTGGGTGCTAGGAGGGTGAGGGCATGTCAGCTCCCTCCGGGTGCCAACAGGGTGCACAAAATGAGATGTTGGTGGGTTGGTGCGCCGCCACGAGCTGCTCAATTAGGCTTTTTTTTAATTAGGAGGCAATGTTGTTTAGGCGCCATAAGGGCTGGTTTCCAAACACATGGCCCTCTTTTGTGAATTCATTATTGCGGGTTGATGTCTGTTAGTGTGTACGCATAAATGAGGGAAAATGTAAATATAATAAAAATTAGGCGAATTTGTGAATCTCCATGGGCCTCCTGATCATCTGAATCCTGTCTGAGCTGAACTCATCTGAGATGCACACAGCGAATGTTCCTTTTCCAAGACACAGGAGAGCAACGGCACAATAACATCAGCAGGGAGAGGAGCCAAATTATGCAGGGAGGTATCGAAAGCACCGAGCGCTTTCACAGGCAGGAATCACGCGCTTGTAATTTATGATTCTGGAGAAGTGTGTCTGTACTCTTCTTCTTCGAAAAAAGGCGAGGTTCATTTTCTTATCTTTTACGATGCGAGGCAGTAATGGGATAATAAAGATGTTTCTGAAGATATTTTAAATGATAGTCATCCAGACACCTGACACTAATGATGGTGTAGCACACAACGTTCCTGCAAAGCTGGTAAACGTTTTACAAGAGGCTCTGTGATATTGTTTTTTTTCTTCTTTAGCTCGGCGCCACATTCCGACTCTTCACTTTCTTATTTTATTTCCGCACTTGTTTTTGTGTCTCTTTTCTCCAACACCAGTCCAGGTTCCCCCACAGAGATCATCAGTCATCTAATGTGCTCCTGAGATGATGCAAGAAGTCAGCAGCGGAGTGAAACACACGACCTCAGACTGAAGGAGATTAGAACGACCCTGACACGTCAGATTCAACTGGAAATATGAGGCTATTTTCAGCTGGATGTTCCCTGAAAGACATTTTTTCTTTTAGTGGAGACTAGTCAGAATACTGTGGTTGACTTGGAAGCAGGAGATTGCACTCGGACGCCAAGGTTTGTTTGTTTTTACATGCACAGAGAGACTATTTGTTGCAACCGTGAGTCAAAAGTCATTTTGTCAAGTTAAGTTTTAACACCCAACATGACATATTCAAATTATTTTTGTCTGACCAAAAACCCACTGACATTTGATTCACAATAAAAACAACAAAATAAAAAAAAAACCTTCCTTGAAAAATCTGAAAAGAACAAATACTTGACATTTTAGTTTAATAAATTGCTGCTGTAAATAGTTATTGGATTTCTTCTTAAAAACACAAAAGATTAATCCAGTACAAGCACAGAGTGTGAGGTATATACGGCTACAGACGGACATGAAGAGATCGACATGATGATAATGGAAAGAGAAAGAAAAAGAATGAGCAAACTGATGGACACAGAAAGAACAAAGTGTATTTCCATCTCAGGATGTGGTATAATGTGTATGTTCTTGTCTCCCTGTCAGGCTCTAAACAGGAGAAGTTGATTCTATGACGGCCTCCCGCTGTGGCGGCGAGCGTTTCTCACTGCGAAGCTGGAAATGAGGAGGAGACGCCTCTTCATCTGGGAATCCATCTCTCTGACGCAAATCCAAACATAATCGTAAGAGCCGCCGCGTAGGTAACAGCCCGGCCCGCCTCGCCCGGATAACGCAATGCTTCAGAGTGACGCGTAGTTAGAGGCTCGCGCAAACACACACACACACATGCACACACACATTCACATAAATTGATAATAGCGCTGACCAAGACTGATTTCCATTTTATGCACTTTTCCAATCCCATTTCTTCTCTATTGTGCATTATCTCTCTTGCACACACACACACACACACACACACATTAATACACACACATGTCATCACTCTGAATCCCATTTTTTATCTTCTCCTCTCTCACTCACACACACACACACACACACACACACACACACACACACACCTTGAGTTGGAAAGGTGTGAAATCCCTGGTTGGGGTGAGAATTGAATGTTCATTATTCATGAAGAGAGCCCTCCCTCAGCGTGCACACACACACACACACACACACACACACACACACACGCACACACACGAGAACACGGCCTCACAGGTGATTTATAACAAGGGAGTCCATTAATAATTGACGCAGGGTTTTATTACCTGTTCATCCATCACTATTTAGCCACAGTGGACGCTCGCTCTGGTTACCACTCCCATTATTAGCCTACCAGCCACCCGATAATCAGCAGACATACCATCATCCTCGCGCGCCACGCCCCCTTCGCCGTGATAAACGATCAAATACGAGAGAGGGGAAATTACAACAGCATCTCGTTGAGCGCTGGTAAATCAAACAGAACCGTGGGAGCCTCAGTCGGGCAGCTACACTCATTTTATTCTTCTGTTCTTCAAAGATCGTGCTGTATAAATCTTTCTATTTGCTAACGTACATCCAGTGTAGACACGTTGCAAGAGGTTGACAGTCACATCACAGAGCTAACACATACAGGCAATCAGTCACTCACAATCTACCAGAAATCCTCACAGAAAGAACCAGGATTCTCCATTGTATGCACGATCAGACCTCGTTGTTGAGACATTGTGTCCGACTGAATGTGAGATCCAAAGTCAGTCGCTGCTCTGAACAGCTACACTCAAAGGCAGAGAAAAAAAAAAACAGGATGAAGGAGCACATCTTCAGAGCGTCTCTCCCAAAAAAAAAGTGTTTGTCAAGAATGAAAAAAAAAAAGGGAGCGAGACAGAGAATTTCAAACCTCGGCTCCTCTTCACTTCTGCACAGCTGGCCAGTGGAAGTTAATCTCAGATCGTCAGTTTCAGACACAGTCGGACAGGGAACCATCTAATCCGACATCAGAAAAGGTGTGTGGGGGGAAGCTTATTGAAGGTGGAGCTACTCGATTGTCTGACAGAGTGTTGGCACTCCATATTCCTCTTCAGTCCTTCTCCTTTTATTAGTAGTATTAGTGATATTGCTAATGTTTTTTATATTAGGATCAGGGTGAACATTAAGATGAAGGATTTATATCTGTAAGTTAAAACCCTTTCATGATGGTAAGACTATGTGTTTCCACATAGTTAAATTGTTAACATTGATTCACTTTACTATCGGTTATTCCCTCAGTATCCACATCTGGCAGCCAAAAGCAATTCAATGACATGTTGTTGAAGGGCATCTCCAGAACTTGGCGAGTCACTCAGAACTTTACATTACCGAGTTTTATGTGCAGGATTATGGGTGTTTGAACTCGGCTCACCTCGGCGTGAGCTGCCTACACAAGGACGTCCGTCTCCTCTCTGGGAAGTCTGTCGGTGAAGCTGCTCCAGGCGCAGAAATGTCAGTGTGTGAGGGTCAAAGTGCACAACTTTTTAACACAGAATACTTGTTTGCATTGTTTCTGCAGCTCACAGAAATGTTAAAACTTCACACTTATGTTCAGTTTTATCTTGTGACAATGCTGTGCTCATGTTTAGGCACAAAAACCACTGTTAAGGTTAGGAAATTATCAAATACCTGTGGCCACAAACACAGCAGGAGATGTCCGCACTTCACAAAAACTGCTGGAAATTTAGCCATTGTTTCCTTAAAAATATCGGACGGTTTCAAAGCTTCTCGTCTGTGACTCCACCACCATCTCCTCCACCTCCCAGTGTGAAGGTTAGGTGATAAACATGTAATGTGAGCACGACTGAACACGTGTTGTAGAAACGCACAAATGTGAACATATCCGATGTTTGCAGAAACACTGACTGCCAATATTTTCTCGCCAATGGGTCTGGGAGCAACATCAGCATTCATCATGAGTCGTGTTTCGGGTATGAGCACACCTTTTTTTTCTTAATTACAGATAAAAAAATATCTGGCTGTGTAGCTTCTCACTGTCTGTTAGCTGCTTAGCAGGTAGCGGTGGGTTTTTAACACTTTTTTTTTTGCTGAATACAGCCGCCTGCTGTGGCTGAAAATGATGCTGAACAGAGTGTTGAGAATGAACCAAAACCATAAAGTTGCTGGTTTTTGAAAACCAAACCAGAGAGCCTGGACTGGTCAATTTATAAATCTCCAGATGAGACTTAAAAATGTGGATTATCGGCACCTTAAGAAGGAAATGAGGCGAATTAATTGGTCTGCAGCCTTGAGTTTAGGTATAATTCAATTCAAGGATCTGCACTTTCAATCCATAATGAGATTTCGACATGCGGACCCTGCGTCTGTCTCATTACTGCATGAATTAACTCAACATCTTTGTGTTTTTAAATATTGATAAAATGTGCTACTCTCAATATTTAAACAGAACAAATCTTATAATTATATATCATACACACCCTGATGTGATCTCTCTGAGCCCTCTCTTATTATCCCGTCCGGATGCCGTACATTTACATGACACTGCTGACATTTAAAACGCTCGCTGATATATAATCTTAATAGGGTCATTGTGTCATTGTCAGTTTTTCATTATCTGCAGTGGCACGGTATTTTATGACTTTTCTTTGTTTAATTTCCACAACCCTGCCCCGACTTTAAAATATTACGGTCCTCGAGCCGTCGAGTCACAAGCCCCCGAGGTCTCGGCGGTCAACTCGGATACAATCGGACTTTATTAAATGAGGTTAGAGCTTTCTTGGCCTTTAGCCTTTAATTCAGTGCAGGGGACTCATTTAGCTCACGGCTGTAATATGGACGGTTCCCTCTTATTATAAGGTTATCGCCGCCAAGTATCACATCCTGATCTTCTAATATTCAGAAGTCGACAGTCGCGCTGTGGCTCGAAAGTAGCGAGAGGATTATTTTGACTCTTATGGAGATGGATGTATTTACAGTACGGTGAAAGGAGGTGAGGAAACTAAATACACACAGATTCCAGATCAGTTGGTTTTCATTCGATCAGAGGACCGTACTACGAAGCGGTAAACATACCCAGGACATCTTTTCGTTCACTGGCTTCATTAAAAATCCCACTAAGCGCTCACACCGAGGTCATTATCAATTTAGATAAGTCAACCCAGATTGTCCACATGTAGCCACGAGCATGTTCATGGACAAGAATAATAGAAATGGATGAGTACTGGCAGCCGAGTGGAATATTTTACTAACAAAGAGCGCGCTGTAATATTAGACAAATACATACAAGTTCAACATAATTAGGCTTGAAGCAACCAGATGCAGTGATATTGCTTATAACATCACCGTAATTTGACAGGACAGGATCTGACTATAACTACATTTCTGTATTCAATTAAATTAATGTTGCTGAGATGTTTTCTTAAGGCAACGGTTTGTCTTTTTTTCTTTTAGCTGCAATCCCCGTGGTGTCAAACAGACTCGGGAGCAAATAAAACAATTTATGTAAAAGCACAATTACGAGTACAACGAGAACAAGCCGTCAGTGTTTTTAATTTGTCTCTTTTGTTAGTTGAGATCGCAATCCAAACACCGAGCTCCACGGAATCTTCTTATGGAACGATGACACCATTTTCCAGTGAACTGATCGGCTCCTTAAACAGTCACAGAATTTAATCTACGGGATTCATTTTGGTCAAGGTCCGGAAAAGAATTGTGCCCATGTACACAAACCCTTAAGATTACATTTCTTCCACTGCGTTGTTTAATAAAAACTGTCAGAGCTGTGAAGCTCATAGACGAGAAATACGAACACCATTCACACAACATCTGGGACAACAAAAGGTGACAGACAGCAACAGGAACGAGTTCTCTCTTTTGTCCTGTGCAACAAAGATTACGTGACCTCAACCGTGCAAGATGCTCAGTCTCATCTCAGACTTGGTGTGTTGGGTTTCTTTGGGAAACGTATGCAGTGTGTTGCATGATCTCCATTTAAAGGGCATCCTGGAGGGCACTTTATCACGTTGTGTTTGTATTTGTGAGTGTACATGAACAGGTGATTATGTTTGTGTTTGTGTGTGTTGTAAGAAATTACACCGTGTTCCTGTCTTTTGATCAATGTGCTGTAAAGGCAGGATCAGGATGTGACAGGAGGAGGAGAATGCATTTTGCTTGAGGTGTTAGAAGGCCACAGGTGGGGCTCACAATCTACATGGTGGGATACAGAAATGTAGATAAGATGACATTTACTGTCCCATCTAAACCATCAAAGGGTCACTGTCCTGGGAAAGACCTGATCAACCCGAACATCAAAGGGTCACTGTCCTGGGAAAGACCTGATCAACCCGAACATCAAAGGGTCACTGTCCTGGGAAAGACCTGATCAACCCGAACATCAAAGGGTCATTGTTTTGTTGAGAAAATGATTGATGTCTGTTGTAAATGAAGGTAACCTTCTCTCTGTTCTGTATTTAAGGCGGTAACATTTTGAGATCTGGAGAGAACGCTTTGGCCTTCCCTCCACGCTGCGTGTTATTAAAGAGATCTGATTCATACACTGAACTCTCATACGCGAAATTCTTCGGAGACTTAGCAACTCTCAACCTCACAAAGGAGAATTTCCACTACACTGTGTCCATAGGTCGATGGCTCAAAGTCTTCTAGTGAATATGAAAAACACATGTTAAGTTTTTGTCATCAGCACTGATCATTAAAACCGTTTGAACGACAGAAGCGAGAAACAAGACACGAGGTTTTAGTTGCAACGTTTGCATTGTTGCATCAGAATTCCGTGTTTGATGTGGTTTGCTAAGGCTTTAAGAAACTCCAAACGGATGCTCATGCGACTCTGTTTCTTCTGGAGGGGCTGACATGGATCTAATGCCACTTCCAGGCCTTCTGTCATCATTTGAAGGTAAGTCCTTTTGACCACTGCTCCTCAAAAGTTGTTTACATCAACCTTATTTCCATGCAGCATGGCATTTGTATCACTTTCACAACACCTGTGACCTTTCAAAGCAACGCTGCAGCCTGCTCTCATATTCTTCACATCCAGCATCCACTCATACATTCAGATATCAATAGACAGAGTTGAAAAAAAAAACGCTTCAGAGGGAAATCTACAGCAACCTATGGCTGAGATCAGTATTCTGCACGCCGCCCGAGGGCCTCGCCATGATTCAATCCTCCGCTGGAGTGGAGAACTGGCTTTTGATCAGCAAAACAACTGCCTGTAAAGACAGAGGACATTATAGATTTCTTCAAAGCAGAATTATATGAGCCAGAAACAGCTGTTGAGCAAATAGTAATTAAGAGATGCAGAAGCTCCGCCTGAGAGTCTGCTGGAGCTTCCACCTGGCTGGCAGCCCGATTTAAGCACCGATCTACACAATAATAATCGTCAAAGAGGTTTGTTCACAGAGGTGAGCTCTTCAATAGAGGCTTTCAAATTTAGCCGTGACAAGAGGAGACCTCTGGCCTCAGATCAGCTCATCAAATCACCTTTATGCTTCTCTTTTTCTGTTTAAGTACTCCTCTGAGTGCTTCTGCAGCCTGTCACAGATTCAACCAGGGTCATTTTGCATCATTATGGTCTTTTTAGAATGTGATATAATATTAAGTGATCGCAGAGCATATTGTGTTAACGAGGACGGCCACAGTGATTGACCTTATAAAGGCCGTCCAGGATGTGTAAACACCTGAGAGCCAAAGTTGTAGCGAGGCAACCGATCATCAGAATACACTGTGGAAATGCATATTTCTGCAAACCACGGATATGTTTAAACTTTAACTCTTTAGGTTAATTTTTTCTTTTCTTGTGACAATGCTGTGCTTCTGATCCAGCTAGGTTTGGTCACAAAAAAACACCTTGTCTTTCCGTTACGTCGGCCGGCCTGGATCTGCTTGGTTTGACTCTATGATGCAGCCAAATGTTGGGTCTTCACCAGCGGTAACGTAACAGGACTCCTGAAAGAGCTGACGGCAAACATGACGCTACACTTTGGATGTACTCTGGAGAAGGTTAATCCCAGGTGTGGCGTGGCTCAACACGGCGCGGTAAATCGCCGCTCGTTTTGACTTGGCGCGACCAAAAGTGCCAGTAGAAAAGCCCAATTTCTTTGTGTTAGAAAAAGATCATGTTCCGGCTTTAAATGCCTGTTTGAGCGGCTGTAGCTCAGGGGAAGAGCCAGCGTCTTGTTATCAGACAGTCACTGGTTCAATTCCCCTGGTCTGCATGTCGAAGTGTCCTTGGGCAATGTGCTGAACCCCAAACTGCTCCTGATGTGCTCGTCGGCACCTTGCATGGCAGCCACCGCCATCAGTGTGTGAATGTATGTATAAATTACTGTCATTGCTTTAGACTAAAACGTCTTTATTCGAGCAGAGAGATGTTATAAGATGCACAGATAACTTGTAAAAACAAAGCACTTGAACTTTTTACTTGTGAAGAAGTAAGAACATTTGACCAAGATGGTGTAAAACTACAAATTGAGATGTGGAGTGTTAATTTAGAGCTGCAGGGAGGGACAGAACCAAAGCAAATAAAAGGAAATAGAAAAAGATTGGAAGAGCAAAGAGAGTCTGATGGAAGCTGAGAGAGGAAAGATTGAGGCGCTGAAGAACTCAGCTGTCAGGACGGCTCTGAAAGGGAAGGAGAAGATGAGGCGAGTGCACGAGATGAAGAGGGACGAGCTGGAGGAAGACTAATGGAGACGGACATGCAGAGGTCAGAGAGACGGGAGAGGAAAAAAGGGAGTAAAGAGAGGAGAGAAAAGATTCAAAAGGGAGAAGAAGCAGGACAGAAAAGACAATGAAGCACAGAGAGCGAAAAAAGAGGAAGAACTAATAGAGAGAATAAAAAAGTGGGGGAAAGGGAGACAGGCAATTTAGGAGAGCACATCGGGGTTTTGTAAAGGTGATGGACTGAAACTGAAAGAGTCAAGGACACGGCCGGACAGGTGGGGAGAGGAAATTAATGTGAAAGGAGCAGGTAGAGGCAGAGTGTATAAAGATGTAGCCCTTAAAGACATGCAAGAAGTAAATAATGAACAGTAGCTGACAGGCGAAGAAGTTAAAAAAGGAAATCGTCTCATTCAGAAGGGATTAAAATGAATGAAAGCGGTAAATAATTAGAATATCATTGTTATATTCATTCAATGCTTCCAGCCTGGTTGAATGCTATAAGGAATATAGAATCTTTTGTATTCCTGTAATGTATTTTTAACAGCTTGGGAGGTTTATAAGTCTACCAGATCTAATTCAATATACTGACCAAGTTTGCCAAGTCTGCTGGATGTTTAATTGACAGCAGGGGCACACCAGGCTGCTGGATTTTTAATACATAGCCCAAAGGTATATATGCACAAGAACGAAGAGTCTTGTGGCTGTGGATATCGAAGGAGTGAAGTCATTCATGTTTGTTTTAATGCTCCAGCACAGACAATAGTTTCCAGATAGTGCACGTCAAATTAACCCAACTGTCACAGCAGGTAATGAAATGATGCCATTCTTCCGTCATCAGAAAGTGGCGCTCAAAAAGTTGAAAACTGATGAGCTGAATCCTGAAGTCGTCTTTGTGTGAGCATAACTATAAAATCTCAGATGAGCTGCGACCCGAGCAGAAGAAAAAGTTGGAGGTAATTGGTGCCGGCGGTGATGCATGATGGAAATGGTTTCCGGACACAAAACTGCTGAGGTGGTTCCTGAAATGTTAACTTCTCTGCAGTCCACACCGATCCACCGCACTGCACTTTTGGCCACTGGAAGGATACAAGGACTTCTGGATTCAAAGCCAAGTTTAAATTCAAAAGTTTGCTTCCAGTTAGTTTGATAATCAGACGGAAACAGATTCAATTGAGACAGTGGAGAGGACAGAATAATGAGAAATAAGCAGTACTGTGGTGGAGTGTGAATATCACAGACAAAGGAGTCGGATTAAAAATACATTTGTACACTCTTAGAAATAAAAGTTCTAAGTAGAACCATATATGGTTCTTCAGCTTGTCCTCATAGGAGAACCCTTTTTGGCTACAGGTAGAACCTTTTATAAAAGGTGGAGGGTTCTACCTAGAACCCAACTTAAAGGGTTATACCTAGAACTGTGTGTGTAAGGTTCCACCCAGAACCCCCCATGAGAGGTTCTACAAAGAACCCATACAGGATCTTATACCCATGCTTTCAACAATCCCTGAAGAACTCTTTCGCCAAAAAAGGGTTCTCTGGATCAAAATGGTTCTTACTGGAACCATTAGTGTTACCAAGAACCCTTTTAAAACCCTTTATTCAGGAAAGGGTTTTTAAAGGGTTCTCTGGATCAAAAATAGTTCATACTGGAACCGTTAGTGTTACCAAGAACCCTTGAAAAAACGTTTCTTCAGGAAAGGGTTTTTCAGAAGTAAATGGTTCCAGGTAGCACCTCAGCCCTTGTAGAAGAACCCTTTTGGAACCCTTATTTCTAAGAGTGTAGAACTAATAAATGTTACGTGTCCTTAGCCTGCACCTCCCGTCCTGTTCGTTAGAACTGAAGAAGCCTCTTGGATGAGAGGGTGAAACGTCTTCAAGAAACTGCAACAAGTCCAGTTGCCTGCGATACAGCAGTTTACCATGACCTGGATGAC
Source organism: Lagodon rhomboides (assembly GCA_039737535.1). Taxonomy (NCBI): domain Eukaryota; kingdom Metazoa; phylum Chordata; class Actinopteri; order Spariformes; family Sparidae; genus Lagodon; species Lagodon rhomboides. Next base: position 32,313,117 of record CM077786.1, read on the forward strand.
TGAGAACCTTCATCAACAGACCTCATAAATATTACATTCACACAACCCACCCTGGAAAACACAAATTCTACTGTTGCACTTCCTTCAGAGCAACAAGGGGAGACAGCAGAGATGAGAGGGCCTGACCTCAGAGGGAAGATCTGACAGCTCAGAGGTTCACCTGATTCACACACTCTGCAAGACATCGTCACTCACTTCCTGCTTCTGTCAGAAAGGAGATTATACCTCCCTAGAAATGGCACAAACACACATCATCCACATATTTATCCCATCATCCACTATTCATAAAAACATCTTGTTGCCTTTTAAGTCAAGTGTTTCCTGCTGTGAACGTAGGCGGCAGTGTCGCCCGGTTCCTTTTGCTTCTGTCATTCAAATGATGACAACAAAAACGGAAAAAAACACTTGTGTAAGGATTGAATGCATAAACACGTCTTCGGTTCCCGTCCAGTTCATGCATGCACACTCACACACATGCAAACACAGTGTGATAAAGTGGCCTCCAGGTTGTCCTTCCAGTGGAGAAGTGCCCTTAAAATGGAGATAATGCGACACGTTGCCCTGTAGGGCTGTGATGTATGTGCGTTTGTACAGGACGTTTGGTTCAGTAAATGAATAGTTAATGTCAAAATAGTCGATTTAAGTCAATGTACTCGCTCGTGTGGAACAGCATAGAGCGATAGAGAGTTTCACTCATAACTTTTGGGTTTCCCAGTTAAGGCAGGAACACACTGGCCCAAACATCGGACGTCTGAAACGTTTGAGGAGACTCGGACGATTTCGGGAACAAATCTGTTTGGTGTGTTCAGCTGTGTTGGAAGCTTTTGGAACCGTGCAGACGGTGTCTGGTCAGATTCAACTTGCAAAGTCTGAGAGAGTTGGCGGTCTGAGGATTGGATGCCATTGGATACTCTGATTGGTTGTGTGTTAGCTGTTCATTGACCATTCTGATTGGCGTTGTGGTAGCGAATCGGCGCGTTGTGTGGGAGGGGCGAAAGTGACAATGGTCTGCACTCCGTTCCGTCATTTCCTGTCCCCCCCCCCCCAGGGGTGCCATTCTCACATAGCCAGAACTACGTCTCGAGTGCTGTGTCAGCGCTGGAGAAAGGTCTGGCTAAAGCAATTACCATTGTGGTATAAAACACAGCAGATGAAGACTGTTTCCCTGTTTCTGGCTGAGTCACTACCATTACCATTCATAGTGGAGGAAATGTGATGTATTGTGAGTCCCCAGAAAATGCAGAGAACGTGATTCAGTCTACATGCTAGAAAATGTGTAGCATCTTTGTAGCACTTTCACTTAAGATTAAAAACAAAAGACCAAATACCTTCTTAACCTTCAGACAAACTGAGTCATTCTCCGACATAAAGCACACACACACATTCTACACACATCCCTCCCCGTCTCCTTTGCTGACACTCACACAAACAACCACACACACACACACATAAAAGAAAAAGCATCCCTTTGTCAGGGTAATAAGAAGTCAATTGGTAGGTTGGTTCCAGCGGGGATTAGGGCGGGTCGAACAGTCTGCTGCCGAGTCGCCGATACGACCAAACACCAATTAGGCTAAGAAAAGGGAGCGTGGGCGAGAGCGACAGGTGGCGACCAAAGAAGGAGGAGGGTGAAGAGTTGTGTGTCTGTTTACAGTGTATTTACATCTGAAGTATTCATGTTTGTGTAGCTGTACAGACGAAGAGGAGACATGTTTGCTTTCACTGATGCAAATGTAGGATTTGATTTCAGTTTCCTCATTCTGCTTCCAAAATAATAATAATAATGTGATTGTAAATTACATGTAATTGCAACTCTTCTCATTTTTTTTTTTTCGAGCTGAGTGTTTTGCATAATCTGCATGAACTGCTCCGGGTGAGGGAAGGTGTTTCATTTGAGCTCTCTTTAATCACATGTCATAGTGTTGGTTGGTGCTCGGGGTGAAATTCAAAGCTTATGAAACTACATTAAGAATATTTATGTGATCACTGCGTCCTTCAAATTATACAGTCTTTGTGAAAACTTGTACAGTTCACTTTGTGCTTTTAAACCTCCTCCCCCCCAGAATCCAATGATGTACTAGAGCTCATGGTGCTTCAAGTTCAGAAAGGTGCTGGTGGTGTCACTGCCGATGTTTTTCCAGGTGACCAGTCATAAATTAGATCCATCGGGCCATTTGTTGGATGGATCCAACATGGAAACTGTTTTGCTGCAGTCACGGCTCCCCAAGAATAAATGGCCCTCACCTGTGCACAATAAGATTATTGTTAAACAGCAGTAGAGGGAATAATCTGTGATGTTAAGCAAAAGCCATGTGCAGGATGTTTTTTTAAACATGCATGTGTTGGTACTGCTGGTCCGAGGCCTGAGAACAAGCTTCAGGCCACCTGGAAATATATTTTAAAAAATGTATTTATTTGGATTCTGGATGCTTCTTCAGTGATAATGAAATTTGAATGTTTCTTTCCACTTTACCTCCCTCAGAAGTCACTGAATTAACTAAAATTGCAAAACCAAAATGTGTATGAGGAGGTTCAGTGACGATAAACAACCACAGTATCTGCATCTGCCAAGTTACTAAGGAAAGCTAAACCCCTTTGCACAAGTAGCACTGGTCGAACAGTGACTTCTTTCTAACTCTCTCAGTCATAAAGAACAAAAGACAAGAATTTCAACAGGACTTACAATCTGCTAAAAGGTTTGCACTTTGTCTAGGCATAAATCAGAGCGACCCAGGTGTGCCGCCGTACCCCACCTTTCTTAAGCCTTTCTCAAAAGGCCATCGTCACACCCTGATTGGCTGTGAGGTGTGTGTGTGTGTGCGCTTCAAGCTGCTCTCGCTCATTAATTAGCAGCCAGCCTCCACACCCTGCACGACAGGTGATCTGAGTCAACGCCAATCAATCCAGAGGGATTATGACATTCACCGCAAAAAAAGAAAAATATAGCAAAGCACCAATTCTGAGCAGTCTGAAGACAAGAGGACTGATTTGAGATTTTTGTTCTTTTTACTTTCTTTGTGCTTTTTCTCGTCACTATGACCTGTCGAGCTGACCAGAGTTTCTTTTTTTCTGTAAAACAACTTCACTTTTAACGAACACCTTCTGAATCTGCAGGGGTTTGATTGTTAAAAGGGTTAGCTCCACTGTAGGAGCAAAAAGTAAGGGGGGCATGCCACTGGCACTGAAGACCACTGAAAGAAACGTTTAAAATACTTTACTTTAAAAGGAAATAAAGGAAAGTGCAATCACTCACAAGTTGATTGACGGGTACACAAAGAGCTACTGTTTTATTGAGTAAGTACTATGTTAGGAATATTTCTAAGGTGTATTAATCTATCGCCGTGTTGCACGAGTTTTGTAATCTGTGAAATACAAGGATAGAAACAACTGCAGAAAAGCCTCTCTGTGATTCAACCGTCTGCCTTCAGCAGATTGCAGCCGCCACACAAAACTCCTACTTTATTTAGTTCTAATAGAGTTTGCATTGGAAAAGTTATTCATCAAAAAAAAAAGTTTCAAATCCATAAATACAGCTATTTCAGCATTAAGGGAAACATTTTCTGACAGCACAGTTTGCAAGCAGGCGTACGTTTTGGGCATTTTGGGGATGAAAAACTTTGTCAAACTTTGTCCCGCGGTGTATTTCTGAACGCTGAAACCAAAAAAACATCCCAAGGCAGAATATTCCCCTCGCTTGTCTCTAAACAAAGGCGTCTTTTTCGAGCAGCGAGACTCACGGAAACTTCCAGCTTGTCCAACTTTTGAAACATGCGAGGAGTCATCTTTGTCAGCACAAACAGGTCAAAAAGAGAATCCCATATGTGTCGCTGTCTTGTCTTTTATGGCCTTTGTGCAAAAGCCATCACACTCTGAACTCTGGCATCTAAAATGTCAGCGGAAAATAAAATAAACTTGCACCTTTTTTAAAAGTGCAGTACCATAAATCCAGCCATTCCTCCCACACATACCTCAATGTGCAAGTAACTCACCATCCACCCACCGTTAGGTCTAGACTGAACACAATGATCCATAGAAGATCTATACAGCCCTACTGAGAGTAAAAAGACAAAGTTGTGGGGAAAAAAAGTCAAGTTTTTAGGCTGGCCAGACAGACTGTGTTACAGAAATAGATGTCCTACGATGGTGTGTTAGATAACTTGAAGAGTCGGAGGATGATACGATAGTTACTGCTAATCTCTATTCTCTATTATTCTCTCACTAAATAATAAATTATTGTAACCAGCTCAGTTTGGTGAACCCAAGATGCTGTTAGTGTTTCATCCATGCCGTTCTTCTGAGGCTGATCACAGCTAAGGTGGCCTGAAGACAAAGACGAGTTTAAACCAAGTACAGAGCTGAATGTCGATGTTGATGGGCGTTGGTGGTGACGACAGTGTGAGTTAACTTGGCCTTGCGACTCTGGTAACTTGGCCTTGCGACTCTGGTAATTGGCATGGTCATTTTGCTTGAAATAACTTTTCTGTTTGCCACAAACACAGCTGGAGATGTCCCAACTTCCACCTGAACAACATCTGGTGTTTTTGTCACTTTGTTGAAACGCTGACTTGAACTGGCTGTCATCGACACATATCATTGTGGTACGCAGCCTTCGACATGTACAAATGTAAATGTATAAGTTGTTTGCATGAACTATAACTGCCAACATTATTTCTTGGGGACTGGACTGTAAACAACAGCAAACGACATTTAAACTTTAAACTTTGTGCAACTTCTTGATGAAGAGAAGGCCCTTTCCTGTTTCAACGTCACAATGCCTTTGTGCACAAAGCCAAGTCCTTACTAGACCTCAACCAAAACCAACACTGCTGGGATGAACTGGAACGCCTCAGCCGGGCCGTATCAGCCAACATCAGTGCTGGACCTTCACTTATGCTCTTGAAGCTGAATGGTAGCAAATTGTGGACGGTCCTTCCAGAAGACTGGAGGATGTTCGAGCAATGCAATAACGCCCATGGTGTCCACTTTCTTTTGGTAAAATTGGGTAACTTTTGTACTCGATGCTGTACTTTATGCCCATGGTTTTGAAATGAGTCACATTTTCAGGTGTAATTCAGGAAATCTACTTCCACTTCCACATGTAGTGCCTATTAACCAATTCTTCTTTGTATTACACAAAGTCAGGGGACCATCTTAAAAAAACTTGAACCCTAATCAGGTCAGTAACACGTGAACCACAGGATAAACAAAAATCTCTCGTCTCTGAAGAGCGAGGGTGTTGGAGTTAAGAGTTGGGCAGGAGAGGAGAGAAAGGAGAGGAAATTGCAGGCAAAGTGGAGTCAGGTTGAGGAAGTGTTGGAGAGTGCAAGGTGAAGATAATAAAATGAGAGATAAGAGGAGACGAGTAAAGGGTACGGGAATGAAAGATGGGAGGACGTACTCCAAACTGATTTCCCCTGATTGGTATTACTCTCACTGTATCACACGCTCTCTCTCGGCTTGGGAAGCCTCGTTTCAGAGAGAAAGAACAGACTTTGCACAATAGAGAGATAACAAATCAGCAGGAAATAGTGCTGGGTGTGCAATTAGTGTTTGGGTCAAAGTTCTGATTAATCCCGGTCGTGTGTCTCAATGTGTGTGTGTGTGTGTGTGTGTGTGCACGCTGCACGTGCATGTCCAGCATTTATGTGCAGAATTGATCACGCAGCCAGGTCAATGGCTTTACCAATAAGTAATGAATGGCTGGTGTGTCTGCAAGTGGATGATTAAAGTGTGTGTATGTGTGACTTCACTGGTGTGTGGGTACTTGCACCTCCCATTTGTGCTAATTTTTTTAATCTTATGTTGCATTTTGAGCTCCCTCTCTTCTCATTCTTTGCACTTGGTTCGATGGATCGATAGGTCAGCTAGCCGTTGCCTGAATGCAACTAGAGATTGTTCTGTGCACGTGTGTTTTTATTATACTTCAGCTGAAACACTAGCCTTGATATCGTGGTCTCCATACAAAGATACAGCTTAGAATACATCCATCCCTTTGGTTTACGCTAGCTAAAAGACATAATGCTAACGTTACTGCATAGCTTGCTTCGTAGTAGCCCACTGTTAGATGGCGGAGTTCATTGATATAAACAACATTGATCATTTGTGATATTTTAAAACCGGCAAACACAATTTTACTTACTTCTCAAATGTGCCAAAACTGTTGTCTTCCACATGTGTAACAGCATGATACATTTATGACTAGCAGTCTGCATTGTCATCATCGATTGTCGACTACTTCCATCTACACTCTTTTCCATTTTTAAAGTATGATTTTGCATTCGTGTTGTGACTTTTTGTGAAAATAATTCCTTCTAGATAATTTAGAACTAGAGGAAGGAGATTAGAGCCAACTCAAAGTTAAGTAATCTTGTACAAGAGGGGAAATCTCAAAGCAACAACATGTTTGTTACAGAGGGAAAACTCGAATCAACAGGGGGAAAGCTTGGTATTTATCCATCTTCTGTGGGTGGGTCTTAACACTCCCAGACAGTTACTGTGTCTGCATACAAAGAGGAAGTTCAGAGAGGGGTGAATACTCATTTTCTTAAACTAGGGTAGAAAAACAACTTATTTTAAGAGGCGTAAGACTTCAAATCAAGTTTCAGTGTGTCAGTACAAATTTTCCATTACACTTTTGTGTTTGGTTGACACTTCTGGGCCACCGTACTGTGCATATGGTCTAGCACAAAAACAACCTGGTTAGGGTTAGGAAAAGATCGTGTTTTGGTCTTACCTTAATCTAGGCTGCAAACTTTCCCAATATCTCTACAGAAATATCTGGTTTTGTTGCCACACATGGCTAAAAAATGTCCTAACATCTCAAATTTAAAGGTGCAAAAGTGATTCTGGGGTAAGAGAGGAGACTGCTGAGCTGTCCACCAACCCAAAACATCAGTATCTGGTGACCTGGGGAAGAGACTCAATGATCGTCTATCTTTTTCTAGAATCACTTTTCACTTCTTGAAACATATCTGTGGTTTGCAGAAACATACGCTGACAACATGCACAAGCACAAACACTCAGGCAAAGTTACCCTATATGACCACAAGTATGTGCACACCTGCATTTTACAACTATAAGTGATTAAACACGTAATTTCAAAACCTTAATGCATTGTTCGAACAACCTCGATTCTTTAAGGATGGCTATATACCAGATGTTGACACCTGGCAGCATGGATTTGGTCCTGTTCAGACAACGGAGCAGTAAAGAGGTCCAACACTGATGTTGACTGACGAGGACTCACAGTTGATGTTCCAGTTCACCCTTAATGGTCTTGGAGTCATGGATGGTGTTGAGGTCAAGTACTTTGACAACAAACATTTAGCGTATTGACCTTTGACAGACCATCAGTTGAAACAAGAAAGGGCCTCAAACTGTAGCTGCTCCCACAAAAGGTGTAATGCAATATTGTATTAATGATATAATAATAAAATTAGAAATAACACATAATCACGTGCCGTGTGTGTCCACTTCGTCTGCAGCTTCGTGAGGATTTGGAGTTGCAGCTCCTCTCCTGCCTCCGTGTCACTCCAAGGACGAGCTCTGCTGTTGTCCACGTCGCAGGGCGGTTATTACCTGTCAGCTGCTGTCAATTAGAGCACCGCATCATGGTCAGGGTGATGAAAAAGGGCAGAGAGGTTCGCGACTGACCCTGGCAGACAACCACCTGTTCGCAAATGTGTCCCCTCGGCGACAAAGTGACTGTCAGATTAAGAAAACTGACCAGTTAAGGACGTGTCGGCACTTTCCTGCTGCAGGGTTTATGGCAGGACGGCGAGAAGGACGGCCAGAAAGTTTGACTGACTCTATCTATTTTCAGATTACTGGCAGGAATATACACATCTTTTACTAAAATTAATGGATCAATAGCAAAATTTGAAGAGAGAGAGAATGAAATACTATTGTCCCTGCATAATCCAGTATCAAGCACTTCTAAAGACAAAATTCAAACTCAATATTTGACATGTGGCTCAACATCTTCATGTATTTGACCCGAGGTGAGCACTTTTCTAAACTGATGTCTTTATCGAGGAGATACAACATCTTTATATTACGCACACGTTACCTATTTTCATACCAATAACTGGCTGCATAAGAGAAAGTGCATCTTATTTTCCTGAGGTGGATTTTTTTTTAAAATGACACACCTCATATTTTTCTGTTTTCACGGTGGAGGCAATTTTCAGCAGGCAGTCTCCGTGGGTGTGTGTGTGTGTGTGGGTGTGTCTGTATGTGTGTGTGTGTGTGTCACTGAGGACGGATGGCCACATTAAGTGTTTCAGTGTCTGGCTTTATAGCTGCTGACACAGCAGTGTGAATGTACAGGTATGCACATCCCGACGAAATGAGACTGATGCGGTTCAATTTAACGCAGCCGGGCCGGTCATGTGTGTGTACATCATCACATAAAACAATGCTTGGCCTTTAATGGACGAACGATCAACATGTAATGGGACCGAGCATTATCTTTCACACTTCGGCTGCTACATATTCAGCACATTTACAGCTCTTCGTAAAGTCACACCGCAGCACAAAGAGGTGACCCAAGAGAAAACGTCTTTTTCTCACTAAATATTAATGGCAAATATAGAAATAGATTTTGTTGCACAGACATTGGAAGGAGAGAGATAACTGCCTACTCCAGCAGCATGAAGACGAGAGCTTGAAATTATTACCGTCGAGAAAAAAACAGCGACACAAAGCTAATGAAACAAATGACTGCTGCGGTGAGCATTAGTGCTTATCACATTGTATTTTCCTTCCACCTAACTGAAATAAAATTACTGGCTTGTGATTGCATTGCTTTCACCTGCTCAATAAGGGCTGAACAAAGTGCTGATTTTGAGACTGAACAGCGTCCTGCAGTCGGTGGACTCAACTGACTCTCTGAAGAATTGCGTCTGGGTGAAAGAGGTCATTGCGCTTAATTAACAAGACATATGGGGACACGGTCCCTGATGGCAAATAACTGACAGGTCTTTTTATAGAAACTGTCAGTAAACATGTTCGGTCTGGCCTCCTGCTGCAACAAACCGAGTCCCGGCCGCTGCATCTTTCACAGGTAGCTTGATGATGACGGTGTAAAGCTACGTGACTTTTAGTTGTCTGGCTCCCTGCTCCTCTTAGGGGTGCTGTTAGCTCTCTGAAGGGGGCTATTAAAGGTCCAATTTGTGCCGGGCCAAGACTGAAACCCAGACACAGCAAAACACAGTCATTCCACAGAGTTTACCTGGAGGGGTGAATACTTTTCGGCTTTTAAGGGGCGAAGACTGCTGCCCCTGAAAAGACTGAACCCTCAATGTGTCCTCATGGTATTCACCTCAGCAAACCGAAATGCAATTTTAGTTTAAATTGCAGTGTGTTGCAGGGTATAAATTTTAGAGCAGTCTGACGCAGCTTGACAAGTTAGCTTTGAATTGCGACGGCAGGGAAAGTTGTGACTAACATTTAGTGATGATTTCAGGTGGCGTCGGTACAACGAATGGTTTTCTCACCACTTAAATGATACAAGACACGAAATGTGTCACATCTTGGGTGCACGAGGCACTTACCGGATAGAGAAATCATCATCATAGCCACACTGAAAGCCAAAAAAGGATGAATTTCATGCTCTCTCAGTCCCATTTTGTGATTTTGCCTGATAGAACTGGTGTGTTATCTGGTGGTTCAAAGGGAGTTCAAAGTAGAGGCAGACAGTGTGAGAAGTGGGACGCCTGAACTAAAGACCTTAAGTGAGCGGTAAAACATTAAAATTACCCAGCAAAACAGCTTTCCTTTGATTTTTACTTCTAGAAATTATAGTGCTCTCATTGGCTGATAGTCTGGAAAAAGGAAATGGCTTATATTAGACACTTAAGGTAAGTAAAGCAGGTAGATACTACGAAACAGGGCAACCACAGGTACTCTGTTCAGCACCTATCGAGAAAGTCTATTCATGTGATAATCGAAAGTAATTGTTCTCAACTGAAAATACGTATGAATGACGTGTCGAAAGTTGGAACAGCAACTTTGACAGTCGATGAAAGTTTTAGCATGTGACTCACAACAGAAACATCTCTGATGAAAATAAAAGTTTGGTTCATAGTAACTTTTGTTACCGTATAATGTGTTACTAGGTTGTAACGTTTCGGTTGCTATTCAAGTAGCATGACCTAGTTTGGTTCAAAAACAAACCCTTGTGGCGTCCATGTTGTTACACACAACTTTAAAGTTCATGAACACACAAAGAAGAACAATTGTTCTTCACTTGGTGTATTTGAGACCTTTTTCTGATGAGAATTGATGGGGATTAGTTGATGACTACTAAAATGCCCACAGCTTTGTAGGCTTCATGGGTAATAGTGTTTGTTAAAGTTTGTTAGCTAAAACACTATAATATTAAATAAACAACAATATTAGATTAGATTTTAAAATCTGTCACCATCCTTTTATATGAACCACACGACATACCGTCATGTAAGTCTCTGTTTTAAGGGTGAATTATTTGTTATAAGAAATAAAACAAATTATTTTCACATCTTTTGTAACAGAAGTTCTTGTTTGTCTTCTGCTTCTCTGTAAGAGTTTAATAATAGCTCTTTTGGAAAGCCCAAAGTGTGCTCTTGTTTTTCACATTCACAAATATCACAATAAGCACGATCAACACTTGTTTTATTCACTTGTGCTACCAAAACATGTGTCATATTCGAGGCCCTTCTTGTCATAATCCAAACTTTGAGGACAGAAATAGAGACCTCCACTCGCTGCTCACCTCGGCCCCATCAGCTCCCTCGTGACACGGGCAGAACGTTCCTCTTGGGGCCCACGTTGGAGCAGATGGATGAAAAAAGGCCCGAGCCCACGAGGGGCCCGTGTGAACATGTCGGCTCAGGCCACGCATTAACATTCTGGGTTCAAACGCAGGACTGTACGGACCGTAATCCAAGCAATGGCCTGAAACTAGTGTATTTTAATCAGGACATGTCGGTCTGAATTAATCAGCAAAGAGATACTCGATGTGCTGGCAATGACGTAAAAACAAAGAAGTAAAATGTAAGATAAATACTCATACAGACGTATTTTAAAACCGCTTTGTGGCTGCCTCTTTCTGTTTCTGTCATTTCATGAGGAACTGTTGAAACGTCAGTGGACTGTCGTCCGTGTCTCCAATCCTCGGTCCCATCGCCCCGAGGAGCCATTGTTTCTATGGCCCAGATACCAGGTTTCTGCTGAGAGAGCGAGTGAACGGTCTGCATACTGATAGGAAACTCTCACACTCTCGTCTTTCACTCTCATTAAAACCACGGAGAGAGGGAGGGAGGGAGGGAGATAGGCAGCGTTAAAAATGGATGGAGGGGAGAGAGGGGCAGAGCGAGAATCACAGGTGACGGACAGAACATATTAAGACAGACTTGGTTAAGAAAGGGAGATAGGAGAGGGGGGGAAATCATTAAACAAAACGCCAGCGCCGCCGCCGCGCTTCAAATCAGCTGTCAAGTCCCCGGCCCTCACAGCGAGATAGCAGGAGTGAGGAAAACAGCGAGAGAGACGTGGAGGGAGATATCGAGGGAACTTAAAGGTCAGAACACAATGAGTTCCCATCAAGGAGGAGGGCAGAGTCAAGTGCTCACATCTACCAGCCCCATCTCCGTTTGATGCTGCAGGCCACCGGTGTCGTTTCCACCGCAGGCAGCTTCCTGCCAGCAAAACAAAACTGTGAAAGCCCTCGGACAGGAATTCAGATTGCTGGAGTACATGAGCCGCATTCAACATATTTCACTTCAGCTGGTGACGGCAGATCTCTGCATTCTTTTGGGGGATCTCAAGAAGCAAAAACGTGTCCGATTCCAGATTACAGTCCAGTTTTAATGTTAAAACGAAGGCAGCTAAACAACTGTGGCCACTGTTGGTGCTTCTATTTTAACTGGTGCAGAAGCGACAACATAAACCGGTGTTTCATTGGCACATTACTTTTCAATTACGTTTAAATAGTTTTCTCCAAAATGAGACACAAACACTTTGTTACGATTGCCGTCCAGGGTTGCTGATTCTGGAGCCGTCTGATGCGTAACCAAATTGTTGCTGGCAGGCTGAAATCCCACCTGCTGCGGAGTGATGGCTGATGGTTTGCCTTGATCCATCTGCCTCGTTATCTGCCTCACCTGTGAGGCTAACGATATAACTTTTTTGTTTAAGATTGTGGTCGCTGAGTGAGCGCCAAGCTACCGCTGCTCCAGTCAGTTCTGCATCGTTTCAGAGCTTTTTAGTTCATTTATTGATGCCTGTGGCCACACTCTTAGAAATAAGGGTTCCAAAAGGGTTCTTCTACAAGGGTTGAGGTTCTACCTGGAACCATTTGCTTCTGAAAAACCCTTTCCCGAAGAAACATTTTTTCAAGGGTTCTTGGTAACACTAACGGTTCCAGTAAGAACCATTTTGATTCAGAGAAACCTTTAAAAACCCTTTCCTGAATAAAGGGTTTTAAAGGGTTCCTGGTAACACTAATGGTTCCAGTAAGAACTATTTTGATCCAGAGAACCCTTTAAAACCCCTTTCATGAATAAAGGGTTTTAAAAGGGTTATTGGTAACACTAACGGTTCCAGTAAGAACCATTTTGATCCAGAGAACCCTTTAAAAACCCTTTCCTGAATAAAGGGTTTTAAGAGGGTTCTTGGTAACACTAACGGTTCCAGTAAGAACCATTTTGATCCAGAGAACCATTTTTTGGACAAAGAGTTCTTCAGGGATTGTTGAAAGCATGGGTATAAGATCCTGTGTGGGTCCTTTGTAGAACATCTCATGGGGGGTTCTGGGTGGAACCTTACACACACAGTTCTTGGTATAACCCCTTATGTTGGGTTCTAGGTAGAATCCTTCACCTTTATAAAAGGTTCTACCTGGAGCCAAAAAGGGTTCTCCTATGAGGACAAGCCGAAGAACTTTATATGGTTCTACTTAGAACTTTTATTCGAAGAGTGCAATTAAGTGGTTTTCTCTGCCCACTCTATTATTTCCTGTTATGTATCGAAGTCTCACATTACCCACGATGCATTCTCTTCACACAGATCTGCTACATAATTATATAAAAAGGGAGAAACTGACCTTAAAATTGATCAATGGAACAAAAGTTGCATTGCTTTCTGTAAGGACTGGTAACTTTACTCCTCAGTCAACAAGACAGGAGTACAGACCGGCTCACTTTAAGTCAGCCTCCTCATTCGTTTCAACAAGCCCTCCGTGTTGATGACTCAGTGGTCCCTTTGCACCACCATCCAGCATAAATTTTAATCCTGGCTCAATTTTTGCCACAATGCACTGCAGTGTTATCTGTCGCTACATTTGCAGTCATCAAGACGAAGGACACCTTAAGCAATAAACCCACATCATTACCGTTCTTCCTTTTTTTCTGAAAGTAATTTTTTGGGGCAGCTGTGGCTCAGGAAATGTTGCGGACCGCGCACTAATCGGAGGGGTTGCCGGTTCAATCCGCGGCTCTGGCTGCGTGTCAAATTGTCCTCGGGCAACACACTGAACCTGAAATTGCTCCTGAGGGCTGTTACATTGTGCTGCGAGTGAATGTCTGAGAGGTTGAGCGTATAAATATTGTGGGGCGCTTTGGATAGGAAGCCCTGTGTCGCTCCTGATGAGCAGGTTGGCACCTCGCGTGGCGGCCTCTGCCACCGGTGTACGAATGTGTGTGTTATTTAGTGAATCTGGCAGGTGCTGTAAAGAGCTCTGAGTGGTCGGTACAGAAAAGTGCTATATAAATACAGAGTAAATCTACCATTAACCCAAGTGTAATTACTGATCTCAACACAGCCTTAGTTTGCAAATTTAATTTGTTTATAGATAATGATATATGATTGGAACTGAATTACCTTTACTGCATTATTGACTTCATGTTTGCCCTCAGTGTTGAGAACTTAAAGCATCTCAGCCATTATTGATAGTAACAATGATACTACTAAAGGGTTAGGGTTAGGGTTCATGGCTCCAACACTCATGTATTTTATCTGTTTCTTCACTCTCTTCTCCTCAGTGTAGAGTCCATATCGTTACGGATGCAACCACTTTTATTTTGACAAGACCCATCCTACTCTGCTTCTGGCTGGCTTACCTTAAGCCCTACCATTTTCACTACTTATGCCTGAACCTAACCATCCCAACCAATGGAGGCAACCATTTAGACGCAGAGTGGGCAACAAGATGTTTGATCTACATCAACGAGACCTGAGTCTTCATTGTCATTCTACACTTGGAGTTAGCTCACAAGTAATATCACAAACGGCATGGTCAATGGGAGGAAAATGTCAAAACAACTTCAGCTTAAACTGTTTTGTGCATCAACTTGCGTGAAAAGAAATTGTGTGGCATGAATTTTTTTTACTGGTTCTTGTGATGAACACAGCAAAGAAACTGCACCAGACTCCACCCATGGCCTTGCCCGTTATTTCTTAGAGAGTCTGGTAACATACCAGAGATACACTGTAACACTCTTATTTAGTGTTTATTTAGTTTATAGTTGTTTCGGCCCGCTGCAGATGTAATGTAAATGCAACAGGCTTCTTAGTGCTCTGCTGGTGTTATTAAAGATGAATGAACCATTTACTACCCGCAGTGAAATGTAAGCAGATTAAGTGATCTGAGGTTTTGTAGATATAAAGGCATTGATAGGTGCAAAATAACTCACTCGCTTATACTGGTACTGGAAACAAACCTCATAAATCCTTTTTCATATTAAAAGCTGCTTGCTCGGACTGACTGGCATTTTCAGCTCGATAAAAATACAGTCAGACTAATTTGTATACAGCGGTTTCCAGATAGGATGCAGGGACTGAATGATGTCGAGGACGGAGTCCTCCCCTGTGGCAGCCATTTCAAGAAGGAAAAAGGTCTGGTGTAATGCATTTAGAGTTTCTCCGTGAGGAGGCGGTGGCATTTGAGGCTTTGATTCAGAAATGTAAATCTGCCTCTCATGGGAGGAGGTTGAAAGGGGGATTTGTTAGGGTGTAATTTGAAAGCTCGGAGGGAACAGGCTTTTCCAGCGCTTTCGGAGGATAAATATACTTTGAAAGAGTGCTGCGTCATCTGGGATTATCAAATATATATCACATTTTGTTGATGGGAGGATCAGATACTGGAAGAAAACGGAAGCATGATAACGAGAGTGCATCAAAGTTAGTCAGAAAAGGGCTACAAAAACTGTATATTTACACTCACAGAAGAAAGTGACAGTGTTTTTTTTTTCTTTCATTTTCATAATTAAACAGTTATGTGACGTACATTTACTCAGTATACACAACCATAAATATCTGCTCCATGAAAATACAGGAAATCATGCAAATATAACACTTTATTTCATTTGTCATAGGGGACATTTTTTCCACCTCTATACTCTGGATTCTCTTAATAATTACAAGTAATCATTGCACAGTCCCCGACCGTTTACAGAAAAAATCTCAACGCCTCGTTCCCCAACCCCGACCCACCACCCTCGACACACGGAGCGTCGCCCACTCTCCACCCGCCACCCTCCCCTCCACCAAAGAAACATATAGAGATAACAGGCTCAGTAGAAAAACAGTCATTTGTTCCTACAGTTTGTACAAAATTCACAGATTTAACTTGTTTGTTTGCCTTCCTTGTTTAGTTTACACGCTGCCTCTTCGAACAGGCAACCAAACCGCTGTAAAAAACACAAAAAAAACACCAGAAATAGATCAAAGTACTCCAAATAAAGCAAACTACAGTGAATAAGAAATCAACATAGGCTGGATAGAAATAGCTACCGCTGCTGATCTGTGAACATTACAATACAGCGGTCTGTTAGTGGGAGCGATACAGTGAAGACAAATGATATTCACATTTCAGCTCATTGTCTGAATTTCATCCATCTCCATGCGTGTCACAGCGCGGTGTCATGGTTCCCCTCTGATCTGTCGCTTCCCATAACAAGCTGAACTAATAACAGCTGGCACATTAATGAAAGGCTTTATTCGTGCCGACTGTGACTTTGTTATTTGGTAGATGTAGCAGTGTTAATGAGCTGGATTTTGCTTTCTGCTGATATTGGGTTTGTTAGACGGGAAACTCAACTGGAAAGGAAATGATCATCAGCGAAGAATCATTTTTTATCCACTTTATCGGTTGGGTGCACGCAGAGAAACACTTCATGCACCAACATACGACGTTTCTTGATGCTGATGTAACAATAACACAGATTTATCTGACATTTTGTTTCAATTTTTCTGCGTTGACAGGACAAAAATCTTTCTTCCCACCTATGTTGAGGATATTTTGAGAAATTTGCTGTAGTAGTGGCCAGCAGGGAACAACAGACAGGGAGTCATCAAAGACAGAAAGATCGATAAAGCTTAATGTACATCCCACCAGACACCTTCAAAGTCTCAGCCCCATGACAGCTCATCAGAGGGGGAGACACAGCAAATGTTAGTGGAAAGAACTTGGCCGGTTGATTTGGCAGGACAAACATTTAACTACCTGTCTGAAGGCCGGTGGGTGCACATGGTGGCTTTGGGAAAATGCTTTCAGAATTAATAATACTTCAGAGATCAAGATTTGGACTATAATCCACAGGGGCAGTGACATAAAGTGTGGAATAAGTCAGAAAGTAAGTCAGAAAATAATGAAAAGGTTATATCTTGAGCTTATAAATGATGTAATATTGAGTAATATCGAGTTTCTGTACTGATCTTTTCTACAGAGAAAGATTTGTACATTTGAAAGACAAAAGCAATACAGCTGATGTGAAACTGTGTGGAAAGATGCAACACAAAAAATTGAATTCAACAAGGAGTTATCTGAAGTTTGCAACATGACGGACACAAATCAAATCAAATCACTGAATGATTTACAAATGTTGACAAAACAATTCTGTTCCAAGAATCAAATCATCTGTGTGTGAAATATATTTTTAAAAAAATGAAAGAAAGGAAGGAAGCATCGTTGTAACGAGGAAGCTTCACAGCATTTTGATATGAGGCCTCTCAATCTGCAGGCAGTCATTACGACTGTAAACAACATTAACGAGATCCCACTAATGGTCCCCCGAGGCGGCAACGTTCGTCACACTAAACCAGAGGAAATTGCTGCACATACTGAACAACACCTGTTGAGTTAACCTTTCTGCCAGTTTGCCCTGAGGCTGGTTTAAAGGAAAAGACTGAGGGATCATACAAGCATATAGGTTTATCCTCTTGGGAGCATGACTGTGATTTAATGGCAATGTGCCTATAGAGTTATGACATTTTATGTTCAAACTCAATGTTATGGGCTTGAGGGTGGTGTATTGACACAATTATTCAGGGTTCAACCTCTGGGGAGCAGTGCTGTTACAAGAAAATTTAATGGAAATCTGCCTATACTATCATGACATTTAATGTGCAGAGTCAGTACATTAGCTTGAGCATGGTACTTAAAGAAAAACACCATAAATTTCCTAGGGTTCATCCTCTGGGGAGCACGGCTGTACTCTGGAAATGTAATGGCAATTTGCCCATCAGACTGTGTTTGTAAACCTTGATATTTTGTATTCACAGGTAGTAATTTTGTAATTATGATGGTGTTAGATAATTATGATGGTGTTAGAGCAAAGGTCAAGGGTCACCCAAAAACCAAAAAGAGTAATCTTCTGGGGATCATGAATATCCAAATCAAGTTAAGCGGAAATTTGGTTTGTATTTCAGAATTCTTAGGTCATGCTTTATAGGGTAAAAATGTAAATAAATAAATCAAAATGTAACCTGTCATGGTTATATTTTACTTGTTTCTCTTCCCATTGTTTTATTATGTTCAAAAGATTTACTCAGCCCACAGAGACTTCCTGCCTCGGGGTAATATTAGACATCAAAGTCCTCGGAGATGAAGGGAGAAAAAAATAAAGATATCACCCCTGACCTTTTCACTTGTGAGCGTTAAATACGTCAAAACACTCACTCCCCCGACCTCAACAGCCTCACTGGATGAAACAAACAGCAGAAAACATTTGGCCGCGTGTCGGATGGTTAACGCTGCTAAATCTGTTCACAGGGACTCTGATCTTAATGAAGGCTGACAAACAGCCAGCATTGCATTGTGTGGAGCGTGTGTGTGATGTGACCGCGTGTCGGCCTGCGTATCTCAATCTCCCTCCGACAATGAGCAATTAACTCATCTGTCTCCCACGGTGAGACCAGTGCACTGTGCTCAGGTTTTCTCACCTGTTGTGTTGTGATGTGTGTGTGTGTGTGTGTGTGTGTGTGGTTTTTTTTCCCGCAGTGGGGAAAATCTGATGCTCGTAACTGTATGAGGTCACAACAAAGTCACAGTAAAGTGTGTAAAAAGGCTGCAGGCACACACACACACACACACACACACACACTCACTCACAAAATGGGTCACATATGGAGTTACATATAGTCATCATGATTAGGGGTAATTAAGCCAAACACGTATGCACACCATTAATGGGACTGCCTGCAATAACCCCCCTGTCGTCCACACACACACCCACACACACATACTCTCACATTATCCTGGTGATTAAAAATCTACTTCCATCTTTCTCCTCTCTCTTCATGCTCTGTTGAATCTCTTTCGCCTCTTATTCTGCAAGTCAAATCTGCAGTTAAAGCAGCACAAATCACATTAGGGTTACTGGTTTGTGATTTCTTCCAACAGGAGCCCTCGAGCCTTTTCACCAGTACAAATTTGGCTTTCTCCACGGTGGTTTTTCTGATTCCTTGAAAGTAGAAGCACTGCTAATGGACTTTACATGAACCTGGATCAGCCTTTTTAACAAATAGTAAGTGCTCTCCTTTGTTGAAACACAAAGTTGAAAACTTTCTATTGAATGAAAGATTTTATGCTTTTTGCTTTTTTTTATAGCACAGTTAAAGCTACAGTTTGGAGGACCGAACGGATGCTTGGGTGCACGAAGAGTTTGCAACACCAGAGAATCGATCTATACATTAACTGCAAATCAGAAAATTCTTATATGTTATATTTTGAAAGGCAGTGACAGACTATTTTGATGTTTAGGTTTAAGAACTTGTTGGAAGTTTGGTTCATACGGGTTGAGAAAAGATCCTTTGCTGTCTTTTGGTTCTAGTCCATGTAGGGTTCACACTGATCTATTACAAACAAAGTGTCGCGATCGATTGACAGGACGCTTATTTATCATTCATTGGACCATTTCGGTGACCTGGCCTGCATCAGACGTGCCGCACGGACCAGTAAGGGAAAATAAATCAACACTGACTCAGCTTAAAGACTCGATTCATCTTCTGAAGTAGTCGATAAGAATTCATGCAGAAAATGTTGAACATAAGCATTACAGAGAAACAAGAGGGGACCAGACAGTCTTGCTGCTCAATAAAGGCACAGATGGCTGCCCTCACGAAGCCTAT
Source organism: Lagodon rhomboides (assembly GCA_039737535.1). NCBI lineage: Eukaryota > Metazoa > Chordata > Actinopteri > Spariformes > Sparidae > Lagodon > Lagodon rhomboides. The sequence goes on from CM077786.1 coordinate 32,332,506, forward strand.
TTCAATGTAATAATACATTTATTATTTCAATAGATGGATGCACATTCATATATAATGCAACTTATTTGTTTTGTGTTCTCACCATGAATGGACCAATGTTCTCGGGAGCAGAACAACAATTGGTTTTTCATGTGGCCTTGAAGCAGTTGTTTGGTTCTTATACATTTCTGAATTTAGCACATGAAAAGAACAAACTGAGGTCAGTTCATTGGTTATGTATACAGCGCACTCTGTGTATTCATTCAAAATAACACAATACTCCTACCAAGATGTTTTCATGGCAAACAAAAATGAATACTCCACTTATGTTCCCCTTTACATTCAGCTGTAAATACTCTGATTATCGAACACATCCTCCCTCTTCCACTCGTTCAACCACCTCCTTGAAAAGGTCGGCGGCTTTCATAATGTTCAAGAGTAGGTTTGTTTTTCCGTCCGACCAGAAATGTGGGCTTCTCTTTTGGGCAGCCTTACAAAATGTTGGCTAGGCAACACACAGCTCACAGCAAAACAAGTATGAGGCCAGGCGCCACGAACTGTGGTAATTACCGCACTTGAGAGACTTATTGTGCTGTAGCTATACATTTTAAGAGAATGCTCCTAAAACCGGAATAATATTGACATATCCCATGTCTTCATTGGAAATACTACACTTGGAATAAGGTCTCATTCTGAATATCCAAATGCAATAAACTGTTTATTTGAACTGTATCAAATATCAGTATATTGTCAAAGTTTGGGAACAAAAAAGTGCATTGATACTGTACACACCAGTTAACACAAGTTCAGGGTTCTGCCTAACCAACACTATTTAAAGGTATTCTAAGTGTAAACATGGCTAGATTATTGGATGTTTGCTGTGATAGTCCTCAATTGGAAGTTATAATTTACCCACAGTGAAAAGGCCAATTTTAAAATTAAAGTTGAGCTGAACGGATATTAAAAAATTCTAAAAAGGTGTAATATTAAATTTCTCAAGTTTAAAAAAAAAGTGACCTCCACAGTCAAAAGGGAAGCCGTGAAGTACGAGAGAGAAAATGAGGGGGAGTCGAGAGGGCGGCTGGAGCGTGACACTGATGGAGAGTCTGGGTCCATCTTTGGTGACTCAAAAGGAAGAATTAGCTGTGAATAACTGGCAGGGAGAGACAATTCACTCGCAACGGAGGGCGGGAAACGTGTTGATCGGCTCGTTCGGCAAATGATCACTTCACAGAGACTATTGTTGGTCATTAATTGAGATGGTGATGATAGCTTAGCAGCGTGAGAAAATGTGTCGGATTTGGAGTCCAGCGGCGTGTCACCTGGGGGTATCGCCATGGCAACAGCTGGAGATGAGGGCTACAAGGACTGATTAAGCTCACATGATGAAGGTCACAAACCAGTTCAAGGAAGAAAATGTATTCGATTGTGTTCCAAGACACATTTGAGTATTTTCTATTAGAGAGGAATCTTAAGCAACTATGGAGGCAGAAATTGTTTAATAAGCTGTGCAGTTTGCGTAAAACAATGTCTGGTTATGAATAACTCCGGAATGAAGAGTGGTCTCAGGAGCACTGGGTCACAGCTGGGCAGTCGTTAGAGTCATAATGTAATAAATCAATCAAGATAACCGGGGATATTTTCCATGAAGGCCAAACTGCTGCTTCTAAATGAGGGATGAGAGAGTACAGCTTTATCTGTATCGCTCCCTGTTCAGCCATCTGAATCATCTGTGTCCATTTCAAAAGGGTGGGATGAACTGAAAGTTGCTAATTTAAGACTGAAATTGATCAGAAGTTGCTTTATTTATCACCCATTTGATAGCTAGTACCACAACAGCCTCAGAACTGAGCTTCAGACCAAGGTTTTTGATCAGAAAGTTACAAGAATTGTTTATAGAATATGTTTTTTTTCATAAACGTGACTGGAGTTTGGATATACCACCCAACTCAGCAAATACAGCACATTGGTCAGTGGCCTTAAACTTCAAACTATGACGCTCTACCTACATTTCCAGCCTTAGTGTTGCATGTGAAGGGCTCTGCGGTCAAGTTAGTGATATTCTATTATGAAATGTCTGGTTAGACTTTCAAAATAATGTTCAAGTAAGTTAAAATATTATGTTTTTTGGACTCTATTAACGTAGGTTTAGGCTCCAAAGAATCTTGGTTAGGTTTAGGAAAAGATCATGTTAAGGTTTAATCAACTACGACAGGCCTAAAATGTGACATAACAAGTTACGTGTGATTTTACTGACAAAATATGACTTAAAAACAAATCACCCTTGACTCTTGGTCATAAACAGGATGCAAATTCCCATCTCCGTAGGGAAAATCCAGTGTGTGACCCATTGCTGACCACACTGCTGTATACGATGGGTTGGAAGTGAGAACGGGCTGTAAAGACACATTTTACGCAGATGATACTCAAACTCATAAAACTGCATTGCCTGTGCTGGATACTCATTTCAGCTGAGCACTAGCACTCAACTCCATTTTAAACCAGCACAGAACTGCGAAGGAACTTATAATTTCTCTCTCCCCTGTGATTGTGTTGCTGGATTTGATATTGAATGAAGCCTCTTTTTTTTCTCCACCATTTCCCCATTGTACAGAACTCTACGGTGCCATTTTCTTGTCTGACGCCAACAAAGCAGCTTCAGAAACTTTTCAATCACCTAACAATGGCTCTTGAGTGTGTTTGAAAATCCTACAACATCCTCAGCACAAACACTTTCAACCAGGGTCTCAAGCTCAAAGAAATAAAGAAGAGAAAGCTCATGATCCAACGGTATCTTGATGTTGCAGCTGTTTGTTGTTTTCATGATAGCGCGGTGGGATAACACCTGGCTTAGGCGATTTAAAAAGAATATATGGAGTGATTTTCTTCAAACAGATGATTATTCCAATAATAACAAAGATTTCATGCCCACGTATCTCTGGTGCATTCTCATTTATATACCTCCTCTCACAATTTCACGTTTATTACACGCGGCATGCCGGCATTCGCCCTCATGTTTCCGGACACATTTCATACACTATCATCACTGCGGCCTTCTGTTATGCTAACTGTCAGGTAGCTAAAATGTAATTTCACACATTGTCAGAGGCAGAGGTAGCAGTGAGAGCACATCACTCGTGGTGTGATCCCAGAGGAGAGCTGAGAGATCACATTCCAACAAGTGACAGCTGTGGCTGATGTAACTATTAATGTTGACTGAGACAGATGGGCCAATTTACTTTGATTGTGCAGTACAAAGCTTGTTATACAGCATTAATTTAACATATGCATGAAGTTTGTTTTGCTTTATGTATGCTGAACTTCACTTGCCAGGGCGGCTGTGTTTTACCATGCCTGTGATATGTAGCTACGTATCTTAATATGTCAAAACTACACTTTAAACAGATTTCCTGACAGGTTTCATTTGATTAGGATGTCTGATCCCAGTTTTACCGTGTGATTCAGGTGCCCACGACAGACATCAGTGTCATCTCAAATCTCAGATTTGCCTTGACAATAAAAATTCATACACAGAGGCAGTACAAAGTGTTGTAAATTTTTAAAAGACGTATTTTAAAGACTACTCTAAACAACCACGACAAATGATAGAAACATAAAGTTAAGTTTAGTATGATTTAAAGATGGGGCATGTTGTAAAGATTAAAGAGCCCTTTGAGGCCACTTCTGATCAGTAGTTTTTAAAATAAAACTGACTTGGTCCATAATTAAATTGATTCTCATACCACAACTTCAACTTCAGCTCGAAATGTCATGTCCTTGAAACACAAAGATAAATCCCACCATGTAGAGTGGAAACGATCCTTACCAACAAAACGACAGCTGTTTTGTCTGTTAACATTTTATATGACAAGTAACCTTGATGTTTTTTATAGCGCTGCTGAGGAGTCCAGGTCGGATGTACAAAGCATCTGCTGCTGTTCACATTCTGTTTGTGAACCGTCACTATTGGTTTTTAATTTGCCAAATTGTTAGGGCATGTTTACAACATACCTAACCTGACGTCACAGTTTCAAGGACAAATATTCAGATCCGTGTAAAAGAAATGTTTGTAAAGTGGCAGGAAATTAAAGCAAACTCTGGACAGGTAAGTGGATGAATCACCTGTCTATAACAGTCTAACTTCAACCAATCCGATCAACAACCTATATGAGGTCGGAGAGCACTGTGACTGGAGCTGGTCTCTTAGCGACACCAGTCAGGAGTCGAGCGGAAACATCTTTTCCACTGAGACAAGCCATCAGCCGTTCTCTCCTCTTCTTCCAATTAGATAAACTCTACTGTTCTGACATAAGTTATGCTAAAGCAGCCTCTAAGCTAACTGGAGTCGAAAAACCTTCACTGCACCTATTTATGTCTCTGTCTCTGGTGGACAGGAGTGTGTGTTAGCATCGTGTTTTGAAGGCATCAGTCAGATATCTCTCTCCTGCCCCTAAACAACCACTATTGATGGATCGGCCCACAGCCCACAGCACGCCGCCCTGCGGTGTTATCAGCGCTTACGCTCTCCGGCTGCTCTCCTCCCTCTATCCCACCCCCTCTCTCTCTCTTTCTCTCTCGCTGTGTTCATTTAGTCCAATCTGGGTAAGTGGCTCTCAAAACAAGCATCGTGTCAGGATGGAGGGGAGGATCATTGATCAACTGAAACGCCCACGCACACTCGTAAAACTGGGGAAGCTTGGAATGCACGCGCACACAAACACATCCTGCACATCCCCCAGCGACATGCACGGTACACACAATTAAATACCAACATAGTATCTGTTTACAAGCAATAAAGAGAACATGACACTATATTGTTTTTGTATACTCTAATAAATTAGTGCAGTGGTTTATATGGCCGTCTTAAACCAAATTGTATGCATGATGAGTCCGGGTTTTTTTAAACTTTTGTTTCACGTTTTAAACACACACACAGTTCCTCATCCCTCAGAGATGCCAGGCATATCATGATGAGACTCGAGGAACATGGTGTCATTTTGGCGAGTGGGCGGGGGAGGGTGGGGGTTAGCCAGCGGGAGGGAACCGGAAGATGGGCAGAGATGAGGAAAGAGAAACTGGAATTTAGAAGAAAAAAACAAAAACTGGGGTTTGATGCTCATCCAAGCGATGCTCAGAACCGTTTCAGGGAGATCTCATTCCATCTGTCTCCAAATAACTGTCCTGCTCTCTCTCTCTACCTTCACCCACCACCTCTCTGCATGCTGAGTGTACTACTCTGCCCGGAGCACGACAAGCCGCCTCTATCATATTTCATAATACGCTACACGCTTTTCCTTTTTGGATTTCTAAAATGTTTTCTTCATTGTCCGTCCATATTTTTGACACTCCGTCTCTCCTCCTGCTGTGTAGTGGAGCACATTTAGAGCATTCCTTTGTGAAATCAGAGTCATTTCCAAACCATTTCCGATGGTGAGAAGTGTGGCCTGTATGGTTGTAGTCTCCACCAAGTCCTCTACGTGTTAAAGGGCCACTTTTCTCTTTTGGTAGGCTAGAGGCAAACTGCGAGTCTCTTTTCTGCAAACTCAAATCAAACTGGGACCAGTAACTAATTTGAAAAGTGAATTTTAAATTGAAATCACTTACTTGTCATGGAAAAGGGTAAGCACATTACTGTACCCATTAACTATAATTGGTTATGACCAAAACTGCTGTTTTCTAATCTGCTACCTCTGTGGTTGAGGTTAGGCGGACCCACTGGACGCAGACTGCCACTGGGCGCCAATTTTAGGTTTCTCTCATGCAAAACAAGTTTCCCCAAGCGCTATTTTGCAAGTGCACTGTTGTTGTATCCTGGGTTTAGTGCTGCCTAAGGCGATTGTGATTGCGAGAGCCGGAGTGTTTCTTCCCCCTTACAACAGAATGAAAATTGGTGTGGCGAGACCTTTAACCAGCGTGGGAACAACATGCAAGCTTAAGGTTTGGTTCAGGGAAGGCAACTAAAACTAAATGTCTCAGGACATTTTGCAGTGCTGCACCAAAGTCATGCTGTTTCTGCCTTTTCTTGTGAGTGAAGGAAAGGGGGACATCATAAAGGGCAACACACACCAGCGGTGTCTGGATTTGGCGCATGTCAGACCATCACAATACACCACAGTCCATGAAAACTCCCCAGAAAAGCTGCAATTTTACATCGACTTCTTTTGTCCGCATGATACATTCTCTGCTATAGAAGTCAATTAATGGCTGTCAAATAACGTGACACTACACAACGCAGACAGTGAGTGTTGCACTTCACCATCATGATACCACTTATATGTACAGTGTGTTTTCTTTTCCCCCCTCGGTTTTCTGTTGATAGTGTTTGACTTTCTGTCAGCGGTGCTCTTTTCTTTTCTTTTCTTCGTCTGTTGCAGCTGCCAGAGGAGCTGAACTCAACATCCTGTATGGCAGTGTACTTATTCAGAGAAAACGCAAACAGAACTGGCTTTCGTAACCTTTGTGTAGATAAAGAGCAGCAAAATGGACATTGATTTATATGAAAATGTCACAACTACTTGACTGTTTCAATCTCTCTTGTCATAGATGCCAAGTCAGTCTCACAATATTTAAAGGTCTCTTAGTGTGGAGAGTGAAAGTGCCATTTTATTTTTGATTATAAAGGAGGTCTAGGTGCTATATAAATATTGTAAAAGTAGGACAATGCTCAGACAAAAAAAAATAACACAGCCAATACTCGGAAACTGTGCCTTTAGTAGAGCTGGTACGGAAACACCATGGGCTGTGCTTGCTCAGGCCTGTGAGAGCAGACCAATCAGAGCAGACTTGGGAGGGGGGCGTTCAAACAGGGTGTGACTAAAGGTGCTGCAGAAATGGACATTTAATGGTATGAACCTGAAAATGAGCATAAAATGGGACCTTTAAAGTTCACGGTATGCTCCTCAAACCTTCTGAGGAACCAAGATACTTACACATGTCCTAAATCTTTAAACTCCCTGTCACTCATCCTACCCTACTCTGCTTTCACTCTTGTTCCTTGCATTCATATATTGTAGATTTTTTGTGCTTCGCTATCTTCTTTCTCAGAAGTTATGAAAAAAAAAAAAACAGGACTGTCAGTCTCTGTTGATGCAGCTTTCCATAACCCTTTGTTGCCTACTACCTGTCTGTAGTCGTCTCAAAACAGATATACAAAAGGATATCCGTTAAGCCGTCTCCTTTCCGTGCTACCCTCCAGTCATTTCTCTCTCGGATTCTCTTTGCCACAGCCCCCCATCCACTTTCTCCGCCTCCCTTATCTTAAAAGAGCAATTCCCAAGGGTAGAGCCACAGCTCTGATGGTACTCTTTTTGTATCTTCCTTTGCAATCATTCCGTCCTTCTCAACTATGTTCCCCTCGCTTTCTCCTTCCTCCTCAGTTATTTCCCGCCTATCAAATCCTCTTCACCTTCCCTTGTGTCTCTTTCTTCGTTTCATGCTGCTGAGCCATTCCTTTTGTCATTACCTCTTCATTTCAGTGCCCCTATCTCTTTTACAACTATCATCTCCCCATCCCATTGCCTTTAAGATGAAACACACCTACGGTTTGTTCTCCTTGATCTAAATGACAGGGGGAAAAAAAGGTGACCATCTTTGATTGTTATAAACAAACTGCGGCTTGTAAAAAGTTTTAGAGACAAACATGTAGCTACTTTACTTGGAGAATGCCGTTGATTTAATCTGGAGAATCGGGATGAAACAAAACACCTCTCAAACATGAGGATTGAATGGCTTGTCAGATGATCAAACACCATCTGTGACCCCCCCTCCGCTCACCCGTCTTCGTGAAATCAAAATTAGAGGGGCTACTTTCCAGTAATCCAGCAAGTACTTCCAAGTAATGCAGTGATTGACCACTTGTCTCTCGAGCTCAAGTCACTTTTTGTGTCGACAAAAGAATGAAACAGCTTGAATGGCTCTTAGGAGACTCTGTGCCCCATTATCCTCATTTGTATGAATCATCGCCCTTTCTAGACGAGCAGGCTTTTAGGCTCACCTTCAAGTGTGTCCATTGAAAACAGGTTTGCACACTTTTGCTTTTAGATATGGGCGAATGACCCTGGTGATAACTCTTCCCTCATGCTTTCATTAATCTCTCCTTAACTTTATTCCTCTTGTATTTATCCCTTACCTACCTCTTTCTTCCTTCCTTCCTTTCCTCATCCTTACCACCCCTCTTCCTTCTTTCCTTTCTTTCTTCTTCCTCTTCCTTACCTATCTCTCTTCCTTCCTTTCTTTCTCCTTCCTCTTCCTTACCTTCCCCTCTTAGTTCCTTTCTTCTTCCTCTTCCTTACCTACCCCTCTTCCTTTCTTTCTTATTCCTCTTCCTGACCTACCACTCTTACTTCCTTCCTTTCTTTCTTTCGTTCTTCTTCCTCTTCTTTACCTGCTTCCTTACCTACCCCTCTCCCAATCTTTCTTCTTACTCTTCCTTTCTTTCTTCCCCCTGCCTTTCTTTCTTCCTTACCTACCCCTCTTCTTTTCTCTTTTCCTTACCTGCCCCTCTTCCTTTCTTTCATTCATTCATTCTTTCCTTCCTTCCTTCCTTCTCCCAACCACCTCTCCTTTCATTTTACTCCATGCACATCTCTTCTCCACCTTGAGTACATGTGAAGCCTGGTGTCATAAGAATTCTGAAGCAATAACTGGTGGAACGGCAGATAAAGTGAGAAGATGTAATCAAGTTGAGGGAGAGAAGCAGACTGACAGACAGCAAGGCTCACAGCATTTAACAGCATCACTCAAGCAAAACCTTGCTTGGTTCTGTGTGTGTGTGTGTGTGTGTGTGCTGGTTTGTATTGGTACACAACGTGCTTAACACACTACGTGCTCACTCTGCTACTCTGGTCTGTAATCCAAGAACACAAGTCTTGGGGGCTTAACGTCCTCCCTCTGAGCTCAAGCTAAAAGGTTTTATTGAGCTTTTATCTGACCACAAAGTAACACTGGGCTGTGTGAGACAACTGTATCTTACATAAGTGATGCGAGGGCCATGAACCGATGGTTCATTTTCAACAAGTCGGGACTTCAGAGCGGCTTAGTTGTCAAGGTAAGACAGGGGTAGACTCAGGACAACAAGACAAGCTCTGAAGACTGATACCTTGTTCTGCTGCTCTGCATGAAACACACACCGGAGGACAATTGAGAAGACAGGTGTACAGTATTCCACTGCTAATCAGGTGGTTTATACTTGAGAGAATTGCCTTCATTTTGCTTTGCGTTTTAAATCAGGCAGGTTTACACGTTTGAGGATTAAAAAAAAGACAGTTGCCCATTTAATCAGGCTGCCATTCACATAATAGGGGCTTAAGAGTAAACATATGTATACCGTTGGTTGTTTTTAATTAAGACGTTTTTTAAAATCAAAGCTCTGATCAAACAAAAAGCAGCAGTGGTGTTGCGTTGTTTTTCACAATGCAGCTGTGATGAAAGTAAGCAGTATACAAACGCAGACACTGTCTTGTCAGATCGAATGGCTCGGAGCTCAGTTGTCAGGAGAGCACATAGATTATGTCTCAGATCAGCTGATGGGGAAAACATTACTTCCTAGAGGCGGTATTTTTTGAAAAAAATTAGCCTTTGACTATAGGAAATAATGATGCTCACATTTCATTGCACAGCAACAGATTTGAAAAAAAGAGAGGATTCCCTCGGGGCAGGAAATGTTTGATGTTTACCTCTTTGAGGTTCTGATCCCACATTTCATGGCTGTCCAAACAGGCAGAAGAAAATCTTAGATCAGACATTCACAGCTCGTATGGAACTTTTTTATAGCATGGCTCATGTGAATATGATCCCTCCTCTACATGTTTTCTTCAAGGTTAGTAGGATGTTGCATCTCAGTTTTATCTGATGAGAGGTGAAATCCATCAGTACGAAGTAAAGTTCTTGTGGATAACCGTTATTTTTTTTTATATCTTTCTACGTTACCCTCCCTATCTTTACTCATGTCATCAACTTGATAGATGCTGGTGAAGAAAGGTCATTAAATTATGAGATGTGTGTGTGAGAGTCAGTGGGTCTACATATATGTATGTGTGTCTCCGCTTGAGTGTGTGCATGCATCCCACGGCAATATCCACCATCCTGTACTCTCCTTGCAACGGTGGCAGAAGGCAATTAATGAGAGCCTGTGTTCTTATCTGCTACCTAGCAACCTTGACTGTTCCCGCCCGTCGCCCTCGGCAACAACTGCTGCTGCCTGTAATCGATTGCTCAGCAACCGGGGACGAACGGCGTGACATCACACTGAACCACCGACCCGCAGCGCTGCGAGGGGCTGAAAGTAAAATGTCTCAGGTTTAATCAGCAGATGAGATGTTATGATATTTTCAGCCATGGTGGAGTTTGGTAACAGAGAAAACAAAGAACATTTAAAAGGATTTACTGCAGAACGTTAACGGTAAATGTCAGGTTTGGGGTCAGTGCCTATAATCTAGGAGCAAGGTCCTCTTTTAAGAGCTGACATTTCGCACCGACATTCAACAGCAGGACTTCTGAAGCATTTTACAACCCTGTTAGGTTTCCTGCTTTCATAACGTCAAAGAAATGAATGTACTTTCATGAAATAAAATTAACCCACAGTGAAAAACGAGCCAGGATTTAGATCACCTAGCAAAAACCATATGTTTAATGAGCGCTATCACATAGTAACTGAATCGTTCTTGAGACAAGATGTGTCGATATCTGCCAGACTCAGCTCATCAGATAACAGTGATTGACTGATCATATTGTACATCCAGTAGCCACTGCTGCTGACAGATTTCCTCGGGGGAAAACCCTGCACAACCATATGAGGAAAAATAAAATTGTAGAAAAGACAGCGGTCGCAGTGCATTTTATGCAAAGGTCGTCTCACTTTGTTTCAACTGGAAATTCAGTCTCTCATGCTGTTTTTCCAATCATCAAGTCAATGCTGCTTCCACCTACACACATTGTGAGTACCAGATGAAAACGAGCGCAGGCAATTTCTATGACAGGTGTAAAAGTAGTTCTGGGAAATGCAGGCAATTGTTAACTGATATAAAACAAGAACAGAGCGGTTCGGGGAAAGAGCACCAAAAATGAAAATACAAGATGGTATCCACTCCAGGGTTTTCAAGGAATAATCCTATAGTCAAACCCGGGACACACACACACATGCACACAATCCTGCATACAGGGTGATCATTGCTTCCCAACAACCTGCTTTCTACCATCTCAAAGGCTTTCTAGACCCAGACGACTCCTCCGTCTGTAGCTGCCTTCTTCCACTTGGATGTCTGTTATTAAATTTGCAGCATTTGTTCGCTGCAGGGAGCGACCGAAAGCATAAACGCATTTCCCTTGGATCATGTTCCAGTGTTAATAATTGCCAAAGCAATTGTTATCTAAGTGATGCTCAAGGAACAAGTGGTGGCATACGGCTGCTTTTCTTTTTTCTTTTTTTTTACCATTGTTAATATTTGAATGCACTGCACCACATTCTGCTGGGACTCAGTGACTCTGGTGTGTTAGACAATTGGATAATACTGTCTTTTTGTTGGTATTTTGAGATTTGTCTGAAGTTGCCACCCCATGGATGTAGCTAACAGGGATTTGGCTCGGACTTGTTACGTTTTCATTATTACTTTACCAGGACAATGCAACAAACAAGGCATTGTTATTTAAAGACAGAACACTAGAGGTAACTGACTGCAATGAGTGCTGATACCCAATTAAAGATAGGCTTTTATTATCTGAATACGCTTTTGTACCTTTTGTAAAACATGACTTGCAGCTGATCAGCATCGACAGTATTACTAAGAACAAGCCAGCAGCCAAATAACCTTCTGTCCACTCCTTCTACAGCCAAGATAAAACATGAGAGAAATGCTGATGCCAGACAAAATCATTTTGTGGACATGAATCAGATAAAGCAGACTGTTAAGGAAGACAGGTAGGCACTGAATTAATTACTGAGGACTTCTGAAACCAATTAAACAGTTAAAGAAAGAAATATACATGGTGCCCCGTACGAGGTAAGGTTGTAAGTTTGATTCCACCCTGTAGCTTTTCCTGCATGGAGTAAACTTGGGTTGTCATATAAAGACTTGAATTTTGAACCACAGGAAAATCATCTTATGAATGTCTGCTTAGTTGAAAAGATGTATGATTTAAAAACTTTAATTTTGAACTCTGTAAGGTTGGCATAAGGAAGATGTCTAAAAAAGATGTTAAATTGACATCTTATGAATACGTTTCTCATGAAGCATGCCTGTGTTGTCATACTGATTGAATTAATGCTGCAGAAACGTACACTATACTGAATTTCTTATGAGAAAAAATGTTGTTCAATTATTTGTATATGTAACCCACTTTTCCCACTTAATTTAGATGGGTACCTTATTCGTTCATCCAACATGACCAACATCATCATCAACCCACAGCGTTGCACTGGGTGACACATGTTTTTTTTCTTTAAAATGATGAACATGGGCGCTGTGGTAGGGATGTACCCAAATCAAAATAGGTTATTCAGAAAAGCACAAATAATGCAATGGAAACATGTTTCTACTTGCGGAAGTCTCTTGTTATTGTAAGGGAAAGAGATTCAACCCCTTGGTTGCGTCTATTAAAATTTTGAATTAATGTGATCCCCAGGTGTAGCATTAAGTAAAATAAATCAGCCATACCCAAAATGCTGTGTGACAGAAAGGCGGTTTGGCTTAATGCTGAATTGCTCACGGTGGGTCCTACAGCAGTGATTTCTTTACTCACTAAAGCACCTGTCTGACACTAAAAATAACCCCAATTCACTCCTGTTGAGTAATGTTTGCTATAAACTTCATGGCCCAGCTGTTTTAGAAAATAACTTTTCCTTTTGCAAAACAAAAAGAAACCATTTATTTTAGATTTGGATTAATGTTTTCTACAGGAACCAATGGGCTTTGGGGCTGAGAGACATAATAGGTAAAAAGTATTGAGAAACAGACACATTATCAGGGTCTCCTCATGAGATTTACAGTAAAACAACATATATAATGATCCTTTAAATGTAAGTGTTGTTTTGTTTTGGTAAGATAATTCATTCATCTGAGCTGCAGAGCTCAGCCACAGTCTGACCAACGTGCAGGTGAATCAGAGATGTTTTCAGCCTCAGTGCCTTGCTCAAGGACAAGGTCAGCTCCCAGCCAGCTGGTCAAACAGCATACTCTCTTTGTACAATTGTGCCCCTCTTGCAGTGCTGTCTGTCAAGGTCATTCACACAAAGGGATTTCACAGAGGGAGATGAAGATGACCCACGGAGCATCCCGTAGCACAGACACTGAAGTGCTACAGTTCACTTTGTGGAATTTGTGGACATGAGCATCATACAGATCAGTCTAGACTGGCCTCTTTCTCCTTCCTATCTCTCCTCTCTACCTCTTTTTTCTCTTGACCAGCTGAATCCAGTGTCAGTAAACAGCAGTGATGGAGTCAGTGCAGCATTAGGGTTTAAAAGCCAAAATTCATAACCACCTCTTTACTTAACCCAGGCCTGTGTGGGGTCAGATACCATTATTTGCTGCTGCCCCCCACTGCAGGGCACGAGTCAGGCCATCTAGCAAGCCACACTAGTTGTCAGAGTGCAAGTCAACCTGCTGCGCTAATGCTAATGAGGCAACAAGGGGCAGGAGGGTCAGGGGCGAAAGCATTGCAGGCAGAGAAGAAAGGGGATTCACTCAACCAGGAGGATGCAGAGATTACAGTGATGTGTAGGGGAGGAGTGTTTGTGTGGTGCATGCATGAATAGGTATGGAATTATAGCATAGCCAGCAATACCTCTGTGTTGGTGAACAGTGTGTGTGCAGGCGTGGCGGTGTGTAATTACAATCAGCGCTTGTGTGAGACATGAAATCCATGTGTTTGGGTGATTTTTTTTGCCTTCTGAGCGCGTATATGCGATGAAAAGTGTGCATGAAATGGGCAGCATGCAATTACAATCCACGCTTGTGTGACAGTATGAGAGAGAGAGTGTGTGTGTGTGCGCATTTGAGTGTGCGAGAGTGACAGCGAGCAAGTGAATGAGCACAGCCTTATTGGAGCGCCCTGCAGACTCAGAGGCAGATTAATTGAAAATGCCTCAGATACCCAGCCTCAGCCGTCACTCTCTCGACAGGGCGGACCTTCATAACAAAATCCCTCAAACACACATTCGCACACACACACCCATACCATTATTAGTGCTACCCGGTCTCATGTTAAGGACGCACTCATGCAGAGCTGTGCTGTCAAACACGACAGGTTATGTGAAAGCAGACAAAATGCACACTCACACTCACACACACAGAAAAAAGTAGACAAGCACCTAGAAACACATCCACCCACCCACCCGCCCACGCCCACACACACACACACACACACATGCACAGGATAATACTAATTCCTGCCAGTTCAATCTTCCAAATGGACACAGTCAGACTTCCCTGCTTTTTTTTTTTCTTTCTCTGCCTTCCCTTAAGAGGACCTGAAAAACATGGTCCTCGAAAAGGCCAGCAGTGACAGGCATATTATCAGCTCTTCAAAACAGCTCCCAGGGTGTGTGTGTGCATGCGAGTGTGTGTGTGGATTGATGTGCCTGTGCCCGTTAGGCTGAAGATGTACAATCTACCATCTACAAAGAAAGAAAGAAAAAAAAAAGCCTCAACTGAGGAAAAAACTGGATTGACTCCTTAAATTCCTTAAGAATTGTGCTCTCGGTTAATCTTTGCTTTGCAGACGCTGCAGTCTGTAAGATACAAAGCGTTTCATTAGTCGTGGGAAACTGTAATATGTTAATGAACGTGTGTCACTGCTGCAACTTGTAGCGATAAAGTCAGACAGATCAGAAGGAACCATGAGAACTTTGAATGTGACATTCACAATAAGTATTTTCATTCCAACATATGCAGAGATAACAAATTAAAACAGAAAACTACAACAATAAAAATACAAACGGCTGAGGAAATGCATAAATTATACAGAGAAGTAAATACATAACAATAAAAACAACAACAAAAAAGGACATTTAGGTCGGTAAAGACACTTAAGTTCATTTCTACAGATGTTTGGTTCCACTCCGCCTGCACATAAAACTCGCCAATTTGGCACTTTTTAAGACCATTTGTGTCTGTAAACGTGAATAGAAATATTCAGTCCATATTTTGTGTAGGCAGGTGTGAATATGGTATGTTTTGTGTGTGTGTGTGTGCATGTGGGAAGGTGTCTGTGTGTATAAATGTGTGTGCGTGTGTGTGTAATGTATATTCAGTAATGCGTGGGAAGGTATATGTTATGTGTGTTCTCACATTTCATGTCCATATAGTGTAACTCTAATCTATTCAAACACGTACAGTATATTCATTGATTCTCTACATTGGTGTCTGTGCGTGTGTGTAGTTGTGTAGGAGTGTGTGTTTGTCACAGTTGGCCACCGGTAGAAACTCCTCCAGGTTTGTTGTGTGTCGGACCTCCTTCCTTAAGTCTCTCTCATTCAGTCGACGAGGAGTCGAATGATCTACGGATCAGGTCAACCCACAAATGAATCGACAAATTAACGGCTCAACCTCAACAGCAGACAGACAGCATTGTTTGCAGTTAAGTTGCAGTAGTCCTGCTTCCTCTTCAGAGCCAGTAAAACTAGCCAGGGCTTAGGTCAGCTTGGTTGCTGGTTAAAGCATTTAGGGATCAGGGGTTGAATTCTCTGTGTAGCATTCAGTTATCACTCAGGATCAGAGCATCTCTGACGGTAGGTAATTTCTTTCAGCAGAGCCAAGAGCAATAATGTGGTCAAAATCGAAATTAAGTGTCGAAAATATTGAATGAACTTATAACTCTGCCAAGGCTGTGCAATACTCAACATTTTGTAAATTTCAAGCCAAACCATCACCCTTACACGTCTCTCTTCTTATGGACCCAGTGGATTGGCAGGTCTATTACAAGCTGTGGTGTGAGACTAGTCTGGGAAAATTATACAAATGTTTAAAAATGGCACATACGTCAAGATTAAGAAATACTTTCAAAAATCAAAAGAAAAAAGGCAGACACAAAGAAAAAGAAGTGAAGCATTAACTCCTTGGCAGAGGTAGGCAACGACTGTTCATTAATTCACAATCATAACATTAATGCAAACAAAAAAACAGGCCAGGTAACTAGCCTTAATAGCTAGCTTGACTAACAAACTATATATTATATACTCATGATAAGCGTTCTCAGCTTTATTACATTTCACCACTTCCTCTATAATTCCTATCCTTGTTCATTGGGCTTCAATCGAATGGAACTTGGCCCAACAAAATCTGTGCTTCTCGAAGGGGAGTTGTGCTCTGAACTGAGCCTTTCAAGCAGTACTTTCTCCAAGTCTGCACATTGCCTCCAGCAGCTCCTGTCAATCAAATGATCTGAGATATGCCGATGTCCGCCAGTCCGAGAAGGCAGCATTTCTATACAGCCTGAGATGAAGGTCTGCCTTCGAGACAATGTAAAGAAGCCTCCTGGACTTTTGGCTCAGCCTGTCAAGATTCATGACAGCCCAAGAGAAGTCCATCTCCAAAGTACAGCAGCTCTACATATGTGTATGTTTGACTCAAACACACACTCCGTGTGGGTAATACAATGGGCAGGGCATAGCCACACCACTTAAAACTAAAGATGATGTTTGTCCCCACTGGTCCCTATAGCATATTTTGGTGAACATGTTAAACAGTTGCCTTATTATTGTGTTCAAAAGGCACTGGAAGAAATAAACTACAACTAAACTACGGAATTGAAGAAAACTCCTCTCCAACAGCAGCAGTGAGAGAAAGTTTTGAATGAAACAGGTGAAATTAACTGTGAAATAAGCCATGGCTAGCTCTATTTAGCTCTATTGTGGAAAGCAGGACTGTCCCACCCTGTCACATTATAGCACAAAAATACTTTTCTTCAAATTACACCAAACTGCAGCCTCTGAAATGTATCTGATGTAAAAAGGTATCATATTTTACATGTTTACAACATAAATATCGTATTCTGTTCGGCAGAATGCACAATTTTGGAAAGGGAGATAAATGTACCAGGGCAGAGTTGGAGATATAATTCTGGGGACACTTTGCTGAATTCCCTTTATCACATAACTTCTGTCCCATTTTCTAAGCTGATATTGAACTCGAAGAGAAAAAGTTATATTCACAGCACTGGTTCTTATGTTCCATTAACTTGTAAATGGTGAAGGAGGAAGGGGCATAAGGGGATAGGAAGAGGAATGCTTCCAGGTTTACTGCTGCAAGTGTGAGATCAGCCTCTATCTCTACAACGTTTTAATGTTTACAGCATTAAAACAAAGTCCATGTTCCCACTGCAGACCTTATTGTTTGGACAAAGGTTTAATTAAACTGGAACAAGAGACCTCTCAGCTAGTCCCAAGGAACCATTGCAAGTGTACGGTTTCTTTGCCAGAGGTCTGCATTGAAAGCAACTACAACTCCAAAGGGAGGGAATTGAGAGTGTTGTTCCAGGATTTTCCATGACTACTGATTTGTGTTTTTCAATAAGCCAAACTTTAAAAACTTACAAAACTGAAATGAGAAACCAAACTTGTATGGCAATGAGTCCCCGAGGCAGCCAGCAATATTGTCGAGAACAGTTCAAAACCCCCGTGATTTAGTTTGAGGTGTATAGAAACTATCCTTCTGGTTCTTCGATTAACAAACTCCTTGTTTGCTATTTGCCAGAGCTGCTCCACCTCTTAATCTCCCAGACCATAATCTTGACATTAACTCAAATTTCTTGGCACTTAGACTCTCTGTGACCCCTACTTTGGGAAAACAAGAGGCCCAGTGAATGGTTTCATTACTTTCTTCAATGCATACACCATGCCTGATTACCAGTTCCAATAGTACTTCTGGGATTCACAGCTCTGGACATCAAGGGTTTGACTCTACTCCTCAGAGACTGCCACATGTCCTGCCGTCTCAATTGTTCCCTGTTATTTTTTTCTGTCTTATTGGAGGCCTGAGACTGTCAGCGATTCCTTCACATTGATTCATCATTGTTGCTAATTGGCCAGACAGGAGAGAAGACACACATGCAATCCCTAAGGTACAATATCTGTACATCCATCAGTCTCAACTTGTGGATTCTGGCCCCTGAGGACTGAAGTCAGACACTTTCCACTGTAAGGGAGGGAGATCAGAAAACATTGCTGCCAAGTGAAAATAACTTGTGAAGATGAGTACATACTTAGAGAAATACAGGGGATATGCTAACTGAGGAATAGGAGCAAGGCTCGGACGGTGTGGATGGAGTGTATGTGAAAACTTAAGGGTATTATAGTAATAACGTGCTGTTGCACAAACAGGGCAGAATAGGATACCTAATTTAAGTCAAGTGAATTGATTTAAATAAAAGTAAAAGGATTCAAAGAACACAGGGCCACAGGACAGAAATGATTTATGATCATCAGTGTGAATTATGACGATTGGACAAACTGTGCTTATGAATAGCTGAGCTAATGTTATTCCCTACATCTAGCAGAAAGGCCTTGAGGGTATACGCAGGTAACCTCAGCTTGAGTCCTTGCAGTCTTCCAAATGAAGCCATTACTTTTACAAAGCTTCCACCCCTGCATAGCCTGTGGTAGTAATCTAAAACTAATTGATTAGTGATACCTTGGACCTAACACATAGCGTAGCTGCCAGTGGAATTTGAACAATAGGCCAAAATAGAAAACTAGAGGCCCTTTATAAAAATGGAGGCTGTCCAACTGAGCGCCCAAGGGAATTTGCTGTGTTTTTTATTTGGTCCCACTCGCCCAAATTAAGTTCTATTGATCTGATAGCAGAGTAATGATGCACATTTGACATCCCATTGTGAACGCTAGTGGGTGTATTGGATTGACTGCCACAGATGACTTAGAGAGGTCGGAGGGAATGTCATTACTCAATATGAAGCACAATGGAATATCAAAAAGCAAAAACAGTGGGTCGATAGTTACGGCATAATTAAAATGGTCAACTCAAATAACAAATCATATTTTCTCATTTACCCCTTGAGGCATCATTCCTTTTTGGACTTTTTTTTTACCTAAATGTGCATATGAGCATAATTTTCTTCTGATACTTCAAAACAGATTTTTTTTTTCTAATACTAGCTGACCTTTTGAATAGAGCACATTCTGTAGGCTAAGATCTTCATAGGTCAAGAGTAAATGCCAACTTCAACTCTCACTTTCTCCATCAAACTCACACCTCCAACAGTGGGTGAATTCAAGCCCTGTCAAAACGATGATATCAGGGTTAACCCAGCAGAAAAAAACAAATAGGAATTCATTACTTCCAGGCCTTACAGACTGGTCTTTCCAGACTGATCAGACTCAAAATAGAAAGAATGATGCCCAGGAGGTTATTTCCCACCTTGTCCTGTTCATACCCCGAACAGTTATGGTGATGCGTAAATCTGACCATAGTGTTTGTCTGAGGACCATTTCTGTCTTTATGAGTTAGAGGAAACCGAGAGTGGTGGTTAGATAGCATCTGATGATGCAGGCAGGGGCAGAAAGATAGATAGGCATACGTAGGCAGCCGTCATTAATTTCAATCAGGCTCCCAGTCTGGCAGAGTTAATAATATCAGCACGCCCTTCTGACCTCAGATGATGATACGACATCAACCTCCGCAAATTACTCATTAATTTGCCCCATTAAGTTGGACAGAGGTGGCGGGCAGGGGAAAAAACACTGAGGGGAATGAATTAATTAGATATTTTAAAACAGAATTTATACCTTTTCAATTGAGATGAATCACAGCAGAGACAGGGAGGTCAGGATGCCAGTAGTGAGGATAGAAAGAGTGGGCAGAAAAAAAAATGAAGACGGCTAGCTGAGATTAATATTTTGAAAGTGTGGATGTTGATGCAGGGGGAGAGCATGAAGGCAATTTATATGGATGAGACGTACTTGGGTTTGTGAAATATCTAAAGCATACAGATTTGTAGAGTTTGAATCATCAGCGTTTGTGCCTCTTGTGAGAATGCTCTGTGCAATGAAAAAAACATCTGTCTCATATCATAGTCTCTTGTTTGGTCTGTAATAATACCAAGCCTTGCTCCTATTTTTTTTTTTTTCAGACAGATTTCATTGTAACACCCATGAAAATCAAACCCAAATCCTAAATAATAATGAACCATATTAAACCAGGGCAGTTGCTTTCTTTCTCCCTGGGACTACATCATTCTCTATGAACCATATTAGAAAGGAAAAGCAAATATAATTAATATAAATAGAAACGTGTGAAATCATACCTCCCAAAGGCACTTTGGTCCATAGCAAGCTCCCACCCAGAGCATAGCAGGGTCATATATACTGAGTGGAGAGTCATCCAGTCTGAGGCAGAGTATTTCCCCGGGGCCTTCACTCCTCTTACCATCCATTTTATCTCACTGTGTAGTGCAGGGAGCCTTTAACATATTTTCAGTTTCTATGCCGACTCACCTTGAGCTGATACATGAATCACATATCGTCTCCTTAACACCAGCATGTTCAAAATGAGATGCAGCAAACCTCTCACCTGCTCTCAGTCTGCCACTATTCCTAAATGTGATTACAGGGTTCTTTAATATAGGAGCTAACACCTGTCTTGCCAACCTGCATAACCCGCCCTAAAGTAATTTCTGCATGACTCGCACTATTGAAATGTAAATTTCCTACCTCATAGCTTCCCTTATCTAAAGAAATATGCTACAACTCTAAATAAGAAATGGGCTGGAAACAAAAATGCCTGCAGGTCTTGAAGGGGTTTACTTCACGCTATCTAGATAGACAGGCAGGCTGGGCCAAAGATGCAAAATAATGTACGCACGCACACACGCAGACACACACTCCCCAACTGGGTTGTTATCTATATGCAAAGCATCTCCACTAAGCTATCCACTTTGCCACCGTGGAGAAGACTGAAAATAATGGACAACTCAGCCCCAACCCAACTCCCCCACCCACACACAATCACTCACACCAGCATGCACAAACTGCATATACATGCCCACACACAACTGAACATATGTAGTAAGGTGTTTCGAATCGATACGCATGCTCAACACACAGCCTCCGTGACCTATTCTTACACTGGCTAATTGCCAGGAAGAACAATTAGCTCGATAAGTATCACTTAATGTCCTCCCCCAAAGAAAGAGATTCAGGCTATTCTAAAACAAACGCACCAAATTCCTCATCCTGCTCCCTCATTATCTCCCTAAATGATGCTTCTATAGGAGAGCAGGTGTCTGTGGCGCTGTGGAATGATTGTTTTGTGAATGGTGGTTTGATGGGATTAGAAAGAAGAGGGACAGGGTTTAAGTCATGAATGGGGCTGCTTCTGGTGAGATAGCTGAGCTACAGTCTGCCAGTAATGAGGTAGAAGACACTTGCTCGTCACCACCTTTGCTTTGCTCATTAGTGGGGATTCAGCGGGTCTACGGAAGCCTGCAAGGACCAAAGTGCCCAGTATGAGGTAGTCTGGTGAACAGCTTGATTCTTGTTAATTATCTCTCAGTATTGTGTTGAAAAAGCCAACCCCAGAAACAACCTCTTAAAATGTCAAGGAATTATCAATGAACGAATGAAACAATTCCCAAAAATTACCTAGAGAGAATACCTCTTTAACTCTGGATTCAGCAGGGGAATGACCTATGTCATTGGACACCTCAGAGGAAACATTATTTGTCTTGCTACATTAACATCTATCCCCCTTATTAGTCTGCTGTTGGCATCCAACTTCACAATCTCCCTTACAGCATTTCGACTTTGCTTTCTCTGCTCACAGCTTCTGCTGGGCAGAAACCCCCTTCCAGTAATCCAAAATATCATGAAGGTCCTCGTCCTTGGCAAACTGCACCTTCTTACGCAGGGCATGACCTGCTGCTATATAGGATGCTTCCTCTCTGGGGCTTTTCTTGTAAGGCCGGAATCGCTCCCAGATCCGTAGTGTGCTCTCAGATGAATACTCTGGACTGGAGGAGTAGCCAGAGTTGTAGTTGTGGTGACGAGAAGGTGAGAGCTGGGAGTAGGTGGCTGTGGCATCCCTCTTGGTGCGGCCCAGGGGCTTAAGGAATGAGGCCTTTTGGGCAGGTGAGGGTGAGTCGTTGACACCCTCATAGTAGAGAGCAGGAAAGGAGTGACGGTGCTCAGAGCTGTGGTAGTCTGGCTGAACCTCCAAGTGGTGCTGCTGCTGTCCAGGGCCAACCATTCCACCTCCACTCCCATTATTACACCCCATTCCACCCCCATTCACGCTCACCCCACCACCATTTATGTTTCCCATCCCATTCCCATTGCAGCCTGCTACTCCACCACCTCCTCCACTTCCACTCCCTCCACCGCAACCAGCAGGGCTGCTCTTTTCTGTTGGGTACTTGGGAGGATCGCTGCGTTGCTCAGGGATATCCACACTGTACACCCTAGTGCTTTTGACAGATCCCATCGGAGGGGCACCAGAACGGTTCTTCACAGCAGTGTCAGCGCTCAACTGCCTTTGAAGGGGCCGCACTGCATTGGCTGGAGGTGGGTCACGGTAAGGAGGAGAGAGGAACCCCCCACCACTGATGCCTGGCCGCTCAGAGAGGGGCATGACAAGGGGAACTGGGGCCATAGATGGTGGATGAGGCTGCTGATGTAGCTGAGGATGAGGCTGAGGATGTGGCTGAGGATGTGACTGAGGATGAGGATGAGGCTGGGGGTGAGACTTTGGATGCACCTTTGGGGAGGAGGCCATGATCTGATCTCCAGGGTGGCCTGGAGAGAGGGGCAGGAGGTTCCGAGGGAGGGACGCAATGCAAGGTGGAGGCTGGGAGGAGGACACAGAGTTGGCATTGTCAGCCGTGGTCACAACATTAGCAGAAGCATCCAGTTTCAGGGCATCAATGCAGTTGTTGATGATCTGGTTCACCTTGTCCACCTCTTTGGCGATTGTGGAGATCTCTGATGCTGAGCCACGGCCATCGTCATCCGAGTCCTCCCCAGCCTCTGTCCCATTCTCAGCCCCACCTCGCATATCCACAACTACTTCCCCTCCTACCCCTGCTCCTCCAGTTGTCACTCCTCCCTCCCTGCCTTCCATTGCCATTCCTGCAGTCCTCACATCCATGTAGTTGCCCTTTCCACCCATTGCCTCAGAGAAGGCAGTGGCCATTTTTTCCACCTGCGGCAAGGTGGAGAGGCGTGAAGAACTAGTGTTGGCTGAGCCATGGAGCATGCCTGTGCTGGATGAGGCAGATTGGGGAAGCTTGCCTCCTGCTCCTCCTGAATGGTGGTGCTGATGGTGAGCCTGCTCCTGAAGACGCTGCATGGCACTGGGGTCGTTGGCCACTGCTGCAGCTGCTTCTGGGCCATACCTTAGGAATGACAGATTCACTTTAGAACAAACAACACACTTAGTCTTATTATCTGATGACATATGAACATAATTTTGAACATTAACCCAAACAACATGATTCAAAAAGTGTATGTAACTAAGTGTGTGAAGTCAATTAGTTTTAATCCTCTCAGTGATGCCATGGGATGACAGAACCCTTGCTATTTAATGAACATGGCCCAAGAGCATGACCCAGTGTCTCATTAAAAAAGTATGGTTAGGGAAAAACATTGTTTGTAGTTAGAATAAATTAAGCTTTTTAGGAATTCAAATCAAAACAAAGCATTGCAGCAAAACAAGTACTGAACTGATGCCCATAGCATGAATCGTTCTACAGAAATCAATTATACCCAAGTGACACACATAATAGTTTTTTGTTTGGGGTGAAATACCCCAGATGCATCCACTATCTGTGTGTTGGGTCTTCAACATTTTTTGGTCTTGAAGGAGGGTTATAATCTGGCCCTTTGGACTTTCATTAACAAATATTAAAAAAATGTCAAGTACCTCATCTCCAAAATAGTTTTCTTCACACTTATAGCTTTCTGCTTCTCTTCTTGGATGCGTCGCCGTCTGAGACAGTAATAGACAAATCCAAGCACAATGACCATGCCAAACAGACATCCCAAGATGGTCATGATGTAGTGGGTAGTTGTGGATGGATTGGTTCGCGTGTCCTCTGGCCCAGTAGCACGTGTGGTAAAGGTCAGACAAGTGTGGTTGTAGCGCTGAGATTTGCTTACAGAAGCCACACAAAAGGTGTAGTTCGTATGTGGTTTCAGCTTATCCAAAGTGATTAGCTCCTTCTTGTTTTTAAGGGGCATGATGTCTGCAACAAATGTTTGGTTGAACTGGGAGAGGATGTACATCTTACTGAATGGTCGTGGGATCTGCACAGTTAGAGAGGCAGTGTTGAGGGTGACAGTTTGAAGCTTCATTGAAATCTGATGGCTATAGATTGGTTCAGCAGTGGATGTTATGGTTGGCTGGTGGTAAAGACCCTGGTCTGGATTGTCCAAACCCATCCCTGAGCCATCTTGATCAGGAGTCTGGGATGTCATCCCTGGAATTATCACACCATCACGACACATGGATAAAAGAGTGTAACGGGCATTTCTTCCGTGTCCAGGCACTGGGCTCAGAAGTGGGTAACCAGTCATTTCAGGAGGAGTTTCGCATTGGAGACGGTCATAGGTGTGGGTGACATTGTTAAATGCCTCCAGCCAGGTGAGGAAGCTGTAGAGATCACAGCCACAGTGGAATGGGTTTCCTGCCAGTTCACACACCATCAGCCTGTTGAGGACAGTGAAGGTGGACGGGTCAAGACGGGCCAACTTGTTGGAAGATAAGTCCAGGCTGCTGAGGCTGGGGCACTCCCAGAAGGCATTGGTGGCAATCACCTCAATGAGGTTGTGTTGCAAGAAGAGGCACTGCATTCGACCCAGACCTCTCAACATGCCCTCAGTCAGATTGGTCAGCTTGTTGTAGCCCAACTGGAGAACCTGAGACATAAAGAAAGAGTAGACTCAATAAAAATCTATTATTTAAAAAAATCCAGCATGACACAATTCATATAAACAGTGGTTTGGAAGATGCAGATCAGTTTACATTTGCACAACCATCTTCATTTAGCATGGTCTCCTAAATGTAATTCATATATTTTAGAGAGAGAAGACAAATGACAAATGTTAAGTGATATGGACTGTTTTGAAGCATTAGGGACCTTATGTTAAACTCCCTGCCCTTTTTGCTTTATAGTCAAATACAGAAAGCTAAAATGAACTTAAGCCTAGAGACAAACAAATACAAAACAAACAGATTTGTGTTCTCGGCTGCAGACCTGTAGGTTGGCCTGTCCAGCAAAGGCTCCATCCTCGATGTAGCTGATCTCGTTCTTTGTAAGATTGAGGTCAGTAAGGTTTGTGAAGCGGAACATGGAGGTAAAGAGCACAGCCTTAAGTTTGTTCTCATTCAGCCTCAGGTCGTGAACCTAGGGAGACAAGAGAGAGCTGATGACTTTCAGGTGATGCATTGCACCCTCTGGCCACAGAGGAGGACCCACACTCTTTGCCAAAAATAGCTGCCAAGACAATATTGCACCTCCAAACATACAAGTTTGCTGTCTGATGAATAATTCCCCCAATTATGCATCTGATCAAAATTAGTATTTAGATACCACAGTCTGTTTACAAGCAGCTGAACATCCCTCTTGAGAGCAGAGGTAAATGTTAACGCTAGCAGTGGAATGTAGTTGCATGTTAACAGTACCATTGGGTGCTTTAATAAATTATCCTGAAGATTGTCCCTTTTAATTATTTACTCAGCAATTTGCAGATGGTTACACTGAATAAAATACTTGACACTTTAAACTGTAGTCAAACAGGAAGCCACTACATAAATGAATGGCATTAGCACAAAACACTGGCTAATCCATGTTGTCAATGTTTGGAAGTGATCTGCCTACATGAAGAAGAAGTGTGGTCACCATACACTGACTCATTTGGACTTTAACCTATTAAGCCAGAGCAGAGTCCAATTGTGCTATTTTTTGAGCACCTATGGTAACATATATAAGTGAAATATTTAGTTTGGTACCTGAGAAATTTTAAATGGCACAGATGGTGCCAAAATGTTCAAAAATGTGCCAAAATGGCACATTTGGAGATTCTGCCTGAGTATTCTGCACTCAAACCTCTCCAATTTTGTTCTGATTCACTTTATTAACATAAACGTTGGCAGGTAATGTTCAGAGATTTTGCTATGGTTCACTGGAGATTTGGAGCTGCAGCGCCATCATTCCTAAGAAATATCCATTCTAAAATTGTAATTCAAAAAAAAATCCTTAATTTATGCTGTGTGTCAACTTAATTTACTCAGACTCAGTGACATATATACTTATACTTACACATCTGAACAAATATGTTAAGTGTTCCCTTTATAATTATACCTTAATTATTCAAATGGACCTTGTAGTTGCAGAGATACAATCTGTTTATTATCGAATAGAGACACTACAGGTTAAATTTGCAGCCCTGAGGTTCTTCTTGTCTGTTACAGATGCTGCACAGCATTATATACAGAGTTGACTGAGTCAGTCATTGGTAGTTTGATCAGGCTCTGAGTATCTTGAAATGTTGGCTATCTGACAGATCAGTTTGTTGCTCTGAGATTCTCACTGTTCCTATGATTTGTACACTGCTTATGTGCCCTGGGCAGCCTGGATTTTTAGAGGCTTGAAGAGCTTTACATTTCTGAACGTGCATCAAGTTGAGAAAACTTAAAACTCAGAGCAGAAAAGCATCAGACATCATTGTCAACTGTCCCCAGGAACTGCCTCTCACCCTCAAATCGGAGTCGGAGTAAGTGCCCTCCACTGTCTTTTTTTTCTCCAAGCGATGCTGTTTATTTACAAGGTGGTTAACTAAGGTTAACTATGTCTAGCTAGCCAAAATACAGGTATAGATCTGTGAGTTCTACTTCACAGCAAAATCAAGGTTAGGCCAAGGACACATGATTTGGTGGTTACCTTGCAACAACACAAAAATGCTAACATGTTAAAACTTAAATTAAAGCCTAGTATGGCGCGCCTTGAGTTTTGCAAGCTGTAAAATGCTCTGTCTGATTGGGCACACAGCAATTATTTGCTTCAATAATAAATTCACATCCACATAACAAAATCACTTTGCTGCTACACCATAATATCACCTTGTCACTGTGTGTGATATATGCATATAATTTTTAAGATTTAAAATGATTAAATTACATAATAAATACTGTATTACATCACTGTGATGGTTATCACTGCAACCAAGTAATCACAACAATCAGAATCACACAATAAACCCTCGGCATTATACTGAGTGAACAGAAGATTAGATTCACTTGCAGCTCTGCAGAAGTCACTGTCACGATTAATGGTATGTGCTCTTTAGCTGACAGCATCTTAGCTCAGAGTGCATAAAGGCATAAAGTTTAATAGAGGTGGCTGCGATGGCATAAAAAGGCCTCCTGATAGGTAAGTTCATACTGACCGTGCTGTTGATGTGCTGGGGGATGGTCTCGTATGGAGGCTGGTTCTGACTGCAGATAGCCAGCCAAACGTATCCTTTATCCCCCTCTATCAGCCAGCAGTCCCCTTTCACCGTGCCAGGCAGGTGGAGGAGCAGCAGAGCAGGGAGCAGGAGGGAGAGAAACAGGGAGGGAGGCAGGGAGGACAAACGGAGTCTGCTGGCCATGGTGTGGATTAGGAGTTTTTGTGGTCGCCTCAGTAGAAAAAGCAGGAAAAGAAAGGAATTGAAGGGAGGAAGGCAGCGGGCAGCGGTTTCAAATCAGGAAGGGTGAAGGTCAGGGGCAAGCAGGCCAAATCTAAGTAGAGAGAAAGGTGAACGGTGGGGCGTCTTCACGGTGATTAGAGCTGAGCTTGCAGCATGGCAGCAATTCCTGTCCCCATTTTAGGTGTTCCACGTCAAAGGGTTTTGGAGACTGTCACCCCAGCAGCTACTCATGGCCCCTGACAACCGGTCGTCTCAGCAACACAGATGAGGAAAATACTCCCTCGCAGAGAAAGGCAGAAGGCCTATATAACAGAGAGGGGGAGGGAGGGGAGGGGAGAGGGGACAGGAGAGAGGGAGGGAAGAATATTAACATTAATAGTGATAATGACAAAATGATTAAGAGTAGGCAGAAAATTGTAATACAGTTCACATATCCCCAGATGGTTTTGAATTAATTGAGTTTTGGTCTCATTTCTACAAGCACCGTGTAAAAAAAAACAAAAAAAAAAACAGGTATATGAATCTAATACCCATGCTATCCCAATCCCTTCAAGGTAACGCACCACAGTAATAAATCCATTAACTGCCATGATTATTTCATTAAGTCTTAATCAAGCCCAGAGAAATATATTTTGACTCTTCAAATGAAACCAAGATTTTTATGTTGTGTAATTATTCATGTTTATGAAGCAACAGCCTCCCGAGAGAATAACTTGCACCTCTTCCATTCATTAGCATACGATGCACCAGCAGAAACGGGAAATTGCCGAGACAATGAAAGCAGCGCCGTTTTTTCTTTGGCGCTTTTGTCGGTGTTTACAAGGTTCGCCAGTTTGCAGCTGCACTTCTATCATTTCAACTCTGAGGTACGTAATGAAACAATAACAATTTAATAGCTGCAGTAATATAGGGGTGAAAACGGAGAGACGGGCTAAGTGGAAAACAGAGGAGGGCTGTTGTAATTTGCATGTTTTAACAGGATACTGGCTGACATTTAGCTATTTACCTTTCTCGGGGGATTAACCGTGGATTAGGCTCTAATCCAGCATAAAATATTATGTATCTCATCACCACAGCTCCGACTCTTTTAATTTGTTTCCAAAGTTCTGATTCCCTCCCAGGGAAAAGTTATCTCGCCACTACATGAATGACAGGGAAATGATAGTAAGAACAACTGAGTAATAAAGTCTTCTTAAGTACTCTCTCTCTTTCAGTTTCAAATGAAGTCTCCTCCGTGCTTTTATCCAGATGGAGAAAATAACTTTGCTGCAAGACATGAAGCAATGATACGGTGTAGCCCAATCTACGCAGGGGTAATGGAACCCAACTTTGGATGCCTCTGTTAAACTGGCCCATCCCTAATAGCCGGTCCTCCTCCTCGTCTCCCTCTCATCCTCTGTCCAGACTCGCACCTCAGTTAGCCTCCCAGTCACATCTCGTTTCTGTCGCACCACTCCCTGAGCAGCTCTCAGTCCTCTCTTCAAATTGTTCCATGAAATTGATATTGACAATTCAATTCCTTCACCGTAGGCCTTCAATTTGCCTTTGACCCAGCACTGTTGTCACCCTCATGTGTGTGTAAAATAAAAACACCCACAAAAAAAAGCGATTTACAGCTTCAGCTCGGTGGAAAAAACAGCTAAAGTAACCCCCCTCGCCCATCGCCCTGATAATCATGAAAGTCATCCATTAATTATTTGATAGGTTTTCAGATTTGAAGCGGCTTGATTCCACTGACCTAACTGGTGAAGAGTGGAGCCTGCGTGTGAATGTGAGCATGAGTTCATGGCACGTCGTGATGAAAAGAAGCACACACACTGAATTATTTATCAAACAACTGTTTGGACATTGATCATTACGGCCACGCTTACGCTGGCACACTTATTCTCCTTCCTTCATCCTGTTTCTGAATCCTTCTCTTCTCACTCTTTGAAGACGACTCCAAGTCTAGTGGCTTGATGTAGTGATACAATCCTCGGTACATTTCCTTAAACCCTAATGAGAACAACAAAGCCTCTGGCACCCCTCTGCAATTTAAGAAGATTTTTTGGGAACCATAAAAAATTACTGTGTCACACTTGTGATTAGCGTTCTGCTGTTTTTTCCCTGTCGGGAGCTCATATTTAAAGCATATCTGATACGACATGACTTCCAGCCTGACATGGTATTTACTGTGCTCCACAAACATGAAAGACAAGTCAGTCAAGATTCATTTGAAAGCTGGTTGTTTATGCCGAGTCCTGTCACAGCACCTAAGATCAGCAAAGGTTTTTATTTATTTATAATGCTGTGATGATCCTGACCACACTATTCCAGTCTATCTTATCATCTGGGTCAGTCTCCTGTCTCTCTCTCCATCACTGTCACTATCTGTATTTCTGTCTACCTCCTCTTTTCCGTCCCTTTCTTTCGTCTGCCTGCATTGTTTCAAGCCTGCTTATCTCAGTTGCCTTTCAACTAGAAGCACAAATGAATATGCTTCATTGCCAAAACACAACCTGACACCTTTTGTGCGCTATCACATCCCCTCCTCGCTGCTTTTATCACATTCTTTGCCATTGGTTTTATTTTGACAAGAAGCCAAAGGAAGAGACAGCCTTATTTTTCCCCTCCCTTTCTTCTCCAAAGCCGGCTCTCTTTGTGTTTAATTATTGTCCCTGATATCTGGGCTTTAATTAAAGCTTTGCATCTGACAAACAACACTAATGATGTCAGGTTGCAGAAGCAAAAGGAAAAGTTCCCAAAGTAAGACCGGGAGGGGCTGAGGGCCCATGAGAAGAAAAGAGTGTGCTTTGTGAATGTTTTGTCCTCATTGGAAAAATCACAGGATAAAACAGTATTTACAGATATTGAAGTAATAATCTGCAATGTTTGATGATGTCTTTGTTCACGTTTTATCAATATTGACCCATGAGTGAGTGGGGAATGAATCTTTTTACATTAAAAGCTTTAAATTAGAAGTTGATAATAGCCTTTATCTTGGAAAAGACATGTTCACTTTCACAAAAACTACAATAATGATGTCAGATAATAACACAAAAGCCTCACAGTCTCTTTTTAATTGACATATGAGCATTGCACAGTCAGGCAGTGCAAAAATATCACCCCAATGAACGGTTAGCATCAAAATGTCTTTTTCTGTCCTCTGCAAAAAAAGGAGCTTACAGTCTAAATTCCAAGTATCTGCCAACATATATAACACAGACTGCCACTGAAATGAATCATACTGAAGACAGCTACAGGCAATAGCTGCTCTGTAAGGCCGGGCTTAGGCACAGCAATGCTTTGAGCTAAATGCTAACATGCTGATGCTAAGCAGCTGTAATTTTTACCATGTCTAGCATCTTAGTTTAGCATGCTAGCAGGTAACATTTGCTAATAAGCAAGGATGCTGATCTTTAGTCATTAAACAGAGTCTTGGAAAAACCATATGCTGCTTAATGTGTTTATAGTTTATGTTCACAATTCAACATCGAGGGAGACTAACTGTATGCCCACATTTTATGAATTCACCACTGAGTGGTTGCGCCGGCTCCAGTGTGGGCCCCCTTTTGATCGCCTCCAAAAGGCTGTGCATTTCGTGTGATTCCAACCAGAAACTTCCGAGGTACGAGCCGTCTTCTGTAGTTAAAAACTAAACATTTGAATTTCCCTCTAGCAAGAATGTGCTGGGATTTATGAGCCACAATTACCTTCCAAATAATTAAAGAATCACTCATTTTTTCATTAAACATTCAGGGAACTGGATGCTCCATTTTCAGCCCAAGGGTGAATGATTTCAGCTAATATTAGCAAAGCATGGTGAAGTAAAGCCCCGGAACAAAGAAGTGACTGTCATCTGTATTCTAATGACATGCAAAGCTTTGTGGAGATACATAGTTAGACTTGTTCACTTGCCACCTTCCTTTTTCTTATCCATATCAACTGAACACTATCCACCCGTTCCATTCGTGACTCAGCTATTGCGAGCCTGTTTGGCAGCACGATCTAACCGAAGACTTCATTAAGTTCCCACAGGGAGGTGAAGATGAAGTAATACCTGAAAAAACTTTATTGGCTTGTAGAAAAAATCTGTAAAGGGGAATTTGCATTAATGTATTAATGTAAGTGTGAAAAATGCTTTCTGTACTGTCAGTGATGGACAGCGGGACAAGGTTGACATTTCTGGGCAGCTCCATTTGGGAACAAATATCTGGTCCCCAACAAGGTAACCAATTATTTGTGTAAGGTATTACGGAGGTGTAGATGTTTTAGAAACTAGAGAAAGATAGTTGCTTGTGGATTGTCATTCCCTGGTTGTTCAACTATCTTTCACCTATGATAATTATTATTTATTACAACAAAAAAAACAACACAACCAAAATAATCCTACATAGTATGCCCTCAATGTAACCCTCAAGACTAAAGAATGATTCAATACACTGTCCTCATGAGTATGGTTGGATTATTGATGTGGTGTTCACTGAAATCTTGTCCTTGCCCAAAGTCTGAACTGTTGGGGAGAGGGCAATAATAAGGTAGACAGGAGTAACACAGCTTCTCCGGAGACCAGGTCATGAACCGTTTCACCGAGTGAGAAAGAAAGAATGAAAGACAGAGAGACAGGAAACAGCAAACAGAGACAATACAGATAGGAGGTGATAAGAAGCATGACACCAAACAGATTCTCCCACAGATTGTCAGTGAAGCAGTCAAGCGGGCATGCAGTGATTCAGAAACCCAACAGACCATAGTCATCCGTACAGGAAATCTGTTGTGAGTCAACCGGCCAGTTTGTCCGCTAGTCAATCAGTCCAGTCCAGTCCATCAGTCAGCAGGCTCAACAGCCAGCCAAACAAATATCTAACCAGTCAGTCAGGTCAGGCAGGCAGGCAGACAGCCAAAGGTCAGCCAGTTTGTCCGTCAGTCAATCAGTCCAGTCCATCAGTCAGCAGGCTCAACAGCCAGCCAAACAAATACCTAACCAGTCAGTGAGGTCAGGCAGGCAGGCAGACAGCCAAAGGTAAGCCAGTTTGTCCGCCAGTCAATCAGTCCAGTCCATCAGTCAGCAGGCTCAACAGCCAGCCACTCAAATGCTTAACCAGTCAGTCAGGTCAGGTCAGGCAGGCAGGCAGGAAGACAGCCAGCTAAAGATCAGCTGGTTTGTCAGCCAATCAGTCCAGTCCATCAGTCAGCAGGCTCAACAGCCAGCCACTCAAATACCTAGCCAGTCAGTCAGACAGCAGATCAATGCAACAGCCAGTCAGTTGCACCAGTCAGTCATACAGCCAGGGAGTGCCATGGAAGCTGAGCTAAGAATTATGCCTATTAGCGCTATCAGTGCATCCCAGCCTGCCAACCAGCCAGCCTGTCTGCATTACCTTCAAAGCTGCTGCACTGTTCCTTCAAATCCATTTTTCTCGCTCCTTTCTTTTCTCTCTTTTCCTTCCAACCTTTCATGAAGCCGCTGCTTCAAATCCTGTGCATACAGAATACGTTTCCCTCTTTGCATGTCTCGTTCTGATTTCCTCAGGTTCATTTATTTCATGTCTTTCTGCTCATCTCCACACTTGCATTACTTCATATATTTATATCACTAAATATGCCTCCGTGGCTTTCTTACTTCCCCTGGTTCGCTTTGTCTCCGATCTCTCACTGTTGCAATTATGTTGCTCTCTGGCAAGATTTAAGAGTAATAATCAGTAGACTTGTGCTTACAAATGGTGCATGAAAACATTTCTATTGTTTGGGAAAAACAACATCAACACAATGCAAAATTAATGACACAATAAAAATGAATTGCTCTCTACACATACACAGTAGCTGTGTTAAACAAGTATATTGCAAGATAATTTGTGGGGAACACTCGCTCTAATAATGCTTCCAAATAACAATTTTAATAACACAAATACACCTTGGTTGAAAAAAAATTAGATGCACTGATGTTTTTACAGCTGATACATCAACTTTATTCAATCTCTTTCATGCTTTTCTTCCCTTTCCGCTTTCCCCAGCCCACTCACTCCTCCGTCTCAGCTCAACCTCTCCTGTTTTGCTTTCTCTGGTTCTTTCCTGTACATCTAATTCTCTCATTTTGTTGAGAGTGGATGTAACATCTGTTGCTGTCTACCAGACATACTCCCACAGGGAGAGCCGACCAGGGAAGAAGTTTTTTAGCCACTGAGTGCTTCCAGCCACTCGCTGTGTTTCTGTGAAAGCTCGGTGGATTTTGCAAATATAAATTGTTAGACAAGTGGAGCACACGGCACAGCGTTAGAGACAGGGAAGTGATAGGTTCAGTTACATCAGCAACCAGGCATCCCTATTGAACATGATGCTACCAACAATATTTGTTCTCTTGACAGCAGAGAAGCAGTGAAAGCTGTTTTACAAATGTTTTCCCTATTTAAATGATTCTCCTCTCCACACACTGAATTGATCTTTAAGTCCTTGAATTGTATTAAATACCACCAATTATGCACTGATATCTGATTCATTTAATTGTACCCCCAGCTCAGATATAACCAGCCTCATTTCCATCTATTCCAGTCAGTGATTTTGGAAATTTCCTTTAACAACTCTCAGCAGCCCCCGGGGACAGATATGACTGTTCTAGCAATTATCTATATACGAGTTTATACATCAGTCAGCCACAGCATTAAACGGCTGACAGCTGACTTGAGTAACAATGATAATCATGTTGTAATGCAAAGTTCTGTTGGGAAACGTTTGGTTCTGGCATTTATGCGGATGCCACTTGACACAAACATACCCCTCGCACTGCCCAATGGCAATGGAGGCTGTGCCACACAACCCATAGACTCAAAGGATCCACTGCTAACACCCTGGTGCCGAACACAAGGCACCCTCAGTGGTTCTGTGTCCATGCCTCGATGGGTCTGAGCATGTCCAATCCAAGGTGGGGCCTCCATGTATCGGACTTGTTCTAGGATGTCCAACAGGTCCAATCAGATTTGGAACTGAGTGCTTTGGAGGGCAGATTGACATCTTGAGCTCTTTGCTATGTTCCTGCAGCTATGACTAAACATTTTTTGCAGTGTGGCAGGGAACATTGTCCTGCTGGGTGCCATCGGGGAGTTTTGTTGCCATGAGGGGGGTGTATTTGGCCCGTAATAGTGTTTGGGTGGTGCATGTCAAGTGGCATGAATCAGATGAACCCAAGGTTCCCCAGCAGAATATTGCATTGTAACAAGTCGATAAAGAGCAGGAGGTCAACGAAGCTTACGCTGTTCATACGAGGATCTGAGTCCTTGAAGCAAAACTGAACAGTGCTCGGCTGCTTGCTCACTCTTAATCTGAAAACACTGAAAATATTTGGCCTCGTTAGATCACCGTGGCCCTAGTGAGAGTCTGTTCCAGTCTGATGTTCCTGCTGTGTCTCCGGGTGAGGCTCAGCCATGCTTAGTTGTGTTCTCATAAACTTAACCTCGAGGCATGCCCAAGGCCATTCTTCTCAAAAACTTGTGAGAGAAGATACTGCAGGCAGAGTGTTTTTCATCCTACTGTACTATGTGTGGGGGTTCTTTTTTACCTTCTTTTCTTTTCTTGGCGCGGACAGAATGAGTTTTGAACCTTAATAGTGAATATTTGTTTTGGAAGGGCTAATCTCGACCGGTCTATATTGATCAAAGGGCTGTTGTAGGATTACAACTTGATTTTTGCATCAACGCAAGATTAAGGTTTGGGAGTAAGAGGATTTATTCAGACATAATACAAAACAACACATTGTTCCCACTCCCACAAGGTGTTATCCAAGCATGTACATTTATATTTTTTTGTATTTTCTAACTGTTAGGCTTAGACCACACTATCTTCCTGAGAATTGCATGACCCAACACGCGTGTGACATCAAAAAACAAAGACTAATGCCAGACTTGACATTGGCTCAGTTAATCCTGTGTTGGATGTGAAAGAGACAGGCGACCAACACAGCACTTTGATCGCTTCACGACAAAAAGATCAGCATGTCAGAATTTTCTTCCCTTCTCTTGCCAAATTGCAGAACTTCTCCGGTATGCTTCTCAGTGTTGACCCATTGGAGCAGAGAGTGCACAAATGTAATGTGACAAAGCAAAGGAAGAGGGATGTTGGGGTTCTCGGGTGGAACAGTGAAGTTCCTGCCAGATCTTTTTTCCAATCTAAAGTTCATTATCAATTTGTCTTTTCGGAAACAATGTCCCAGTTTCCACTTAAACCAATTGGAGACCTTTCTTCAGATTTCTATACCTGTGAGGTCCGTCCGTACAAGTAGAGGCATGCACATGTGTACGTATGTTTGCAACTGACAGTGAGTGCATTAAATCCAAAAGTACAAAGTTACCAGTAGACAAGATTTGTTGCAGTGAGTTTCTATGCTCCCATAAGTACAGTATGTGCATGTACACGTCTGCTATACCTTGGTGTCTTAATTACTTTTAAAACCCATACACAAACTCTCCCCTCCAGCTCTAGTCAGCAGGTCTGTTGAAGTAACAGCCCTCTGTGGGAGCAGCACCTCCTCGCCTGGTAGGGAGGCAGCAAGAGCAGGGAATGAAATAAAAGAAATATCCAAGAAGAGAGGGAAAGTGAGACGGGAAGACAAATGAGAGGAAGAAGGAATAGATGAGGGATTTCAGAATATATGAATTCCTCTGTTTTGATCGGCCTCTCAGTCATTCAAACGGTTAAACCCAAGTGGGGGTTTCTTTTATGAGGTTGACCTTTTATTGAGATGAGCGATGAGGATGCGGGGGAGGTGGTGAGAGTAGTTTTTAACCTTTATTTAATCAGGCAAGCTTAAGAAACACATATTTTCCTATAAACCCTGTATTGAATCCCCTTCAAGTACAGAGATTTCTTGAGAAGTACGACAACACTCTCGTAAGACTAACAACTTTGAATTGCCACTTTAGCCAGGTTTTTTATTTTTCTATCTTTTGCAGTGATACCAGAAGGAGGAAATGGCTGCACATATGCACACATTCACACATGGAAGCTGTCCAGTCTAAGTGCCATCCTCTTCTTCGCTGGCAACTGAAGCAGCTCAGGGCCCGGTGCCTGGCTCAGGAGTAGCTTATTTATGAGTGTGTTGAAATGCTGCACAGTTTGGTGTTGACATATGCTGAAAACTGACATATTTCTTCCATGACTGCCAATTTAAAAGGGCCAGTCCACCCAGATGACATATTGCCACTTATGCCCTGAGGTAAAAAAAAAAGTTGATACATTGATAATTTGTTGAAAATGGTTTCAACAAGCTATGTCTGTTTTTCTATCTGCCACTTACACCCATACATGCAGACTGGCAATGTGTCACCCATCACAGTTCATTTGCACATTCTGCATTATGTATTCAAATGCTGCTGCACACAGTGAATATTTGCACTGCGTATTTATCTAATCTGACAGCATTACCTGTATCTTTGCACAATATGCACATATGACCCATCACACAGAGCCTTAATTCAGAGAGATAGTCTTGCTTTTCCCCCATTGCTATCTCATTTCTTTACTTTTCGTTCAGATACCCAAACTAATTCCTTGTACAGTACCTTGTACTGGGTACTTGGCAACTAAAGTCTGATTCTCTTGACAAGTGACATCTTGGAGTTGTGTGAATGATGACAAGTCCTCTCTTGAAAGCAAAGGTTTAAAGTATTTTCATGTTGTTATATCACCCCAAAAAGTGTAAAAAGATGGTTTAGGTTAGATTTTAGGGTTTTAAAAATTGCAGCAACAGTAGCTTCAGTCATTTCAAAGGGAGGAATTACTGTGACATTAATGTAGAGCCACAAAGTTCACAGAGGGAGGAGGTCGTGACTGATGGATGAGTCAATCAATTAGTGGACACAGTAGACAGCTAGTTGCTTCCTGTTTCTTAGCAACGGTCAATGTTGGCTTCTTTTATTCATGGCTATAATCTTTCACTAATCATTACCAAAACATAACCCAAGGTTTGATCAGAAAGTCTTCCAGAACCAAAGAAATTACAGCCAAAATAAACTTGACAAGTTGATCTTGTTCCTCCAATTTGAGTGTCTGAAAACACTCCTATGAGTCATTTGGAGGGCAATCATAAAAAATGTATGTTGTTGATAAAATTTTGATGGACTTGTCTTTTTATTGTTTTTATCTTAAACATGACAGCAGTCTTTTTATTAACTGAGCCAAGTACCTGGAGCTCCTGGAGCTTGATTAGATATCAACCATTGATGTAGCAGATACGGAAACTCCCACAATACTACTGTACATTACAGTCAAATGGGTGTTTTTTTAAAACATGATAGTACATACAACCCATATTGTCATTGAGGTTTAAGGATGTGTTTTGCAGAAAATGTATCAGACAAAACATCCAAGACTGTCTACAAGGTTCACTCCATTGTTATCTGTCTATGTACTCTGTTGGTGAAGTATTCTGCCAATCAAACACAAGCATCAGTCTGTCAGAAAATCATCACTTTGACAGCAAACAAGCGTCTTCCACTGAAGAACTGAACGTTCTGTACAAACTGTCACGAATCAAGTTGTCCAGGACCGTGAAAACAAAGTGACAGGCTTCGGTCTGTCGCACATCCACTCTTAACGGTCAAAACCATCGGGGGAGGGAGAAGAGTTTGAACATACGAGCGAATCAGCAAGTACATGCTGGGCTCAACTCCTTTCTCTGCACTGTGCTCCTGTGTGTGCAGAAGAGACACAGGCACATGTAGAAACACCGATAAAGAGAGACACGGTGGGGTGGCATGATGGGGAGTCATCAATCACCGTAATTGCATTTAAACAGACTCAGGTGTTTTGTCTTGTCCTGCTAAACGTGTGGCAGCGACAAATGCAAACACATCATTCCTCACAAGACTGCGTCTGGCTGAGATGAATTAGGAGGAGAGGAAACAGGGTTTTTTTTGGGTACAGTGGGTGCATTTTTGAGCGCCATGCTATTCCCTCTCCTGCCTATTTCTATTTTGCAAAAACATAACCCTTTCTTGAGGGATTTTTAGGATATTTGGACCCTCCATCTACTGTACATGCACACTCTGAATCATCTTTGATTCAAGTTGACTTTTTAAAACCATTTTTACTTGAAGAAGGGAGTCAGTAGTGTCTCCATGGCAGCTCTGGGAACAGAAGGGGAATACAGCATTCTCCACTACACTGGTCTCTGTGACGTGGCGATGCACTACAGAAGTCCTCCATTAAAAGCAGCCTCCATTAAAAGATGGCTAAAGTATGATTGGATTGCCTTTGGGAAGGGTTTATCAAAATATGCTGGAGTGGAAGACCATTTGGACTACTTGGAATGTAGAAGCCCAATCCACTGTGAGTTCTAACCAGAAATGCTTTTCAGATGCATCAACAGATTGTAGGGCAGCATGTCGACTCTACTACATTTCCCTCACCACTACTATTGTGCAGGAAAACTGCAAGAGCACTCAAACTTCAACTCCCCACTCAGCAGCCCCTGTCAAGTCCAGTTGCCTACGTTACAGCACTTAGAATTACCATGAGCTGGATGACTGAGAACCTTCATCAACATAGTAATACGAGGTGAAATGAAAGTCAATGCTCAGTTGAATTTCCTTGGATAAGTAATGGATCAAATAAAGGATGTGAGGTAATAATAAAAAGAGACTTAGAGAGCAACAGGACATGAGAGCTATGTAAACAGAAAATAAGCAGCATGCTGCAACCCGTTGCTTTGACTTCCTTATGATTGTGCAGCTTTAGTATGAAGAGAAGGAAGACAAATGAACAAGAAACAAAAGAAGCATGCATGTGCAGTTGTGTGGACAACAGAGCAAAATAAGAGACCACGAGAGATAAAGAGAGATGAATAGAAAAACAAAGACTGTGGAAGCAGAAAGCAGGACTGTGTATTGAGAGATGCGATGCAGTTTTCCATCAGATTTCTATCTCTATTAGCACAAAGTAAATGCTGCCAAACAGAACCGTGAATGCTGGTCTGTCTCGTTCATAGTTAGCGACAAAACTGTGGCTGGTGCAGTCTGTACATAGCAGCATTAGTGTTTGGATGAAAATATGTCCTTGTGGATGACATCTCCACTGTCAAATGT
Organism: Lagodon rhomboides; assembly: GCA_039737535.1. Taxonomy (NCBI): domain Eukaryota; kingdom Metazoa; phylum Chordata; class Actinopteri; order Spariformes; family Sparidae; genus Lagodon; species Lagodon rhomboides. The sequence continues at coordinate 32,372,169 of CM077786.1, forward strand.
GTTGTTCAACAGCACACGAATACTAATCGATTCTCAGACCTTCTGGAAATGCTTACTTTTTCTTCTTTTTTCAGTGTCGGACAATGCTCAGTGTGGATTCTTCATAAAGGACTCATTTAGAAATGTTTTCTATGGCCTTCTTTTTGGTATGATGAGAAAAAAAACCGAGGCCGTGGTCTTTGATGTATTTGAAGTTTTGTTTTATTTAGGACATGGAGTGGGTAATTGCCCTTGTGCTTCCAAATAAAGTTATCAACAGAATCTCAAGTGCACACTATCAGAATTTTGGACAGTAGTCAATGAGACTACTAATTTTGGTTTGGGTACTAAAGTAGGTTGAGGAAAACACTGTGGTTTTGGTTAAAACAACTATGTTCCTTCAGTTACGAACTCACCAAAGTTACATACGTCACTGCAGTTATGTTATATACAATCTAATCTAAAAGGTAGTGAAAATATTACACTTTTTACATTTCAATTTGAAACTGGACATGAACAGCAGTCTCTTGGGTCAAAGTCCTGTGCTCGTGTGACACAACCATCCATGCCCGACCTCCTCCCAATGAGCACCTTGTCGCACCTGACTTCCTCCTTCACTGCCGTAATAATTACAATGACCACCAGAGGTCGCCGCCTAACATGAACAGCAGTATTTGTTGTAACAAGCTGCTTTTATTGTCGACCTATACGGTAGTTTCTCTGACAAACCGATTTGTATTCATTGCATTTCTCATTTCAAGATTTGAAGATTCATGCTACCACATGTTACAGACACAGCTGCGCCATGAAGAATCTTATTCATTTACCCGGATCCCAGATGGTCAAATCAATATAGTTGAAAGAAAGAGGCATTATAGAATCTCTTTGTGCATATTATATGAAAGACATATATTTCTTCTGTATCTGCTCCTTATCATTAAAAACATAACCATCAGTGTCTGGGTTGCCTTGTTTGGCCTCTCCAAAAACTGAATGTTCCTCTGATTAAAACAGGAAGAATGTCTGCTGAACAGATCAGTGTTAGAAAATTACAGATACAGGATTTACAGGGTGTCTATTAAAACTGGATACATTCAAATGATTTCTAGCGCCACTGTGCCAAGCTCTGGTTGTTCCCATCTGTTTTAATTATCCCCTCAGACCTTGTGCACATATGACTAATCTTAATCATTTTGTTGTGAAGTTCTGAAAACTTACAGGACCATTCTCATGATTCAGGGTGCAATCACAAAGTGTTCTACGTCCCTGTCTTGCAAATTCTCATAAAAATTGTTCTTTATTCGTTATTTTAGCATGTCTTCAAAATGAACTCTGTTTTACATCAGGAAATAAATGTACAGAGCACGAGGCATGTTGCAGAGCTTTGGGTGCATGGTCGCAAAAGGGTAGGAGTGCCCAGAGGGCGGCTCAGTAAATAATGTTAAAGTGGACAAGCTGTGACTTACAGATTCATAACCTGAAGGCTGTAGATGTATCCATGGTTGGGGTGTGATGGGCATAGAAATCTGAATTAAGCACCGCTGCACGGCTTAAGTCTTAGCCTGAATGTGATGGTGTGACATAGGTCACATTTGACTACAGGCAATGTTTATTGGCAGCTAACAGAAAGAGTCCTCATGTCCTGCAGTTTTAGTGATTGTAAACCTTTTCAGCATTACATGTTTTTTTTTTTACTTCATTCCAACGTTAAAGCTTTGAATTAAAGTGAATTTAATCGGGAGAGCGACATACAGAGAAAGACAGACACGCAGGATGTCTTCAGGCTAGAGGAAGAGAAACAAAACTTGGAAATTGAACAGAAACTGACTATTTATTTTGTGAACATTTCCAATGAAAGTCGGCAGCAAGAGCAAAAACAGCAAATCGAATGGTAGCTGAAATGAAATCCACCTTTTAAAGGTTGCAGATTTGATCCATATCATACTTCTGCACAGTTTCTACTCATGATCACACTGAATTCTGTCAGTGTGTGGTGAAGCATTAGACCGCCGGTGACTGAAAGATCTTTGGATACTGGGTACACTCCACACTATGTGGACTACAACTGAGCCAAAAATAAAATAAAATCGTCTCGAGTGGGACATGAAGGTCTGCCCCAAATTTTCATCCAATAGTTGTTGGGACAAATCACTTAAAACCACAAATTTCACCTCATGGTAGCACCAGAGGAAAAGCTATGGGATCATCAGGATAGTGGGTAATGCCGAAAGGATGACTAAAAATACAAATGTCTGCACTCCCAAAGATTCAAGAAGTCCCCTTAAGTACTACAAGAAGTTGAAGCTAAATGGCTAGCAAAACAGGATTTCAGTTTTTTAAAGAGCTTTCAGGAGTGCAGACAAGAAGCATAGGTTTACGTCTTCAATGTGTCGCCAAGCAGCCAGCTCGTGCTGTTGTTTCCCTTTTATTCACAGACCTGTTGGCCCTGTGCTGACACTCCACCATGTCCAAGTATTCCACTCAAGATCGGATGACACAGCCATCGCAATGGCCAAAGTGATACTGCCACTTGAGAGCAGTATAAGAAATGGTCTTGTGGTTTTGGTTCATTTTAGGTCGCCTCAGTTTTCTCTCTTTTTCTCACTCTGTATTTTTACATAAACACCCCACTGTTCTTCATCTTGGCGACACGATTCAGTGCTCCTGATTTTTTTTTTTAAGTTCACAGCAGCATCCCTTCATCTTGGCCCGAAGACGTCTTCGCTTCTCCTCCTTTTCACTTTTTTTTCCTCATTCCTCTTCCATAATTACCCCCCACCCCCCCGCCGCCTGAATCTTAGTCTCACGACTTCTTCTCATCCTTCTACTTTTCTCTTTTTCCTTGAATCCTTCAAAAGCTTCCCAAAACCACTTCCCAAAAACTCTTCTCGTTTTATCTCGGCCTCGATTTAGGTGACTCCACTCTGTCTTACTTTTTTACACTCTTCTTGCACATCTGTCTCACATCTTGACCCCGTGATTCATCCCTTCTCTTCTTTTTCCTCTTTTATCCCTCTACAGCTTCCCTGAAATCCTCTTACCTCACTTCCGTGGCCCTGAGATTCTTGATCCACTGTTGTTGTTCCTCCTCCTCTTTCTAAATGTTTCTTTTTCTTCACAGCTCCTCGTGACAAACTTCTTCATTTTGCTTTGGCCTCAAGATATTTGTGTTTTTTCCCTTCATGTCTCCTCCAATTTTACCATCAAAAGCTGAGCTGCTATGCTGTCAAACAGCTACCTTCCTTTGTCTGAAGTGTTTTGCATTCTTGTCTCTTCTCTCCTTTGAACACCTCATGTGAAATCCATCTACAAAAAAACTTGTATTCACCAGTTCTACACGGTCTGCCTGGACGTATCACACTTTTTCTTTCTCTGTCTGTCCCACATACACTCAAGCACAGCTCTCTCGCTTTGCTTTTTCATGCAGACTTAAGCGAATAGGTACATTCCCTCGCTCTCTTTCCTCTACTTCTCTCTCCCTCCAGGGTTTAATTGATAGTCTGAGTGTGTATGAAAAAGCCCCATCTGCCAAAGTAAAACTGGAGAAGAGACTGAGGTCTTGTTAGTGGGGCAGAAGAGAGTGTGGGAGCAGCTCCCATCTGCAGTGTAGTCTCAGATGGGGCAGGAGAGGTATGACGGGTCTGGGGATTCACAGAGGTATGAAAAAAAATGTTCAGAAGCAGAATTTTATAAGAGAAAAATTGGCTTCTGTAGCTGCTGTACAGATGAAAGGTCCTGGCTGTCGATAACCAAGTCTTCTGTGGCATCCATTGGTGGGGATAAGTTCAGCAAACCATCAGGTGTAGTTGAGGAAGTACAGCAGACGTAGACAGGCAATATATCGCAGCATCTCAGCGGCTTCTTTTTATCTTGTAGGTGGGGTTGGTTATTAAGAAAAGGTTTCACATTGGATCAAGTTCATTGGAATTTAATAAGCTAAACCAAAAATGTAAATTTCCTTGAGTACTTCAATACCTTCTGCCTTGCATGTTACACGTGTGTGCTCAGGCTTTGGTAGGCCGGAGCTTTTTCTTTCACTTTACGAAATTCCCCACACCCTCACAGTGCATCGATCAAGGTGGCAGTGGCTCAGGGGCAGAGCCAGCATCTTGTTATCGGAAGGTCACTGGTTCGATTCCCCTGGTCTGCATGTCAAAGTGTCCTTGGGCAATATAACAAACCCCAAACTGCTCCTGATGTGCTGGTCGGCACCTTGCATGGCAGCCACCGCCATCAGTGTATGAATGTATGTATAAATTACTGTAAGTCGCTTTGGACAAAAGTGTCTGCTAAATGCTCTAAATGTAAAATATACACATTCATCTGGTTGTCTCAGATGACTATTGTTTAGGCTTGCGACGGTAGTTGGTATTACCGGTGTAACACAGTGTGGCATACATTACTTGCCAACTGCGGAAACCATCATTTTCTTTTTTAAAAAGTCAATACTTGGGACGACAGACCCAACAGTTACAAACTGAAAGTGTCTCCTCCGAGCAGCGTCCGCGCCAGCAGCAGTAGTGACAGTGGCTATATTTCAACCAGATTTGTGGCAAAAGAGGTTTCCTTCCTTTTTTGGAGCCAGGTTCATATCTATTCTTGGTTGTGCTTTAGTAAGCAGAATTGGGATTGATAAACTCTTAATACCCACTGCTATCCTGTGGTAGAGGGAGGACACCAAACTTACAGACAGAATCCTTAATGGACTAAAGCAACCCAGATGTTACTGTAAACTTAGGTTCTGAAAATCTGGAGGAAAGCTGACCATCCGGCAATGAATGAATGAATGAACAGCTGCTCCTGCAGTCACATGAGGCAGATCTGATTGGATTCACACCACTTCATAAGTCCGTCACTCAGGCCTGGCACCCTCCGAAGGCCACACATGTATCAAACATCAATCACAGGATGGGGTCTGTGAACCACTACTTTACAACACTTTCCTGGAGACTGTAACCCTGCCCTCTGCTAGTGTGAGGCTGTACACAACACGCCCATTAACCTCAGGTCCACCAGGATGCTTTCACAGATCGAGGATGAGGTATGCGAGTCCTCCGCCTGCACCACTCAAGAGGATTTGTGAAGAACTGTGCTCTTTTTGACCAAGGGGCTGATGGCCAAAAAGTACATTTTACCATTCATGAATTCATGAAGAGGAGTTCCCACTTTAACTGGCCTAATTTAACTCTGCTTGAAACCAACAACTGAGTAAGGTGGACCGAGGGTTGTTTGCCCTTATCATTTATCTAACTTGTGATGGAGGGGGAGCTGTCTTTCAGTGAAGGATTAGACATTAAATGATAAATTGATACAGATATTGTGCTCTGGTAGTGATTTTGAATTCTTGAGCAGTCTTATCAAGATTGATAGAAGTTGATCGCCTAACACCTGCTGTCAGATCTGATTATCCATTACTTCTTCTCCTTCCATTTCATGCTCCCCACTTCTTTTCTGACATCCTGGCCAAAATATAAATCCATCAGACCCTCTAAAGTTATTTTGACACTTGCCTTCTAGCAAATTGTTGCACAAAAACATATAACAGCCAATCCTCACCAGAAAAAAAAAACACCTTTTGAGGTTGTCTGGGCAGGCAACTTCTTACGACCTATAAGAACGTTTATTGTTAGGTGGCGACCTCAAGTAGATGCAGTCATTATGGCAGGAGCAAAGGAGGAAGTCAGGTGATGTAATATAAGATTGGCAGAGTCTACATATGGAGGAGGTGGGGTGGTTGAACAGTTTCAACACAACCGACTTTGACCCAGGAGGCCGCTGTCTGTGTAAAAGCAAAAGTCAAGCTGACTAATTCTGTCAACAGTAATGGACATCAGGTCGTAGTGTATGTTAGCATATGTATTGCAGACCAAACCGTGATCTTTACCTTAAGCTTAACAAGAAGTTGTAGTGCCTAAACCTAACCAAACTGAAACCATTTCACAACATTCAACACAGTCCACACTTCATATTTGTTGTTCTAGGAGTCATTGGCAATCGCCCCATCCTGTCATTTAGGTATGAGGATGTGTGCATTTGTCTTTTTGTGTATAAACTTTCTCTGCTTTTTCTGTGAAGCGAGTTGGCTCTCCCTTGACACGCTTGACAACGTTTCAGTATTTCTTCGGGCATTTGTGCCTTCATTAGATCGGTATCAGATCGGATCCGTCAGCAGTGGAGGGATGACAGGAAATGAGAAGAGAGAAAAGATGGGGAATGATGTGAAACAAAAGGCCCCGAGCTAAACGGCACTGACGTTGCAATTCGTGGAGGGATGCCTTCAAACCCCTGGGCCACCGAGGCTCTCTGAAATACGGTTGTTTGATAGTCACAGTCAGTCACACCTAGATCACTGCAGCACTGCCCAGTCTTTTCACAGACTGACACTGGCTCCCTGTAGAGATGGTCAGCAGAGGTGTACAGCACTCCATGACCGCTGTGTAACACAGTGACCTCAATGTTTTCTATGTTTTACTTCCAAAAGACTCAGTTTGTTCAGGATTAATTAATTGTCCATTACCAATAGCTTACAGGTAGATGGAAACCAGATAAGGGGGGTCAGGGGTGGACAGATGTTGTGATGAAGATGAAGGCACTGCTGGCTGCTTGGCTCTGGCTGGAACATGCTTATTATAAACTGACTGATAACCTAAAGACCTTTACGGTTGTGTGGAGAATTGGAAGAGATGAACAGTTAGCTCTGAACTTCTGATTGACTGTTTGATGTTTGATTGGTTGGTTATCTGTGTGTGTGTGGGTGGGTTTGTGGAAGGGGGTTATATATGGACAGTAAGAAAATGTGCACTCTATGTTGTGAACCATTTTTTCCTATAGAGAAAATCAATTTTGCTCTCTCTGAGGATTCTGGCTTCTGAATCCATGTTTATTAAAGTCATTTTTTAATTTAAAAAAGAAAAAATTCCACTCCCCCCCCGGCTTTCTGGCACACAAACACATGCACGGCGGCGGTGGTCGGAGAGCTGTCAGTCTTAACAATAAGGAGCTGTCTCGAAAAAGGAAAAAGGACATGAGACGGGTCAGCGGGGAGACAGGGAGGGATGATGGGAAGATGGACTGAGTGACAGAAGGAGATGACAGCAAACAAGTGGAGCCGAGAAGCTGTGAAGTGGTCCTGAAGATTACTCACCCTGACACTTTACCTCTGTGGTTTTTTTCCCCCTCTTGCATGCATTTTATTCTACATTCTCACTCTCATATACTGTATTAATCTGCTGTTTTTGTTGACTTTCCTTCTCTCAGCCTCACATCTCACTCTGAGTGATGTTTCATACTGTTGAATAAAAACAGGTTGCATCAAGTAAGATGCCAAGAAATACAATATTCAGATGCCTGCTGCAAACAAATATATTCTGAGTATGTTATTGCATTCGTGTATGCAAGATATACTGTATACTGGTATACACACACCGCCGAGACACATTCAAAATGTGCATTTTTGTCTGCATCCAAAAATGTTTGAGTCAACTGAAGAAGCTCTGCAAAAGTCCTGTACAGAATATTAAGCTCGATGGTATCTACTTTGACCTTTTCAAACCTGAGATGTTTATTTTAAAGATGCACATCAAGTTTGAATAGTAAAAAAAGTTAACTTTCAGTTTGCAGATTAAACTCTAGGTTTAGCTCAAGGTGCAACAGAATAAGAGGTTATATGGCTAATATTGATGCATAAAGTGTAAAAGACCTCTTTGCAGCACAATGACTCTGTTTCATTGCCATTTTAGTGCAAGCTGTCCAAAGAAGAGCCAGATTTTCTCCCTTGGCCTTTATTTTCTACCTAATGTTACTTTTGACAGCAATTTCTGAGAAACCAAGAAGAACCTGTGCAGTTCTCAGCTGCTCCAAAAATAGCGGTAAACTTCAGGGTGGTTGCTGCCATCTGAGGCCAACGTGAGCATCTTTCCTCTTCACTTGAATTGGGTCTGATGGTCTACTTTTCACAACAATTTCTGAGAAACCAAGAAGAACCTGTGCTTATGTTAAATGTTAATCAATGTAACTGGTCTGTAATGATGACATGCAGCTCTTGATTGATGCTAACTAGCTTGTACAGCATGGTGAGCATCTTTCCTCTTCACATGACATGTGTCCGATGATCAAGTTTTTCCTCTATTTCTCAGTTATATATTCAGTCTAATGTTGTAACCCATGTCTAATATGTAAAATATGTAAAAGTAACATAAGATTGCCATACAGACAGTCATGGTCCAAAGTTGTATATTTTTGTCCCATAATAAATTCATATTGGAACCAAACTTCATGAATTTTCTTTTGAAACAAAGTAGTATGTGCTCCTCTTATCCCCTCACAGAAAAGTGACAGTTGTTAATCACTGGAACTCAATACATACATGTTCTTTTGTCCACGACTGAATATGGAGTGTCTTCATCAGTAACTGGGAGCCACTGTCGAACATTGTCAATCCAACTATCCGTGCTGCTGTCACCGTCAGCAGGCTGCAGCACATGAGTCACTACGACTTACCGGTCGGTCGCCCGGATTCTTTTATAACAATTCTGAAGTGAACCACACACACACACACACACACACACACACGGTGGAGACCGGTGATGCTCAGGTATGTTGCGCTTTTATTTTTAGCGTGATGAAAATTAATTCAAAATGTCATCGTCATGAGAACATCTCAATAATTAGATGACTCATGAGAATGAGGGACAGCAAACACTTAATCAGGACATCACTAATTATCCTGTCTCAGAGCGCTCCCAAAGAACCAGTGGGTTTTTTGAGTGATGATAATTGTTGATTGTCACATTAATCTAAAAGGACGAAAGCACCAAAAATGAGCTGAAAACTTTGGAATTCGTCTTTTGCTAAGATAGCACAACAAACTTCTGCTGACCCCTCAGTGCGTTTAACTTTTTTCTATATTTTCATTCATGTGGGGGAGTCCAACTTTCACACTGCCTGCTGTGTGTGAGCGGAAAGCAATATGAATCCAACTATCGCTCACTGTCAGAATCCAGATTTACATGCAGGTTATATTCAGACCGTTTACTGAAAATAAAATTGTACTTGGATATTTACATTTTGAGGCACAGTATATTAGCATGTAGCGATGCCACAGGCGGAAAAAAATACAGATTTTTCACTCCACTACATTTAGTTGGCAGCTTTGGTCACTAATTAACTTCAAAACTAAAGTTTACCGAGAAATCCCTTAATGTGCAACAATATGCTAGTTAAAATTAGCTCCACCTAAACCAGCTATAACATTATTACTACTATATAATAATGGGATATGCCAGTACATGATATGGTAGGGGCCACTCTGCTGCCACGTGAGTACTTTCTTCAAACTGACATTTGCACAACTACTGTAATTGTGACGATCCAGGGAGAAATTACAAACCTTCCAGGATTTGCGGTGTAGCGACTGCAGTAATAACCTTTACTTTCTTCAGTCAAGGGAGCTGATGAATAGCAGCAATTTTCTTAATGAATGAAATGGGTTAGCGAACAGATGACATGAAACATTTTCTTTTTCCTAAACATCTGGTGAGAATAAAGATTGAATGATAGTGATCTGAGTATGTTCAGTTATTTATTTGGCTTTGAATAAGTTTCTCCTGTCGGCTTGTTTTTATTCAAATCGTATCAATATTCATGACACTAGAATATCTATTTTATTTATCGTAGATGTGATTTACTGCTAGTCGTGGCGGAAGACTTATTGAATACTTCCACTGGAGTGGCGTTTGCATGCTTTTCCTCCGGGAGCTGCGGTTCCCCGACCATCAAAACATGTATATCAGGTTAATCCTCCGCTCGGCGCCCTTGGCCGAGGCACTGGCTTAGATCTGGAATAGGGATTCCGACTACCTGACAGGTTGAGTGTTTGTGATTCTAAAGCTGAATAAATCATAAACATAAATAAATCAGCACAGTTTGGGTCACTGACAGAGTGATTTCATACTGTATGCATGTGGTTGCACATGCGACAGCAGGTTTTTACCCCACAATAGACCGCAGTAAACAGACTGACTCTGACCGACAACTGAAAGTGCTTCGTGACACGAGTCAGCGTTCACGCTGGTGGCAGAGGTCACTGTGCAGGGTGCCAAGTGCTCATCAGGAGCAATAACCATTCACACACACACTCAAGGACGCTTCAACATGTCGACCACAAAGGCCGGGGAACCACCAACCATCCAGATAGTGATCGAACGCTCTCTCTCTCCTGAGCCCCATCAGTGTTAAGTATGTCGTGCATGAGGTGTGTGAATAAGTCTTTGTTACGGCCTGTGTGAATGTGTGGTTACTACAGTGTGATCAGAGGGCAACTGTGTGTTTCTGCGCATGATCACGGGCCTTTTTTGCATCTGTGGTTGTGTGTTTTACGCACCCGAATGCCATATGTTTGTGTGCACTTCTGTGTTTTTGTGTCTTTTTTTTTTCCTTGCGCCGGCAGTGTGCGGCGTGTACGCATGCATGAGCGGATGTGTACATGGTGTGTAGTGTGAGTTTGTATTCTGGGACGTATCAGCTGAAGGGGCTGCTGCCTGGATGGCCCGAGGTGGGGTTATTCTGTAAAAACAAGCCATTCAAATGTCAGAGCACTGGGGGAAGTTTTCCACCACACATCTGATTACTGAAAATATCACAGCGGAGGGTTGAGCAGGCAGCACAAGCCGAGGACTCAGGACTATACCGTTGTTTTTTATGTATTTTTACATTTTACACACATTTCTTGCAGCGCCATCTTTTTTCATATCGCTCGTCTTTTCACACACTCAAGCATGTTACCTTCCATTTTAGTATTCGTTACGGGTATTTTTCTGGTGATTCACTCGAGAATACGATAGAAAACATATTGCACAATCCAAAATAATAAAAAAACCACCACTTAAACACATTATGTAACATTTGTGAGAGATCTCCAGTACATCTACGCATCATTCCTAACGTATAATGTGGAGTAAAGGTTACTGTGAACTGTATTCAGTCTGGTAACTGTGCAACAGTCTCCCCACTGTGAGAGAATTGTGATTGCTCCTCATATTTGAATCAGAAATGCGCTTTTTCCCTGTGGCGGCACTTTAATGATAAAGCTGCCATTTACAATTATTTTCAACAAAGCCCGTGAAGAAGCAAACAGCAAAAACTAACAATGCATCTGACACACCGACAAATGCTGCCAATCGCACCCTGATTGTTCAGCTTGTGTCTGCGTTACGAAACAGGAAGTGAAGGTTGTTCCTCTCAACGGGCAGCACATGTTACCGCCTCACTGAGCACGCTCAGTAAGCTCACACATGAAATGAAATGTTCTCCAGTGTATAGGAGGGTACCATTAAACATCCCTCAAACCGGGTAATTTTCTCTTCCACTTTGAAACGCGGGCGATCCAAGAGAGTAAACCCCACGATGGAACATTAGAGCATCCATCTTCCCGCCCCGCCCCCTTCAGTGCACCATCTGAATATATCACATTCTCTCAGATGTTGTCACACACTCCTGCCACAAGGCGTGTGTGCGTCTATAAAATCGGTGTTTCTGCACGTATGTGTGTTTGCTGTTTATGTTCCGCTGCACGCACGTTCCACGGTATACACTTAACACGTCTAGAGGCAATCTTGGTTTTCAGTGTTATTGACAAATAGCAATCTCAGACTGTGTGTTTGGCAGCGACGAGTGCTCCTCCAGTGAATATGGGATCTGAGTTTCTCAGTGGATCAGCCAAGCTATCACACACACACACACACACCACCATCATTACTATGAATATGATTCACTGCTTATATGCACTGCAGACTGAGACGTCGCATGACAGATGATCTTGTTTACATTCACATCTACACAAAAACGTATGCACACTCCAATCTATTCATAAGCATGCACGCACACACACCACTCATATGATCGCACAAATACAGGCATCGGTTATGTGCACACACACACAGCTTCCACTCAAATGCCCCGGAGCTCTGAAAGTGAATCATAGATGGAACAGACACAGGTTTTAAAAAAAAATCTAATCCAGCCAGCGTGAAATCTTCAAAGTCGACCCGCTGCTGGAAGTACGAGCAAATGGCTCCCGTAAAGACACCGCCCGAGGCAACAGGTGGACAATACTCCAAATTCATTCATACCGACGGTGAATGAAGGTAATTCTTGTATTTATAAAACATTATTGGACTGCGCAAAAAGGGGTATTTCTCTCGGCTGGTGCATAATTTATCCTGTGAGCTAAATACTGCAGTAAAAAGTGTCCTCAGGGGGTTCAATTACACCACCAGAAGTAGGGAGGATATTCAAAATTGGCTGAAGGTCTGGGTGAGCCACTTTAAAGAGGCAACTTTGAATAGCAGACTATGCAGGATTGGTTCAGTAGCTGCTAGTAAACGAGTTAGACTGTTGCAACTTTAAGTTTCTTTGTATTAAAGTTTCAATTGTTCTCTAGTCCCATTGCTGTGATTATGCTTGTGTTAGGTTTGGCACTTGGTTAGTGTTAGGAACACATCGTATTTTGGCTTAAAGTACCTGTTTTGGTTGCCACAAACACATCTGGAGATCTGGAGATGTTCAAGGTCTCGTTAAAAAAAACACCTGCTTTTCTCAGCTGCAGATGGCCTGACGTCCAATCAAAAATATCCATTTTCTGTCACCACAAACAGCTGAAAATTGTCTCAAGGCCTCCCTAAAAACATCCACAGGTGTCACAAATGTTCGAACACTGCGGTCGCCCACCATAGATTTCCAGTCGTTTCACACTGTCAAATGTTGAAACAGACTCAAACTGTAGCCTCCAGCCACCACCATCCCCTTCACCTTTTCTAAATCTTGAAAAGGATGATAAATAAGATAGAAGCTTATTAAGAAAGAAAAAGACTGGGTTGCTCCCTTTGATTGGAAAGTGAAGGCCACCCTGCCTTCTCACAGAGGATACGATGGGTTGTAAAACTGTGATAATACAGTACAGGCTGTGTTTATTAAAACAAACAGAAACTTTAAAGGGAACAGAACTTGGTTACGAGGCAACACTTTCACATTCCTGCTGCACACTTCATCACAAGTCTTCAGTAAACTGCACCACTTTGATAGAGGTGGGGGGAAAGAACAGCACAGAGCTCAGGTAAAACTGTTATGAAGCTGTCACACTAGAAAGAGAAAACCCAATGAGCGGCCTATCAATAATCCAAGCGCTCCAAGGATAGAAGACAGTGTTGAATATTCATGCTGGCGTAATGAATATTCTCAGAGCGATAAGCAGACAGCAGCTCAAATGACGCTCATTAGCAGGCATCGAAATCACAACCAAGCCACATCAATGAGCGAAGACAAAAGGCACACAGGCGATGGGGGAGCTGACATGCACTGCAGCAACTTTTTGTCAGTTTGAGTTCTGTCTTATGGAATTTTAATGGCAGTGTCAATGTAATTTTGCACATTTATTTCATACAGTACCGGAACTGTTCATTGCGATGACGCTTAAGTTTCCAAGCGACATGCAGCTTCACAGAGGAACAGTGCCGACATTAGGCATGCCGTCCCTGTTCATTTTTGTATTTTACCTGTTCATTAATTTTACTTGAACAATCATCACATAATACACATGTATTTGCATTTGGATGCAGTGTTGGTAGCCTGACATTCTGCCAGATAAGAGTGAGAGATGCTGGAAAGAATCAAAACAGCCTGTTTCGCTTTAACATAAGATAACCATGAAGTGCTTGCCTTGAGCTGCAATTTCCCTTGTAGTGGTACTCTTGTGTCGGTATCAGTGAAATAAACAGAGCATCAGTCCAGAGTGATGTTCATACTGTTATGACAGGCTCTCCAGGCTCAAGTAACTGCTGGGTTTCAGATATCAAAAAACACCCACGAAAGCTTATGAACAGCCGTGCAGCGGATTTGACCGGGGATCTAGATAGCGGATTTCAATGCGGCTATATGATTAGAATGGCTGAGTTCCCAGATGCCTAAATGAGCCGAATTAAAGGAGTAAACAATCCGGAGTTCCAGTAAGAGAGAGAGAGAGACATGATCATCCCATTAGAGTCTGTTTGTGTTCAACTGATGAATATTCACTCTTTTAACTTTGTTTTTTGGTCTCTACCAACTCCTGAAGGTAAAACCTGGCTCTTTAGCTGCTAAATGACAAAAAAAGCCGGTCTCTAAATGTGTGTTCCTGCTGTCTGGTGCTGAGCAGGTAGTGTACAGTGGGTTTATCAGACCTTGTTTGATGAAAACAGCTATGTGCTGCTGGCTGGAAAAACTAAAAGCTGAACCAAAGTGGAAATGTGCACAACACAAACAAAACAAGGAGCTAAAGCTCAACAGTGCTCCAGAGTTTTCTGGGTGTGTGAATTTATCACTATAGAAGACTTCTTAAACATTCCACGGCAATATTGGACACTATTGGCGAATGGTGTGCTTTGGTGGCAGATTCCCATTTTAAGAAAAACTGGAAGTGTTTTTTCTACACAGAGGTTGGGGAAAGCACTGTGTGTATTGTGATTTGACATGTTGTATTAAATGCTTAAAAGGAAACAGCCACAACTGACATGTTAAGTGGTTGCTGTCTTGCACGACCAGAAAACAGAGCAACAGTGTTCGTAAACATGAAACATTCAAGCTTGAAAGAAGAACAGTGAGATGAACAGTGGATATGAATAGGGCTTTGAGAACTCTGGCAAAGTTTGCAAAGTTTCACAGAAAAAGCCTGAACAGCCTATACACAAAGGGTTTACTACACAGAGACAATCATATTTCTACCTCGAGTTCTGAAAGAGGGTTGCCTGAGGGCCCCTCTCCATTTAATATTCACAAATGCAGGCTTTTGCCATTAAAGATACGAGTGCAGTGCCCGTTTGAAAACATGCTGTCTGGCAACGATAAACATTCGAGCCTCGCGGCCAGTGTTACCTTGCATTCTACTGTTGAAGAGAAAAACAAAAAAACAGAAACTCAAAATCTCATTTAAAATTATATTATATGCAGATGATGCCATCATTTATTATGCTGCGAACGAACATTGTTTTACAAAATCTGCTTAGCCCCAGACCATTAATTTATGTTAATATGGTGTGATAAAACATTTTTTTTTTATACAAAAGGCTTTATCTTTGTCAGAACAGATTAATACTGTTAGCTTCAGTAGCATGTGGGTTAAGGCGCCTTCCATGAACCCCCGAGGCTGAGGGCCTTTTATGCATATAATTTCTCATCCCTCTCTCTCGCCTCGTTGCCCATCATCTCTCAAATGTTGGCGATCAAATAAAAGCATAAAAAGCACCAATAATAATATAAAAAATACTGTTGTGCTGAATATCAATCAATATCTAATATCATCCTTGGCTGTTTTGACATGTTATTGATCCCATGTTCCCATTCAACATACAGCAGAGCTGAAAAGCAATCATGTAAATGTGACTTTATGATCCCTTATGCATAATCCAGTTCACCCCAATGATCGGTACAGAGCCATGAGAGTGTCAAGTTGGCCTATGTGCAAAATGTGAGCTCTAAAACTGCAGACCAAAATGTTAAATCGTAGCTGAAGCAGACACTGAATATTAGCATACACTCTTCTGGCTTTAAGAGACAGTTATTAATCCCAGAGCATATTGACGCCACCGCTCTAAAATTTAGCTGTCCTTAAAAGGTCATCACATCTTTAATGAATTGCATGATATCTGAGACCAGCCATGAACAGCTTCAACTAAAACTAACCACTCCTTGTCCCTTTTCCCCAAATCCCCAGTGGTGTGGCCTACCTTTCAGCAGATTGAGATTGACTTCTGAAGGCTCCACTGGCCAGTGCCATTTTTGTCACACCAAGAGGGGATATAAGAGGACTAGATAGTGAATGTCTGAGAGTTTGAAACAAATAATGGAATGGATCCAGAAAGAAATAGCCAATGGAATAGTATAATAGACAAAGAGAGGCGGCAGAAGTTCAAGAGATCAGTCTATGAGAGCCATAATGTGAATGAAAGAGAGGGGAAAATGAGAGCAATACTCTATATAAGAGGATGATGGTGGACGAGAGGGAGACATAAGCTATCAAACAGCCTGGGGTGGTGGGTGGTACAAGATATACCATAAAGGAGGTTGATAAAAGAGAGGCGCAAGAGCCAAGTTTAACTTTCAAGGAAGAGAGGAAGAATGAGAGGGAGCAGTTAATTATCGAGTTTGATACAGAAAAGAGCAGCAAGATTGGTTAACCTTTCTCTGCAACATCCCACCCTGCCATTATTTTCCCCGTCTGCAGCCCTTATTTGAAATCGGATTACGGTGAACATGACATACACTTGGGAGAAAGACGGACAGAAAATGAGTTCTGTTGTAATGAAGACGACAGAAAAGAAAAGGAGGGACCAGTGGGACTGATCCCTCCCAACCAAGGTCTGAGGTTCTGGGCTTGGTGCGTGACGGCGCTCCCCTGTCTCATTATTGTGCAAGATGAACGAGTTTGAGCGACGGAGTGTGAGGTTCAATGTCAACTGTAGTGGATGGAGTAAGTATGGTGAAGAAAGAAGGCAGATGGAGTCTTACTGATTCCCAAGATGCTAGATGACAAGTTGTGAGGAAGGCAGAGCGTGACTAATAAAGAACAATAGATTCATCTTTTCCCCAAGAGGCTTTATTCTGTCCCTCCATCTTTTCAACCCTGTCTGATAAACTAGGTACGGCTAACCTTACAAAACAATTATCTAGCAGCCAGTCACGTTTCACAACCCCTCCTCATGCAACACAAAGTCCAATTATACCATTTAACCATTTGAATCCATGGACAGATTTTTAAAAATCACATTTTCTGGGTTCAATGACAGTTTCACAAATATAAAACCTCGATAGATCAAAAATTCATGATAGGAAGAGTCATAATTGACAACTTTTACAGTTCGAAGTGTCCTGTCAAAAGTTGTACAGACAACTCTTTCATAATGGCCTTTTGGCAAAAGTGGAAGCAAGGCTGAGACATGTGAAGTGGCTATTGCTTAAGAGAAAACAACAGCCATAAATAGCATGCAAGAATGGGGCTGATTTCATTAAACTCTTAAGTATTGTTACTTTAAAAGGTCCTACACCTCCATTATCCACTTTCACTTTCAATTATTTTGCCAAATTAGACTCTCTCAGGCCCATGTGTGCATATAGTATAAGAGTATAATAATTAGCTGAGCTCTGTAGGAAACAAGTATCTGACAGCGCAGACATCTGGCCCTTCACTGAAAACAATGCAAGGTAAGACCAGTCAGTCAACCAATGTTTCCTCAAGTGCGCCATCAAGCTACAGTAAGAGGTGGAAAGTGATCTCCGTATGCTCTTACGAGGGCCTGCTGCTGTCTCTTCTCCTTCCTCTCTTCCTTCTGTTGCATTATTTGTTTCCATATCCAGCTTTCAGACATATTTGGGAGCTTGGCACACGCGTTGAGGAGTAAAGTGTTGTTTTGATTTGGCTATCAAGCTAATTAGGACAGAACCTCCTCCAGTACAAGTGCTCATCACCATCTCGCTGGCCAATTACCAACTGGAGGGAGGAATTTGTTTTCTGAGAGTTTGTGGGCATGTGGTTCTTTGTGCGCTTATTGACTTTGCATGCATCGTTGCATATATTTGTGCAACTACAAAAAAAGACAAATCCTTTTTCTGTTATGGGCCCTTTTATGTATTTAATCTTTCTCGCCAGCCCTCCCTCTATCCCTTCGTCACTCTCTCAGCTGCTTCTGTTCCCCCGCCGAGGCCACATACCGCAGCTCTCGGCCGTCACGCGCGCCCCGGCTTATCTGTGATGTCAGTCGTCGCTTTTGGAAGCGCACATCTGATTGTTGAAAGGAACAGCGAGCTCTGGTTTGACGCTGTGGTTTGAAAGATCGCTCTGTAGTGCAGCTGTGTGCATCAATAGCCTCTTCCAGCAGCAGAAGAGTGCGCTACTTGTCTCTTCTCAAAAGAAAATGCAGCAATCTCAATCTTGACATTGAAGCTTGCAAAATATGGTGACTGCGGAATAATATCGAAGATGATGAGCAAAATAAGATCTGTCTGGGAGGAAAAGGAAAGTGTTGCAGGAGCATTATCCCATTCGGTCCAGCTGGGCAGCTTTCTGGTATGAATCTTAAAAAGGTACGACACAGTCGCTTGTGGAAAGATGCCCGGCAACACTTCCTTCATCTATACAGATATGACAAAAAGGTGCCGTTCAAAGCAGACGGTGCACATCCTGCACATTTTTGCCCATGCTCGCCCTCTTCCAGTAGAGTGACGGGATGTGATGGCTCAACTCTAGATGCACTTACGCTTGGTGTTGCATGCCAACACAGCTATTCTGACATCCAGCCGCTTATTGACCTTCTGAAACTTTATGTTCATGATGTGCTGGGGAGCATGGAAACGTTCAGGCTCTGTGCATCCTTGTAATAACTGTATTAAAGCAGACGTGAACGCGACATGATTGGCTGAGAGGCTGTGTGTGGGTGTGCACGGGTTTTTGTCACATTTTTTCTAAAAAAAACACACATTCGCAAGCAAATAAGCAATGATGTGTTTGCTTTAGAAGTAAAAGATTTATTTTAAAAATCATCCCGTCAGATGAGACCAAACAACGCGTCGCTGACAGAAAAGAGCGCCCCATTGCCTTCTGATTGAGATGCCGTATATTCGCCATGTTTTTCTTAAAATTAAAACCAGCAAGTGACACATCAAAGGAATAACAGCATGATAAAAAAAGTGTTTACTGAGAGATTTAGATTCCAGGTAAAAAAAAACAAGCATGCTGCGTCGCCTCGCAGTGCCAAATTATTTTCCCCCTGTGAAGCCTCTACTTTAATATTCACAAGAAGTACGCTCTCCTGCTCGCTTGCTTACTTTGCGCTAAACTACTCTCAGACTTTCAAAATAAAGCTTGCTGACAAACATTTCACATATGACAATTGACCGTTGTTAACTTGCCAAACGGTCGCGGTTTAGCTAGGACAATTGACCGTTGTTAACTTGCCAAACGGTCGCGGTTTAGCTAGGTTTATGCTGCATTCAAGTGCTCCTCGGTTGGTCCCATTTCCTGTTTTGCTTTTTATTGCTCAAAGCTTTTAAACGCCACTTTGACAGCTATTCCAGCATTTGAGTGACAAGGACGCACAAAGGAAACGATGCAATACATGACCTTGGTGAAAGTTTCTTACCATCAGCCCAATGTTTACTTTCATCCGCCATGTTTCAGCGCCATTTGATGGCAACTCGTGTAGCAAAAAGACTTTCCCCGTGGTTTTTCTGACTTGAGAGTGAGAGAGAGGAGCCTCAACCACTTGGCTAGGTTTTGGAAAAAATCTTGCTTTGTGTCTTTTTTTTCTCATGACTGGAATTCAGCTTTGAAAAATACATGACCCTGACATCCTGATATGGGGTGTGTCATCAAAAAATTGTCAAGAAACCTGCCAGAGATGCTCACGGTCGGCAGCAGCTTCAATTCAAACAGTTCTGTTGAAGAGTAGACACACAAATACAGCTCTGTCCTGGTAGTCGGAGGTTATTAGGACTTCTTGTTCTCCACCTGGGGTCAGAAAAGGCTGAAAAAAAAAATCTAAAACTACAGACTAAATTCTATCAGCAGAATCAAAAGGTTTGCATATCACTCTGTTGTTGCAGTATTGTTACATGATGGGTTCATTGATGATGATTTTGTATAATCTGGAGCCAAATGCTTGTTGCAGTTGTTGACGGGTCGATCTGTTCTGACCATTCAGCAAAACCACAGCTTTATGAATGTTTCCCTCATCAGCTCAGAGCAGAAAGTTGAGAGTGACCGTTAAATGTTTAGTGCTATTAATTCAATCTCCTCTGATTAAGTTATTTATTAGAGGATAGTTAAGATGCCAGGATTCCTGTTTTTTCATTTTAATCTTTTCTATGGATGATGGCATTTGTTAATTCACGGCTTGGCACCTTGTGTTATGTTTTATATCCTTTTGTGCTTGTTTTCATGAGGCCGCAGGCTGCAGAAGACAATTAATTTTAGGAATGAGCTGGAAATGATCAGCTGCAGATTTATCTTTGGCGTTCCCTCCTGCCTTCAGAGGAAACGTTCTCCTTTAAACGAACCGGCCTGCTCGCCGTTTCTGTTCGCATCACAGCATCCCCCTGTATCTTCCATCACACCCTGTTCCCTCCCCTCAGACCTCTGACCTTCCTTTTCATCCGTCTCCACACTTTGATCTCTCTCTCTCCCTCCTCCATGTGTTCCTCGGCTACTTTGTCTCGCGTCTTGCATCATAAATTCTCATTCGTTCCCACATGCACACAAAGACAGCACGTTTGATTTCACACCGACTCTCCCCCTGCCGTAAGTACAAACTCCACGCGACGCCATACGAGTCCGTCTCGGCGCCATCACACACCGATCCATCTACCTGCCTGTCCCTCCACTCATCCATACATCTTTTCATCCCCGCGGTGAGCTAAACATCTGTTTATCCATCCATCTCAGTAGCCTATTAAATCTCCATGCATCTCTGTCATTTTCCATATTTACAATTCAGTCACCCACGCATCCATCTGTTCAGCCACCCCTTCAAGGACTCGCCTGCCTGCACACTAGACACAAGAGTGAAACTGCAACCGCATCAAAAACACTCATACTTCTTAGTTCTGCGATACAGTTTAACACGCCTACAGTCTACATCGGTCCCCCGGTACGCATCCACAGACGGTTTCAAGTACAAACACAGTAGTCTAGCCCAAAAAACAAGTGGAAAAGAGGAGTGATTTAGTGATTTCTATCTAAATATAGTGTAAAACAACTTAATCTGTATTCAAGTCAATACAAACCGCCAATTTGGGTACTTCAATTAACCACGCACCAGTTGGCTGGCGATCGTTTGAGAAGAATTTAGACGACAGGTGTGAAGAGCATCTTTAAACCTGAGAGGTAGAATTTAGAGCTCAGTGAAAATAAAAGTTCTTCTTTGCCATGAGTGAAAGGAACGTTTCGAGTTGAGTAGACACAAGGCGCGATGGACGACAAAAGAAAAGGTAGGCAGCGATGCCGTGACCTCAACAGGTAACTATTCAGCGTGTTGAATGGCCAGTATCAACACTTTCAGTGTACAGGGCTTGTGAAAGCCTCCTTTACACACAGCTCAGTGGAGCTAGAAATAGAAATAAGGTCAAATGAGTTGAACAGATGGATTAGATACAATAAGAATCAACAAATACACGAGCAAATCTGCTGATCCACAGCTCCAACAAGAGCCTTTGCCTTCAGGGGGAGCTCTGGATTTACCAGTCGATCCATGTTCCGACACCCGTCAATAGAAATGATTTCTGTGTATTGAACAACAGAATGAGATTGCAGCTGAAATGAGTTTCCTACACAGGTGTCCGGGCTCCACCTCGGAGACGGGGTGAGGGCAGCCACAGGGAGTCGGGGAGGAGAATGAGACAACAGATATCACCGGGTTATTTCGCATCACCGCTGAGCCAGAAACGTGCAATAAAGTCAGACCTTTGGTGTTTTATGCAGCATCGAAACGCATACTGAAAAAGCGTCCAGCGGAGGATTTGATACCCTAAACTTTGTTTGAGACTTTCTGAGACTTGACAGTTCACTCGCTGGAGAGGCACTGCTCAAACAGGACATGCTGTCAGAAAATCAAACCCAACCAATAAACAACAAGTCATCCGAGGAGACAGAATTGAAAAGCGATGAGAGGCATGACGAGGCAAAATGCGATGCTCAGAACCTGAACGTCAGATGAAAAAATAATTTCAAATCTCACACTGGTTTCAAATAAGACTTATCTACAGAGTGAAAGAAAGGTGAGTGGGATCGTATTCAGGATATTGCTTTCCTCTTTGAGTGCTCTGGTTTTCACCGGCTTCAAATCTCTCACCTGCAGCGAAGTTTCAAATAAACTGTCAGCCGAGTGTCGGAGGTTACGTTCACTCCAGTTTCGGGCATTCAGACCTTTACTTACAAATCAGATCACACTGAGGCGAGTGTGTTTTGAAAAACCTCTTTCATAGTTAATAAAATGTCAAATATATTTTTATTCTGGAAAGCGTGACTGGCTTGTCAGGCTTTTGCACAACTCTCCTCCGAGCCAACTCCAGTAATTGAAAAGATGTCAGATCTTTATTTCTACTGACAGCTCAGCAGTCATAAAAATGTTGAAAAAAAGGGGGATTTTTTTGCTACAACTAAATGTCCATATTGTTGTGGATTTGCTCGATGCATTTATGAAAAATCTCTTTAATTTTATACCTTGATTTGATTGTCACATTTTCTAACAGTCAGCAGGGATGGGTGGATCATCAGATTTGAGATAACAGGCTTGGACCTCAGTTTAATAAGGCTAAAATAAATGATTTTGCTGTTTGAAAGTGCCGCTCTCTTTCCTGTAAACAGTGCAAAAGTGTCTGCTAATGAGCGCCTCCATCATTAATGAGCTCTCAGACGAACTGATGGGAGACAGAAGTGGGCGACTCCAGTGCAGCTTCTGCTCTCCGATCAAACATGTATTCAGAGGGAGTGTCGCTCAAGAGGGGGATTGTGAACTCTTTCCAACTGGCTTGTTCTACGTTTGTCTAAGTGAACGTGAGGTACTTCAGAGTGCTTCCCGCCGTACCTCGAGAGCTGCTGTGCTGCAGGGTTTTGTACCTGACTGACCAGGTGCAGCTGCTTAACAATCAGGGTGGAACAAGACCTTCCACACACACCTGCACCATATGAACTCACATGGTGAAAATGTTTGTGTTTAAACATCCAAATTAAAGAAAGAGGTTGTCAATTAAAATCAATTAAATAAAAAGATTACAAAAAAAATGTTTACTTACTTAACCTTCCTCAAGAGTTTGGATTTTATTTGATTTTGACTTGGATTTAACTTAAAAGACCTTAAAAGTTGTTAGGAATCCTCAAAGCAAAGAAAAAAGTACTAATCAAACTCTTCAGAAATGTGTAAATATATTACATTTTTGGACATTATTGTTTGTTTTTCCCTCAGTGTAAAGAAGTTTCATTGAACACTGTCCACAGTCTCTGGTCTTGTCCCCTAAAAAAGTATATAAACCACTGAATATTGATGATCAAAACTATCAATGTTTCATATTTTTGCAATGGTTCCAGTATCATTTCCTGTGCATCTGTACAAGCTGTGCTTTCTCTGCTCTCCTACAGCCAGCTAACACAAGCACTGCTGCATTTGCACATATATAATGCCAGACTTCTCCCACTCTCCTGGGCTGTGGTCGGTCATGAACTCAGATGTTGTTGTGCTCAACACACAAAGATAGTTATACTTATCCTCTAATACAAGTCAAAGATTGTATGCCCTCAGTGTTGTGTCATTTATTTCCCTTTGGTATCGAGAAATCCTAGTATCGTGACAACATCGCCATTGAATGCTTTTGTCTAATGTGTTTTAGAGAGAATGTAGTTGGGAGGTGGTAAAGGATTTCTGACTCCAAAAACCTCAGGTTAGGGTTCGGGACATACTTGTATTTATAAAGTAAACATCTTGTATCTCATGTCATTATAAACTTTTCCACAGTGAATCCCTCTACATGGATACCACTGGGTATGAACAAGCATGCGTGACAGAAAGCCAACAGAGTCTGACTCAACCACTATTCATTTTATTAATGAGTGCTCCAAAGTAGAGAAACCGTCAGTGAAATCCGCTGCTGTGGTTGTGATTGGTTGACAGTAACACCTACAGACGGTTCTGGCATATGATAGCTCATCCTGTCTTTAAGGTGCCCAGAGAAGTCCACTGAACTGAAAATAAAACTCATTCAGGATACTTTATCAGTTTGAGTTTATAGGCATATATATAGAGAGAGAGAGAGAAAGAATGAGTCATTCACATGAATTTGAACACAAATAGAAGTTTTCCTGTCCACATAATAGATTGTTAGTACAGCTTTGAGTCCATCTCTACACTCTTAGAAATAAGGGTTCCAAAAGGGTTCTTCTACAAGGGCTGAGGTTCTACCTGGAACCATTTGCTTCTGAAAAACCCTTTCCCGAAGAAACGTTTTTTCAAGGGTTCTTGGTAACACAAATGGTTCCAGTAAGAACTATTCTGATCCAGAGAACCCTTTTTTGGAGAAAGAGTTCTTCAGGGATTGTTGAAAGCATGGGTATAAGATCCTGTATGGGTTCTTTGTAGAATCTCTCATGGGGAGTTCTGGGTGGAACCTTACACACACAGTTCTAGGTATAACCCTTTATGTTGGGTTCTAGGTAGAACCCCCCCAAAAGGGTTCCAGGTGGAACCTTTATAAAAGGTTCTACCTGGAGCCAAAAAGGGTTCTCCTATGAGGACAAGCTGAAGAACCTTATATGGTTCTACTTAGAACTTTTATTTCTCAGAGTGTAGAGTGACATTCTGCCACACAAGTGAAACAAAACTGTCGGACATGTTTTTAAATCTAAACCCTTGCCTGAACATGCTTAAGACTGCAAGTCATCTGTATGAATTTACATACCGACACATTCGAAAACCTCTGAATGTTTCGACTAATCATTTTCATCTGATGGTCTCAGGAGATACTTCCTGAACAGAAACACGTTTTTCACGCAGTAACAACCACATGTGAGAATGGACACTCACAAGTTCACTTATGTTGTTAGATCCCACTTCTGTCCGTGGAGACCGACCCCTCACTCTGCTTTTGTTACGGTTATTTCCCTCCTCGATCACTTCTCAACTCTCTCTCTCTTTTTCTCTGACAAAGCTGTAAAAGTGTGAAAAGCTCTGGAGTGTTACATGTTTGTGAAATTCCAGTGTGCACCATCTGGGAATACCCAGCGTAGAACGCGTGGCAGCCAAAACCCTGTAGCAGCTCACGGTACATGTGTTTGGAGTGAGTTTGTTAGCTGCCCTTGAGAAAGTGAGAGGGAGGGAGAGGAAACAAAGACAGATGGAGGCATATGTACGAAGACAAAGAATCGGAAGGAGAGGCGGAACCGCAGGAAAGCTGCAAAGTTGTGTTTGCAAAAATTCAAATTTACACAGCACCTGAAACAATTAAATAAAAACTTGACATTTATGGAGAAGTTACGTGAATAGTTAAAAGTTAAATGTAGTTATAAAAATG
This sequence comes from Lagodon rhomboides, assembly GCA_039737535.1. Lineage (NCBI taxonomy): Eukaryota > Metazoa > Chordata > Actinopteri > Spariformes > Sparidae > Lagodon > Lagodon rhomboides. The sequence continues at coordinate 32,397,228 of CM077786.1, forward strand.
TCCCTTGAAACTTTAGAGACTATATCACAATAATTTGACCCTATATATAATATTTCACCTAAAGAATGATCTAATTGTCTCATAGAACAACATCTTGTCGCAGTGAAGTCTGATTAATGGTATTAATTATAGCACATGACATAACATGTAGTGTAAGCTCAACTCTCTGGGGGAGGAGATACATACTGATACTTACAGATATACTTATCTTGTGACACCTATAGTGGTATATGATTTAATTATTTGTGAAATTCTAGGTGCTGTAGCGTAGGCAACTGGACGTGTTTCAGTTTCTTGAAGATGTTTCAACTCTCATCCAAGAAGCTTCTTCAGTTCTAACCAACTGGAGGGGATTCGCAGAGTTTTAAACTCTGTGGGAGTGTCCTCACAGAGTCGTTAAGGACACGTGTGAGCTCTGAACAGGAGGTCCAACTCCTCAGGTCAAGACTCTGCTGTCCACTTACATCTGAAGAAGATGAATCATTCCTGTGAGGACAACAATGTAAACATGCTGGCCAGAGAAGACAAAAGAATCTGTCTATAACAAACTGGATAGACCATCTTTGAACAGAGGAGGTGGTCTACTACATTACTTATCGCCCACCAACGATGCTGTACTGAGTTCTCTCCCCAGACAGCTTAGCAACCATTCACACCTGGGCTCACGTAGCCCTAGCAACCCACAAGTGGCCCTAACGACTCCGAAGTTCAGAGCTCACAAGTTTCCTTAATGACTCTGTGAGGACACTCCCACACAGAGTTTAAAAGCCTGCTGCTCCCCTTCAGTTAGTTAGAACTGAAGAAGCCTCTTGGATGAGAGGTGAAACCTCTTCAAGAAACTGAAACAAGTCCAGTTGTCTACAATGCAGCAATTTTAATTGTAAACAATCATGTACTTGCAACAAATGCATTTACCCTGGGGTAATTGTACTTATGTTTGTGAGGTATAGTGAAAAGTTGACATGGAAGGGTACAGAAATAAATATGCAAATGGAAATCTTAAAATGTGCAATGAAATGAAGAATGAGTCACAAAACAACATTGCACATAATGGGGAGCGAAAAAGGTGTTGAAAGTGAATGATAGGCTGCTGGCAGCCACATGTGGCCTCTGTCACTCACAGCTGACAGTACAATTGCAGTAAATCTGGTGTGGAGAAAAAACTGTCAGTTCTTGAAGGCAAACCGTGCCAAGTTTCAACCAGCTTTGAATCATCACAACGTGGGTTTTTATATGCAAGTGAACAATGAAAAACCTCGGTCAGAAAATAGGACCATCGACTGTTGAAGCAGCTTGATACGACCCAGATCTTTGTTTCCTGTGAGGCGGCAACCTCTAGAACCAATTGAAAGGAAAATCTATATTTGCATCCTTCTATTGTATAGACAGCCCAGTTTTATATAAAAAAAGGACCTTCCTTCCAGCATTGATACCTCTATAAACCTGGTATGATAAAAACAAAAACAAAAAACATTTGTATATAAACCTGGAGCACCGTAACTTTGGCAATGTCTCTGAGAATTCTAATGATTCAAAAGTTACTGAGGTGATTGCAACATACGCTCGTAGCTGTCTTTCCACCTTTCACCCCTTTGACCATCTACCAAGTCCCACAGAGACTAGAAGTTTTAAATATCTGCCCGCTCGAAGGAAGGAAAACAAAAAGGCACATCACTCTTGAGAATGTCATTTGCTTTAGGCTCATTACGGATACTGGTGCTCATTTTGTGTAGTAAGTTGAAATAATCATTGCTATTTTGGATTTTCCACTGAAAGTTTTCCAATAGACATTGTTTTATCTCCTGGGAGATTTTCTTTTCTAACAAGGAAAGGGCACGATTGGAAATGTGCGTGTCTCGTTGGGTTTTTGCAATCTGTTATTCTGTGCGCTACCTTTCACCTTCATCCATCCATCCATCCATCCTGAGTGGAGAATTGTAATTAAAGTCATAAGACGGACTGGGAGAGAGACATCTGAGTAGATACAAGCGGACGGATGCAACAATTAGTTAACTGAAGAAGAAGAAGGAGAAGAAGTGTGGGCAGCAGTTGGGGAGGTTAAAGATCACATTGCTGTGAGAGGCAGAAGAGTTTACAGTGTGTCTGTGTTTTAAATTCTGTTTTATTGTAACTAACACATTTGATGAGATTGAGCGGTGGGAATAAGAATTTATGGCAAAAACAAGATCTTCTTTTCCAAGTTATTGAAGGAATTTATATATTTATATCATATGAATTTTATAAATACAGTAGAATGCTGCGTTTCAATTATTTACATAAACTTTTTTCTGCACACTGACTCATGCAAACACACTATTGTGGCAACGTGTTGTGTTAAACAGGTCATTCATTTAGAGTCGTGTGTTTGTCGCACTGGCTTGATTGAGTTGTTGACCTGAAGCCGAGTCAGTCCGTTTCCACAGAGGTTTGGCCATTAGCATGATGTTGTTATTGTCTCTGGTTCAGGTTGTTTCAGCTCGCTGTGCTGTTACTATTCTGAGTTGTGTGGAGCGCTCGGGCTGCAAAATTTAACCCCCGCATGGGAAAAAAAATGCATGAGCGTGCATGTTTACTTCAAGACATACGTTCTCAAGACATAACGTCATTGTGAGGTGTCGAGGTTCGATTGTAGCTAGCACGAAACGTTACGTAACATCCGAGAAATTGTCAAAAAAACCTGGGATTTGTATTCACGACATTTGTGTTGCACTAAGGAATTGTGGGTGGCGCCAAGTTGCACAAAACATGAATTGCTACATAATGTTGTCGTACTGTAAAAACATCCAGTGGTGTCACACTTACAAATGTTGAAACACATTTCCCATAAGTCGTAACTGTATGTGACCATGATATGACCGGTACTGTCGAAACGTTGACGTATGACACACACACACACACAAATTTGAAAGCATCCATTCCAGAAACCTACATTTACGACATCTCATCCTGTGGACGGGGCTGGTATTGTTTTCAGCTTTGCTGCAGTTCCATGTCCAAGTAACCGGTAGCTCGTAGAACGAGACTTTTCAAGTAGCTTAAGCAACGCTGTCGGTATTTATCACTCTCTGCAAGACCAGTGCTTTTGGACAATTGGTGTGTGTGTGTGTGTGTGTGTGTGTGTGTGTGTGTGTTTGTGTGTGATGCCTGCAGGGATGCTGTGCAGGGCTGATTGGGTTGGTGGCCTCCTCTCTGAGAGTCTGCTGTAATGGTGCCAGGATGATTTATACCGGCCCTACAATGGCTTGTTTCATGAAAACACACACACCCGTGTACACACTTTCTCATGGTCTTTCCTATTTCTTCCCTCACCCGCTCCTTCATTCTCCCCGTCTCAATCGTTTCTCTCCTTGTCTGCATTACTGACCCTCTCGCTCTCCCCCTCCTCCCCCACGTCCTCCCTCTCTCATCCTAGAAAAAAAGTGAGTGAAGGTGATTTTGGATCTCGGGGTTTCAGAGACGTGCCCTCTCCTTTCTGCTTTCTCCTCCCTGACATTTTAATCTGCTTCTCAGTCGCTCACTGACCTTTTTTTTTTCTTTCTTTATTCCTTCCTTCCTCTCCTACTTTTCTGTTCATCTCTTCTTTCCTCCATCAATCCTCTTCTTTTTTTTTTAGCACCCTCTCAGTCAGTTTTTTTTCTCTCCTCTCTATCAATCTACTGTAACACTCGTCACTTAAATCTCCTGCCTCTCTCCGTCTCTTTCCTCCCTTCTCCTATAGCTCCCGTCCTTTTTTCCGCCCCGTCCATCCCACTCTCTTTCCTCCCTCTTGGTATTTTACACAATGGCAACTGACATTTCCGGCTGATGGTGCCTTCCTTTCCCTCTTGGCCTTTTCGATGCCACCTTCTGTGCTTCTTTTCTTTCCTTTACCTCCTTTTTATAGCTCCTTTTTCGCTCCATCTCCGGCTCTTCTTTTCTTTATTCGTTTTAGTCCTTGCCGGAGTCATCTCACAGGAGGGAACCTTTAGCTTTCCCGCTGGCTTCTTCTCGTTCACACCTTTAGATTCTTCTATTTGATTAAGTCTTATCTTCTTCTGCATTATTTCTTTTCTTTTCATTCCATGCATGTCTACCCCCGCCTGCACACTGTGTGTCTTTGCTTTATCAAAAAGGTGTTATCAGAAGCTTAACTGACCATCATTTAATTAGAATTTGAAAAAGAAACCCACAGAACATTTGACACCACTTATTTTGATTGATAAAAACAGTGCAGTTAGCTAAAACCCAAACTGAACTGAACACACGGGCGAGATCAGACTTTACAAATCAGTGTGGCAACACAGAAAGACCGGAGGCATATTTACACAGTAAACCGTCCCCAAACCCTTCCAGAAGGACTGGTGACACAGAATAGATCTTCCGCCTGACTCGTTGTCCAAACACGGCGCCGCGAGGCAACAGCCAGGCCGCGCTTTCTCTTCCTCTGCCCTGTGGCACCCGGGCCGGCTGTTTTCTCGAGGAGGGATACGACTTGACCCAAAGTAGGGCAGTGTTTGTCTGCAGGCAGTCTGCTCGGAAGAAGCAGCGATGGAGAGCAGGGGACAGAGGGGAGGACGAGGAGAGCGAATGTGGACGTCGTGGAGTTGCATGTTGTTTTCTCTTTTAATCCGATCTCACCTCTGTGTGTCCTTGTTTCAACTTGACTATTTGTTTTGTTCATTTTTTTTTACTTCGAAGTTTCATTGGAAACTCTCAGCTGACTTTAAATTCATCCAGAATTTTTAAAAATCCAGTTCTTAACCCTGCTGTCCACTTTCACATCTGTGACCAGTTGAAGATGCGCAGAGAGTGTCGGGGTTAAATATTGATTTCTCAGTTGAGTTTTTGTGTTCTTCTCTCCTCACGGACCACTTTACAGCTCAGTCTGCTGCTGCTGCTGGAATTGAGAAAATGGATTTCGAGAGCACAGCCTCTGAGTGTGTACAGGCTTTGGGACCACGAGGATTACTTTACATTTTACAGCATGTTCTCAGAGTGGATCTGAGGCCACCTCTGAAGAAGCACAACAACCTGAGGCAGAGGCCAACGCTGCCACTGATACCTCCGAGCTATCCCTTTGTTATCCCTCCTGACAGCAAACAGCAGCGCAAGCTAAGAGCTGGTGGAGGCCAAACAGGGAGAGCCGACCGTCATGTACGGCCATTTAATAACCACAGAATAGTGTGAAAGTGTTTGACAACAGAGGATTTGAGGAAAAATTAAAAGAAATGACCAATTCGGAGATGCAACAGAGGAGGAGACTACCATTTTGTGGTTCAACTTTGTGCTTGCACAGTTGTTGCACAACTTCCAGTCACTGACAAAGACTCAAAAACTCTAAATTTCACAGATGATGTTCTGAAACTTGGGTTGAAATTGTGGGATTAGGGAAGTATATCAAAATCAGAGAGGACATCATGCGACTACCAAACAAATATACCAAGTACGCCCGAGGTTTCAGTTGAAAAACTGTGCACTATATTCTTCTATGTGTCGGCACGATGTGACACCCGTCGAGCGTGATAACAGTGATTTATCAAGATATAAATATATATGGACGAGAGCCACTAATAACTGTAATGTACACACTGTAATTCTGCATTATTAGTGTTGAAATGGTCATTCAATGTTAACAGAAAAATTACAGGTTAAGCTACAGAAGCTTCAAGCAAGTATGACACGTACGGGGGTGAGGGGTTGGAAAAGTCCAGAATGTAAGAATATAAGAAGAATAAGAATAACATACAAATGTGCATACTGTAAAAATGATGCTAACAGATTGGGAAAATGTAACTGAAGAGTTGAGATGAGTATTGTCTAAGAGCAATCAAGGATGTTGAACCAGTTTTGAAGAGTTAGTTTGGGTATTCTGGAGTGGAGTTTGGATGGGCTACTTATCTATAATCAGTGCAATTGAGGGCAGCAGAAGAACATATTCAAGTAACCAGAAAAAGGCCCACTTGAAGTAAAATATCAGTTTTAAGTGTCAGACATCCCTTTCCAACATGGATCTATACTCTCTTCAAAGAAACCAGACTCCTTTTACAAAACCATCCATTTTACAACCAGTTGCCTCAAATGGTTTGTGTTAAACTTTCAGCATCTTAGTTCTGACCCGAACTAACCCCTTATAATCGCTACAAATAACATTTAAGCATTTAAAGTGTAGCGATGACAATGTGAAAACAACCTGATAATGTTAAAGGGGTTTTCTTTTGTAGTGATACATACAATTATCACCTGACTCTTCAGCTCTTCTCATCTTAATTGAACTTTACAGCAAGTTTCAGTCAGATATTTGCCTAAGGAGTTGGAAGACAAACAGGTTTTGAATGTGGCATTAGTCATATTTCTCCTTGAACAGTTAATGTACACTAATAGTCTATATATTTTCCAGTTTGAGTCTTTAAGTTCCTTCTTGACAATATTAACGTCAGGACCTCTTACTCTCCTATTGTGGCGCTTTAAATTGCATCTCACAGCCTTCGATTGCTCCGAACACAGCGTCACAGAGTCAAATTAAATTAATTGAAAAAGACTCAATTGTGTTGCATTTGTAATTCTAATGTATAAAAGCATGATAAATATGGCAGTTATGACACTTCAGGTAAGATGACAAAGATGTAAGCTAACAGCCATAAGGAGTAGGATGGATTCTTTGGGGTAAAAAATGTATTGTTTTCTCTCTGACCTTGACTCTTTTCTTCCCCAATTCTTCAATACAAGGACTAAGTGAAAACTGTCCAACCTTATCCACGTGCTCTATATGTAGTGAGTGATTGCAGTGCAAAGGTGTAGTGTACAGCCTTATCCTCTCTTATCCTCTCCCCTATCCCATTTCTTATCAGCCCCGGAGGGAGAGCAGGGATTAACAAGTCCTGGAGAGGAGACGGTAAGTGCAGTAGAGGGAGTGCGGGGGAAACTTTAATACCTTGTAAATTCCACACTCTTATCTGGTTTGTAGCCTTGTATCAGATCTGGAGTCTGCACACTGTGCATGATTTATGGTGATACCAACTAGGTCAGGACGGAGAGCGGTGACAGGGGAAGAGACCTACCTGGGTAAAGGATAAAGAGATAAACTGGGCGGATGGAGGATGAGAGGAGTAGGTTAAAAAGATGATTAGAAGTTGAGAGGTGAAGATGTTTGGGAGCTTAAGGATGGGGGGAAAAAAGAAAGCAAATTAGGAACTATAGAAACTGTGGAATCATGGTAATTAAGAAATCAGCTTTCCTCTGCCGGCCCCAATTCTTGCTGATCAAAATACCCCAGGCTCCAATGGTGGAGCGGAGACAAAAGCTTTAGCTCTTTTTTTCCGCCTAGCCTTCAGGCCTTTCACTGGACTAACAATGCTCTAATGAAACAGCACTGAGCATACAATGGGTTCTTACCCAGAGAGCACCGTCCGACCTCATGAAGGATCCAAAAATAAGAGCACTCAAGCTCAAGTACGCCGGTGAAGTGCTCGGTGCAAGTGAGTCATTCAAATGAAACCTCGTCATTACCGGACAACACTGATTCCACGGGCCCCCCGTCATCGTGGACCTTGATACTCAAAATCAAGTCCTGATTAAAAGAAGAAAAAAAATTGTGGCGTTCATCTGTGGCAGGTAATTTCCAAATCACATTATACAGCCAACAAAAAAAGCCCAACAGTGTTCAACATGCTTGCTGACATTAAAGTTGAGCTGTAAGGACCAACACATCCCCATATCATAATGACTGTTAGCCAACGACTACCAAAATGACATAATCACCATTTCCAAAACAACATCACCAGCGATAGGCATACCGGACCTTCGTCGTACAGTCACTGTTTGGTTGGGTTTAGGAAACAAAACTACTTGGTAAGGTTTAGGAAAACATCATGGTTTGGGTTGAAATCACCAGGTTTCTTCTGTACTGTCAGTTACCTTATACCTTACCGTATCTTGCATTACGTAATGTAAGTTATGTATCTTAACTACTTTAACTACAGTGAACATGAATAGAGATCTCCTGAAATATAGTCCTGTGCTTGACCATTCATCCCTGATCACCACCCTGTAAGGACTGTAGCTCTTTACGATGCTTCTCTGCACGTTGCTGCCGTGATAATTACTACAGCCACTAGAGGTCGCTGCCTAGCAAGAAACATCAGGACGAGTCGTAATAAGTTCCTTTAATTGACCTATAAGCTGGAAGTACAGCCTAAAAGGAGCTGCTCATGTAGCTGTTGACTCTTAGTCTTGCTGTTTTCTAGCAGCGGTTAAAAGGAATAAACATCAGCAATATTTCTGCAAGATCCCTGGGTAGAATAGAGAGCAGTGAATTGTTTGATTTACAAACCAAATCAGGGTGATCCTTGAAAGCTGGAGAGTAACATGAGACCGAGATCAACAAAATGACCCATAACTTCTCTGTGTCCAGGGGTGGTTGACTGAGTTGGCAGCTGCCCTCTACACCCGGTGAATTCACTGCTGGGCACTAAACAGCCTCGCTGTGAGCGTTAAGATTTTCTAGAGACCATCCTGGTTCAGTAAAGGTCGACTAAAAATAAAACGCTAAAGCAGCATTTAGCTCATTATCCCAAACACACATTCTTGGACAGCCTGTGGACAGCAGATATATTCTGGTCACAAGGCCACGTCTTACACTTCAGACTACAACCCCTACTTCAAACTTCTTAAAGATGTTGAATGAAAAAAATATAGGCTACATAATCTGTATACCATAGAGATTTGAGTGTTTATTGACTTCTACAAAACAACTTGGAGGATAAATCTTTTTCCTCTCAAAACAAACTAATTACTACCACCAGGACAGTCATCAGCTTTCCTGCCAGCAGGTCTGCATGTGGCTACCTGAACAAGAAAATAAACGCATTCACAGAGACAAGGGGAGTAGTCTCAAGGTGAGATTTATAAATGTTGGCTTTGTAATTATTTCAGTAAAATGAAAGGGAGCATTCAGACCAAAGACGACAGATGAGGGTGAAGTCTGAATGGAACAGACGATCGATGTACAAAACAGGTAGGCTGACTTGACAAAAGAGCGATTGTTCAAATATGACACATGAGGAGAGTTACTCTTAAAAAATGAAACGTTCCGGGGCATTTTTCTCCATTTTCATCATGTCTTTCATTGTATTCATGTATTCAATGACAATATCGGTATTTTTGTAACATTGACAATACTACATTTGGCTCCATTTTTATATCCTTTATGGCCTGATTCAAACTGGAAAACTGAGCCTCTTCCCTGGCTTGTGCAATTGCTGTCAACAGGTAATACCATGGAGTCATGTCACCTCTGGGTGTCAACGCTGGCTGCAATGTGGATGTCGAGACTCTGGTGCAAAGAGTGTGAAAAGTACAGGCTTGGTATTCGCTGTGGCGAAGGTTCGTTGCAGTGAGGACGTATTTACACTGAGGAAGTGTGGAGATCACACATGTAATTGATTCATTTTTTTATTTCTTTTACATTTAACAAGCAGGATAATTGGCCCGAGTATTCCTAGCCTCGATGACATCTTAGTGTCCTTCATTCATGATGATCTATAGGTTGCAACTCTAGCAAATAGATACCAATGACACTATTATTACTGCTTAGCCCAAAAAGCCTTGAAAGTGCCATTGATGAGTCAGTTATTACTTTGTTCCCATGAGCACTGGAAGTATCACCCGTTATCGTTTGCCCAGTAAGCCCTTCAGGGAACTCGGGGAGAGTTACTTTTGAACACCTAAAACCGTGAGTATTCACAGTATAACACATACCAGAAGCATCAATAACTTCCCTCCCATATTCTCTGGCTGCCGCTGCAATGTTTTCCCGGCGTTCAAGGTTTCACCTTGAGTCAGCAGCGCAGTGTTTTGATAGTCCTTTCATCCCTCCCTGTTAGATGTTCAAGCTCCTGTCCCAACACTTCCAACCAATATTTGTCACTCATCACGAGGAGCTTACCGTCTTGAAAAGGAGTATGTAGCCTGAGGCGGAGGTGACCGGCAGGCAGGAAGCCAAGCTGTATTTTCAGGGAGGAAAACGGTAAACCAATCCAGAGCCCAGTGTTTTTAAATGGATCCTGTCTGCTTCCTGTTCAGGGGCCTTGGACTGTTTCGGTAATGTTCTGTCACGATCACTGTCCAGAGGGCTGGTTCTGGGCCTGACCCCGAATGTGTCAATAGTACCAGTCTGCTACGATCCCATTGGTTCTGACCACTGATCAATTTGTTCCTTTAAGTTATGAGCCTCATTGTCCTTATCTGTTTGTTTCGCTCAGGATGCTAGTTGATAGTTGCCAAATAACAGTCAATCCAGTCAGTTCTGTCTCTCCTTACTCTCTGACCTCTCTGATTATAGTCATTCTTAAACAGTTTTAAAGACCAAAGATCCTTTTCCGCAGCATTACATGTTCAGCCTTCTTCTCTGGAAATGCTTCCCATTCACTTTTTGACCGCATGACAAGTATGCCATTAGCCTCTTCTTTATAACCTCAGTCATCTCTCTGCTAGCCATTGACACAAACCCACATCAAGGGTAGAGAAACATAACAAATGCTGATGCTTCCATTCAGGGCACCAAGGGGTCAATGAATGTGCTCAAGTATAAACACAATGTGAGTCATATGCTACGGCCTTTACTGTCACTAGATCCCAACCCAATGTGCCTAATTCTACTCCTTGGGGGAGCATAGAAGAGCTGAACGCGAAGAGTCGTGCTCCTTCTCAGCGCCACAAATCAGTCCAATCTCAACACACAGCGGTGTTACACGGATTTATATGATTTAGTGTGATTTAGACTTTGCAAAGATGTCATTATCTCGCAAATAAACATCCACAAAAGCACTCACTTAGAAAAAGATGCTTCAGAACTGGCCTGACTATCATCACATTTTTACATTTTCTTTGGTATCAAAGTAATCCAGTGATAGTTGTCAGTACATCCAAGGATAGGCTCCAACAAGGAACTGCTAAGAGCTAATTAGGCATCCTTTTTAATGCCGATTAGCCAACGTGATAACAAATTAATACAAAAAAGGACGTTCAAAAGTCTCCAGTCATGTTTGAGATGGCAACAACAGGTATTCTAAGCCTTTTTCTGATCCTTACCAAGAGGCTTTTGTGCTCAAACCTGACCTCACCATTAGTAATCAAACCTAAAGTCTCAACATATCAATGGTTTGCAGAAACATACACTGCCAACTTGTATTCTGGCGGTTGGGTTTAAAATATTCCTCCTAAAATGAAAAAAGCAGGAGCAAAGCCAGCGACAACTGTTCAAATGTGTGTCAGCAAGAGATCGAAAACCTCTGTCTCATAGCAACAGAACATATCGGAATACTTGTGCCAGGGTGTTGATAACATTTGGCATCGTACGGCACACTGTATATCTCTACAGACTGCTGATCCCATCCCATATCATACAACCTAAATCATGTCAAATTAAGCCGGCTATAAATAGCTGACCTATATCACACTAACCCACACCACGCTAACTATCGGAGTTGAACTCCTGCAGCTCGGAGAGCGATCGGCTCCGGATGCATCTCGTTAGCGCGGCCCACCGGAGGCCTGTGCTACTTCAAACACCTCCACGCTGCTGCTGCTGCTGCTGCTGGTGCTGCTGCTGAGCCGGCTGCCTGCTGCTGGCTATAAATAGAAACCAATCTGCAGCCCCACCTAATGAGCACAATCCACTTCAGACCCGACTGTCAACAACCAGCCGCCGTGTGTGTGTGTGTGTGTGTGTGTGTGTGTGTGTGTGTGTAAAGATAAAGCTGACCGTGCAGTTTTGATCACGGGTCGGCTGCAAATCACGGCTCTGTCAGGGAGTGTGTGAGCGTAAATGTGTGTCTGTACGTGTGTGTGTGTGTGTGTGTGTGTGTGTGTGTCCATTAGGTTCTTGCTATCTTTTGTTGCTAAATATAGATGAAGCAAATTTCCGAGTTGCCTTGGCAGGATGACATCAGCCCGACGAGCAGATCGCCCTCTCTCTCTCTCTCTCTCTCTCTCTCTCTCTCTCTCTCTCTCTCTCTCTCTCTCTCTCTCTCTCTCTCTCCTCGTTCTTGAAGTCTCTCTCGTCTTTCGTCTCTCTTCTCCTTGACTTGCTCAAAACTTGCTGACCTGTCTTACCTCCAAAATAGGTGTGTGTGTTCCTGCATATGTGTTTGCGTAACTATGTCAATGTATGTCTGTTTGCAGCACGTGCAGTGTGTTATGTGTGACTTAAATATTGTAAGACTTCTTCAGTTGATCTTTTTTCACTCGATGTAAAAAAGAAAAGCTTGCAGACTTAACGTGTCTAGTTACCAATCCGAGACACATTTACTGAATTCATAATCAGTTCTGGAGGCTTAAAGTTTTGGGAGTTAATAAAAAACGTCCTACTCATCAAATTAAGTTCCTTAAGAAACAGTGTTAGCTTATTAGCATACCTCTCAGCACGCAGTGTGTGTGTGAAGCATAAACCTCTGTTGAGTTTGGGGAAAGTTACCCGGTGGAAGTTTCTTACTGTACATGAATCCCGGGAGATTTTTTTGGGATTAAAATAACATTGAGTTTAATCGTTAGTATTCAGTTATGCTCTTTATTTTAAAACACATGTCTTGGAATTTGAATAATCTCTTCAAACGTAATACTTAATACAATAACGATGGATCCTGAATACGTAGCGTTTGTCAGTTTAACTCAATAGTTGCTGATTGAGCTTGACTGGCCTCATGACGTGGCAGTAAACTAGCCAGACAACAGCAGAGGTAACACTAAATATCTCTGTATTCCAGTGCTGATCCGGTCCACTCAGCACTGTGTACCAACACAAACTGAACCAGGCTATTTCATGTTAATTTAATACATGCTTGCTCTTTCATTTTCGGGCACCAAAATGTTGAATTTTTCACGCCGTCTTGATGAATTACAGAAGTATTCAGGACACAAATACAAGTTCTGCATTTTACAATTTTCGCTTTTGATTATTTCGTGCGCACAATGACGAGAAATTGATTAAATAAGCCGCAGTTTCCCCTGAAGCTCAGGTAAATGTGTTTGTCCGGAGGCTGATGGGTTTCGACGTCGAAATGAAACTTCGCAGATCTGAAATAACGTAATGTGTGACTGTAATTATATCCGAAGCTGTGGTTGGTACACAGACAGCCCACACAGCTCTTCATTTTTAATAAGCCCCACTATAATAATAATAATAATAATAGTAATGCTGGTTTTTCGCTGTGGCATCTCTCTGTGCACAAGTCTATGAAAATGGGTGACAATGCTGTGAAAATACAGGCCGAGTGCACCGAAAGAAAATCTCTCTCTCCCCAAAAAGTAAGAACTTTGGACAAAATTCTAAACTAGGTCAGTCGACGGACTATTTTAAGGCGGCAGCAGAACTTTTGAGAGAAGAAATGACCAGAGGTGGGCCTTTCTTGCCTGTTTGATAAAAACTATGCTCCAGTTGAAACCCTCGGACAGAGCGCAGAGCCATTTCATGACTTATGGTGGCTTAATGATGCGCCTGTCCCCCACCCGAGCTCCCACGCCACAGCTGAGGGACATCTTATATTAGTTAAAATATCTCAATGTTAAACAATGTGCTGAGGTCTGTATCGCCATCTTTTTCGGTTGTCTTTCTGACGCCCTCAGTGTAGAATAGCTTCTTCTCATCTCTTCTCGTTCGGTGACATCCGATCAGCTCCACTGGCGGATGTTTGAAAGCCTCCTTCCTCTCTCTGCCTCTCTCTCTCTCTCTCTCTCGCGTATCCCTTTCAGTGTGGATGCTGTTTCAAACCTACACTAATTAGTGCGATTGTGGCTCAATAAGTGCGGATCGATGGTGCTCAGCCACCTACCGGGAACGACACTCCGGAGGCCGATGCACACATCTGTCGCACCGGGGAATATGACACAACAGAGGGCCTGTCAGCCCAGGTGACGAGTGCTGTCACGGCTTCAAGGGGGAAAGAAAATTATAGAGATCAATGTTTAAAGAGAGCCACGTATCTATTATTGGCAAGGCAGGGGGTCATTATGTCTCATTTGCGTTTCTGCTTTTGACATTTAAAGTGGTAATCTGTGGGATTCTCGCTTCTTTCATTTCGGCGACATTGAACTTAACTCCCCGGAGACCACCTGTCAATCAAACACTGAGGCCAGCGTGGCCTTTGTGCTGTTCGCTCTGTTTGTCTTTCATCAGACAGTTTAGCGTGTTAGCACTAAAGCTGAACAGAAAAATAAGATGGTGAACACGGTCAACATCGTGCCTGCTTAGTGTCATTGTGAGCCTGCTGATGGCTGAATACAGCCTCAAAGAGTTTCAGAATGGGTTTCAAGAATGGACAGATGAAATGTATATATGCTGTTTATAAGTTAAACTGGAGGCAGCAGTTGAAATGTATATACTAGAAACAGTATGTGCACAATGTCTCACTGTGTTAGTGTGCTAAAATGTTCAATTCTGTCCTCATCTGTGCAGATAATCCAGGAACAAGAACGCACAGCAGTAGGTCGAGTCAGTGTGCATTGCCAAGATGCTTCGAGCAACACGTTCCTGAAGCGTTCTTCTGCTGCAGACTGGGCACAAAAAGAGCCACTCGCCCAGTGCTGGTGAAATATGCAGTTCACTGATGGATATGCTCCACTCACCAGCCAAAAAACAACAACAACAACAGTATGTGGTGGACAAAAAAAGTCGACTTTGCACACCAGCTTTCCTTTCCATTTTCTTCTGAAGATGGTATCATTATTTTGGTCCGTGCTCTCGGGAACTGAATTATATGTGTGATTTTAATCCACTTCTTACAATGAGCTGCTGCAGAACACATGCAAAGTCACATCAAATGTGTCTTTTAAACATGCTTCACACGACTTCACAAACACACTGAGGTACAAGTAGATCCTGCAGTTTCACTGATTGTCTGAAATTACATACATTTTGTCCCCGTGATTATTTTTTACCTAATTGTGCAATCTGTGCAAAGTCCAGACTCAAATTCATATGATGCACAGTGTGACAACCACCCGCATGTCGCAGAAGAGCAGATCTGAGCTCTGTCGACGGCGTTAAGTAAGATGCGGCGTGAAGTGGAGCGTGCAGATTCGGTGACATTTCCAGCACATGGTCAGTTATTTGGGGATTGGTTCAGGGGGGATTTTCATCCTGTTCTTAAAAAACAAAACTTTCGACTCTGCCATCATGAGCTATTCGGAGGAGAAACAGCAGAACATATGCTGCCAGCTGACATTAGTACCACAATTTTCCACTGTAATTTATTACCCCATTGAGAGCAAATTAGATCACCAGCTGGCCACACACATACACAAAAAACTGTCTGCTGTTCAGTGCCACAGACAAAGAGCAAGACTTGGAAAAAAACAGTGAAATAGCATTTCAGTGGGCGAAGTAAAGGGTGTGTCGTTAGTGAAGGTGTGTTTCATATGTGTCTGTGCATCTTTAATAGCTAAATATAGCTTTGGTCATGTGTCTTAAACATTAGGTTTGCAATGAGAGAGAGTCATAATTTTATTTAAATATGTGAATATTTTGTAGAAAATCTTTATTTTTTTTCATATTTCTGTGAGGTGAAAAATATCTCCCTCCCCTGCTGATCTTTGACGTCCGTGTCCTGTATATTTACCAAGCATTTTGTTCACTGCAAGCTCTTTGCAACATCAGTAACAAATGTGCCACCAAGTCATGTGGCAGGGGATCCAAAACATCCATCCACCAGACCAACATCAGAGAACTAGTGGTGATGAACACTGACTGCTGTGTGGCACCTCATGTCATCTTGTGTTTCAGCCAAAAGTCTGCATGACGTAGCTTGTAGGCTCTGCGCCTGCGTGAGAGGAAACACCTCTCCATACCTTGATGTTGTGATGGTATGCAATCATCAATCAAAAAGGTAAACTGGAAGTCTCTAAACTGTTGAATAAAGCTGTGTTTTTTTTCACACCACTCTCGCTAATATATATATAAAAAAGTTGGAAATGGCACTGGCAAAGAACCGGAGGCGGAAAAAAATTGGGAGAAAAATGTCAAGGTGTGTATTCCTGACTTCATATTTATAGCGCCCAATGCATCTGCTCAGAAAAATACGGATGCCCGCTGCAAACTGGTGTTTGAACGGCAAGTCTGCGAACTTCACAAGCAACTACAGCAGCTGGTTTAACACTCAAGGGCGCTTAAAAATAAGACAGGAGGAGTCGGCTCCTAACACAAACTCTATTTGTCAAGACTTCTACACTCTTAGCAATAAGGGTTCCAAAAGGGTTCTTCTACAAGGGCTGAGGTTCTACCTGGAACCATTTGCTTCTGAAAAACCCTTTCCATGAAGAAACGGTTTTTCAAGGGTTCTTGGTAAAACTAACGGTTCCAGTAAGAACCATTTTGATCCAGAGAACCCTTTAAAAACCCTTTCCTGAATAAAGGGTTTTTCAAGGGTTCTTGGTAACACTAACAGTTCCAGTAAGAACCATTTTTATCCAGAGAACCCTTTTTTGGAGAAAGAGTTCTTCAGGGATTGTTGAAAGCATGGGTATACAGTATATCAAGTAAAAAGTGATGAAGAGGTTAACCACTGGCTGAGATGGCTGGCTTACACCACTGTGATGTCATGACCCTTTTCTGAGTACAATGGAGCACTATGTCATTCACAGACGCTCACCAACATTGGCCGACTGCCGACCGTCACCCCGGTGTGTTAGTAACGACTCGGTAATAGTGGTAATGCAGGTGTGACATTTCAGAGTTACCTCCGTGTGAGCACAGCTGTATGTGATGGCCTGAGGTGATAACTCTCATAAGCACATTATTAATGCCACCAAACAGACTGCAGGATCAGCACCCTCCCAGCGGCAGGGCCCCCATGTGTTTTGGTCAAGGACACTCGTGACAAAGATGGACACTCCGGCTCCACTGTGGGAGCTGACCGGACGATCTCCAACCGTGCAGGACGGTCACTTCACCCACAAGGATGACTTTCTCTCTTTATCGGTTAATGTGCGTCACAGAAACATAACGTCACTGTGAAGAAAAAAACTCTTTAGGATGTGACAGCGTCTCCGTGTGATGCAGGTGTGTGCCATCTCCACGCGCCTCCACAGAGCGCAAGACAATGAGAATAATTACCTCAAATTTAACGTCCTCAGATCGTCTGCCAGTCGTCAACGCTGAAAGCCTGCAATAAACAGAAAAAGCAAAGAGAGAACAAGTTGAATCAAGTGAACAGTGTCATCCATGGAAGAAACGGCAGGTCCCTGCCTTACACGGAGCGGTGAGTGGAGCGTAATTAGAAGCGAGCGTCCCTGATTGGTGCATTTGTCTACATCAAAGCGAGCTAAGTAGGAAACGAAGCAGCTGGGCAGGCTTTACATGGAGGAACAAAGCAGCGAGACACAATCACAGAGAAATCACATGAAAATGTAACTCTGGCGACGAGCGAACACATCTCCTCATGAGGGATTCAGCTCGTGTGTGAGCGAGCGGCTTAAAAGTACCCTGTGACATTTAGCACAACAGCCTGATGTTGTTCATTATCAGGAACACGGCAGTTCAAGCTGAAAAATGTTGAGGGGGCGGCAGAAGCTGAGCGATTAGACGAACAGGCCTGTGACGTACGGACCATCGGTTGGACTCCGAGGCATGCTGGGAAGCCCTCTGAAAGGAGAGCGAATGCGTAATTCTGGCCCTTACTCTCCTGAACAAGCACCGTCAGACTGCTCAGTGTGAGGCTGCAGCAGCAATGAGCTGCTCCCCAGTATGAATCAATGTAATGGGATCAGTGTGACACGGAGCATGAGGGCAGAAAGTCAGAAAACACTTCACATCTTCCTCCGCTGTACATTATTGGGGAACAGGAAGGCTGATGAGGCTAAAATGTTTCTTTAAACTATAAGATTTGTCTTGAAGTGTCAGAGACGCCAGCTCTAAGTGCTGCGTCGCTGTCCAGGGTGCTGATCCTAAAGCCGCTCCGGCACTGGTGAACTGTAAACCCACTGGTGGAGACAAATGGCTGGTACAGTTTGTTATTTAATCGTCCTGTCAGAGCCTTTCTCGTTTGCTTGTTACCTTTTTTACCTGCACTTTGGTCCAATACAGCAATGTTACTGAAGTGAAACATGAAAGCATCAAATCGCTGAGCTTTGCTAACTCCGACAGAAACATTCAGAAGAAGTATATGTAGTTTTTACTCATTACAATCTCAACTCAAATGAAAATACATCTACTCACACTGGGAATTGTATTGTAATTTTGTTTGTATGTACCAATTAATAAATGCTCAATAATGCCCCCTGGCTGACAGATATGCCAGTTTGGTGATAGTTTGGATAAATTAATTAAGTCAGGCTGTTATTAACAGAACAGAGACAGCTGATCTTTGCATAATGGGCTTTCAGACTGTACAACGTGCTACAGGAGCAGACGGTGAGCTGACGACAACTGGAAACTCACCTAAAAAGCTGCTACAGTGATTGAATATAATGAAATAATTGATCTGTTGATTAAGTTGATATGAAAAGTAGGAATAAAAAAAAATAAAAGATGAGTTTCTGGGCTGTTTAAAGTTAATTTGTTTAATATTATTAATGCTGTTTATTAACTGACCTCCTGGCCTTCTGTCATTTTGCCCTCAGGCAGAGCATGTCGAGCGTCCCAGCTGAGCTTTGTCTCTTTTAGCCTTTATTTTGATAGGACAGCTATGAGAGCCAGACAGGAAAGGCAAGTGAGACAGGTTTGAATCTAACTAATACCACCGCCGAGGTCTCAGCCTCCGTACAGGTGGCACCAGCTCCGCCAGGTGAGTTGAACCATCTTCAGTTGCTACATGAGCCTACGGAAACAGCTGAAGTTCAGTCAAGCTGAGATTTCAACAACTTTCCGGACGTCGGTCTTTGAATGTAAGCTGTGAGTTTCAAACAGCCCAGTCGTTATTTTAAGAGTGAGGAATGAAAGCACATGAACAGTCAGTTGGAAAATAAGAGTCCCAATGACATGAAACGCGTGAAAACAGTTCAAGTGTCAAAGTGTAAACACTGAAAGCTCTTCAAATGCCATTTAAGGTTGCGCTAATGAGGCGGCCGAGGCCTGCAGTGACAGTGATGTCACCTGAAAAAATGACTAAACTGCACTTTGAATGTCATTTTAAACGCCTTTTTAAACATCACTGCCTCAGATATGTTGTTGTTTGTTGACAAATTAGATGATCCCAGCAAATATTAGCACATTCTCGATGTTGCTTTCAACTGATTTATCCACATTTCTTACCAAAAGACGACCGAAAGTTTTAAAATCTCCATGTTTTAGTTAAAAAAACATAACAGAAAGTCATCACCTCGTTTGTCTACACAGTGATGACCAAACACATGTGTCATCACTGTGAGGTTGGCGTGTTTTGTTCAGACCTGGGGATTTAGTCAGTTAATTCATCGTCCTGAAGGTCAGCCTCGGAACAGGACACCTTATCGGGGGGGGCAATGGATGAGTCCATATTGGAATCACTGATCCGCCATCAATCAACCGTCATCTGTCAGGTCATCCATCAGGGAGACCGAGTGGAAGTGGATGTTCAGTCCATTTGTCTTCACGTGGGCTCAGATGTGAGTTGGACATGCAAGCGACTCAAGCACAGACACACACACACACACACACACACACACACACACACACACCCTTCAATCCTTCAGTCGTACCTGCTGAACTGCTGCTCACACTGGCAGGTGATCTGTTACAATTACTGCCGCTGTGTTTTGACCTTGATATAAAGATTGATAAAGTAAGAGCGCTAATCAGGACTGTACAGTGTGAGTGTGTAGATGTGTGTGTCTATGTGTGTGTGTGTGTTTTACTTGTACAGTACCTTTTTGAGGTCTATCTTTAGACATTAAAAGTGAAGTGATTGTTGGAAAGCGAGGACATTCTGAGGACATCCTCAAAGTGCTCTTTAAGGTGAAGAGACCTTTTCTTTTTGAGTATTGAGCTAAATTCTGCACATTTCTACTCAGACAGACACACCTGCAGCTATAACGTCTTATGTGTGAGTTTTACATTTTAACACCATGATTTTTTGAAATATATTCACAATAATCCACATAAAATTGGATGATGTGAACAATGTCTGACACTTGAGTATTTGTGATACTTCCTCAGCCTTTCTTCTCTGCTCTGTCCATAAATGCTAATCTTAAAGAGGCACTCCATCAGGATTATCTCAGGCTTCAGACTTTCAACAGGAAGACTCCAAGTTACAACCTGGAGGTGTGGTGTGTAAAAGATGTGGCCATTTAGCCGTCAGGAAGGGGGTCTAAAAAGTCCTGGCCTGGCCTTTAAAGCTTTGGGATGACCATTCTTTCTTGATTGTCTCTTGTGACCACCTGAACTTTACAGAAGTGTAATACAATCATTGGAATACTCCTTTAAAGCTTTATTGAAAGATTGTTCAAGATTGCCACTTCTCACCAGGAGACTCCACAACAAACAAACACAGCCAATTAGCAGCATTCAGAGTTTGTATCTCATGTGAGTGTGTTACAGTTGCACAACACATCCAGACATAGTCTCACTCTGGAGTTGTGTTCTTGGCTAATTCATTGCTAATCGAATACTTACGCCTAGTTTGGTCTCCACCAACTCTTGAAAAATATGTAAATCCAGCTCTTTAGCCGCTAGATGCTGTTGGTAAACCAAACCCAAAGAACCAGCTAAAGATCCAAAGGTTGTTGATGGTTTGTTACTACGAGTGATCTTTTTCACATTACCTTCAGTGTGTCCATTTGTTCCACAGCTTAATGTTAATGACACTGAGCTGGTTTCGGTATTTAGGGCATTTTCACATCTATCACATCAGGAGCCTTAAGCTGAGACTTTTGAAGTGCAGTGTGTCTCTAAGTTTCACTTAATGTAATGAAATGATGACATCTATTTGCCGCTAGTGACTCATGTTCCAACAGCGTTACTTTGAGCTAAACACACAGACGTGTTTTTAAGTTCTATGAGTTTTCAACCTGAGAACTGGGCAACATTTCTCACAGAATCAGACGGTTGCCAGGTTGACTCACTTGGCTGCTGTCGCCTTCTGTATTTAACCTCTGTGCCGAAATGCACGTACGTGACAAAATGTTTTACCGCTGTTCGGAGTGAGCTGAAAGGAGCCGCGAAGATAATTTTCTCAGCAGGAGGGGGAAACAAGTGAGGCAGTCAGACTGCGGCTGCTGAGGTCTGGAGCAGCTTATAACAGTAAGGTGACGCTGTAGATCATAGCCTGTTATCCTCAGTCCAATGGACACCCTACTGCTCCTTCACACATCACCACCCCGGCTACTGCAGCCACCCAGTATTTTCAAGAGAAGTCCCGCCATCTGTCAAAGACTAGACAACAGGAAGAAATAAAAATGATACCCCCAAAAAAAGGGTGTACTGGAGTTAGCTAAGTGTTTGTCTCAAAGACTTTTGGGAAGGACAACTGAGGGAGCTCTGCAGAGATAAGTGTTTATGTGCTCATATAAGGTAATAAAATGAAAAGAACAAGTGGTGAGACGGAGAAAATAAAGAGTATATAGAGGGTTCTCATCTCCGCAACAACAAACTCAACAGTCATCAAGATGACAAAGAAAACAAAGCTCTTGATAAAAGAACAGGAATGTCAAGAAAGAGAGGAAAAACAGGCCATAAATAAAAGAATAGATGAGCATTAAAATGTTTTAAATTAGAATAGGTGTATCACATTTTGAGCTAATAAATAAAAAGCACACATTCTGTGCCACTCGATACAATCCAAGGCCTCACAAATACCGTATTGGATCTCTGGAGATAACCGGAAAAGCATTTTAAAGTTAAATGCAATGAAATGTATTGATTTATTGGTTGCTGTATTATGTAGCATTATGTTTTCAAGGCTTTACATCCAAGCTGCCTTTACAAACTCAGCCGGCCTGTTTTTAAAACTCCACCAACTGTCATTTAGGTCTTTTTATAGATGGAGATAGTTGTCCGTTGAATTGGGCCGAGCTTCAATGAATTTTTATGCATGAAACAGTCTCTTTCTAATTAAGTAAATTGCTATTTTGACAAGATCACTTTTTGCATGTTATTTATCTCCAGCGCAGTGTGAAATGTGATAATCAGCCCTGTTAAGGCTGTTTTGATGGCTGTGATTGATTCAGGGCTGTAATTAATTCGAGTAACGTACACTTTACCTGCTTTGTGATGTGAACTAAAATGACAATTGTTAACGTTGTCCAATTTGCGGCAATGTTCTCAATATTCCTAGAAAAAAACTGCTCTTCCAGGCCAATTCACATTCACACTTTATTATAGAATAAAGCAGAAGAGATGTACCTTTAAACTACAGAAAAGTGCAGCTAAGCCAGTCTTAACAATGTTATTGTGAACTTCAGTAATTCGGATTTTGCCATAATTTAGTTTAATTGTGTGACTTTTTAATGCTTCTTTGGAAATATAAGTATTCCCATTGTGTGCACGTCATAGTTTGAGTCAAGTAAGTGGCCCTAATAAGCTAACCAGGGGCTTTTATCCTGGCTTTTTGCTCTGATGATGGTGAATCACTCTGAAGCATTATGGCACTTATGTCATTTTCAAGACCTCACACCTAATAGACACCTATCAGTGTCTGATCAGTGCTAAATGGACTGTATGACCTTTGAAAAATGACTTACCCGAGGTTTGATCTGGTTGTCTGTACTGTCCGGGCGTGTTCAAGCACAACTACGTTGTTTGGGTTAAGCAAAGATTATCATCATGGCTAAAATTAGGAAAACAGCGCTGCCATGTTTGAAAGGAACCAGTGACACAACCATTCACCTCAACTTTCACCCAACAGGGCAGCACACACTGGATAATGCATGCCAGAACACCCACATTGTTTGCCACGGAACCTCTAACACGGCCGGCGTCTTCATGCACATCATTTTGGGCTGAGACACGTTAAATTTTCAGGATACGTCAATGTCCTGTTTCTCAGTTAAAACCCTCTACAAGCATCTCGTGAGGTCAGGCTAAGTGGAACAGCCAGTGTGTGCTCTTAAGACATTTTAACAGCGTTTCCACCGCAGACTGTACTCATACATACATACATGTGGTCGGGGTTATGACCGGGACCCTTCCACTTTTATAGCAGCTGGGAAACATTAGACAAGACTTTTCTTGGTCCTGACAAAGCTGCAGCATTTGTGAACTGACGCGCTGTAAACTATACCGCTCATTTACTGCCACATTGGCAATTTACTGCTCAAACATTCCTCTGCTCGGCTCTCATTCACTGTCACGTTTGTTTCT
This sequence comes from Lagodon rhomboides, assembly GCA_039737535.1. Lineage (NCBI taxonomy): Eukaryota > Metazoa > Chordata > Actinopteri > Spariformes > Sparidae > Lagodon > Lagodon rhomboides. Next base: position 32,420,473 of record CM077786.1, read on the forward strand.
CAACTACGCACAAAAGAAACATTGAATGTTTTGTCTTCTCTGTACGTGTTTTTTTTTATTTCAACAAGGAGACAAGTTGTATTTGAACTTTGCCCCACCTTTCAGTATCGGCTCAGCTCATGTGGAACCTCAACAGAGCGGTAACGAGAAATGGGATGGGATGGTTATATCGGTACCATCCACATCTTTTGCCAATGGAAAACACAAAGATACCATTCCCACTGTGTAACTATCTTTTCTACTATAAACATTAAACATTACAACTTTACTAAAAATCCCTTCAAGTTCATTGTTTACACCAGACAGACAACACATTTTTTAGAGCACATTTATGAAATGTTACAAGTTTTCTGTGTCAGCGTCACTTATTCATTTCAAAAGTATCCTTCAGAGTTAGAGACAGACTGAACTCTGTGACTTCAGTGTAAACAAGTGAAGCAAGTTTCGAGTCAGCTATAGAATACCCCCCACTGAGCCGAGCATCACAGCGACGCCAGCAGATAACTCCTACTGTGTCAAACTCAAACCGCTGAGACCCCCGCAGAGCGGTGGGTTCGTTTCATCCTTCACATGGCCGTCAGCACACGAACACACGCATGAACACAATTTGTGTAAGTTCTTAAAGCCTTTCCGCTGACGTTCATCTCTCAACCTCAATTCTTTGGCGTACTCTAACAGCAGCCAACTTTCCGAACTGCCGCTTTGACTTAAAAATTTGAAGACTGGCCAAAATCTCCACTTTGATGAATATCTGGCTTTATAATTGATGCAAGGCTCATCAAGGAGGCACGGACCTGGCAACGGACGGAGCTGCTGAGGGTTAAAAGCTAGACCTTTCCTTCCTTCCTTGTGTGCAAAGAGAAAATCAAATGAGATGCTTTACATATATTAAGAGTCAGCTATTTATTTATAATTATTTTCAATTCAATTTTTACAGAATTTCATTTGAAATACCCGGCTCTGATAACAAGGAGCAGATCTCATTCAGCTGATTCTCTTACCCATGTCTCCTTTTGCTCTAAACAATGTGTTTCCTGCTACAAGAATCTGATCAAAACATCAGACACTAACAGAGAATGGAAAAGAAAAATTGGGCTGAATTTCAAATTGTTTTTGTCGGTCCCTAAAATAAAATAAAGGGGGGTAGCTATGGTTACCTTGCACATTGTAGTTACATATGGCAAGGTATTTTGTTTCGTTTATTGTTTTTTTGTTTTTTTCACCCAACTTTCACCAACTTTAATCTTTCAACAGTCAAAGAAAAATAATGAGTCATAATCAAATTTCAATCAAAGATTCTTTATTTAGCTGTTATTTTGGTGTCAGCTCTAAATTCCAATTTTTTCTCAGCCTCCTGTTCTAGGCATTTATCAGGCCTGTGTTTGATTCAGTCCATTTAAAAAGTATCCTTTCGGCACCACAACCACTCATCAATCTTCGTACAAATCACACTACTTTGCACTTTCAAATTGTGTGCAGTACGTAAGCCAAGTCCAATTCTGTACGCCGATGATACGCTAATCTTTTTCCACTAACTTCTGTAAAAAGCAGATGTGTGATCTACTGACCTTCATGATCATGGTGACAAAAAAGACAAAAAAAACAAAAAAAACAAAAAACACATAACGTTGCAGTTTGGTTAAGGTTACGCAACAAAATTACTAGGTTAGGTTTAGGAAAACATGACATAAGTTAAATACATTCAGAAAATCTGATCACCAGTCGCCTGGTTGAAAGTGTTTCATCAACCCCATCCTCCACCCACTTGGACTCTCTCACTCTTTATACTATGTCACTTGACACTTGCTATGCGTGGTATTTCCATGCATCTGTTTTCCACAGAATTTAATGGGAAGACTTGGTGCATCACCTGCATGCAAAACTACACTTTGGTGTATGTAGTGAATGCAGTTTGAAAGTGTGAAGTTGTGTCAAAACTGGGCTGGGTGCCATATCCATCCAATTGCACTGAACAGCTGATATATTTGGCTCATCGGGGGTATGAAATAAACTGTTGCATAGCAACAGCTAACCATAAACAACACTTGGGCAAAGTGTATTTCTCCTGCTGCTGCCTTAAAAAGATTTCCCATATGGACACTTTACAATTTCCTTCCACCTGGAACTTAATCTACGACTGGGGAGATCACATTTAATAAAAAGCACTGCAAAAACACATAAAGTGAGTGTTAAGGCATCCCAGACACTTTGAAGACACATTTAATTACACCAACAATAAAAAATCTTCACTTCAGATGTAATAGCCACGCACAAGGAGATAAACATTTGTCCACATTAATGTTATTTTCATTCTGGGATCTTCAGTCCATTAAAGAAGAGAGAGTTTAGGCAAATGTTCCTCAAGTTTATGGAGGTTTTTAGTCGCATGGCAACAGCAGCTCACAAACAACTCGTCCTGAAAGCATTTGTGTTGCGCCACTGTCTAAAAACAGATGCACCCTGTGAACTGGGTTCAACGCATGAGGCGGCGGTCACGACAGCAAGCAGCTCTGACCTCAGAGTCCCGCCGCCTCCCAGTATGTACAATAAATAAGGGTGAACTTGCACACTTTGGTGTCCTGGACCGCCTAAAGTGCGAATAGAGAGGAGGAAAGCTGAGACAGGTTCGGAGTGAGTGAGCGAGAGTGTAGAGAAACAGCGAGGTAATGACTGTAATTCAACTTCACCTCCTGGGTAAGTGAGTGAGAGCGAAAGTTTAAAACTGGAATCAATGAGAGTGGGCGAGAGGGGAGACCACAGGAGAGTGGAGGCTGACACAGTTCGTGGGTCAATGAAAGTAAAAAAAAGAAGGGGGAACAGTGAGAAAGAAGTGGGGGTTTTAAGGAAGAGATGACAAGATTTACAGGTGTGGTACGAAGCTGCAGGTTTGACGGAGCAACGATGCAGAATGATGGATGCTGGGGGGAAAAAAATGCATTCCCCCCCCTTCAAGAAGCCACCGTTTGAAAAACTCAAGGATCACATGAGAGTCACCACCCGTCACGCCCCCCCTACAATACACACTCATCCTCCGCTGTGAGTATCACAGTCACACACACCGGTTCAACACACACAGACATTAATCACTGCTACAGTCTAGAAGGGAAGCCAGCAGTGTATTTCCCTCAGGGCAACACTTCTTCTACTGTTTCAACTCGGCACCCTCACTGAGTAAATGTAGCTTCTCACCCTGGGACGCAAAAGTCTTCTGTTTGAGTGTGTTTGAACGGCTGCGTGTCTTTGTGTGGGTAAATTGTGTTGCTGCATTACCATTTTATCACCATTGTAAATTCTTATAATTAAAACTATGATTAGGTCACCAGTGACAGTTGGCTGCAGCTCTCAGATTTAGAGCGATGGTTGATCTGATAATAGTATTTTTGTTCGAGTCAGCCAATAAGACATGATGATTTTGTGACCATTTTGTGTCGTATAGTTTGACTAGATGCAAATTGTGGGTATAAGCCTGCCAATGGCGGACTATGTCAGCTGGCATTCATTCCCCTTCCTGTGTCTGATTGTTACTGTTTCAACAGCGTCTGAGCTACGACCTGAAATGCAGAGTTGCCCTAGTCCTAACTTGGTTGCTAATGGTACAATCATAACAGCCCGTTCTCATCCACAATGTGTCAAAAACAGCAACCTGGTCAGTGGCTCAGTGGTTCTTAGTTTGAAGCTGTAGTTACCCCTCTAGTGTCAACCCCTCATGTGCAGTGGTAGAAGAACATAAGTCCAATTTTGTGGTTGGTTGGTGTGGCTGGACAGGTCGTACACTGGACAGGGAGTGACCAAGAGTCAAGATTGATTTGCTTTGAAGTTAAGTCACATTAGTTAGTTAACATATTTTAAAGATATAACTTTGGTTATGTGACAAAATGTAATTTTAACCAAAGGTATGATCTTTTCCTAAACCTAACCAAGTACTGCTTATCAGCATGCTTTAGTTTGTTGGATTGTAGACAAGCAGTTGTGATTTCCTCTTTTGCAAGGGGCACTGCCACTGCATCCTGGGCTTTGCGCTACCCAAGATGACTATAAAAGATGATATATTGTTTCACTTATACCACTGACAATGGGTGGAGCCAGACCTTTCTCCAACCCTGTCATGGAGCTGTAGAGATATATCTGAGACTACCATGGTGTAAATCTTGATGTTCAGATTTTTTGGGTGAGTTCTTGGAGGATGTCTGATCAAACGCCTCGTTATCTACATGCACATTACAGCTATGCCTACATTAATTCAGCAATAGCTTGACAGCAGAGCTGCCAGTAAGGTAACATTTTGGCAGAACGAGTTGGAAGAAACTGCAGCTCATTGAAAAGTTGAGCCAATTCAATTACTGTAATTACAGTATTTACAGAAATTGCAGCGACTGTGTGGTTTGTAGAAGGCAGTTTTCTTCCACTACAAGTTAAAGTCTTCATCGCACAAAAAGAAATGCTTAAAAGGGCAGGTTCAAGGCAGTAGATTTTGTTCAGAAAGTCTGGTAAATCTCAGTTCCCAGAGTTAACTTGCACCTCTGCTAAAGGAAACACACACTGGAAACTCATTGCATCAGGGGTGGCTCACGACCAGGTCTAGTCACGTCCTGACCCGTTGTTACCATCACACCTAACCTAAGGTCTTTGTCTGGATTTGTCTGGAAATGGCACATTGTGTCAAAATTCATACCGTCTGTACTAACCCTCATTGTACACAGAGAATACAAATGATGGCTGGTGCCATCTACATCTGCAAACCTACAAGGCTCTGGCATGCTCATGAATGTTTGAAGGTTTCCGGGCTGTGAACAAAGCACATGTGTAGAATAATAAGTAGCCTCCCTGACACATAATGTGGACATTTTAATATTTGGCACACACACGTTCTGAAACAAGACAAAGATCAATACCCCTTGACTCTTTCAAAATGAAGACATTCGGTACGACATTCGGTTTCTTTTTACTCTTGAACTTATGAATATTATGATTATTGGTAATCATTCATGTCGGTTAGGGGTAGTTGTTTGACCACACTTTATAGAACAGTGAAATCCAACACATCCTCACTCCCAACTCATCAAATGCTGAAGCTTGGTCAGTGGAATTAAGCTTCAAATGAGAACAATGATACGCCTCTGAATATTAACATTGCTGACATATTATGACTTTTGGACTGTTATTAACTTGAAACGGTTGCGTTTTGGTTAGGTTTAGGGAAAGACCATATTTTGGGTGAAGATAACTGTGTTCAGTCAGGTAACAGATGTTAAGTAAGTTAGGTAAGAGTTATGTCATTTACAAACATATAGCTTAGTTAGTTTAACAAAAATAAATCACTCTTGACTTTTGGCAACACTTGACGCAAACCCTGCTCTTTAGGGTTATCCAACCCACTCACCCAACCAATCCCCTGGCTATGATATCAAGCCTTGAAGGCACTGGGTTGCCATATTTGAGAACAGTCTGTGGATTCAGGTGTACAGTTTTCCGCTGTTATACTTCTGAAGTGGATTGTGGAGAGACTGTCTGTCTGTTAAAGCATCCACACACTGGTCACAGTGAGTGTGCATGTGCATTGTTTGACAGGTAAATGGAGCCCTCTCACTCCACCTCAGCAACAAATAGCCCATACAGCCTGTGCCTCTCACCTGCTCTCTGACAAGAGTATCCTCTCAGCACTAATAGTCTATCAATGTCCTCAGCTTCTTTCTCTCCCTTTGTTACAGCGCTGTTTTTTCTCCACACCTTTTTCTGACCTTCCTCTGGTCCCGTTCTCTTACACCACACTGTATTTGAGGTTACAGAGTACATTCGGCTCCACTGCCTCTGGCATACTTTTTTATATTTTTCTTTACCTCATTTTCCAACCTTTCTCTCCTTTTCCTCATTTCTTCACTCCCCTCCTTTTCCATTAAGCCCTCACGACGCTGGAACATGCAGGACTGGATGTAATGTCAGCCCATGCAAACACACCTTGTCCATTAATTTTACTTCCGCTTCCTTTTTCTTTCTCTCATCTTGTTAGTTTCCTTTCTCCTCACGTCTTCTGACTCCACCGCAATTTAATTAGAACTCCCGAGGTAATCTGATGTGTTTGAGTGCATGTATAAAATGGATATCATGTCACAGGGTTCAAACTTTGAACGTATATAAAATATCCCATTGTGTGTAGCTAGGGCATCAGACCATGCTCATTGACTGATTACGACTTAATTTGGGTATGAGGACTTGCAGACCAAATAACTCAGCCCAGGTGCCTGAATAAAATGTTGACATTTTTGCAAACCATGGATATGTTCAGATTTGTACATGTCATACATACAATATTGACATTGGTGGTGGTGTAGTTGCACCTAGGCAAGAAGGCCATCGAGCCAGTGACCGCTGTTCCCGACTACGTTTTAGCATTTCAGTGTGACTCCACAGGATATTTTGAAGAAGACCTCTGGACAATTTTCAGCCCTGTTAGTGGCAACAAAACGGGGTGATTTTAATGAGACAAACAGGACATCTCCAACAAGGCATTTTAAGCCAAAACCCTGATCATTTCTTAAACCTAACGAAGTGTTTTTGTGTATCTTAACCTTACCATACGTTAAGCACAGGGTTGTCACAACATAAAATGGAAAATGTTAGTCTAAAGAAATGTAAAATCGCAACATATCCATGGTTTGCAGAAACACACATTGTCAACATATATTCAGGCAACTGGGTTGATAATAATCCACCCCAAAGCTGTTGTGATGCTGCTCAGTGGCAGTCACTGAAAAGATCAAATCAAATCAAATATTATTATAATTTGTATCAGATATTCTGTCAATGCATCTTTGTTGTTCTGTTACGTACATGTAACATCTATTGCGTGTTTTTCCCCCTGTTAAACATTTTTTTTTTTCTCAACATGGCGAGTTTTTCCTCACTCGAATCGAGGGTCTAAGGACAGAAGATGTGGTTCACTGTTTAGATTGCAAAGCCCACTGAGGCAATGCGATTGTGATTTTGGGCTATATGACCAACATTGATTTGATTTTATTGAGTTTGTGAAGGTGCTGCAAATCCTTAACAGAACAGTAAACAAAATATGCAAAAGAAATGTGTTTTTTAATCTTTCATCTCTCTCTCATTCTCCCTTTGACTGAGAAAAACACTCCCCAGTACTGCACTTCTTATCAGCCTCCACTCCTCATTGCACCATCGACCCCTCCAAACAGAACTGGTGTTTGGGTGCCGGGCCAACGCATAGCTCTCAGTGAAATTTGCTACATATTTTATGGCAGGCAGCCCCGGGCCATAAATCATCTCCTGGCAGTCTAGATGTATGAGTATACTCACACACTTTGATGCTGCTCGTATGTATTTGCTGTTGCTCACAACCACCAATCCAAAGGTCAGGCCCATCAAAAGCCGTCTGCTTTTAGCAGCGCCATCAACACGCATTTGGAGTATTTCCAGTCAAAATGAGTTGACACTTTCAATTATAACCACTGCATTTCATAATTACAGGCTGATTAGAGAGTGAGAGGATATAGTATGCGGCAGCATTCGCATGTCAGACATTTAACTGACTGAGAAACAGCGCAGCTCTGTAGTGGCTGGCTCTCTGCAGCCAATTCAGCACATTCAGAGGCCAAGTTTGAGATGATTTCAGATTAATTATATTGTCATGGCTCAACAGTAGTGAGAAGTTTGGGTCTGATTCTATAAGCTTTGTGTTGGGCCGGCCCAAAGGGTAGATGGGTGAGGAAATAAGCAAGGGTCTGGTTGGAATCCCAAGACAGGAAAATTATCGTCAGCAAAAACGACTTAAGCAACACACTTGACTATTTGTTAAAGACTGTGATGAACTATTTTTGGTTGTGATACACAGTGTTTCTGGAGGGGAAATCAATCCATCCATTTTCCTGCATGGGGGATGTAGCACATCCAATGTCTTCCTCACTCTCTCCGCTAAGTCGGACATGCTGGGAATATCTCTACGGGGAGTTTGAATTTAAATAAGAAGCCCAAACGACCTCAATTGACTCTTTTAACTGTAAAGAAGGGGCATCTCCTTCCTCTGGATGTCTGAGCTCCTCACCCTATCTTTAAGGTTGAGCACAGACACCCTGCAAAGGAAACTAAATTTGGCCACTGGCATCAGTGGTCTTCTTCGGGTCATTACGCAAAGCTCAGGGTCATAGGGGAGAGGTGAGTAGATGATCGACCAGTAAATCGAAAGCTTCACTTTTAAGCTCAACTCAGCACGAATTTGACCGTTGATATCATGCTCAATCTTACCCTAACTTATTAGATACTTGCACTCCTTCACTTGAGTTATTGGCATCCTTTTGAGTACAGTTTGAGATGTGTGCTTGACCTCCGATTACCATGTAAGTTTTGTTAGCTGTTCATACATGTTGTTGTTTGTTTGGGCTTACCGTTCGTTCACAACTCCGAATCAACAACAGATCAATCTTTTGTTCCCATGTCACTTGCACCAAATCCACCAGACTCCATTTACAGAACTGGCAATTTTACCATCACAAAACACCCTTCAATCAAACTCAGCAGAGACAAAATAAAATTCACCAAAACCATCTCCGTTCGTCTTTTCACTGTTCCAGAACCAACTCTTGCTTGGTGGAAATAAAACCTTAATTGTCCCAGTTAGACACAGGACAGAAGCAAGGGAGGACAGACATCAGAACCTGCCAGAGAAAACAGCATGTAGAACCAGAATATTTTGACATCTTTATTTTGACCAAAAGAGAGTTGGTCACCATCGGACAGACTAACAAAGATGGTTTTTGGTGAGTTTTGTTTAGTGTCTGTCAAGTTTGAATGAAGTGTGTTTTATGATGACAAAATTACTGTTTTCATAGATGGAGTCTATCTATAATGCTGTCAGACACTTAGAAGGACAATCTGAGCCTGTCAGCGGCAAGAAAAAATTAAGTGGACATACTTTGACAGCTGAAAATGCCGTCAAGAACTGCTGCAGAGTCCGTGTCCAACTGAGGCGGTATACTGCGCCAACTCCAAAACTTTCAGTCCTTAATAGACGCAGAAGTAAACAAAGACCCCAGGATTAAAACAAATACCTGAATTTTCCCTTTAAAGATGAAACCCCCAGGATCTTTATCTACCCTCTGTCTTCTTTTGGGTATTAGAAGATCACATCAAGGGGCAAGCTTGTATTAAGAAAGTGAGCTGTGATCTACAGCAGCAGCAGCAGCAGCAGTCTTGGGACTGAATCAGAAATAATGTTACACTTGGGATACAAGATGGTAATTCAAGTTAACTACCTGACAGGAAATAAAACTTCCAGCCCAGGGGACTAACAAAATAAAAAAATACCCTCCAGGTAATATGATAATAATATGATGATGATTATATAAGATTTGAGATGTCTTTGCAGGATCATCCCGACCAAGCAAAAAGCTGCACGTAGAACATAGTTGTCACAAAACCTTAATCCATACTTATGTCCATTGTTCCCTCATTTCCTTAACATATACAACAGTTTTATGAAATGTTCCCAAGCCCATGTAGTAAAATAGTTTTGTGTTGAAGTGTTGAACCTTGCCTCATCCTTGATTGTGAACCACTGAGCCTTTTTCGAGGATCCTTTCACACCCATTCATGATGCTATCACCTGTTACCAACGAGCCTGTTTACCTGTTGAAAGTTTTTGGAGCATTCACAACTCTTTTGCTCTCCCTGTCTAAACTTGTTGCTGGCATCAAATCCAGAATTAATAAATTACCACACTTTTTTATTAATTAACTTTCTTTGGAATCGGGGTCGTAAAAAAGATCTGAATAATTACAGTACATGAAACTGGGATTATGTGATTAACCTTGTCATCTGTCATCTGCTGATATTTAGCAGAGGAATTCTCTCTTAACGGTTTCCAGTGAAACTGCCCTTGCTCTTTTCACTGTGACACGTTTCAAAAAGACTTGTAGTTTAGCATATTGCGGCAAATTTTCCACCATCCGTCTCTGACAGCTGACTTCTTTAGTGGAGGGCCCTAGAGAAGTCATTACAACGGTGCCTGTCCATTTCCAGAGCAGTTCCCCCCCGACTCTGTATCTTTAACATTCATCGGGCATCACTGATGAAGTTTGGAGGACCAACCTCCTCAACCTTGTGAATAATGAACTGACGAAAACTGTTTGTTTTGGTTTTTGTGCTGCCTTGTTAAATCGCACTGTGTTCAGTCTCATTTGCGTCTGTTCAACCACACGTTACCCACCAGACGTCCTGACACGAGGTCAGACCGCTACCGGCCCGCTAATGGCCATCCGCATTTATGATTTATGCCGGCACCCATGTCAGAGCACATTAAATCCTGATCTGTGTGTGCATGTGTGCGTACATGTGACAGACTGTGTGATCACAGGTTTATGGCTGCGTATATATCACAAATTTATCCCCACCCTTCCTCGCCGTGACTGGGAGATAAAACATGACGCAAGGAGGAAGCGCCTGAGCTCCTGAGTAGACAGCTCAGGCAGCTGGAGACAGCTCGACAGACAGGTTAAGAACCGCCGCACTCTACGAGGACCTCTACCTGAGAAAACTGTGTCAAAACCGAGGCAGATTTCTCAGCGAGTGCCTACATGTCGGCGCTTTCCAGGATAAACAAGGCTTGCAGGGACAGCACAAACAGATCATGCTGAAAGTTGTGTTATAAATATTTTTTCCTCCCTTCACAGTTTGGTGTCTCTGTGACCCGACAGAAAATACAGGAAACTGCTTTGAGTGGCTGAATTTAGAAAAGCAACCGGTGCTGTGGGATCCTACTGAGGTTTGCATTTCACTGCCTCTCAGAATGTGATTCGATCTGCTGAACTGAATTGGGATGGATGGATGGATGGATGGATGGATGGATGGATGGATGGATGGATGGATAGATAGATAGATAGATAGATAGATAGATAGATAGATAGATAGATAGATAGATAGATAGATAGATAGATAGATAGATAGATAGATAGATAACATTATGACCAGCTGCCTAATATTGTGAAGGTTCCCCTTGTGCAGCCAAAACATCTCTGACCTGTCAAGACATGGACTTAAGACCTCTGAGAGTGTCCTGTGGTGTCTGGCACCAGGGTGTTTTATAGTGGATCCACTGGGTCCTGTATGTTGGGGGTTGGGGCCACCATGGATCAGACCTGCTCAGCAGGTCTTACAGATGTTGATCAGATTGGGATCTGGGGAATTTGGAGGCCCGGTCAACACCATGGGTCCATTATTGTGTTCCTCAAGCTATTCCTGAGCAGTGTTTGTGGTGTGTCAGGGCACATTGTCCTGCTGGGGGGCCACTGCCATCGGGTAGTGTTGTTGTGATGAGGGGGTGTAGTTGGTACCACAACAGTGTTTGGATGGGTGGTGGTTCACATGAATGCCAGCACCCAGCAGAACATCGCATTGTGATGTGATGATCAATGCTATTCACGTCACCTGTCGGTGGTTTTAATGTTGTGGCTGATCGGTGTATATGAATATACGTTACTAACTTGTGATCATGTCCAGTTCACATGTGACATTATTTTATTTTCACATCCAAACTTTAGTTCACATTTGAATTCAGCTTGTGAAAATATGTGACATTATGAGCCATTTTCAATCTTTAAAAGCAAATTTGTGTTTTTCAAGAAGCTTTTACAAGAAACAAATGCAGCTGAATGTGTGGGATGATGAGAGTCCACCCTGGTAATCTGTTAATCCTGCCTCTCCTGCTGTTTTCAAAGTGCGACTGAAAGTCAACCGATTCTGCCTCTTTTTCTTTTTTCTCATCCCAAGTGGTGTAGATTAGGATTCTCATTTGCACTGTAATATCAAAATATTTTTCTCTGACACAAACTTTGGTACTTAATTAGTTCCACAAATCTGTCTTGTGTGTAAATCCTTTAAATAACTACTCCAGTCTGTCTTAATTTGGATTTAGTCGATGAACCCAGTCAAATAACTCCTCTAGGAGCTTAAAAAAAAAAACCACATGCGTATAGTTTATTTTCATTTAACAGAGCAATTTATTTGTAAAGTGACTCAGCAGTTTTCTTGAGAGGTAGTTATACATTTTGAAGACCTTTGCTGACACTTATCTACTGCAGTTTATCATCCAGAAAACAGGCAGGGGTCAAGACATTGCTGAAGGACGTCGTGTAGGAGTTATGGTTGTCGATGACACATGTCAGGGGTTCTTAATGGGACTTATTGGTGCCGCTGGGCTCTGTTCTGTTAGTGTTCTCTGATATTGAATGATCACTATCACCCCCAAAAAAGAAAAAATGAATGATACATTTCTAGTGCAACACATGGCTTTGTTTCAAAATTGCTCAAAATGCAATTTCATCATCCCGAAGAAAATAACTATTGTCCGAGGAAAAAAAGAAAGAAGAGATAGAATTTTCTGGGAAGCTACTTCATTTTTCATCGCCCCGCTTATTGATTTTTCCCTCCCACCAAAAAACTTAACTTTCTCCTCGTTGTCTGTGAATGTGTGTGCGTGTGGGTTCCTCACTGAATAACCACTCACGGCTCCTTCTCATCCTCTCCCTCTCGCTCTTCATCACATCCTCCACTCTATTCATTTTGTTGTCCATCAAACAGGCCGATACACGCCACCCACCTTCCTCTTCGTGCCTGCGAGGAGTGCTCAGTCCTCAGCCAGCACAATAGACAGAAGTACCGTCTGAGTAATGACATTTGTATGCGCGCTGTCCTCTCTCCGAGCAGCTCCTGTAACCCCTATCAAATCTTTCTTCCCTAGCGAAGGTATCGGTGCGCGTTGGAGAGGCACATTGATCAAATTCATGCGCGTACTCTGCTCTTTTTGTCAAAGCCGGTCACATAGACACAGACTGGAGGCGGGATGGGGACAATGGATGAGGGATGAATTCATCCATGGAAATGAAGATGGTGAGACAACACATAAACAGAGCGGCAGGAAACTCAGTCACGTAAACAGTGAATATTTTGTCTTCAAAATCAATATTTTCTAGCTGGCATGGGACCTGCAACTTTCAGTGTTTAGGATGCAAGAAAGAGACTAATAGATCTAAAGTTTCCTTCAACGCTCAGAGAAGTTTTCCAATACCTGATCCTCAAAAAGGAAAATAATGGTGTGTTTATGTCCAGGGTATTGAGCATAATTTAACTGAGCAGGGGCCAAACGGGCATTTATCAGTGAGTGTTTGACGACCTCTGCCAGTGTTGGTACCTCATTATAATGGTTGTTATAATGAGATACTATAGTGTCACATGCTGGAAGTCGGTTGTGTATTGTTGTCGACACTAAACATGTAACAGGAAAGGACTATTACCTGTCTAAGCCACTTGTGTTTGGACCTTATGCTGAGTTTCCAAGAAGTTAAAATCATTTAATTTATCCTTTCTTTTTAATGGGACTAATGTTGACTGGAGTCAGGATCACTTGGCTCTGATCCGACATTGTTCCAGTGATAGAATTTAGCCAAGTACATTTACTCAAGTACTGCACTTAAGTACAGTTTTGAGGTACTTGTACCATTTTCTGCTACTTGGTTTCCACTCGACTATATTTTAGAGGCAAATATTGTCCTTTTACTCCACTGCATTTATTTGATAACTTTAGTTATTGGTTACTTTGCAGATGACATCCTGCATCAGAGCCAAAGTAGCACATTCTTAAAATGAATGTATTTTATTGGCAATTGGATAAACAAAAGAAGATTCAGATAATCAGAAAAAAGATTAATATTGGATTTGATAACTGAAAAAATGAGTTACGATAAAACAAAAGATTGGTATTGGTATGTTATTCATACACTATTTGGTGAGACTGGATTAGTTCGTGCCCGTGCAGACCTTTATTGCACCACCAGGACCGGTGATTCATTTTCAGACTGCAAACCTTGTTTGCATTTTCAGGTGGAGTAAGTACTTCATCTATTTCTCTGTGATAAATGATACAGCCAATCAGTGTAAGCAGGTTTGAGCCTTTAACATTGTTTGGTAACAGTATCAGTGGTGATTTGTGTGGTGAATTTACACATCGCCAAATGCAGCATGGAACTGTGCTCACATTGGGTCTAAAATAGGGACTTTCAGGTGAGTGGGGTGGTTTCTGTAAGCACCAGATAAACCCTTCTATTTTCTTCCAAAGAGGTATTGCACATCAATCAATGTCCCCCCTTTTAGAGTTCATGTGTAAAAATGCTCATCCATTGTCCGGACAGGTCAAGGATTGCCCTCACGCTTGAGACCTGAAATAGATTGGTTAACAGTTTGCTGCTGTGGTGATCAAAGTTGTGATCAATCAAGTGATCCTTCTAACCTAAGGACTTCTGTCCAGATGCCACAAGTCCGGTGAATTTCAGTCTTGTCATGCACAGCCAGGGCAAATAATTGGTTAAGCAGAGGTGTTTTTTTTGGTTCAATGATTTTTCAAGAGGGAAAAAGTATTGATAAAAAACATCCGCTTACCTATAATCGATACCTGAGACAGCTCAAATGTATCCGACATCGGACTGAATAGTGCGTGTGGAGCGGGATAACATGCTGTCTCTGAGACCAGGTTTGATCATGCCTGTGGTCGTGAGTGTGTGTGTGTGTGTGTGTGTGCTTGCCATCGCACACCTCCCCTAATCAATGCCATTTCCTCTCGCTAATCAATGTGTGCTGATGAGGTTTTGGATGGATGCATCTCTCAGGATACCATGAGTTGTTTATGTCATTTCTTATGACTTCCCGCCGTCACCGCCACCAATCTGCAGCGCCTGATTGGAGAAGTGAAACCTGTTATCAGCATCAGCTCTACCTGCGCAATCAGCCGATAGGTTGGAGAAGATGGAGAAGATGGAGGGCTGTTAGCACTGCAGCGACAAGACTACTCAGACAATTTCACACGTGAGTGACATGTAAATGCTACAAGATACAAATGTGGCTGAAATTATCGTTTGAGGCATAATCATTTGTCATAATTAGCTGACAACTGCCTTCACTGGTTGAATAAATGTATCATCATAAGCCGTTTGTATAAAGCTTGATTTATGGATGTCCATTAAGGGGTTATGAATTTTCGTTTACTCACAGAAGATGCGCTACGGAAAAGGACAACAACTGTGACTGGTGTGCTGCTTCCTTCTGCTTTGCTTCCATTTCTTTCCTTTTCTTTCCTTTCACTTCCTTTCCTTTCCTTTCCTTACCTTTCCTTTTGCTCCCCATTTGCCTCCTTTCCTTTCGCTTCCTTTCCTTGCCTTTCATTTCCTTTTGTCTCCTTTCCTTTCCTTTCGGTTCCTTTTGCTCTCTCTCTTGCATCCTTTCCTTTCACCTCCTTTCCTTTCCTTTCCTTTCACCTCCTTTCGTTGCCTTTCACTTCCCTTTGTCTCCTTTCCTTTCCTTTCGGTTCCTTTTGCTCTCTCTCTTGCATCCTTTCCTTTCACCTCCTTCTGCCTCCTTTCCTTTCACTTCCTTTCACCTCCTTTCCTTCCTTTTGCCTCCTTTCCTTTACTTTCACTTCCTTTTGCTCTCTCTCGCATCCTTTCCTTTCCCTTTGTTTCCTTTTACCTCCTTTCCCTTCCTTTCCTTTTACCTCATTCCTCATTTCCTTTCCTTTCACCTCCTTTCCCTTCCTTTCCTTCCCTTTCCTTTATCTTCCATTCGCCTCCTTTCCTTTCCTTTCATTTCCTTTCTTTCTTCCTATATGTCTGATGTCAGTAAAGCTTGTTGAAGTGTCTAAAACGCTTGGTTATCTTCTCCTTTCCTCGCTAAGCCATGTGCAAACTTTCCGCTCACCTCAATCGCTGGTCTTGATCAAAGTGTAAGAAATAAAGTTCCATGTTCAGTAAAGAAACAAGATAGACCTTCCCACTGTTATTCATTTCAAAAGTTAAATTAAAATGAAATGCAGTTCCTGTGGTGGATATTATCAATAAGTGTCTAGCATTGCAGTGCTGCTGTCTGCATGTAAAGCAGAACCTCCCCCAACAGGTCCAATCCGAAGACAGACTGTCTACATGGTGTTGTTTGATCACATGTATGGGAGGAACACTTTTCCTCCAGTTGCCTCCTCAGACTGCCTCTCACTGGACACCTGCCACCGTATTGACTAAGCTGTCAATAGGAGACTCACACACATTCAGCTGGGACTCCTAATAAAGTATTGTTCTCTATTGACGGCTCCCTAACAGATAGTTCGGAGAAGTTGTTTAACACTTACCAAGGCTGTGCTGCTGTGGTTGGCGGTCCCACAGCCTCAGATCTGTTTAAGGTTTGATGGGATTCGATATTCAGACAGACTGACAGACTGGTAGTCAGGCTGGTGTCTGGGACAGCAGATGGTGGGGGGTGATGGTCGTGACTTACAGTAGTAGCATGGCAAGCTTTGATGTGGTACTCGCAAATACACACCTGCATGCTACGTGTTTTTCTGTGCATGCATGCATTCGATATGATACTTGTACGTATATTTTGAACACACTTGAGGAGACCATTAATAAAGTTAGTCTTTTATAGAGCTGCACTGAACGATCAGCGAGGGACTGGAATCAGTCGGTTTCCATTGACTGGCAATCATTGTCAGATGTATCTGATTCTGTGCATGTAAAATTTACCTCATGCTATTCTGGATTAAATGTAAATGCTGTTGAATAGTCAATATTTTATTATGCGCAATTTCAATGAAAGTTTTCATTTAAAATTTGTTTAAATCTGCAGCTCAGACTTCTAAAAAAATCAGAATGAGCCAAGAAAAGTTTCACTGCTGTTATTTTCCAACCACTTTAATGCTGCAGTTTTTATGGTTTCATCCTGTGATTCAAGCTAAATGTATCAAATATTTACCCAAATATATTATTATCTCATATTTTGGAAAGTTACTTTGATTGCTGCTGAAAAATGATATCACCGTGTGGAGGTAAAAGGATCCACTTCTTTAAAGACAAAGCAGTTCTGTCCAGGAACAGTCCCTGGACTTTGGTACAACATTAGCAGGTAAAGTGGAGCCACTGGTGCACCCTCACTCCAGCAAGACAAGACAGTATGCTCCGAGCTCTCCCTTCATCTGTGTAAAAGTTTCCTCAGATCACATTTGTATCAGCACTGGAGCGAAGGAAATCGGTGCGACTCGTACTGTTATTTGCTTAGGCATGTTAAGCGATCCCCTGTGATTTCCGCTGAAGTGCCTCAACGCAGCCATGCGTTGTTAGCAAAAAAGCGATAGGCAGCGCCGCAGTGTTTTCTGTTAGAGCAGCAGCGATTCAAGGCCATTAAACATTGTTTTAGGCACAGGGAGAGGTGCAATTTATTCAGCACCATGATCAAAGCTTAACCAGTGGAGCGGGATAACTGAGAGCGAAAGAAGGCGGTGGGGAACAGGCAAAATCCAACGGAGGGCACGTACGAGTTGATGAATCCAGATTGACTGAACTCTAACAAGCAGGCTGAGTTGTGGATTGAAACAGGCCCTATTAGGTAGAAAAGACTAGATCAAATGGTGCAGAAAAACAAAGGGGAGAACTTTGTCCTTAATGAGTAGCCTCTAGCCAAACAGTGTTCATTACATCCCTGCTGTACCTGTCCACTTGTACGTTTTCTGTTTGAGTAATTATGTGTTTGTGTGTGTACAGTACAAAGTACCTCTGCCTACTGAACTATTCTCTTAAAGACAGCACACTCTAGGGTGTAGTTGGGCTGATTTTTTTCACCAGATTCCTCCATCCTGAAAATTGTAGGGGGTGGGGGATCCACATCAGAGGCGAACTATGAATGTGAAGTGTGTACAGATCAAATGGAACCACACTGATTTCATCACAATGGTGTGAGCTGATCAGGCATCGTAACTTGTCAGGCAACCAACATCACAAGGACGTAACAGAGACGCAACCCCCAGTGGGTTATTGGAAGTGAGCTACTTCAGATGCCTTCAGGTGTCACATCACTGAGGACCTGACATGGGCCGTACAAAACAGCACCTTGCTGAGGAAGCTATCAGTCTTCTCTGTCATCTTAGTCTTTGCCCCCCACCCCCCCTTTTTACATTTGCATTATGTGGAGCCAAACACACCACCAGAGGCACATTACCCAACCTGCAGGGCATCTGCACCAGGCAGCGCCGGAACCAAAAGAGCTATTTAAGCACCCCGGTAACTGCCAACTGCTGCGGTCAGGAAAATGACTGTCATAAGTCATATGGACACAGTCATAAGGCCCAGTACTGAGGAGCCTCGGGCCATAAGGATTCTTTACATTGAGGCTGCCAAACAACATTGGACCAGTTTTACGCTGCTGTAAGCTTTAAATGTACGTATAACGGGCTAATAACCAGGCGCCATCTGTACACATTCAACATCTGTACATTCACACTGCACCATCTGTACTTTGTTGCTCTGTTGTCTAATCAACATTCTTTGTTCTTTCTCATCTGCATATTCGCATATGTACGAATCATCATCTTCAACATCTTATTATGCTAGACATGTTGATCATGACAGATGTGGCTTTATCACTTCACAGACACTGAGCGGACGAAGCAAAACTGAGCTCTAGAGCTTGATTGTAGTAATGTTTTCATCTCAGTTTGGGTGTGAATCAGCATTTTCAACCATTTTCTTTTACATCTTTAAATTGACAATGGCTTTATAACATGTTCTAAAGGCTCCTTTCCAACCCGCCTCACAGGTGAAAGGTGGTTCCCATTGAGGATCACAGGAACACGGATGTTTCTTTTTTAAGAGCTGCATCAATCAGATCACGATGGCAGGGCCACAAAGTGACCTATCTTAAAAATCCCTCATGACAAAAGAATTTGCTGACGCAGATTTGCTCAAAGAGAGCACAGGCCTTATTGATGGATTAAAACCTCTACCCCACTAACATCTCTGGAAAGAATTTGGCCTTGAATCAAGAAGAAGATTGAACATTGGATTATAGGACTTTAACTCAGGCCGGGCCAGAGCCTGACAAATTCTGGCAGAGTTTGGGTCAATTTTCCATGTGTTTGCTTTGGGCTCTGTGCAAGGCTCCGGCTGAAACACTGGCTCAGGTTGATATTTCAGGCCTGGGCAGGGCAGTGAGACTCACACACAGAGGTTGCCTCACTGATAAATGATGCATTGATGCAACACGTGAACCTTAAAAGTGTCTGTGAGAGTTATTAGTCTTGGTGTCATTGATGGATCACAAGTCAGCAGGGCATTATCTGGGATTTACTAGTGTTCATTCTTTACCTGCAGGATTACTCGCATGTGAAACAGCTGAGACAAAAGAATCCATCATATCCGCCGTGATGAGTCGAGGAGAAGCACTGAGCATCGCTGATGTATGAAAAGTTGTCCTTTTACAAGGTTTGTTTGCTGGAACTGTTCCCTAGCCGCCGCAGTAACTTCCTGCAGTCTTTTAATGATGAGGTCATGGATGTATAAAGGGAAAAACTGGACCCAACAATGTAGGCTCAGTCCTATAATAGTTGTTCAGCGGCGGATGAAGCCAAAGACGTTGACATCGGAATCTAAAATTACCCAGATCTTCCGTGACTTCGACTCGACCTCGACTTTTTCTTGCATACCGTAGTTCTGCCGGTACTTTTCTGCCCTCTTCATCGTACACCAGTGAGGCAGAGGCACCGCGTGGCACACCAAAGCACTACCCACTTCCTTTAGGTGCCATTGTTAACCAATTGGGCTAAAAGACACATGAGAGTTACATCAATCTTATCATCAAGATATCTGCAAGAAAGTTCCCAAAATGTTGATCTTTCCTTTGAGCAAACCGAACCCAAAGTAGTGTAGAGCTGAACAACTATATACTAACTAGTGTCAAATCTGAGTGGGGTAACATTTAAATTAAGGTTTTAACATATGTTAAGCTTTAACATCGTGTCTTTTGAAGGCTTCTCCCACGTTACATCAAACCCCAGAGTGTGCATTCAAAGCCCAGACTGCAGTAATCCGACCAAACTGCGACAGCAGCTCAGTTCAAGAAACAATGACTGTGTCATTTTCAGCTAGCCTGGATGAGAGTCGACAGCTCGCCGTGACCATATAAAGACATGTTTTCCCCTGCTGGATTACATTTTCCCCCTTAACTGTATTCCGGGGTGAGTAATCTCTCTAGTGTATGATTAAAAGACAGGAGAATCTGTGCAGTGACGTCAAACTTTGATATCAGATAAAGGACCGGCCTCCACCTGAGGTTCAGTCTTTTTATAACAGGAACAGCTCTGCTCCAAAATAAGAAATTCACCACATGACAGAGCAGACAGACGGGAAGGGAGGAGGCGGAGAAGAGAGAAAAAGGGGAGTCGTGGACACAATGGTCACACAAGGAAGGACGAGTACAGTACAAGGTGAGAACGGGAGTGGTCATGTGGAAGCAGAAAACAGAGAATGGACAAATAGATGGCAGAGTGATGGACAAGGCATGTCCCTAAAGACATGAGAATAAAAGGAGTGGGCTTACAGAGGGCAACAACATCAAGAGTGAGGGAGAGAGAAGCTGCCCTGCAAAATGATCAATGCAGGGGTTTGAACAGACGTGAGGAGAGAATGCAAGGAGGAAGAGCGAAGAGAAAGATGAAGAGGAGATGAACACGGGGTGAGAAGAATCGAGGAGAAAACAAAAACGGAGCGGTGATCAGAGCAGAGATCCAAGAGAGGAGAGGAAGAAGAGGTGCAAGAAGAGGAAATGGGAGTAAAAGAGAAGGAAATGTAGGAGGAGAAAATGAGGAGAGGTGAGAAACACAAGAGGATTATAAAAGTAAATGGAAAAGACGGAAGGAAAGGAAGGAAGAGGTGAGTTTGGTGAAGACGACATTAGAGGGAGTGAGTAAAGGAACTGAAGAGCGAGAGGGCAAAAAGAAGAGAGGAGAGCGAAGAGGAGGAGAGGGGGGAGTAAATTAGAGAACAGGAAATGAGAAAATGTAGAGCGAAGAGCAGAGAAAAGACCAAAAAGGATGGAGGGAGGAAGAGACAAAAAGATCGAAGGAAAGATGGATAGGACAGAGGAAGGAAGGGAAGAGGACCGATGACGTCATGCGTGGAGTTCTGGCTACAGCAATGAGATGGAGATAAATGGAGACAAAATGGGAACAGAGAGAGACGGAGAAAGAGAGAGCCAGGTAGCATCAGACAAGAGGTGTAAATAACTCTAATGAGCCCCTGCAGAAAATAGAGAGCGGACTGAGATCCAGCGACATAAAGGAGAACGAGGAGAGAGGCAGAGCCGGCTGACAGAGGGGTTTGAGTAATGCCATCTCTGTGCCATGCGCCTAAAGCGAGATGACAGAGAGGGAGGGGAGGCCGTGACAGAAATTGCGGCGCGTGAAAGGGGAAAAAAAAGTGATCAAAAGAAAATGAGGAGAGTCAAACACGGTGACAGAGTACGTGAGAGAAAGTGAGAGGGTGAGAGGAGAGACGGGGAAGGGTGGTGTGTGACGGGACGGATGTGTGGAGAAAAGCTGACGGAAACAGAGGATAAAGAAAGGAAATGAGACGGGAGACGGTGAAAGGAAGACAGACAGAGGTTGAGCGAGGCGTGAGTAATGTTGTCTCTGCGCTGTCGCCCTAATGAGACTCAGGTTTGCTTTATGGAGGCATCCTGCATCCCCCAGCAACTTCTCTGTTGGAATCAAGCTAGATTAATGGGCACACACACCTTCACACACACACACACTCACACACACACACAGGTAGGTGCAAATTGCAAAAGGGGAAATTGCAAGCATTCCACTGTGCATAATGCTTAGTACAAGTACCGCACTAAAGCTGTGTAATAATCAATATGGGGTAATTTACATGCTTGCCGCTGTGCTGCAGGCCTTTGTTTTAGTTGAAATGGGCTAGCTGAAACAATGCAGAGCATCAGAACCGAGGTTTGAAAGAGTTCAAATCACTCTGCTACATGACAATCACTGCATAATGTCTTCTGTGGTTCTGGAGGAGCTCTGAGAAAATAACCTGGACTACGCCATAATGAGGTCATCTGGGTCATCTAAACTTCACAACCAGAAATGTGTATGTACAAGTCTGATTAAAAACTAGTGATGTGGAGTTTAAAGGACATGAGCAGAACCAGAGACTTTGTTTGTGTTGGGCCAATCACCACTGTTTATCTAATAAGGGCAGGTTGGCTCCAATGACTGACTGAGGACAGTCGGATGCTGCTCTGATTGGTTGTGCGTCTATACAATTGCGTTCAGTTTTCATGTCCGTCCAGGCTCACAAAACCCAGATCAGTACAAGGCAGTGCTAATCAAATATGAAGCAAGATTCTGATATTTATAGCCTCAAATGTTTTCAGAAACATGTGTTAGTAGCTGTAATAAGGGATTATTTGTGACCAGGCCGCGCTAACTATTGGTTGTAGGTCTATCCAGTTGTGTCAAGAAGCATTTTGGTCTGCGCCAACTGGAAATATATTGAGTAAGACCGCACTTGTAAATTACCGTCCGGCTAGTTTTTCCCAGTAGATGGGAAACACAGGATTCTGGTTTCTAGAGACAGCCATCCCAGACTCAGATCTAGGCATGAATGGGATATAAAAAACTCATATGGGTGAAGTTTCAACGATTTTTGAAGACTTTCAGACTTTGTGTGTTGTGTAGAAATTGTTTGTACGACATATACCAAATTACCAGTTCTGCTTTCAGGTGATACGCCAATCCTACCAGTTAAGTTCTGTAAAAAACAGATGCATCCAAGTACTCTGCAAAAATAATATCAGGTGACTTAGTACAAAGACCACCTGGGGGCAGAGTTTGCTGTAGATGGACCGGTCAAACCCACAAGGATGCGTCACTTACAACAGCGCGTTAACAGACACAATGTATTTGACTCACGAGACAAACCTAACATTATCTTTTCCTGAACCTAACCAAACTGTTTTGTTGCCTTAACCCTAACCAAACAATGGCCACTGACGTGTTACCGATACAGCTATGGACCCATGTTCAACAGAAGTTAATAGAAAGAGTTCTTATCACCTGACCACCAAATTGGACTTTGCTGTATGTACTGCAAGCAATTCTAAAATGTAGTTGTGTTATCTGTACACAGATCCATGAGAACAGGCATAAAAACTGGAATACTGAAATAATAATAGTTTCAGCCCCAAACCACAGACGGCCACTAAGGCCACAAAATGACGCAACAAAAACTAACTAATTAGTACATTTGAAAAATAACAAAAAAATGTGAACTTTCTAATTATGTCAAAAAGAAAAGACTCCTGTAAGTCGCTTGGAGAGTTTCCAGCCCGGATTCAGTCTCTCACACTGTACTTCTAATCCCAAGCCACCGGATGTGCGACTGTTACACTGACCCAAATATCCCTCTGCGGTTCGTCTCGGCTTTGTTTTGTGTTTTGTAACTCAAATTAAGTCGCGCTTTATCCAACTATCAAGTGGCTTCTTCAAAGTTTAGCCCTCGTGGGGACTGGGCACGGTTTTGTTCAAACAGGGGAGCTGGATAAAAGTAGACTATACCACAGAGGCTAGGAGGAATTTCCGTTCTCACCGATCATCTACATTCATGACAGAACAAAAAAGGAATATTGCTCGAGCTTCTCCTGGGCCGTCAGCAGAACGTTGTGGTTGTACTGGGCAGGTCCCAGGTGTGAATTGCATAGCTGGATGAATATAAAGCAGAGGAAATTCTGCGAAAGAGAATACAAGATCAGCAATAAATCCCTCCCTTGATAAATACGGATAGAAAAGAGCAAAAGTTGAGTGAGTGCATAACAGAATTGACGTGTTTCAGAGAGTAAACTCTTGTCCAGCTCAGCAATTAAAGGGAAGTTATTTTTTATTTAACAGTTCTGGTCTAATTTTAGCCATCAGAGTTCCTCTAAAGGTATTTTTCCCACCAACGTTCCCCAGTGTAACCATGCTGTTTAAACCACTTTGGATGTAAAACAAAGGTCAACGTTTTTGTTCAGTTCTGTGTTAGCACAATGCTGACACATCTGACACGTTCTCTCATGTGTACGTTATTGCTGGGGAGCAAGCAACCCCTTTGAGGGGTTCACGGTTCATGTCATATTAGGCAAAGACAGAGCTGGGAACCATCTGTTTCAGGTTCCCATAATGTGACTGGGGAACATGGGACCTTGGGAGTATACGACTATTGGTCATTTTTATGTGCCATATAAAGCTGGTGAACATTGGACCATGGGAGCACAGGATTCCGGGAACACAGGAATGACGCCATTAGCTTTGACTAAACTTACGACTGCTTTTTTACATGGAGCAAAGATTGTAGATTTTGTCGAGAAGGGATCCTTTAACAGGGACTGTGGAGATAACTTGACCAAGAACTGTCTCAGAGTAATGGCATGCCGTCCTCATTACTAAAAAAACGACCACATAGATTGTAGCAATTATTAAGGTAGTGAAGGAGGAAGTCACATAAAACCGTATAAAGAGCAAGAAGTCTGCATAGGGAGGAGGTCAGGAATGGATGGTCAGGTCAAACAAGGACAGGACTTTCACCGAGGACACCGCTGTTTGTGTCAAGTGTGAAAGTGCAAGTCAAAGCTGTTTTATTTATTTTACTTGTAGCTCAGGAGGTAGAGCGGGTCGTCTAGTAATCAGAAGGTCACTGGTTTGAATCAAAGTGTCCTTGAGAAAGATACTGAGCCCCAAACTGCTCCTGATGAGCAGTTGGCACTTGCAGGACAACCTCTGCCATCAGTGTATGAAAGTGTGCTTGAATGTGACAAGTGTTGTAAAGTGCTTTGAGCAGTCAGTAGACTGGAAAAGCGATATACAAATGCAAATCGATTTACCGTGCATAAATCACTGGCTTAGTTTAGTTACGTCACACACATAACGCAACTTAACAAAGGTACGTTCATAACTGAATTTGCACAAGAAAGGTCGTTATTTTAGGTCCAACCACGATGTTTTTCAAAACCCAAGGTAGCTTTCTTGCTTAAACCTAGCCAAAAAAGACAGAAGTCTGACATGTTACAACGGAACAGTGATATATGTTGTTTTGGCGGCCACTGGCAACTGACCTACACTCTTAGAAATAAGGGTTCCAAAAGGGTTCTTCTACAAGGGCTGAGGTTCTACCTAGAACCATTTGCTTCTGAAAAACCCTTTCCCGAAAAAAACGGTTTTTCAAGGGTTCTTGGTAACACTAACGGTTCCAGTAAGAACCATTTTGATCCAGAGAACCTTTTAAAAACCCTTTCCTGAATATAGAGTTTTAAAAGGGTTCTTGGTAACACCAACGGTTCCAGTAAGAACCATCTTGATCCAGAGAACCTTTTAAAAACCCTTTCCTGAATAAAGGGTTTTAAAAGGGTTCTTGGTAACACTAACGGTTCCAGTAAGAACCATTTTGATCCAGAGAACCCTTTTTTGGAGAAAGAGTTCTTCAGGGATTGTTGAAAGCATGGGTATAAGATCCTGTATGGGTTCTTTGTATAACCTCTCATGGGGGGTTCTGGGTGAAACCTTACACACACAGTTCTAGGTATAACCCTTTATGTCGGGTTCTAGGTAGAACCTTCCACCTTTATAAAAGGTTCTACCTGGAGCAAAAAAGGGTTCTCCTATGAGGACAAGCCGAAGAACTTTATATGGTTCTACTTAGAACTTTTATTTCTAAGAGTGAATTCAGTGGTTTAGGTGTGAGGTGTCTAGATCTGGATGTATCAGGATACAAAGATACATACTAAACATACGGAAGCTGCAGTTGTCCATGTCAAAATTTAAACGAGGACTACTGACAGCTCAAAGAAGACGAGAACCTGCAGCAGCTGTTCATTCGTCTTATACTGTGTATGGTATGCTTCACAGTTGAGCAATTTAGAGTCCGGAACACATTACAGAAATCATGACACATAAATTTGTTTTGATTTAATGGACTACTTTCCCTTTTCACACAGCGAAGGGTGTCAGACTGTGGGGGAGTGTTACTGTGAAATCAGTGAGTAGTTCAGTAATACAATATGTGGGTACCAACCTGAAGAGCTTAGAACTGAACATGACTACATTAGCTGTCTTTATTTCTAACGAGCGGTTCATCATCAGTGCACACAGTAGTGTTGGCATTCAGCCAGTGATATTTAGGGGACGCATGGCCAATTATGCTGTTTATGTCCTCGTCAATTAATCACTCGAGTAATTTGTTTCTTTTTTCTGTGACCTTTAATTACCTTTTATATTAAATTGATTCTGCTACGGCTTCATTGTGTTGCATCTCGGTTATTGATCTTGTTGTAATGTCACTGCGAATCTTTTTCTGTTGCAGTCTTGACTGTAAAACAGCTAGTACTCGAGTCAACTTCAACATACAGTTTCACAAATATATATTATGTACGAGCTGTGTTGAAAAATGTATTCAGCAAAGGTTTGGGAGCCACACTGGGGGGTTATAGATGGAGGGTCCCCTGTTAATAAAATGTGGACTCTAGATGGTCTGCAAGCAGCCAACAAAAGGGCGAATTTTCATCTGTATTTTTGTTATGTGACCAGGAGAGAAGAGATGAGAAATGCAAAAGTGGATTAAAGAAAACAGCAGCAAATAACAGCACCCAGACGGGGGGGGGAAATAGATAGTGAAAAGCCAGCGTGGCAGAACGGAGAAATGCTACCAAACAAAGCGGGGGTCTCCGCTGGACTGGATGGCTAATAAATTGAGATGGAGCGGGGTTATTACAGCAGACAAAAGCAACACGCGGTGAGAGGGATGGAGGGAGAGTGGCGACGGATGGTGTCAGAGAGGGAGCAGCACGCCTGGTCGGTGATACTGATGGAGGGAAAACATGCAGAAAGCAGGGTGGCAAAGGGAAGACTAACCATGGAGCAAAATGTAAGCATGTTTCTGAAATCTGAACCAGTGTATGTTCCTGCAAACTCCCTTCACGTGAACACAATCAAGAGGATGTGACAAAAATTAGATGATTTACTACGGTAAACGGGAACCTCTTGATTTCAGTGTAAACCCACAAATGTGTCATAGCTGGTGGATGCACGTGATTATGTCAAGATACACACAGCATTGGCGCAAAATTGATGTGACGGAAATGCATCAGTTTTATCACATTTCCTTGATTATGTTTCAGACAGCAAGACATGACCCGTTTTTGCGGTTTCGCTCAGCCTTCAGCACATCTTCTGGTTTTTCCGAAATGCCACTGCGAAGCACATAAACTTTCTTAAATTCCATGTTTTTTATGTGCAAATTGAAAATGTGCAGCAGTAGATGACTGGTGGATGAAAAGGTATAGAACGGACGAAAGAGCGACGATGTGAGAAGAAGCGAGTGGACAGCCAGAGAATGGAGGGAAAGCCCAAGTGACAAAGAAACAGGGAGAGGGACGGGGACTGAGGGACAGGGGACTGAGACATGGTGGCAAAATAATGAAATAGTAATGAGTCGAGACCTGACCTCTAGGAGTCAGATTTAACGACTGAATGACACGAGAAATTCTATGTGTGGATTAAATATTAACACAGCGAGGGGTGAAAGAGATGAAGCCCCTGCTACTCTCTCCGTCTCTCCCTTCCCTCCTCCTTCTTTATCTCTCTTTCCCATCCAAGATGGAGATGCTCGACAGAGAGAGAGAGAGAGAGAGAGAGAGAGAGAGAGAGAGAGAGAGAGAGAGAGAGAGAGAGAGAGGGTTAGAAAATAAGGGGGTGTGGTGAGGGATGGCGAGAAAAAGGAGGAGAGTGTTGAGAGAGAAAGAGGATTAAAAAAAAGTCCGTGCTGCTTTTTGGCAACCTCGATGTTTGATGTAGCAGAGTCATTAAGAGTGGGCGAGTCACCCCAACTCCATGTGGGAGCCCATTACACCAGACTGGCTTACGGTTGGAATGAGACTCATTTATACGCTGGCCCTGCCTCCCCTTTCTCTCTCTCTCTCTCTCTCTCTCTCTTGCCTTGCTCCGTCCTCCCTCGTGAAACCTGGCAACTTTAAAGGGAATGATCTGTAATTAGCGAAGTGATAGCCGCGCAGAAGGGCGGTGTGGCCGACCGAAAAATGCAAGGAGGCATTGTTACAGGATAAAGGTTTCCTCTGCGGTCACTCAAAACAGAGAGTGGCGAGTGAAGTGAAAGAGGGGAAGAAAGAGAGAGGAGTTGCATAAGAAAAAAGAGAGAGAGAGGGGGAGACTCTTGGGGCTTATCTCTGCTACAGGCTTCAGATGCATGTTAACACATGAAAGGAGGCCTCCGCCTCTGTAGCAACACATCACTGACACATGTACGGTCGCACACAAACACACACACGAGCGTGCGTTCAGTGATGAAACGCCGTGCAGCCCTGCCTTTCTGTACATCTCCCAGTAGTTCACCAACACAAAGGCACTGACATACATTTGTATTCGTATCGTGCTCAGATGTGTATAAGCATCTTTGTGCTTCGATACCTGTGAGGACCTTCAGTGAGAACATCTGCTCCAGACCCTTACATACATGAAATCTGTTTTAATTAGCAGTTTAAAGAAGTAAGGACAGGATCAAATGTCCCAACACGTTCTCACGCTCCTCTGCAACATAACGCACCCCTGAGCATCTATATGTGATGCAGAAAGCCTCGCCAATTTGTAGTTAACATTGTGAAACTTTGGTTAGGTTTAGGCGCACAAACTAAGATAGTGTAGTATGTGTGACATACCACTCTTCACCTAAATACACACCTCTTGGCACTTTGTTGCATTGTATACTACTTCTGGTGGAGCAGTTGTGCTGAGCGTCTCGTATTGCCGCTGATGGGATTACATCGGAATTAGCCGAAAGCCTGGTGTGTCTCATACAGATACTAAAAGGTACCTTGTGCACCTCTGTGAAAGGCTGAGGGGTGTGACAAAACATCGGTATTTGAAGACCTGGAAAAAAAAGCGTAGTTAAAAGGATTCTCAAGCAGTTAAGTATTGCATTTTTCTTATCTTTGGAGACTGAAAAGAGACAGATTTAAAGAAATAATAATGAAAGTCGAAGCAACAGAGGCCAGGATACCGTGATTTTTAGTCCTTAGTCCTATATCTTCCATGATGCACCTTTCATTACACCTGAACATGCATATCTCCACATCACAGACAGTGAAGATAGGGGATAGAGCTTCCAGATCTGGGAAGTGAAGCCAATGTAGAAGATCCTGCGGTCTTGCAGGGGGCGACTCCACCGGTTTCAAAAAGAAGTCTGATTGCAAATACGCTTATAAGAAAATTATCCAACTTATTACTTGATGTATTACCTCAATAAACAGTCTCCTAAGAAGTTTATGGTCTTAATCTCTAGTTTCAAGTCTTCTCCAATAGGACATGGTGTTCTTTTTGTAAATTTTGCTCCCATTTAAGGTAAAATAGATGATAAAGAAGGGTATACTTAAGATAAACAGGGTGCTTCCATGCCGTCTCTATGGGTTCTGAGTCGGATCCAATCAGGATATCCTTCCTAGCTCCACCCCTCATCCACATATGGTCACGTCTGGCTCCAAAAAACAGGTGGTGACGGGCGTCATACCCAACTCAGAGTTTCAAAATGGTGGCTCACAAACCAGTGAGTCACGTCCCATTGGGCTTACACCTGCTCCTTACACCTGCTCCACCTGCTTGTAACAAGGGTATTCTGTTAATAGTCTCCACGCTCAAGGTGAGATAATGTTAATGAAGTCATCAGGGAGATCTTAGGAGACTTTGCTGTCCTCGGGAGCCCCGGAGGGCATTGTGTAACTGGAGTGTAAACTCAGATTAATGTGTACAATCAAGGGATTTCCTTCTAAATGTAGGTAATGATGGCGGTCAGGGTTACAAGAGAACGACTGGGACTGCAGTCTCCTGTGTCCATGTCAGACCAATTCATCCATCTTCAAACTCCTCCCTATGAGGTTATGTGCACAGTGTCGCAGTCATTATTCTTATGCATGGCTACAAGTAGTCCCATAACAGGAGTAAACACAGGTTGTTTTAGGCTTATTATCTGGATATGAGCGCCTCCCCCCGCAAAAAACTCAAATTGGTTCTCACAAAGATGCAGAACGATGTAAATATTTTGCATGAATATATGTTGCCGCTGCATTCTGCTGGTTTACGCTGTGATGGATGAAGCCAAAGTGCTCTGGCATCATTTGAACATTGCTCGCTCATTAACCTCGTGGTTCCAGCTCTATTAAGATGGAGGGAATCCATTTAGCTCAGCTTGGCTCCGCACAAAAAACACACGCACACACTCACAACCACACACACACTGAATACATATTTATACATCACGGATGTAGTTTCCGAGCAGCAAGAACCATGCTGGGAATGCAAATGGAAGGAAAAAAACAAACTCACATTCATACACATACTCCAGCACAGATAATTAACATGCACACTCATGCACAGATACATACAGTCACACACACACACGCATTCAAGAAAAACACATAACTCACCCACAAACACTCTGGCATACAGTCAGACATCCACATTTCCCAGCAGTTATGACTATGCGGGGAATCCACTCAAATAGTCGAACACACACCTGAACACGCATAAAGCAGCAGAGACCATGCTGGGAATACACACACACACACACACACACACACACATACATACATGTCAATATTGCCAACAGGGCACTACGTTTCTCCACTATCTAAGAGGGGACATCTGTTTATGGTCAGTTTGAAAAAACAGATATAGAACAGAAAAGCTTCTTTTAAGGTATTTTACCATAATATTACTACAAATGTGTTCTTTAATTTTTTTTTAAAGAAATTGCCAAGAGGGGATGTCTTCTAGCGAAGATGGGGCATAAATCCACACACACACACACACTGTCACATCATGAATCCCCACAGTTGAATAAGAACACATTCGTAGGCATCATGTGTCACCAGCGCACTATGCCTTAACATCTCTATCACTTCATCACTCCTGCACACACACACATGTACTGGTGCCTATGGGAGCTCTGTATGTAACGTCTCTATCACCTCGCGGCGGTATTATGCCGTTCTGCACACACGCCGCACTGTCTAATCCGGTTAGGCGTGTCGCAGCTGAGGTTTCCTTCTGAGTAAACAGCGAGTTGAAGCGTCCACATAAAAGGCCTCACTACGACGAGGATTAGGCACTTTTTAACCATTTACAGGATTACGGGTGGCTCTGAACGCAGCCCTCCCCGAAGGTACAAAGCCACTGGAGGTTTTGTTCCCCCTACTGTTTGTAATTGAATGCTAAGCTATCGCTCGGAGCGTGTCATTACAACTCTATTGAATATCTGTAAGCATTTGGGTTGATGGCAAATTATGCCACGGTAATGGAATATTGTCAGAAATGGGAAGTGAAGCCCTTTAGAGAAAACATGCAGCTTTTTGAAAGGTAATCTTTGGGAACATGCAGCTTTCTGTATCTACTGTTCATTCAGTCCAGAATAACCTCCAGAATAACCTGAAAGGTACTGCATGCTGGACAAAAAAAGGGGGAGTCGAAGTACTCTGGTGGTAAATCACTTCACATCGACAGTAAATGCAAAAAACTTTGTTCTTTGTCCATCTGGCAGGGCTTTGAAGCTGAACCTGCCATTCAAAAGAGCCTTTTCTTTATCCATTTCTGCTCAAGGTTTTATTTCTGCCCGCCATCCACAAGTTACTGCTGCATCGCCTCCCGATTTTCCAAACTGCGATGCAGGCCGAGGCTCATAATCATGGACCGTGCGTCCGTTAATCGTGCGTCCGTTAGCAACGTTAAGAGGAATTTGCCTTAACACGTTATTATGGCACTACCTTTGGGAAGTTTTAACATACCTGCGGTTTGCAGAAGCATACATTTTATCACCCAATTACCAGAATAAATGTCGGCAGTCAGAGGTTATGTCCTGAGCCGCAGTCGCAGATCACTTTTAAATTTAAAAAAGGTGTATTCAAATGATATCGAAGCTCCCTGGTCCTGCCTCTCCGTCTCTGCCTAATGTATCGCCAAAAAATTAGCTTTTACTGACAGGGAGTTCTCCAGCGAGAGAGAAGCAGCAGTGCCTTCCCTTCGCAGTGTTATCCAACAGTAAAGGTGTCATTAGTAAATTAGCAGTTTGGTTGATTGATATTGTAATAGGCTAATCAATAACACTGCATTCCCCTTTTGGTTATTGATGCATAGACTGCAGCGCCCGCCAAGTTCCCTTCTCTCTCTCCACCTCCTGCTCCCTCTCGCTCTATAGCTCCTTGCTTTTTATTAAGCTATTTCTCATTTTGCTGACTACATTACTGTCGTACTTCTCCCACAATGCCCCTGCTCCGTTGCCATCAGCCTTAAGGCTCCAAGTCCTTTTGAGTTTCGACTTGAGCATATTTACCTTTATAAAGCTGATAAAGTGGACGTGGAAGATAAAAAAAACTCCTTTGGGCATTACTAAAACATCTCAACTCGAACGAAAGAAGCAACGAATGGTAGACAAATAAATCGCATACGAACACTTTCAGACGCAAGCAAGGGCACGGCAAACATTGTAAATGACGAATGAGTCGAATAAAGAGCTAATGTAGAAAATAAGGTGTTCCAGATATGCTCAAACATAAAAACTGCACTGACTGCCATCTGTTTTCAAACTGGCTGTGTGCATTTGTTCTGATTCCCGTGTTTTACACAAAATAGGGCTGCACGATACAGCGATTGAAAGATATCGCAAGTCCGATTATTACACTTTTGTGAAGTCAGGATATCCAGCTACATCTTCTCATCCAAATATGGTCACTTTATGGTTTACTACATTCGCCATCACATGTCGCCTTTGTTCAACTTTGACCATGACAATGTGCTCAGTCAGCCAAAATCAATCGCGGACATGTTTGGAAATGGAGAAGTCATTGTTATAAATTGTTTTATCTCCATAACAATATCCTACGATCACATTACAAACTGAAGCGTTGCTCTCATATGATGTTTAACGTCTGGAAACGATCATCAGTATCTGTGTATTGCCCTCTTCAGAACAGTGACAAACGACTGAAAATCAGGGACTGTTCTGTCCAGCTGTCTCTCTTAAAAAGACAACCGCTTTGGAGGTCACAAAAATGTCCAACAAATATCCAACAGAGCGCAGGACAAAAGCAGAATGAGGAGAGGTGGACCCTGTGTTTACATCATTGATGCTTGCTGCTAGTACGCTTTTAATGTGAAGAAGCCGACCACGTTATCATCAACATCTTGTTGCTAACCCTGACGCAAATTCAAAGAACGCACTACATGTTTAAGTATATATGTACATAAATAACTGTACAGATGGTCTATGTGCTGTACAGTCACATTCAGGTGTTTGTATAACTGTCGTCACCACGATCAGATTTTGAATTCCATGCGAAGGAGTCACTTTGACAACCTTCATACTTAAGTAACATATAAGCACGTATATTGAGTTCATCTCATGCGCTCCCTTCTTGGAAATTCTAAATGGTATCATTTCCTTCGTAAAGTCTAATGATAGACAATCAATCCCGTGCTCAGTGGTGTTTTATATTGCTGGTATAAGACAAGGCGCCCTGACAGCTACTTTATATTCAAAGCGTTTTATTGCTTTCCGACCCTGTGATTGTTTACTAATGCGGCACATCTGAGCCTCCTGCCATTCTCTCCGTCATGTAACCACTCTCTTATGGTAAATGCTTAACACTGTGGCGTCTGTATGAGGATGGATCTTTCCTCTGGCGAGGGTAAATGGTATTGTTTTCTTTTGTATATTGCACAGGAAGATAACAACGCCTGACATGTGGCGCTTATGTTGACGTATGCAGCCGACATTTGTATAAATAGTCTATGGGTTCAAGATGTAAACGAGCGACAGAGAGGCGCAGAGGCTCTTACGGAGAACAGGGGGCGGGCATTTCCTGCCTCAAGTCCTCTCCAGATGAACGACTTGTATAGAAGAGATAACGAAGGCTCCCGGTGGCAACGGCAGCACATATAACGTCGATGAATATTAGGCGCTGCTATCATGAAATAGAATACATGTGTGGATATCAGGGAGATGTATGCAACTATATTGTATGTGGGAGAGTGAGATATGCAAGGGGGGGGGTTTAGAGCAGCGAAGAGGAGGAGAAGGAACTTGAAGAACCCCCCACAGAGACAGATTTCACAGAAGCAGCTTACTCGCAATGTTTCACTTACAGATGCAGTCACGTGTTGGCAAATGACGTAAACAACGGCCCACACAACACACACACACACTCGTGCACTTCCTCATAAACACACAAAGACCAGTTTCCACCAATCTACTGAATGTCTGCTCAGGCAAACACAACCGTCTGATCTGCTTTGCTGTCATCACCTCCTG
Source organism: Lagodon rhomboides (assembly GCA_039737535.1). Classification (NCBI taxonomy): domain Eukaryota; kingdom Metazoa; phylum Chordata; class Actinopteri; order Spariformes; family Sparidae; genus Lagodon; species Lagodon rhomboides. Next base: position 32,454,693 of record CM077786.1, read on the forward strand.
ACACACACTCTCACAACAAAAGGCCTGCCCACTTTAGGTCCATTATGGTGAATTGCAAGCAGGGCCATTTGAGAAACACAGTCTTTTCTTACAACATAATCAGCCAAACATCAAAACACTGCATTCAATTTATTCTAATGTCCTTAACTAGACAGCTGTTGCATGAAATATTCAACTCGCTCAGTGTTTTGTAAATTGTTTTTATTGCATCTCACGATCTGATTAGGATAGTTACCGCGCCACTCACAATGTGTTTATGTTGAAAGTGCGATCCTCGACGAGCCTCATGATCACCACTTCAACTAAAGTGAGAGTGGGTGAGATTCTACAGACGGGGGCATGTTGTCAGTCAGCTCGGATTGTCTGTCTCTGAACTTGTTCTACTGTATTCATGAATGAATGTCATCACGATTGGTACTTTAGAGTGGAGTGACTGCAGTGCACAGGGGAGCAACCGTTGGGAGTTTTGATCTTGATCATTGCCCACACAAACTGAACTGTTGTCAGTTTCATACATATTGGAAATATTGAAACTTTGCTAATTTTTTTTTACATTTTAATTTACAATAACATGTTGTGACAACACTGTGGTTAAGCTAGGTTTAGGCAGAAAAAACACTTGGTTAGGGTTAGTTAAAGATCCTGTTTTTGCTTAAAATAACAGGAAATGTCCCAATATTTCCTTAAACATATCCTGTTTTATTGCATCAAAGAGGTCTGCATAAACTCCTGTGTCTTGTTAAATTATCTGTTATGCTCAGGTTACATGTTTGAGTTTGCTTCCTTATAAAGATCAGCTGATGTGTTAAGAGGAAGAAGTTAGAAGTTAGAGAGCAGATTGCTTCTAAAAACAAGGTAATTTAAGGAACCATCCAGACTTTCTGCAGACATCTGTGTGGTAACAACAATGGTTACTTTTAACAAAACATCAGGACTTCCTCCAGGCATGTTTGTCGGACATTTTGACAAAAAACACAATCTTTTCCTGAACCTAACCAGACCCTGAGCAACATAATGTCGAAACATAAACCTGCGATGTAGAGAAACACCAAGTATAAACATATTCATGGTTTGCAGCAGTTAACAATGCCGATATTTATTCAGGAGGTAGGATTCCAATCCCAACCAAATACACAACGTAATGGGCACCAATAAAACTGTCCTGTGCCGAGTTTGTAAACACTCTCCTCCACACTGACACCGTAATCATAAAAATACTCTGTGCCATGGTGACCTGATTTACAATAATGAGAGAGTTAATGTTAAGCTGTAATAAAACAAACTGCTCACACCACTGATGGTTGTATCTGAGCTGGTATCTCCTTTTTTAACTTTGCAGTTTTATTAGGATCATTTGGTTATACTACGAGATTCAATCAGATGAAATCACTTTTTGCCTTACAGGATTTTAATTTTCCATTTTCTCAAACAGCAGCAGTACTGTTCTCGCTGAGGCGATGCACAGTACAATCAAATCTGAGTATTCCTGCGCAGCACGAGCCTTAAAAAATATTCTATCTTCCGCCCAGCGGCAAGTGAAAACACACTGTTAATATGCCCAATTTACTGCGTTTTCTACAATCCCACTGTTACGAGAGGCGTAGGGTGGCGTTATGTAACTTTGCAACACTTTCCAGCAGCTTTTCGACTTCACACGCTCCTCAATCCCTCTCGCTTCTTCTCTTCTCATCCCCTTATCCCCCTCCGCCTCGCTCTCCGTGTCCCTCGCGTTTCTTCTCCGGCTCCTTCCAGTCATCTTCAGCCTCTCTCGACCTCTCTCTCTCCCCCTCCCTCCTCCCTCGACCATGGCTTCACGCCTCATTGCGGCCACAAATCTTTCACACTTCTGCTCTTTCTTGACTTTTCTCGACTCTTTGTCTCCTCCCTTTCGCACCCTGGTTTCATCGCATCTCCTTCATCCCCCTCCCCTCTAATCTCCATCTACCCTCCGCTTGGTTCAGACGTTACACACTATGGACTGTATGAATTACAGTACAATGAGAAGGAGGACAGGAGGGACAGCCCCTCCCCCACTCACTCACTCCCTCTCCACCTTCCACGTTAAACCTCAGTCTTTTTATCATCAGGTTGTCACAGCTGGTAAACCGAACTCATCCCAGTGTGCTCACAACATAGAACTGCATGTTTACAGTCCAGTCGTTTCATTGTTTTCCCTCTGTTTTTCCCCTCGTTTAAGGGTTTCTGCAAAGGGCACTTGTGCAGGGATGGATTGTTGTCAGTTGCAGGAGTTGAACTTATGACTCGTGCTTCCTGGACTCTGTCTAATGGCCAGTTACACAATTAGAGCCATTGAGCTGATGAGGATGCTCTTTTAACAGCCTTTTGTGGTCCTCATGAGCAAATTCCCTAATCAGAAGCAAAGTACTTAATGCCTCAAAATTAAAAGTGGCTAAAAACCATTTTGTGTTTAAAAATCATTTTGTACAACTTGGCTTTTTATTGGCCAGTATATAATTAATAAGACAAAGTAGAAGCCGCTCTGTAAAAAAAAAAAAAAAAGAAGAAGTACTTCAGCTATAAATCTTGGCAGCTTTTTTTATTTGCCTGTAATTCTCTTTATGAAAATGAGTTTTGGCGACAAACCCTGTTTGTTCTTTATTGGTCTCCTGTGATGCTATTGCAAAAATCTATTTATGCAAGGACAAAATACTCTGGAGCTGTCAAGGCCTGCTGATAGAGAGGGAGCCACCTCGTAGTATTACTGTGCAGTCAATTAAAATGGTAATTGTTTGATTCAAATTAACATTTCGACTTTGTTTCATTTGATGCTCTCATACTCCCTCTGTCGATACGTTTTTATATTCACAAACTGACCCCCCATCTCTTCCTCCCTCAGCCCAGTCTTTCCAGGAGGGCTGGTTTAATTATGTGCCAGGGTCTGACAGCTTCTTCGCTCCCTTCAGTCTCCCCCATCTATCTCAATTCCATTTCCGTGAACAGTTCCCATCACATCCCGTCACTTCGTCCGCTTGTTTTCTTTGATTCCCCAAGCTACACATCAGATCCTTGGCGAGTCATCTTTTCCATCTTCCCTTCCGTCTTTTTGCCCATCCACCCTGTGCTGCACTGATCCACTACGGACCACGGCAGAAATGGATCTGGGTTTTAGCTCTTTGTGTTTTCATCTTCACGTTTCATGTCAGTTTCTTCCCAAAACCAGTTATTACCGCCTTATCATCTTTTTGCTCTAGTTTGTATGTCTGCTTGTTAACAAGGTAACCCAAAAACAACATTTTATATAATTCTGTTGATAGTTAAGCCATCGGGTGGCACAACCTCTGCAGTTGTGTCCCTGAACACTAAAACACCATAATCACACTCCTTCACACATTTTATTCAACAGAGATGATTCCCTTCCAGATATGTTTTCAGGCATACGGAGATGTTCTGAACAATAATTTGTGTCAGACATGATGTTACACTTGTAGAAAATGCTTAAAATTACGTCTTCTCTTAATACCCCATTAAAAAATCCTGATTTCTATGATTGTGACTGTGAGTCGTTTCAAAAGATGTCTCCTACTTCACTGAAAAGGCTATTCCCAGAGTCGACCACATAGGATGGCTTTGAAAGCAGCTTATTACAACCCATATTACAGTTTATTAAAATGCAGTGACCTCTAGTGGCTGCCGTAATTAATACGGCAGCAAAGAAGGAAGTCAGGTGACATCATTTAGTATTCAACAAAGTGCTGCAATAGTCTTTTTAGAAGTCATTCACATTCAACCTATTTTTATGAGGATGTGTTATTAGAGCATTGCGTTGGACCATGGTTGCCGCCCAAATTATTTCTTTAACACTGGATTATTCAGTTGGCTACCTCCATATTATTAAGTTTTGCCCATCAATTATGCTAGTTTATTTATTATGTCAAGGGCTGTATGTTCAGCACTCCAGTAGAGCACGTGTTGTATTTACAGTTTTTATGTGATGGCGTATTTATTACATCACCTCTGGATTTTTTCCCTTTTTCACAAGACTAATTAGCATAACCCAGATGCTGCCTGAGGAAGTGTGCCAAGCTTGAAACGCATTTCAATCCAGAGTAGCTGTCAGTCTATTTTTTTTTTTTCCTGTGCCTGCATTTATGCATACATTGAGCAGATTAAATTTACTCACTGTTCTGCATTAAACTCGCTTTTAAATGGACTACTGCACTTTTCTTGAATGGATCCTGGTGTGTGGAAGATGTAACTCGTTCATTCATTGTAATGTCATCCAAAGAAAATGGCTGTGAGAAATAATTGGGAAGCAGAGTGTATTTTCTTCGGGCAGGGCTTTTTTTTTTGTATCTCTCAAATATTCCTCAATTTCTTTAGTAATTCTATTTGTGACATCCCAACAATATACTGAAGCTATCATGACATATTTTAGAATAAGAGGCTTCAGAAGAGAATTTCAACTGAACAGCTACATCCGTTCCTTTGATGTGAAAATTATAGGCGTCTTTACTTTGTTGCACCTGTTATTTTCCTCATCTGTAAGTGCCCAAGATAAAGACACAGATCTACAGAAATACTCCTCCTGCTCTACCTTCTCATATCACTCAAACTGGCCTTGCTATTATCTGTTCCCTAACTACAGCGACTCGTTTTGTTCCTCAACTTTTTCTCCTCTACTCGTCTCCATCTTTTTATGTCTCGGCATCTGTGATCGAGGCAGCCCCCACCACGTCACTGTTGGACGCATTTGCACTTCAAGAGTGATGGAGGGACAGAGCAAGAGATACAGACAAAGGGAGAGAAAGGCAAATAAACTAAAGAAGTAAAGGAGGAAGACTGTGAGACAAAAGAAGGAGACAGTTTTTAAAAAGAACTGTGTGAGAGAGACAGAGTGATGGTCTATGGAGGCCAAAGTCTGGAAGGGTAAAAGGGACAGAGTGCAGAGAGCATGGCAGCCATGGAGGAGGGAAGATCAAGAGAATGGACAAAAGAAAAGAGAAGGAGTAGGAAAAAGCTGTAAATTGGCTGGAGGATAGAACGGATGGATGAGCGACACACTGGTGCAACAGAGGACGACCAAAACTCCCCAAAGTTAATAAAAGCCAGAACACCACTGTTAAAAACCAAACCTAAAATCTGAATCATTCATCAAAGGAGAACAAATCAACTTCATCTGCAGCATCAACAAATTTGCTTTGGATAATTATACACCTCAATGCCCAAATCCCACTTTAACCACTGGTTATTAGCAAGATCGTTACTCCCCCACAGCACATGCTCTATCTGTGGGGGTTTGATAGGTTTGTTGATTAAATCCATGACTCAGTGATTACCTCGCCAGCTTGTTAAATATTTTACTTTCACCTTGTCTTGGAAGACAAACTCTCTACTTATTAGGAGATACTTATCGTTTGTCCTGGAAGTTGATTTTCTTCCAACAGGGCATCCAACATTTGGCATCTCCTGCGCCGAGCACAATCACAGTTCTGGTTTGGCATGGCCTCTATATATGGATCAGACCCCTCCATATGATGGACTCAGCTCAGTCCTTTTAGCTAGCTCACTTTTCTAAATGTAAAAATGTGACAGAGTTGTTTATGTCAGAAACAGGCCACTGTACCTCAGAACAACCGCTTACTAAAGAAGTTGCTGTTGTTGCAATACCGGCTGCCAAAAGATGTCAAAGTCGCCCTGATGCCTCTTTAATTACCGTTGGCTCTTTGGCTAAACTGAATTCAGAGGAAGATCTCACAATTAGTGGTATGATTACACAGCCAGAAAGGAAGCCAAGGTTACATCCACGATATTCAGTGTCATTCGGAGTGTTTTCTAATTATCGAGCAAAAATTATCTTAGGATATTAATTTTTAAACCCTTTTGATTGTGAAAGCTCAAGTTTCAGTTACACAACTGCTCCCTCCTGATGTTTAGATTAGATGTCTCTGACTTGATGTTTCCTTTATGTTCGCTCTAAAACACTGGTGCCCAAAACTGAAACTTAACAATGGGCCATATGCCAAGAGCAAACACCTATTGTAGAGATGCAAAATGTGAACCTTTTAAAGGTGCTATTGATAAGAAAAGTTGATTTTTGAGTCTCATTCCCAACTCGACAAATACTGATGCATTTGGATGGCAGATGGACAATCCCAATGAGTCAGTATTCAACCAGTTAGTGTTTCAATTGGCATGAGAACCACTACAGAGTCGCATCATTCAGTCACTTAACACGTGTTGCTCCTGGCTTCATATGCCTACATTGTCATACAAACATGATCCTCGGACCCTCACTGCTTCGATTTGGCACCCATGATGAATATTGTTTGGTTATTCTCTCCTTGGATAAGTCAGAGCACGCTACAGTAGCTCAGTTTTATTCAAAATGGCAGTCCTAAGTGGTTTTAGCTGGTCCTTGGTGATGCTAACCCTGGGAAAGGGCTGGTTCCAGTTTTCCCAGCCGAGAACCAGTTCTTTGGCTGTCGACATGCAAAGAACTGGTTCCAGGATAGGCACTGCCTCTGACCAGTACCTGGACTGCCTTGGTCAAAAAGGGGTTAAACTGTTCCTCTGCTGGCGTTCAAAGCTATGAGAAATTATTCATAATCATGGATCCCACATATTTAAAAAGCACAAAAATACATCACTATAACATTATTGTATTTTTTCAAATATTTTTCGGGATAGAAAAACATCTGTCGGGCCAAACTGAAGCTCCCACTTTGGGCAGCCCCGAAAAACCAAGAGAGTTTGTCTGTGTGAGCATGTGTGTGTTCTAACTTACCTGTGTGAGCACAATCACCTGGGTATGACAGCATTTGGTAACACCTGGGCTGACCACCAGCAAACCGAGTAATGAGCACCTGCGGCAAGAAGAGAGAATAATAGCTGGTGAGATGAGATTTGAAATGGCTTACAGGCAGTGCTGAACAAATGGGTCCTGAGTGTGGACGTAAATACTGGGACACTGTCACAAAACACAAAAGAGTGGCCTGCTCGTTCATCACAAAACTTAAAGTTAAAACTTCAACTTTTAGGCTTTATGTTCACATACTGCACAGTGATGTACATTTTCTGCCTTCCTGACAGATAAGAAAGGAGGAGGACTGCAGATGGGAGGAGGAAAAAGATGGATGGTTGAATGTCAGCCATCCTCTGCCGGGGTTATCTGAGGAAGGCCGCTGAAAAAGGCTTGCCAGAATAAAAAAAATGGGTTTAAGACTGCAAGTCAGAAAACTCCCATCGGTCATGGTCCAACTTTCTGTTTACAAAAGAACCCAATTACTCAAATGGAATGAATACTCTGAAAGATTTGCATATCCATTTTGCCAATTTCTCAACGACTTATAATTCAATATTGATATTAATACCCAGTTATGAGAGTTGATCCAAATGCCAAGAAAAAAGAGCTTCCAGAACATCATTCATTTGTTGTTTATGCTAGCAATAAGAGCAGTTTATTTGGAATCACGGAGACGAGGAAGTACATGTTGTTAAATTGAGCATCTTTATTACTGTAATTTGGTCTACTGCCCAACTGCCCACAGGTTGAATACCAGCTGGCAAACTTTAAGGCTGTATACAGAAAGGAATAACAATCTGTCTTTCCTTTTCCTCATCTCCAGTGGACCTGCTCATTAGCAAATGATGGATTGCCGTGGATGCACTGGGCAGCTCCTCAATGGGTTTTTCGAAAAAGATGTAGTTTTTATGTTGAATGAAAACTTTCAGCTTTTCTGCACACACGACTGCCTCAGGACCTCCTTAACCGTTAGAAAACGTTTGAAGTTTAGTCCAAATTTTTATGGCTTTATCTCTTCAGTATTCATCTGAGCCAACGAGGACGGCGCTACAGATTCTGTTTATGTTTCTTATCAAATAAAGCGCAGTGATGGGTTTCTGATAAAAGGAAATTAATGCTGACATCAGATAACGAGCAATTCTCCACACTTGGAAACGCCTAAAACAGCAAATTCGACTGAGGCTAATCTAGAATCTGGACTGCTGCTGATTCTCATCTATCTCCTCCTGTGTTCTTAGCTGGCTTCAACATCCCGAGAAAAAAGGAGCTGCGCTTGTAAGTCAATCATGATTAGCTTGAGTTACAAGAAATGTGATCAGATTGAGTTTGACTACCCCTCACTGCGAAAATGTCAGAGCGGGCAGGATGACAGGTTAACAAACCCTCCGTCCAATAAATGAGTGACTTGTGAGTCCATGTGACCTTTGTTTACAGACCTTGTGTTAATGGCTGCGCTCCACAAAAAGAAATCAGAGCAGCGCAGCGCCGTGACTGTGGTCAGAGTATTCACTCCATCAATCTTGATTCTACACATGAAAAGGCAGACGCGGTTTGTCTGATAGACGGCTTGAGTGGCAAGAAACCAAATGCCACATGTACCAACAACAGCACACCTGTTACATCCCAGTGAGAGTTTATTTAGAAGGCATGAAGGTCAAAGTATGTCACGTCTAAAGCTGTAGCTAGATTTGGCCTTAAGTGAAAGACTTATATGTTTTAGCAGCATTTTAATTACTAAATTCCAATGTTATCTGACATCTGCTTCAATTGAATATAATCATTAACCTAGACTAGACATCTGAAAACATAAAGCTTCAGACACATTTGCCCCAGTTATGATGTGAATGGTTGGCGTCTTTTCACCTGTAAATGTCTATTTCAAAGTCTTGTCATGGCTGATTCTTGATGGAAAATGTACAATACTGTCTTCCTTAGTGTCCAATAATGGAGAAAGAAGATGTTCGACTGCAATTAAAGTTATGTTAGCTGGATAATTATAAAGTTTTTCACAAAGAATGGCAGCTTGAGACGGACTACTCACTGTTGTTCATAGCTGAAAGAGATTTAAGATTTTACTTGCTGCCTTGTGCAATGCCTGCACTGTATTTCAGATGGTTTTCCAAGCTTTTATACAACTAGAAGTGGAAATTGATTTCAGAATCATTTTTCTTCAGTTCAGTATGTAGATTCACAGTCACTGACAATCTTGTGTTATGAGTGCAGTCTACTGGCTGTCTTCAGTGTGGACTAAGAACATTTAGTCAGTTAGTGGTTAGTTGCTGGTTTGAACTTTTTTCATCTCACGTCATGGTTGTTCATAAAGGACTTCCGATCTGTCAGTAAGACTTTTAGACAAGGGGTAAAAGATGATTAAAGACTTCTTAATATACTAAAGACTGCTGTGGCACAAAAGACAGTTCAAATAGAGCCTTGAATAGACCTACGACCAATCACAGCAACTAAACGGAACTAAAGTCCTTGGTTGTTTTTCAAGCATGAAAACAATGATGGCCTGACCAAAAAGTTCTGAAATTAGACAGAACAGTGAAGCGTGATTCTGAAAACATCTGATGTGAGAACAGAATATTGATTTATATTTGATCAGCACTGCAGAGTTTGATAGTTTGATCTGTGTTTAATGAGCCTGGACCGACTGCAGACTGACCTATTGCAGAACCAATCAGAACATGTGACTGTGAATTCTGCACGTCGCTTCCCTGTCAGTGTATCAAACCCGAGGCCTGGTCTTGGGGAAATCTGTCAGACTCATCTGCCAGATCTGAGATCACAGATTCGTCTGGTTCCCATGTGAGCCACTTGTGCTGGGAGTCAGGAACATAACCAGACTAAACGCACTTAAAAAAAAAGACAAAACTCAGCTTTGGATCCAACAAACTGTGATCAAAACTTTCCTGTTGGACCCCTTTTTTTGGTACAAATTTGACTTGGAGCGCTCCAGTATCAGTATGCCGTCTTATCACTCGTCTGTGTAATTTGTCCCATTAGGATTCTGTCCCTGTAATCCCCAACTATCGTCACAGGTGGATGCTTCCTTCCACTTTTCACACAGAAACAAGATAAGAAGTTTGGGAGCGCCTCATCTCTATTTTCAAACACTCTCCTGGCTCCTAAGTGCTTAGTGAACAATCAAGATTCTCCGCTGATAGCGTCGCCTCGGCCCAGATTTATCTTGATTGCCATCCAAAAGCTTGTTTTTTCTAATGGGAGTTGGAATTAATTTTCATTCCCCTGTCGAGCAGAGCAGGTTGGTTGGCTGCGGATAGAAAAGAAAAAAACATCTTCTAAGACTGAGATGGGGGGAAGATGACAGGAAGAGACAACCAGAGAGAGTAAAAAGGGGACATAAGAAAACAGAAAGTGATTGAGATGGAGAGATTATAGGGCAACAATCAGAGGAGGCAGGCCGAGCGAGGAGTTTCTTTAAATTGCGTTTTACTGATTTTCCTTGTTTCCTCCATTTTGCTTCGTCCCTTCGCTGTGAGGCATGTTGTGTCTTGCCGACTCTCCCTTCAAACCCTTCACATAAAGACTCTTTTGATCATATCTGACGGAGCAGCTTTCCCTCCACGTATACCTCTGCCATCATCTCTCTCTCTCTCTCACACATCACATTTCTCCGCCATTAAAAACATTTACCGCTTCGCTTTTTTTCGTCACTTTTCTCCTCGCATTTATCTGTTTCTCACCAATTTACTGTTTCTCCACCTGCCTCCCATCGTGTTTTTCTCTCACATTGCCTTTTCCTCTCTCTCTCTCACTCTTTATATATATATGTCTCTCTTGCTCTCTCTGTCAATTCAATTTGATTCAATCCACTTCGGTCTATTGAAGTGAATGTTTGATGAAAGGTTCTGCTGAACCACACAATTTATTGAAATAAGGAAATAATGATCTGGTTTCGCTTTAAATATATCTAAGTATGCCTGTGTATATATGTGTGTATGTGTGTGTGATATTATATCAACCTGTTCTGCTGTGCTGTCATGGAACAACAAGAACATACGTCTCATAGAAAATTGGACAAATTTAGAAACATGCTAACAGATGACTAATATGGGAATTAAACGAAAGATCAATGAGGAATTCTTTGTTGTCTCAGCGTGTGTTCAGATCACCTCAATCCCTTTTCCTTCTTCTTCTCCTTTGATTCAATTTCAGAGGCATTAAGACTTTTTTATTATTATTCGAAGGATAAATAAAGAAAATTACACGATAAGTACGGAGCTAAATATCTTTGTTTTATCCCTCTCTTGATCTGTGCTGAAATCCCCTTCCTCCCCGTCTCTCTCCTCATTTCCCCTCTCTCACATTCTCATTTTCACATCTCTTAATTGAAAAAAGGGAATTAATTAAAATGGGGAGGATTCGCTGAATCTGTCTCTGGGGTGAAATTTGTGGTTAAAGACCTTTTTAAGGGCAGTTACTCATGAAGCCGCTCAACCAGACAAGAACGTGATGGTGAATGATTTTACTTGTTTAAATGACAATGTGTTTAATGTCCATTGCGGTCCTTTTGACGAATGATTATGATTCGGGGAAAGATCATGATTATGGCACATAAACTACACAGTGGATAAAGCAGAGTTAAGGCAGCTCAGACAGCAGAATACGATGTCAACATTTCCGCAAAGCACTGGTACATTTGAATCTGTGCATTTCATATGGGGAACCTAAAATGTGGTTAAGGATAGTAGATGAACAAAGACTAACTGCAGGTCTGTGACGGGACACTGACTTGGGTCTTGGATCTGCCACATGGTCAACCGAATTCCCAACCATCACAAGCTTACTTCCTCCTACTTAACAGTCAAACTACTTCCTGTATTGCCACTACAAATGAATGGAAACAGTCCAATGTGAATGTACTGTAGGGATACTCCAGTACTCTTAACTATTGAAGAGGCCATAACTTACCCAAGTTATGACCTTAAATATGTATGAAATGTGACTAATACAGTCACATTGATAATTTCAAAGATCCTTGTTGGTACAGGGATTTGACAGGTAACTGAGGATTGAATTTCTTACTGAAGTATAAAGGGGAGTTATCAAGCTTTGGTTTTCCTAATGGGCGAGTGTGGCAGGTTAAGTACAGTAAATTAGGAGTTTTGTGTCGAGTTAATAAGATCCCCTTATATCTAATTTTGGTAAATTAGCTTTTACTGCCTGGTATTTGTAAAATTAAACATTTTTTTACGATGTGTCTCGGCCATTTCTTTACATACATCTACACAGCTCTTAATCAGACGATGTTCATCTTGGACTTTGGGACCCATAAACTTGCCAGCTTTCACTAAAGCATCTAATCAGAGGCTGATATGGTGTGCCAAGTGAACTAAATGAACAGCAGCTAAAATCATTACGGGATAGGAAACCAGCCTTCCTCTGGGTCTTTAAGACTCCACTAGCAGATACAACCAAAGGGAGGTTGTGGGGATCTTTCGGACCGTAAATGGTGCCCCATCTGTTTGTTGGTTCACATTGATTGGAACCATTGGAAAGGCATTCACAGGCAGGTCAAAAGGTCAATGTGAAGCACTGGGTTTCACCAGTGTGACAAATGGACACAATAATTTAACAATAGGTGGCCAATAGCGATACAAATCCAGAGCAGCTCATCAACAATAAAATGTGCTTGTTTGAACAGGAATCTACATTGTTAGGAAGACACAGTGTACAGGATCCATATCTTTGAGACCATTGGTGCCCTGAAACCAACAATTTATTTGACCTACACCACACTGAATCTCTCAATCTGGTGTTTTAACAGTATGTTAAGTGCATCACCAGTTCTGCTAACAGTGTTTACCAGTCAACAGATCCTCATTCCTGAACAACTGAGTAGGTCATTTGTAAGTGTTTCCCAAAACAAAATCACCAGTTCAGAAAAACATGGTTGTTAAAGTGCAACAGCGACACACACACCTTTATGTTGGGTTAGGAAAAGTATTTGGTTAGGTTTTGGAAAACATTGTGGTTGGGGTTCAAACCAATACATTACCTCTGTAACTTCCATTACAAACGTATCCGTTACGTAAGTTATTTACGTTATGTTATTTCACACTGGACCAACTCCCTATACATAGTTGTCAATCTGTATACTAACTCTCTTCACTTCCTCCTCTACTGCTGTAAAAAACAGCCGCTAGGGTTAACAGCTAACAACGAACGTAAATATGGGTCGTAACAAGCTGCTTGATTCAACCTTTATGGTCATTTTTATGAGGAGGACAAGCTCTTACCTGTACAGAACCAGAACATGTTCCAGTGGTATAAAAACTAATCAAACCCTGACATTACAGAGGCTTTATGTACTGAAACACCCAAAAGAGAAAAGTAACATCATAATGACGAAAAAATAATTTACTATTTTGTGGGCCAGAATTTGTGAGACCACTGAGATTAAACCGCCAGAAATCTGTTTGTCAATAAAACCTACGGAGCTGGAAATATAAAATAGTTGAAAGACAAACTTGTCCAATGCGAGTTACCATCTGCTCTGAATAAACATAATCTTGCAGTGTTTGGACTGAGCAGCTTCTTTGGCGTAGGCTGGGTTCAGTGCCCTGCTGAAGGGCGTCTTACTGGTTCCCAGATGCCCAGACAGATTTTTCTCAGCCATCCACACCAGTTACAATCCCACAACTTTACCCCGCCACCCAAAACCTGCAGCTAGGTGGTTTGCCCTGGACAGCAACAATATGTGTTCTTTTGTAGGAACAGATGTCTTCGGTGCTTTGGGTGCACTGGCCCACGATGCACTGTGTAATGGCAGCCATTTCGGAGGGAAAGTCTATAAAAAAGTGAGCTGGCTGCTGTGAGGCGCAAACCGACTCTTTAACCTGCCACCATCTGTCACTGCCTGGATCAGTGAAACTACCAACACCTTGGCCCCATAAACTCTCTTATTATGTCCTAAGTAATTAATGGAAGGAAAGCTTTAGGGATGTGCAGGAAAGAAATGGCGGTGACAGTGAGCCATCGAAGTCACAAGAGACTCCAGGAAAGTTACAAGAGATACCGGAAACACTGCAGGTTTTTACAGAGTAGTAAATAATTTCAGCCATGTGGTCAGCTACAGTTTCATGAGCAAACTCAAATTGCTGACAAAGATCTTGTCTTCGTACTAACAGGTATTAAATGCAACTTGAAGATGTCAGTTAACGTTTCCAAGGTCAAGAATGACATGACACGTAGTAATGCAACGTTCTACATTAATTCTTTTTTTTTTAAACTAAGAAGTAGGCTAATCATCAGCATCTTTAATCTGCATATTGATAAATATGTGCATGTGAATCTGGCAGTTCATGTCAAGGTAGGCAAAAACCAGAAGAATTTGAAAAACCATATCAGGAAAAGAACACAGAAGACAAACAAAAAGGAAAATAATTGAAATGATTTCTTTGGGGAGTCTAATCTGAGGGTCAGTGGTTCAATCCCCAGCGCCGGCTGCAGGACAAAAACGTGTTTTTGATGGAATACAGACGGAGTGAACAAATGACATGCACCGTGACTCTTTTCCACTACATCACATCGTGCTGCTCCCAGCGTTGGTGTTTCATATAATTTTGGGTTAATATCCACCAGATCGATATCCCTTTCAGAGCCTCCATTACACAAACATGACAAATTAAAACAAAAAATGACTCCAAAAATGCCTCATTTAAATCGCACACATTGAACTGATATTGTATAAGGAAAAGCGTGAAGACAGGAAGTAGTAATTGGATAACTTTGTTTGTGAGGATGACTCAAACCGTGTCAAATACAACTGCAGCAGTCTGCTGGGTGTTTATTCGAGGCTGTGTGTAAGCTGATGACACAGATCATCCCACGCCTTGCGAGCGAGGGACCCCGGGTTAATAAGAGCCGAAACTGACTGTGGATGAGTAATTTGGCTTTAAAACCGTATACCGAACGTGTGATTGAGCGAGGGTGGGGGTGAAGGCGGCGTATACGAGCGAGACGCAAGGACCAGTTTGTACAGATGAGATCTGTTAGACGTAATGGGAACCAGTGACCCAGTGCAACCGTCACTGATGGGCTGATCGATACCCTGCAAGGCAATTGATAGCGGTGTGCATTTATGCGTCTGTAATATGCCACAACCTGTCCAGCTCAACCTATCGACCTCCATTCTGTATGTCATTTATTAATACCCTTCCCCTCCTCCTCCTCTGTTTTCATCTCCTTTCATTGCCGCTACTTACTTCACATTTTTTTTCTTCCACCTTTTCTCACACATGGTTTCTTCCTTTTGTCCGTCCATATCCTCAATTTGTCTTCTCTTTATCTGCCCTTTTTTTAACCTTCATTTCTCTCTCCCTCTCCAACTCCTCTCCTTTCTTTTCCGCAATCTCTTTTCTTTACCATCTCCTTTTTCCTCTCTCTGCCTCTTGTTTTCAACATACTAAGCCTCCACCTGCACTCCCATCCTCTTCTCTCCATCCATCCCCTCCCACCCTCTCTTTTCTCGCCCCAGCCCCGTCCCCAGTCGTGATTGATCCCCCCCTCTCTACAGCTCCGCCCACCTCCCTTCATTTTTCTTTCCACTCATCTACCCTCCGTCCAGAACACGACCGGCACGACTCTCTGTCCAGAGGGAGCCGGCTGAGAGACCTGAAGCCATATGCTACAAGAGGAGAGGAAAAAAGAGGAGGTGGGGGTGAAAGAGGGAGAGGAATAACAGCTATGTCGGAAAGAGGGATGGAAGAAGAAGAGGAAAGGGGGGGTAGAGAAAAAGCGACTCCGTCCTGAGAGAAAGGAAAGAGAGGGATTGACGCAAAGTGAGGAGAAAAAAAGGAAGAACATTGTGAAAAATCAATGTGGGATGGAGAATTAAGGGATGAGAAAGATGGAAGGATGAATGTTGTAAGACAACAAAAAGAGGAAAAGGAGGCTCCTTAAAGAGTAGGTGAATAACCGGAGGGAGAGAAGACGGATAAAAATCAATAGAACGGAAGAGGAGAACAGTGTGGGAAAGAGGGAGAGGTATGCCTGGCTCCACTTTTAATGTCCGTAACACATTTAGCCGGTGAAAGAAGGAACCCCAATGAAGTTTAAACACAGACGCTGCATTTACAGACAGAATATTCAGCGTCAGTTCCCAGTGTAGATATCTGGGTGTTATCTTTGACAAGAAACTTAACTCTGATCGACAGGTGAAATCAGTCATTCAATCGTGTTTGCTTCAACTTTGTAATATCACAGAAATTAGATCTTTTTTATCCACTAGGAATCCGAAAACTGTCATACACACCTTCATTACATCCCTCTTCGATTACTGTCACTCCTTGTTTTCTCCTCACTCACTACAACCTCTACAAACTTCAGCTAGTTCAGCAGGAGTCGTCATAATACCTATTGTACCATCTCTACATTTTAGAATGGATTTTGATCAGTTTGGTTTGTGGTTGGCCCCTGATCACATCACTAACTCACTAACATTACGAGCCTGAATGCATCCTGAGATCCTCCGGCAGAGGTCTGTTAGTTATTCCCTGGTCAAGGCTAAAAACCGAGACACCTGGAGAGACCGAGCCTTTAGAGTCTGACAACTCTTGAAGGAGCTGCTGGAGGAGATCAGGCAGGTCAGCTCTGTTTCCTTCTTTTAAATCTCTCTTAAAAAACACATTTTTCAGAATGGCTTTCTCCTGAATTCTTCAGTTTTTCTAATGTGTTTTAGTAATCCCCACTTCACTTGATTTATTAGTATATGAATTGTACTGTTGTTTATCATTTATCTTTAATTTATGCAGTTTTATGTCTTTTTAAAGCATTTTGTACCTTGTTTTTGAAAAGTGCTATATAAATAGACTTATTTTTTATTCATGAGGACTCTAATCCACCAGCCTCACAACCATAAACTGCAAGTATGCTTCTGTGTCACACCTTTCTGATGTCGCATTGGGGAAATGTAAATGTTGTTGGTCAGCTAGGCGGAGTTGAGAAAGAAGCCATGGTCTGAACCTCTCTCTTAAGCTCTCTTTATCCATTCATGGCACAACTGTTTTTGTGACTTTCCATGCTAACAAGCGAGTCACTGTGAGTGCCTTCCAGGAAAGACCGTCGGAGCCACTCGCAGACAAATCACCAGCTAAAATAGTGCCGATCCCAATTTGGGCATTTAAAAATGTAATAAAGGTTTGGTAGCAAATTAAATTGGAATTTGTAATTGCAGATGCAGAGTCTCTTCACCATGTACTCTAAAAAGCCAGGAGACCAGTCTGACACATCACTAGAATGGCAACAATAAGATCAAGATGTCAGAAAATGCCCCCCAAAAATTGGGATGGATACAAAAACATTACGCCTGTGGTGGAGGAAGAAAGGACCGTGATCCAGCAGATCCTGAACAGCAGCTGACAGTATAATTGACGGACACACAGCTACACTGCTGCTGCCTCAATGAACATTACCTACAAAGACAGGTCAGATATTCTCTGTATCTCTCGTCTACAGATGAAGTTCATTCACAAAGAGCTCAGGTGTTCAAACAAACCGAAAATCAAGACTGCACAAAGCTTGGTATTGGTCTTCACCATAGTGGATAAAAATGAGGTTTCATAAAAAATTACTGATTTGGTTTGAAGAGAAAAACCTTAAAAATGTCTGTTTTCCAATTTGCTCTCAATTTCTTTGCCTTTAATCTGTCATCTCTCTCCTTCTCTGAAACACACACACATACAAACAAGCTTTTTCATCCAACATAGCTTGTCAGGGGCGTACGTTACCATTTGATAAAGGTCAGCAATTGCCTTTGGCCCAAAGCTACCAAAGAACTCATTGACTGCCTCATAACCTTACGTTCAAGAAGGGGGATTTCTTTCTGTTTATGTTTCACTAATTATGTCTTTTGAAAAATCCATACATGAAAATAGGCATGGAAATGCTTAATTCATAAGTGTCTCGAGGCCATCCACCTCAATCCCCATTACATCACACTATTCCCTGATGCTATAGCGCAGCTGCAAAAATGATTTAAGAAGACAGTAGCAAACTAGTGTAAACATACAGATTAGCATGATGTAAGGTTAAAAATGGTGCTGAAAAAAGGAAAAAAAATACTTAAACATCATTGGGGTCAGCTTGTTTCGTTAGATTTTCCCAATTTCAGTATTGACATGATGATTCCAAATAGTAAATAATAGATTCATTGATAAAGATTGTAAAAAACAAAAAAGATGTTCTACTCTAGTGGTCCTAGAACAGAACCCTGTGGTACACCTTTGTGAACAGCCATGAAACTGGACTGATAGCCATCAGCTACAGCAGCCTGTGCTCGACCACTGAGGTAATTTGCAAGCCAGTTACAAGGTGTTTCATCAAATCTGATAGATTCAAAGTGTTTCAGAATAAGTTGATGATTAATGATATCAAAGGGTTTAGGTAAATCTATAAAAAGTTGGAGAACAAAGGATACACAGAGGTGTTGCCTGTGTTTGCCTAAGGCCTAAAAAAAATTTGAAATCCCTGTAGTTGGTAGACACAGTTTCATTTGTTGTGTGAAAATCAGTTTAATCACAGTTCCCCCTGCAGTCCTGAGAAGCACAGCCAGCCTTTAATCTCTCCTGACTGAGTCATTACCACTGCTGGGGCCACCAACAGGGCAACACAACTCCTGACAACATTCAAACACACACATTTACATACAGGCGTCATGTGTTTCCTGATGCTTCTATTCGCACAAAAACAAGATTCATTAGCCTTGACTCATGAACGCATCCGTAAACATGTGCACACACTCGCTGTGAACCCCGGCGCGCGTTATCACATGCAGCGGCCTTGTTGCCTGGTAACACAACTTACTTTAACGAAAATGTTTTTCTTTGAACAAAGTGATGAGGAGATATGGAAATGTGCAGGAAAAAGGGGGAGGGATAAAGAGATAAAAGAAAAATATCAGACAGCAGCGAATGAGCAGAACGCAACAACAACAACAAAAAATGGGCTGACAGGAAAATAATCTCAAGTGAGCGTTCAGTAGTTTGTTTTAAAAACTCATTATGGCGACAGAACAGCAGGCTGAGGGGGACGAGTGTGCAGTGACTGGTGATGTAGACTTGAAAGAATGTGTTATTTACTCCTGTTTACGTGTGATCTATTCCCATTAAAAGACCCACATTACTTTAAGATGAGTCGATACAAACGTAATCCTGGTCTAATTCGAAAGCAAGCATACGTTTATTGACACACTACTATTCAAAGCCGCTTCAACAGAAACTGTTTCAGCTTGGATTTTATTTTTGTATTCAGCTCCGATTTCAAATTAACGGTTCATTTCAATGAATGGGGAGGCTAAATTAGATAAACTCTCGCAGAGCCATTTGAAGCAGTGAGGACAGTCGGACGTGTCCTCACCCTGTAAGAGTCAAATGGGTTCACACACACACACATATCACAAAGATTGAAGAACAAAGTATTCTTTACCCTGCTCTATAGACTTTGATTCGTCGATGAATTTGATTCATAACTCATATCAAGACGACTAAATAGGTTGGTTACCAGTGATTCCCAAAATGACATAGATCACTGTCTTAAAAGGCACTAAAACTACTTGGGAAAGTTTAGAAAATCATCATGGTTGAGGTTCAAATGAATATGTTACTGCTGTAACTTTAGTTACAAAGGTACGAAAGTAACTTCACTATGTTAGTTAGTTTAAAGAACTCACCATTAACTTCTGGTGTCATACTGGACAAGAACAGCAGAATAAAGGTCCTGTGCTTGTTTAACCCAGGCATCCAACTGCAACCTCCTAAACTGACTCTTCCGATACTCCCGACCTCCTCCTTTGCAGCTGTAATAATTACTACAGCTGCTAGAGGTCGCGTCTAACAATAAACATAAATATGGGTCGTGATAAGCTGCTTTCAGAGGCCTTCCTTATCAACGTCTTCCTGATGAGAATGGGCCGTTCAATTTTGCGATATTTAATCGATAGTCTTTGCTCAGGCACTCAGGCATACAAAATAATATTTAAGAGGATGAAAATCACACCAGTATTTTAAGTATCTAACGCATTGTTTGACTTCACAAACATACACACCCCATGGGAGACATCGTAGTGAATCTGCAAGTCCTGACCTTTGTGCACATATTCCCACGCACGCACATTAACGAGGCACTGCCTCTATACATTTCAAGTCCACACTGTTAGAAAAGTAATTCTCAAGAGCCAACCGGGGAGCCCAGGGGGGCGTTGACCTCTCCGCAGCCCTCCAGTCGTTTCCCATCATGACCCCGTTACTCTCGGGGCCAGCGCTCTTTGATTGGGTCAGAGCTTCCAGTCTCGCTAATTGGCTATTTGGCACGACAGATGACTTTTAATTTATTTGGACGGGTGGTAATTGGAAGTCTTCGGGAAGCAACAGCTCACAGGCTCAACAAGGAATACCAGAGGGAGGAGAACAATGAGTGGGAGAATAATAATTATGTGGATGGTGTTACTCTAAAGGGCACCGGTTTGGTTCCTCATAAGAACTATAAGGGAATAAGGGAGCGCTAACTCATTTCTCACTTCCTGCAGTCGTGCCGCTAAGCAAAGGTTTTGCATGTGTGTAATTCCAGGGTAGTTTTCAAATTCAGTTGTAATAAAGTTGGTACTTTCCCGAACATTTTCTCTGTTAAATATGACAAACACATTGAAGAGTACATTGTGGTATAAGGTTATTCACAAGTTTTATCTGTCAACAGAACTCCAGAACTCTACTAAAGAAAAAACAACATGAAAGTATTTCAGGGAGGAAAATGCCTCGGAAAACAGACTGTCGGACCTGCTGAGGATTCAAACTGTCGGATGAAAAAAGGGAAAGTTAGTTAGATTTTTTTTCTTTCCCCATCCATACACCTGGACTTCACAATGTCACCTTCTCTCCTCGTTTGCTGCTGGAGTTTCTTTTTGTGTTGCTAAGGGGGGATTATTAGCTGTGTCTTCCCTACAATTCCAGTAATAACAGGAATAATGTGAAGGACACTTGAAGGAGGAAAAGTTCACCCAAAGTAAAGGGGTAATTAAGTTGAAATTCTGCACTGCTATTTTGTTGTGAAGCTGCTGAAATGTTTTGTGGACCCAACCTTCCATCCATATGAAGGTGAGCAATAAATAGTTGATGACTGAATTTTTATTTTTGGGTAACCCCTTTTCCCCCATGAGGTCAACAATAAACCGCAAATAAAAGTATAACATTTCTTTACAATATGCTAATTTTCCAAAAACTTCGTGCTTGATCGTTGTCTGATTTTTAACTGGTTGACATTTGGTTTTGACAGATGGCTGGCATTTTCCTTTAAGTGCCTGAGACTGATGCAAGAATTACATCATACTTCTTGTTTATCCGCCTTTAGCTTCTCATTGCATTTTAAAAACTCCAAAACACATTTGAACCAATCATGAAATGAAGGGAATCCCGCTTACCGCAGGTGGAAACAAAAGAAAAACAGAATGCCGTGGATAAATTACATCTTTCAATCAATCACAGCAAACAGCCTCTGACTTAGATTGCATTTACATTTTAGTCATTAGGCAGAAGCTGTTATCTGCTGCAGAGCAGCTTACAATAAGGGCAACAACAGAATCTGCTTAAATGCTTGAGCTGCCAACACTACAGGAAATCATTAGTGAGGAGTGCAGGGGTCAGAAACACAACATCCTGGCGGGAGATTTACCAAACATTACTGTTTTCTTGAAATATTCAAGCGTATTAATGAGGATGTGTTTTTGAAATGGAGATGTGTTAAAGAGCACAATGGTGAACGTAATTGACGGGGCTGTGGGAAAGGTGAGAAATTGAGAACAGTGTGGGAGGTAAGGAAATGTACAATGTCTGTTTTTCAAGGTAAGACCAACTTTTTTATTATTTACAGGGAGTTTCTCCTTGACTTCAACTTGTGTGGCCAGGATGGAGCAAGCCCATTTGAAATGCAGGTCTGTGTCAGAGGATGTAGAACAGCTGGCTCCGTGAGACGAAAGACCGCCAGCGTGTACTTGGATGGTTTTGCAGCCAAGTGCAAAACAAATTAGGACTACGAGAGTGGGAGATCTCCGCCAGGTGTGTTTGGAGGCATGTGGGCGGAGAGCAGGGGAGTACAGGGCAGAACGTGTGACCAGTGAGAGAACAGTGAAATGAAGGAGAGACAATATGCAGGTTACAATACACCAGCGATTCAGTGTGAAAGTGTGAAAAGGATCCACCAGAATCCAGGTAGGTTGTTCCAAGCTGAAGCAGCGGTTGATCACTTGCGAAAACTACCAGCCGGCGAAGAGGAGTGAGGAGTCAGCAATCAATCGTGATATAAAACAGAGCAGTCAATAAAAAAGGATTTTCCCAAAATTGTGAATCAAGTGGCGCATGCAGTGCACTCATCAACGTCCACAAAACTATTAGGCTGATAGCTCTGGTGGTAACAGATTAGCTGTGGACAGACACACTAACAAATGCATGATCTCCTCTTGGCCTAGACTTGGTGGAGATAAAGATCAATAGATTCAATAGACGGATTGAGTTGGGTCTTTGGTCGTCTGCAGTCGTGCCACACTGTTGCGTAAACCTCAGCAATGGTCCCGAGCTTTAGTCCATAACCAAGAGAGTTAGATCACAGATGCAAGTGGCCAAGATTAGTGTCCTTCTCTAAGGAGTCTACACATGAGAAGCTAATATCAATTTGGATGTATGCATACATTCATCATCAATGCGCACAATAAACAGGTAACTGTCCAACATTCTGGTTTGGACATGGTTGTATCCTGAGCTGATGATGGAAGTAGCTAAAGAGTGAGATTTTTTCTCATCTCAGTTGAGAGTTGCACATGCCCAGTTCTGATCAGGCAGCTGGCAAGGCTCACACTGTGACGTAGAAGCCAATGACAATGTAACAGTGGTTACTCTTTAAATATTTTCTACTTTGGTCTCTTTCAAACTCAGCGCCCACTTAACGACGTCCGAGCGCTGCTTGAACAGACAAAAGCGGTCGTCAAGTCGAGCTGTGCGCCAGTACCAAGAAGGAGCATTGGTGATCACTATTGACAAGCTAGATGCTGCTATTGTGGCTGTTCTAAATTGACTACAGCAACCAATTACCTACGAAATCCTTACAGCACTCTTGTTGAAGGCATTTGGTCTCTAGTTGGTCTCTCGCTGTCAGAAAATGGATGTATGGACATATGGAGGTCTGACTCCACATGTAACATGTGGCCGAGAACTAGAATGGATCCTACGACAGAAAATAAAAAATTAATCATGTTTGGAAAAAAACACTGATTTAAACGACCCAGTGATGCTTGAATTGGAAGTTTTCCTCAGTTTATTCAGCATCTATCTTCTAATTGGTACAGAACCCACCAGAGCACTGTTTGAAACAACGCGAAGCACGGAAACATCAATCATGTGTAATTTGGATGACAGGTAACAAATTTACATTGTGTGTGTTTGTGTGTGTGTAGGCGAGCTATGTGTAAGCAAAGTCACAATAGCATAAAATACAACAAAGCAATAATTTCTTGTGGACCAAATAAAACACATTTACAGATGGGATTTCACTTTTAGCAGAGACATTGACAGAAAAGAAAAAGAAAAAGAAACAGCTGGGAGACGAGCGAAAAACATGCCGACATAAAGGCAAATATAGACACACATTCCTCAAAAGAGAATATGTAAATGCATGCGTACTGAAAAAAACACACACACACACGCACACGAGAGCACACACGTTCACACTGTGAAAGATTAGCTTTGTACAGGCGACGGTACAATCCTCTTTGAGGGACTTAAACTTTCTCATTACACGTATACATCCGGATTTCTTGCCAGACGGAGAGAAGATGTTTTTTTTTTTTAGTGAGGATAAAGGGGAGACGGAAGGAAAGCAAGAGAGTAAGCCGGTACAGAAATGAAGAGGGTTGAGAAAAAAGTGAGCTGAGGTGAGATGTAAAAGATAAAGGAAGAAGAGGGGGGCGAGGATGGAGGAGCCAAAAAAAGAGGAAGCCATACACACTATGAGGAAGTGTGTGTGTGTTTGTGTGTGTGGTGTGTCACCCTGACATACAGTACAAAGGAGATTGGAAGGTAATCAGGCATATGGCAGGTGCGGCACAAGGGGAATAATAATGGGCTCATACACACTTAAAACTGAACTTGGACACACACACACACACAGAGTTGTGACTTTTACATGGACTGGTAATGCTTTAGATCAAGGTTTTTCTAATAAACATTAATTAGTAGTTCAAGACAAAATGTTAATTAGTGCATAATAAAGAATTTATTTGCCTCAGTAAGATATTGTTCTCACTTTAGATCAGAGAGTTGCAGAAAGCATAGTTAACTCCTTATGAATGCTTAAAAAAGTGTGTGTTAATTCAAATAAAACGACAAAAGACAGTGTATAAACAGATTTACGTCGCCACAATGGGCTCAATACCCACCCAGCACACACTGCACAGCTACATGTTGTCACACAATAGGACAGGCTGATATCAAAAACGCACTGTCATGCACGGCTACGAACGCGCACAATCTTGATTTGCTCTGTACTGTGAGCAGATAAGGACCTGGTCTGGCTCGTCAGATCACAAAGCATGAAAAGCTGATTTGGGATCGTTCGGGAACCTGCTGAGTTTATGCGTTCTGCCACAAATGGATAACGGAGTGTCTGAATCTATTTGTCCGTGTGAGATTCTGTTTCGATTGAACTGTTTTCTTGGCCTGTTTGTGTCGTCTGTTCTGCATTTTTTGGTCGTAGCATTGTATTTAAGCTGCCTTCTTGGCCAGGTGTCTCGTGAAAAGGAACAAAGGAAGCGTAACGACTCAAAAGAGGATTTAAATAACGGTTGCTATTGACTAGTCTGTGTTTGAGTGTCCTCTAATTCCATTTTAATTGACATCTGCCAGCTATAACCTATAACCAATTATAGACAAGTGATTTCCTTTGGCATGGCATATGATGAGTTCTACAGTAGTGAAACAGGGACCACATATTAACAGCTACAGGGGAGTGGAAGGCCATCTTTTTCTCTGGTTTGTATGTTTTCCAGTGGTGGAGTGCATCAAGTAGGGGAGTAACGGTAAATGCATTTGTTTCATACCATCATGGTATGGACACTACAGTAGATATGCAAGCAGATATGGTCTAATTGCTGTGACGATGCTATGACTGACTGTACACTATGGTGAGCTCACATGAGGCGCTGACGCTAGAGGACCGGCCAGCTGTGTGGGAAAATTTCAGAGAGTGAGTGCTGGATCGTAAGTTGGTGTGTCGGCATTGTTCAAGAGTCGTAGGGTGTGTGAGAGGCTGTACCAACAATCTCAGGTGGAACAAACTGTAACTTGCACAAAAGTGTGTTGGAAGTTCATAAAAGGAAACCTAGCGCTATGCATTTGGGATTTAATGTTGTTTTTTTCCGGTTGTACCAAACTGGAACTGAACCTGACCCCCAACGGAAGTACATACCCAACTACGACCTCATTGTACTGTTACACTCCGAGCCTCGCATGTCTAGTGCTGCACTCCAAACACCTTTTTTCATTAAGCTATTCACAAGGAATTATGGTTAACAACAGCTGCGGGTGGACAAGTGTGGGTCTTAAAAAGTCTGAAGAGAGTTATAAAGTCAGTTCACATGGCACAGTTTTGATTGGGGACAAGGGACATAGTCCTTGAACAAGATGAGGAGGAAGTGGGCACCAATTGACACCATGTGTTATCTATCTGTTGGTCCATCTGTCTGTCTGTTTGTCTGTCTGTCTATCTATTGGCTGTGCCGACAACAAATGCCATCCACACATCTCCCTCTATTCTCATATTTGCTATTTCCAACACACACCGGTTATATATATCCACTGCTCATGACTCAGTAAACCTTTCAACCAGGTGCCGCGGTGCTATGACAACAGTGACGCTGGGACCAGAGGGTTTCCATAGTGGCAGCCAGTCCTTGGACCCACCCACTGCTTTGTGGACACTGGAGAGATGTTGTCACAGTAAACGACCAGTGTCGTCCTACAAGGACATGTCTTCATACAGTAAATGATTAAATTTGATCATTTTTTATTCTGTTTAACACATGAAATTTAGTTTTCTCATCATTCAGGGTACTTTAAACCTGTGAAAACAAAGGTTTAATTTCTTACGTGCTTCTGGAGGTGGCTTTCCAAAGTCTGAGACAGTGACAGTGACTATGATGATGACGTTATCTCAGCTTGGACAGACAAAACGATGCATGTATTTTTTGGAAAGATGCTGATATTTTCCAGGATGGGAAAGTCTAATGAAAGATACTTTTCATTTGCATTTTGGGAAATGTAGGATCCAGTGATTTGGGAGATTAAAGCATCAGTTTCAGGAGTGCAATTTAGCCTCTTGCCAAAAGGCCAAAAGCCAGCCCGAGGTTTACCTTTTTGGCCTCTTGCTCAGTCACTGTCTTTTTGTCGTTTTAGATTTGTCTTTCGAACTTGTCTTTGCATCTGCCATGATACTAAATTCAAACTGACCTCTAGTGTGTTAGTCCTACAGCTAGCTGAAGACCAGCGGGCCACTTGTTGTTGGTGTGTGCAAAGTGAACCAAAGTGTTACAGACTTCTTGCAGGTGATTGTATCAGCTCAACTCAAGTTACACAGTGCAAGAACAGGCATTCAGGGCGTGAGGCAGTCACCCTATTACAAGTGTACCGTCGAAATCATTTTGAAGCAGTTATTTTGAGGTAAAATAGTTGTTGCTTTAACTCATACGAGGTAGACCGCTGGAGTATCAACAACACATATATAGAGAGAGACAAGCATGACAGAAATCTTGTAAATGTTGGACAGGACTAACACAAGGACATGAGGCAATTCGGTTGCAACCTGTTCTTACCTAAAATTTAGTTTAGTAGTTTACTCAAAACAGGATGTCCGCAATGACAATGGTACGGCTTTTTTTTAACAGGAATGCAAGTGTGATGTAATCTATTAGAGGTTATCAGTTCCTTTATTACAAAGAAAAAATGGGGATATGCCAGGTAATGAGGGAGAGAGGGAGATGCAACACAGTTCAAAGTCCACTTTTGAATGTGACTTGATATGTGTGAAGGAAAGATGTCAAGCCTTGTTTTGATCATGTGAAGCATCATACAAAATAGGGGTTACAGCAGTGTTGCTGAATTTATTACATGATGCTGAGGCTGTCATGAAGCCAACAACTGCAATATCAATTGAAAATGGCTAGGACCAATTTACACCAAATTTCATCATGCAGCTCATGGTGTTATACAAACTACCAACCCAAAAAGATTATCTGTTACTATAGTGACAGGATACGAAGGACCTCCTCTGATTTTATTGGAACATTTATTTGCCAGTAGTTAACATTTGTTGTTATGTTGACAATAATTACCGTGACGCACTTCTTTCAGATGTGCAGTTACCGAGACAATGTGCCTTTGTTAAAATGTTTACAGCTGCCCGCTCTCTCTTTAGGCTATTCTGGGTAATTTGTGCAAAAATATTTAAATTTATTTACATTGTTTCTGTGGCTTAGCGATGCATTTCATTGCTAATGCATCTTTGATCTCTCCCGTTGCTCGGTCAGTGGTCTGTCAGAGGATTGTTGGTGCATTTTT
This sequence comes from Lagodon rhomboides, assembly GCA_039737535.1. Lineage (NCBI taxonomy): Eukaryota > Metazoa > Chordata > Actinopteri > Spariformes > Sparidae > Lagodon > Lagodon rhomboides. Next base: position 32,482,074 of record CM077786.1, read on the forward strand.
ATCTTGTAGTCGTACATTAAAAAGAAATCTGTGTCTCTCTACAGACTCATGGAAATCTGAGGGTCAGGGCTTGGTGGGGGTGGAGGGGATAAGCCATGCAAGGTTAATGTCTGTGGAATAACAAGATGGCTTTTTGACAAGTTTCACTGGACTGAAGTGAAACTCAACACCAACATGACAGTATAAGCGTTTAAGAAGAAGAAGGAACAATTACCCTCAGCCCCAGTCGGGGAGCCTGAAAGTGCAACTCCAGTACTGTTGGATACACCAAAGCTCCGCTGGGACAATAACGAGGAGAAGGGAATGTGTCTCATTAACTTTCACTTTATAATTGGCTCCCATCTTGTTTGGGATTTGAAATGGCAACTTTCCTTTGTGGTGCCCACATACACAGCACGCGCCTCCTACAATTAAATGGAATCCTTTAGAAAGGTTATTCTAGGCACATCCAGGGATGTAAATTGGACACATTCTTGCCTGTTTGTATACGTAATTGAATTTTTTTATGCTTCAAAAGCAGGACAAAAAAAATGTTTTGTCGCTGGAGTTTTCTCTGAAGGTTTCTAACTTACGGCGTTTTCTCACTTAGCTCAAATTAATTTTTGGCACCTGATTGTTTCTACAGTCATTTGGAAAGCAATTTTTCATCACAGGTTTTTTTTTGGAAACAGAGAATATTAGATGAGTCCATCTAATTATTTCTGTTTTAATGTTTTCCCTCCTCTACATTCGTTTTCACCTGAGGACCACAACATCCTCTTTCTCACCAACGTAATTGCTTCTACATCAACTAACTTCTACAAGAATCATCTGCTAAGTTTGACATGATCTAATTTCAGACCTTTGACTTGTCTGTGGTGAGTCAGAGTGCTGATTCCAGACTAAAACTCACGGTTTGTACAGGGAACCTCAGGACTTATTGGTCCACCGGTTCCAGATTGAAGGCAAAGTCTGCAAATTGCGCTCTAGAGCTGTACTTTGTATGTGAGCCGTAGTATTTAAGATGTGTGTCTGTGCTGCTGCAGGGATCTAAAGGGAGCCGTATTGAGCTAATAAGGCATAGTATGGTGATTTAAGAGAAGGCTCCGGGGCCTCCCAGGCTAATTATCCAGGTCTCAGTATGTCTAAACCTTTCCTTTTCCTCTCCGTCAAACACTCTGAGTTCCCCTACCATTTCCAGCTTTGGGCCATATCCCCCTCATTACTTCAGTCTTTTTCCATTTGCCTGCTGCCACTGTGTTACTGCTTCCATCTTATTTTATTATTTGCTTATGCTCTAAAATCCCCTCTCTATATTTCTTTCTCCACCTCTCCCTATGATCTAGCACCACTTTACCTTTTCTCCAAGTTTGTTTTGCTTATTATACCTCTGCGGGACTGTGGGAATTTTATTTGGCTCTAGTGGTGAACTGTGTGTCTCTGAAATGCCCCCTCTGCTACCCAGGCTGATGGACTGCAGGCCACCGTTGCTGCTAGAGGCTATGCCTTTTTTCTATTGCAAATGTCTTCAAAATTGCTTCCATATTATATGCACCTCACAATTTGCTGTATGTCCAATGCCAACATCCAGTGCCAATGCAGGGACAAGTGTGTCCTCTAAGAGGTCAGGATGATGGATGGGCATGTCTGACTTTCATGCAGGAGGCGAAAGTTTGGTCCATGTAAAACTCTTTCCCTAGTCTTTAATAACTTTATTTCCCATAACCATACTCTGACCCTAAACTTACCATATTATCGTGCCGATATTGTAGAATGTAGGATTTCTTATAAGTGAACATAAGAAACGTAGATTTTACAGAATCACCCAATATTGACATTCTTGTCAGCAGATAGCAGATAGTGCTGTCGTACATTGAATCTCTATTAACAGATATCTGCATATATTTTCAAGGGTCAAGATTTTGGCATCGGACACAGTCAGGTATCCATCAGTAGTCCAGTCGGTATCGGCCAATCATGAGCAGGCTTTGTTTGCATGCAAATGAACAGTCTCTGCATGAATACCTGTTCTAGTTCTAGCAAAGCCGGTTAACAATGCATTATGTGGTATTCTGCACATATAAACACCAAAGCAACACATCAGCACATAGAAGTTGGACAATTCTGATTTAATGAGACACAAATAAGACAAGACTGCTTATAAACAATACATATTTTATGGCTTTCACTTCTGTTTATAAGAGAAGCAGCCATCTAGGAGTTTCAAGGAGTCTCAGCAGTCTGAGATCAGGGTTGATAATTTGACGTAAGGGGGGTCTTGATCTTACCAGTTCAAACGGTACACACCAACAGATTGGCCTACGATTCATCTCCAACTTCATTCTCATGTCTCAAGTTGCTAATCAGACTGTAAACAGTGGCCGTCCTATGGAAAAGGAACATTTGGCCTGGAATATCCAACAACCTATGGGTTCTGAGAATGCCTCGAGAAGGTCAGATTATTTGCCAGGATTTACAGTTGATGGACCCAATGTTTCTCCAACAAATTACATTAATACTAGTGTTTGCATGGTGGAAATACATTTCAGCTACCTGGAGTATGATTTTCTTCATCACATCAGACGAAGCCTTCAAGTTGCACTCGCTGTTTGTGTAAAACATCTGCTGCTAACATTTACTTGGTTATTCCTACAGTATGTGTTTGTGGTGTCTGAACTATAATTATTAAAGGAAAGTAAAGCTTCTTTGTTTACAATTTGGGAAAATTATGTTTGTGGTGACATTAACCACAATACTGATACTGACCAAGACACAAACTCAGACCACAAGGGTCAGAAGCAAATGTCAATTTACTCATTCACCACAGGAGCTTCCACATCCTTTCCTCTTCACTGCATGAATGTCACTCCACTTCCTGCGATTGGCACTGACCATCCCCACAGAGCATGAATCATAAATGGTGACCGGATGAATACTTTGTAGGTGAGAGAGTTGGACAAACATGTAACCTGCACTAAGCAGTGTTTGAGATTCAGTATATCTCCTGTTTCCTGCTTTCCCCGCGGCTCTGTCTCTCTCAAAATCTTCAATCCATCTTCCTCCCACCCTCCATCTCTCTATCGTCGTCTCCCTCTGTCATCCATTAATTCATGTTCTCAGAATCCCCAGCTCCTTCTATCCCCTCTGTTTTCCCTCGCCTGTCCACTCCCTGCGGTCCCCATTACAGAGGAGAACAGAGGATGTTTCTCTTGCTCGGGGCACAGCGAACAGGCTGTTAAAACCTTGGAGCCATAACAAAGGCTTACATGTTCAGACACACATATGCACAGTACTGTATGTATACCAGAACTGCTGAGAACTGCATGTGGATACACATAAAAGACCCACTAGAACTATTCGATTCAGATGTCCTCCACGTTTATGTTAATGAGTCCGCCTACTCACAAACGAGTGTAATTTATGCAGCCTCGTTTTGGATTTTATGCACATGTGCTTAATGTACATGAAAAATGTACTGAAAATATATTCCATACAATCAACTGAGCACTAAATCTTTCTCTTCTGTCAAATTACACTAAAATAATTCATATTCATATAATTCAAAGAGCAGTTTTCTTATGGATTTGATGACCCCGTGTATCAGAAATGAATGTTTCCTGCTGCAAGCGGACACTCTGTACCACTAACAAAGTCCACTTTAAATATAAAAATAGGGAGAAAAGTGTTTTCACACATGTAGTTTCGTTCATTTGGACCAAGGAAAAAGAATAATTTGTTCAGGTTCCTGCAGACACCTGCAGACACTTGAATTTTTATGAAAAACCAAGATCAGTGAACACATCCTTCCATACAAAGGAGCATTAACTAGTTATAAGCATTGTATGTTGGCTATTATTAGACCGCAACATGGTATGAATAACAATTAGCAGGTAGGTGCGGGTCTATAAGGAGGCTTGTTGTACATTAATGATTCAGTGCTTATTAGCGTGGGATCGCTGTCACACACTTTCAGTCGACTTAATTAACTGACAAAGTACACGGAGTAGGGCACGGTGCAGCAGATTTTGAGCTATTAATCACGGAAAACACCAACGTGGACGTGCATACGTGCTCCTGTCACGTGATTTTTACATTAATACATGGCTTGGCTACAGATCTATTATAAGAGCGCTTGTTGAACAGTTAACGATCAGCAGATGGATCGGTTTAATTATAAGTGTTAAGGTAATTCCATATGCAAAGTCGTGTAGGTTACAGTCACAGACCGGGCGAGCATTGCATCGTGTCACTACATGTACTGTTGAGCCATGTTCTCCTCGATCGAGCAACGTATGGCATCACATCCCCTGAATCTCTGTTCTCACACGGGTTAATCATATGAACAAAAATTCATCAGCAATTAATATTGTACTTAGTATTTATCCATTATCCAAATCCTGTTGTTGGTCCGCTCGCTTTTGCACCACAAACATGTATTATGTCTGGAAGCAGACTGAGATAGAGAGAGTCTCGCTCTGGTTGTTTGGTCTAAGCCAGCAGGGTTCAACTTTTTTAATAATCCCAATTTTCAGTATGAAAAAGATGAAATGTCATGGAAACAGTGCGCACGTACATTTTCTCCTGCTTTGTAACAACTCTTAAAAGCTTTAGATGCTGTCCTGCTCGCAATCATCGTGGTCAATGATACTAAAAGCCCCGTTTTAAAGAGAGAAAGACACATCCATGTGTCCACCGTCTGTGTGTGTGTGTGTGTGTGTGTGTGTGTGTCTGTGTAACGAAGATAGGGAGCTTCATTAATACTGGTCATTAACGGGCCCTCAGGGCTGAGCCAGCAAGAACACACCACTGGACCAAATGAGACACCAAATGGAAACTCTCTCTCTTTCCTTTACTATTGTAATGTCTCTCTCCCTCTCACTCCCCATCTGCCCATTTATCTCTGTCCTTCTCACTGCACTTTTTTCTCCATCTCGTCAGTTGTTTTTTTTCTTTCCCCATGCAAGATGGAGTTAGCAGGGAGACGAGGGGAAGGGGGAGGTGAGAGGACGGGATGGAAGAGGAGAGAGGAACTGATAAGAGAAAAAGCAAAACATAGAGGGTAAAAACATTTAAAGCACAGCAGGGATGTAAAGAATCACATCAAAACAAAATAAAACTGATTAAATATTTAGTCGGGAGTGTTTGACAGGCAGAGCACAGAGATGATGATGGTATTTTCCTTAGCTGTTTGTTTCAGTGCATTTATTTTAAGTTCTTACATGCTGCCACTTCTATTTAGCTCATCTCGTGTCACATTAATTAGCTTACAGTGTCAAAATTGATTATGATTGGCTGGTGATAATGTTTTGAGGTTAATTAATCCTTTTCATGTTTAAAAGATCCCATCCTTACATCTCTGACATCGCTTTTGCAGAAAAAAAAGTATAATATAATAACCACATTCAAAATATTTTAAATGGCGCCTACTCCTTCTCTCTCATTAGACGTATATGAATATGCAATGATTTTAATTTCACAGGTTTAACTGCTAGGAAAAAAGTGTACTTCCACTGGATAATTCAAGTTATAGGTGCTAACTGGAACCAAAAATGGTTCTTCGGAGTGATGCCATGGAATAACCATTTTTAGTTCCACAAAGAACCTTTTAGCAAGAAAATGGTTCTTTGAAGAACCAATCCTGCAAACGGTTCTTTAAAGAACCTCCAAAGGTGCGTCAAAGAACCATCAAAAAATGGTTCCTTTAGGCACCATAAATGGTGCTCCAAAGAACTTTAGCAGAAATAGGTTCTTTAAGGAACCATTTTCAAGAAAGTTCTTTGTGGACCCAACTGGTTCAGTAAAAAACCTATTTTAAATGGTTCTTCAGTAATTTTTCAGAATAAATGGGTCTTTGAGCATTTTAAATCAAATCATTATGGGCACGTTGAAAAACAAGTAGTTGTTGGCCAGTTTGTAGTGACATTCTTTTTTATTTCATAAAAAATATTATTATTGCCAGCTATTAAGACACATTATATATTCTGTGCAAAACATGAACATTGCAGGGTTTCAAGTTAAAAGACTGTAAAACCTTTGAAACTACACAAACGAAACAGCCTCCTGCACACAATCCACTGTCCAGACAGTTATTTTAGTCAATAGTTGTCTCAGCAATCAGACACAACAACCTTTATATAACTAACATTACTGTCTACAACAAGCAAGAAAATACCTTTTAAAATTCTTTTTATATATTCAAATCTTAAAACTTGAAAGAACAAGCCATCAAGAAAAGAGACAAAACTGCCAGACATGTTGAAGTGTCCAAAAGAACAATGATGCAGGACCTCAAAGGGTCGGATCAAGAACCTGTTTTTAGTATCTTTCAGGGAGTACAAACCCCGACTGCAAATAACTCCTTTAGTGCTTTAGTACTTTAAAGAACCACATAAAGTACCGTATTTCACCAATTAATCGCCGGGCCGCAAATAGCCGCCTGGTTCTTTTAAACGCCTGGGGTCAGCACCCTTTTTGCGTATTAAACGCCCATCCGAATAACCGCCGGGGTGATTATTTGCATTATTTTTGCAGAAGTAAACAGTTGGCACTTCCGTTTTCTGTCAAAATAAGAGAAGTAGCTAACAGTGTACCGTAATCTTAGATGACCAACTAACTCTTATTTTGACAAAAAATGGAAGTGTCAGAGAGAACGACTCGCAGCGTGCAAGTTTAACGCCCCACCTTCACACACGGGAGGACAGGTCAACACGGAGGAGAACAGACAGCAAATGGACATAAATGATAACGTAAGAAGGAAGAAAAATAAAAAGTATGACGCTACGTTTAAGCTTGGAGTTGTGAAATACAACTGTCATCACAATTATGACCTGGTGCAGGTCTGTGTAAAAATAAATAAAGGCCTGCAGCGAATAGCCGCCTGGTTCTTTTAAACGCCTGGGGTCAAAGCTGATTTTGCGTATTAAACGCCCGGGCTATTAATTGGGGAAATACGGTATGTGAAGAACCATTCCCTATATAAAAAGGTTCTTCAGTTGGTGAGGGTTCTTTAAAGAACCAGAGAGCCTTTTGAAGAACCATTTAAGAACCATTATTTTTCTGTGAGTGGTCAGCCAGCCTCTTAAAAATCAGATTTCCAGTGACCACAGAGAAAATGTACCCTCTGAGCCCAAGGTGAAAACAGCTCCTCGACTCTGCACATACATCATTCTACACTGTGAAGTTCAAACATTCAGGAACGTGAGGAAAAAACACCATTTTTGCCCGGAGGGTGACTTTAATCATATATGACTCAGCAGAACAACCAGCATTTGCTGAATATTAAGTGATATTCACTCCCAGTGATGTTGGTTAGAACATCACAAGGGACAAAATGTTCTCACGCTGATTTAAACAGTACGAAGGCTTTTTTCAGTCGTTTCCGTGAAACACAGCAATGACTGTGTGTCGAGTGTGTCGCAAGGAATTAAGTCGTTTCATGATTTTACATTTAGTTTGATCATTATTATAATTATTTATTATTTTACAGAGCTGGAATACAGCTGTGAGAAGTGCAGGGGTTTGATTTTTGAGGGGGTAAATGGCAACAGGGACTAAACATATCCGCTAACACACCAGGCTAATGTCAGACCATCAGTGAGCATCCTACACCGTTGGCACTAGTTGGTCGAATCGTTGGCGGAGCTGGTCGATGGGTGAAATCACTCTGATTGGCTTTTTTAGCCAATAAGGCTGCCAGATGGCCGACCGCAGTTCGACCGACACCACTGGGTAATTTGAAGGACTCCTGGGGTGTCTCCAGGCGGTTTTTTTTTTGTGGGCTACTTTTCACAGGAACACCATCTCCATCTGTGATTGTGGTGAGGAAACCAGTTCTTTTAAGCCAAACCATGTTTTTCAAACCATAACCGAGTGGTTTTTGTGCACAAACCTGAGCTGAGCATGACCACAGCTTTAAGACAAGAGATCAACATAAAGACTTGGTCCAAAACTGGGACACAGAAAGAAAACTACATTTTAGGAACTTTAGGAATTTGAATTCTCCATGTCTACACACTACACACTGTCCCTGTCTTGTCGTATCCCTTCGTTAGCTGCTGCAGTGTTTCCAAGAGGAAAAGTTTCATTTGAACTTTCGTGTTTGCTGGCGGAGAGATAGCAGGGGGTCGAGGCACGGGTCTGGTCTTTGGAGGCAGGAAGGAGGAAAAGAAAAGGGAGAGGAGATGGGAGTCTGAGATGACAGGACGGAGGGAAGGCTTTGGTCCTCACGAGGGCAGAAGACAGACGGGAGTGGGGAATAAACAGAGGAAGATGATAGAGGAGGGCCCGGCCTGTGGGGAGTAGTGTAATCTGAAAGCAAGAGACCAGCTGCAGGAAGGGCCAGCTGATGAAATCTGACAGAAAGAAGGGGGAAGAAGGAAAGACGAGTGAGAGGAATGGAGGAAGACCATTAAGAGTTGGTGATGGATCATTAAAAAAGGCATGTTTGGGTGTTTTTTCTTTCCCGCTCTCTGATGTAGATTTGCCTGCGTTCTCTAAGGAAAGTGTTTTCTTTGCGCATTTCCTCCTCTTGATGCCGACACACACACACACACACACACACACACACACACACACACACACACTCTGTTTGCTCCTCTCTCTTACAATTTATTTCCTTTTTCCAACCAGCAGGAAAATGGCGGTGAAGGGTTATGGGTCTTTTTATACCCCGTGGCAACGCTGAGAGGGATGATTTCTGCTCCTCTAAAGATTGCTTCAGACTACAAGAACTGTTCAAACCACATGTTGCGAGAGGCTGCTCAGGCTTAGAGACGTCAGGAAATTGGAGTTGTGAAGCGGTAAGCACAAGACGATGGAGTGGAAACGGAGGACACTACCTCATTCACGAGTACCTTGAAATGTTTAAATCACATACGAACGTTCACTGTTTTTTTCCTTCCTTTTCTCTCTATACTAATTTAGAGAACAATCCTCATTGTATATATTGCAAATGTTTCAAACGATGTCCAAACCAAGAAAAATATCTGATTCTATTCAAGGTAACAGTACTTTTTTGTTTGGTCTCCAATCAGTATAACATCCGAGAGAGAGTCAGCCAACAAGACTCAACATAACAAGAGCAAAACTTTAAATCATTACCTCATCTGGAGACATTGCTGCCTGAGTCACGTAGATAGATTTTCCTCATCATTTCCTCACCTACTTATGTCTTGTTTTTTCTGATTGGGAGACGTCTAGCAGCAGAAATTACACTCTGTGCATTTAACATAAACTTCCCTCCGGCTATTATCACAAGTCAACACTGGAGAAACTCAACATCCAAGAATACCAAGTGTAGATTTTTTTTTTAATAATAAGTTAAAATGTCTCATTGCACTTAATATAAGACACAACCACATAGAAATGGACTCACAGTCGGCAGGATGAAATGTCAGCAGTAAATGTTTCTGCAAACAACGAACACTTTCACATTGTTTCACGTCAGCCTGCTGACATTTCGACAAAAACATGTCAACTACGTTCACATTAAGTGTTTGTGACTCAAGTTTTATGTCTGGAGGTGGAGAGGATGGTGGTGGGGTTCCATAAAACAAGGCGGACAAGCCAGTGATCGCAGTGCGAGACAGGGTTTCAACTTTTGTAAAGGTGACGCCCCGTTTCGTGGAGACAAGAGCAGATATTTTTGTCAGGATGCTGGGGACATCTCAAGCCTCGTTTGTGACATTTTAAGCCAAAACTTGATTATTTTTGTTCCTGCTAACCCTTTTGTGCCTAAAACCTAACCACACCATAAGCACAGCATTGTCAAAAAATAAAATTGAGCCTAAAGAAATGTAGCATGTAACATTTATTGTAGCGACCGGGTTGAGGGACTTTTCTTTTCTTTTGCTCCATTAGAATTTTTTTTTACTTTATACAAGCAAGAAACACCATGAATCATTTATTGTTTTGCTTTTTTTGAAGTGAACATTTTCTGAAATGATCAACAGGTTTAATAAACTGTGTAAAAGTCAAGCCATGTGACCTGTAGCCTTTATTGTATATGGATGTTTTCATCAAGCGTCGCTGCATTTATGAATGTTTGGAGAGGTTAGGGTTTGCACAATCCAATACATGCAATATTGCAGCACGTATTTAAATGTCAGCTGTGGAACTTCGGGTTGCCAGCTGTACGGATTTAAGCAAATTCATATACATGTAAGTGAGCGCGTGATGCGATGTGGAAGGTTACGGAGCTTCAGTTGCTTACTTTGTCTGCCGTTTTGTTGTGAGCCACAGAACCTTGTTAGAGAACAAACATCTTCAGAACTCAAAGTTTTCTCCAACCCTCCATCTGCCACACAGTCTGCAGGTCAGCCTGGCAGACAGTGAGGCTGTTCAGCACCGGGAGATAATCACACACACACACACACACACACACACACACATGTCTACACACACATCCACGCACACCAATAATCCAGTGTTTGTTATGTTGTAGGTGATAGGCTGCGCCTGGTGGAGCCCAGAGACTCGCAGTTCATATTAGATCTGGATGGCTGATCTTCCCCACCAATTTACTGGACATCTATCTCTCTCTCTCTCTCTCTCTCTCTCTCTCTCATCCCCCTGTTCCGGCCTCTATCTCTGTCCATCTCTATAAACCTTTATCCCCGTCTCCCTCTGTCCACATATCTTTTTACCATGCCTGTTTCCATCCCTCTCATCCAAGCGGACAGCCACATGCGGGAGGCGGACAAATCTCAGCACGACCGGTCAGGCAGAGAAACAGCGAGGTACGACACCGTGATGCAGTTAAGTTTATATTTTGAAACAATAAACATATTTACAGCACGTCCGCCTCGATCACATGTCGAGCTCAGAGAGAGGAATCACATGAGAAGGTCAGTAAAAGCAGCGTATGCTGAAAGGCTTTCGTTCCCGGTGATTTCATTTCTTGCTAATTTGATACCAGGTAATTACATTTATGAGTGGACCGTGTCTCCAGGTTCATAAACCGAGACGACTAATGATGGTAAATGTTCAGTAATCCCATAAAACTAACATTGACTGGGCCATGTATTAATTTTGAGCCACAGGGGGTTTCACGATATATATTAATTCATGAATTAGATGATGATGAGTCATGGATTAGTTATGCACTAATCAGGCGGGAGCTGTGTACCCTCATTACTGAATGTAACCAGCCATTTTCTTAATGAGCCGCATATGATAACTCGAGCTGAGTAAAGATCGTTCTGCGTCCAACTGGGTCGATTACAACCTTTATAATGTTTGCTTTGTCTTGTTTTCCACCAAAAGTAAGCACTGTAACATCACGCTTTTTCTACCTAAGCTCCCATTTTCAATATATTGTTTCTTTGCGTTCACAGATTACTTTATCTGGCGTAACAACTCAGCTCCCAGTGAGAACCTGTGAACTTAATTCATGTCCTGGAGTGAAGAATGCATTTAACTGTTGCTCACATAAGGAGGGGAAGTGTTCAGATCAGGTTGTGAAGCTAAATGTCGTTATGAGCCTTCATAGTATCGATGTGGTGAGCCATTCATGACAAGTCCCAGATGCTACGTCAGCTGTGTTTCATTAAAACCCCCTTTGACGCAGAACAAAAGACCCCACTAACATCTGTCTTTCAGTGCAATCAGCGTTCATTCCAAGAACAAATGACCCAGCAGCAGTCATGGGTATGGAAACATCACACCCAGCATCGCCCGCTTTCTGATGCAACGCTATGAAACATGTTGGAGTTCCCCAAATTGGTGCGTGAACTGGTACTTCACTTTCACCTGTCTTGGCTCAAGCAGCGGTCAAACATCGGTCAGTTGGCGCCGAGTTGGATAAAGAGATTGAAGGAAAAGATCTAAAAAAGCCTACCCTCCGCAGCGGAGATGCTACAAGCATCCTTGCCACTGGTTCCGGGTTCAGGTTCAGTACTGGTAGGTTGGGTGACGGCAATTTGGAGATGCGACGCAGTATTTTTGCCTGGTTTTCCCTCTTGGGGTGACATACGTTCATGTCGGTGAACGTCTTCAGCTACTGTCAATCAAACCAGATCCTCTTCTTTGCTGTGAGTGTAAGCAGGGATAGGCCAAACCCTTCGTAGAGACATATAAGATGCACGCTTTGTCCCTTTCTTTGCTGCCCCCCCAAATTGAATGGTAGGGGAAACACTAACGTATGCTGTCTAATATGTTTCATCTAATGCCGGCTCCAGAAAGAGGTCAGTAGTTTCAAGCCGTTGCAGTCTGATATTCATTTCATCAGAATATAGATATCAACTAGATGCAGACTGACTCATCTTGCCGACGTGAGAGTTTAAGATGCTGCAGTTCTTTAGCACGAATCATTCCTGACACATAACTGCAGAGTGTGCATACAGAAATGAAGAAGTTGAAAGTGCTGGTGGTGGAGAACGATCAGGTCCTGACTAAGACAGCGTGAGAACAGTGAATATTTAATCATCATCCTAAACATTAAACCTCCTGAGTACTGAACAGATCTTCTACTGTAAGATCATTCCTCAGTTTGAAAAGTGAAATGCAGAATGATCATGAACAGGGTGTGTCCAGTCCAGTCCAGCGATACTGGGCAAAGACAATGACCTAATTTCTCAAATGGTACGTGATCAGCTGTTGTTGGCTTACATCATTACATACATAATTTCAGCTGCTACCCAACTTTCCCCACACGCGGCCACATTTTTATTTTTTTCTGATCGTGGGAAATGAAAACACTTCCATCATGCTCGCTCACAGATTGCTCATGGTGTGATCACACAGTCACATTGAAGGCTTCATCAGCAAGCTGCCTCACCCGTGATCCCATTAGCTGGAGCCGCGAAAGCAGCTGAGTCAAGTTGCTAATCTAGGATGAATATGGCGGTGTTTAATGCAAAAACCCACCAGAAGCACATGAAATATCACCGCTCATTTGCCAGAATCAACAGAGATTTTGGAGCCTGTGTGTTTCGCCAGTAAGCATTTTGTAGCATGCATTATTCAAATAAGCAGCCCACCAGTTTCTTCTATTTTGCCCCGAGAGGGATTGATACTCTTTGATACTCTGGGTAATTATGGCACATTCTAGTGATGTTTTATTCTTGTTGTGTTAAAATGTATCCCTGCATCGCTGGTCGATTTTTGCATGCTGCACTGCGTCTTCGAATTTTTACCCCGACAGAGTAAACCGCTGCATCTTTCACCCAAAGGTCAAAACTGAAAATGGACACCAGTGGGTCTCGGCACAACAAAATAACGCAATGCATGTTTCATGAATCTTGTCTCTCAAGATAACATGCTACACTTCTCTTCCACTGTGTGGGTCAGCGGCTGGAAAATGTTGAGAATCTGTTCTCTGGTGACCTTTTTCTCCAGTTACATGTCATACTCAGTTTTAATAAAAGTGCCAGATCATACTGTGAAAGCATAAATATTTAATACGTGTGCACTCACTGTGTTATGACCGTGTCGTCTGCTCGAGTGTCTGTGCCCTACTTGTTTTCACAATCAGCTTGTCAGTGGTGGGCAGTGTAACTGGGTCAAGAGGTCCAAGCACTCTAGAAGCTTTCATACGTTTGTCTCTTTGTCCTTCTGCTCTTGAAGGTCTCTATACATTCATACAAGTACCCTTGTTATTTCCATTATTTCTTTCTTAGATTAGAGCATAAATTAAGCTCAACATCTGTCCTTGAGCGTCATTGTTTACAGAATGAGCCCCTTGAGATGCATTATGTTGTTGTCGAGAGCATCCTAGCATGTTTTCTATGATGGTCGTGACCGAGTGGTGCTTTCATAAGAAGTAAGGCTTTTACAGGCTTTGGTATCATGGAGCCTGATGATCCCTGTAACAGTAGGTCACAGTATGCCGGTGGTTCTCAAACTAGGGGGGCAGGCCCACCTGGGGAGGCGTGTTTGGGTCTGTTTCCACTGTGAAGCGATCTCAATTCTGATGCCGGTGCTAGGAACAGGATGTGGCTGCAACTCCCTCGCAAAATAGTGGCGCTGGCATTAAAATGGTGAAATCCAGGCATTGAACCAAGCAGGCCTGCCTTAATGCACATGCACGGACCAAACCTTTCCAAAACTTGCCATTTTCAGCGTGTCGGTTGCTAGCTTGGAGGTTGTTGGTGTTTAACATAGCAATAGAGTGTTAAATAGTAAAAGAAGAACAGATTGCTGATTAAAATAGTCTGTCAATGGAAGGCTGACACCAATAACACCTTGTGAGTCAGACTACTAGCAGTTACCGTTTTTATTCTGGGCAATAAGCCACCAATTTGCCGTCCTTTTGGTGGCTAGCTCCACGGATTTAGACAGAAGGCGGCAAATTGGTGGTCTGTTTTGGTCCGCCAATGTTGCGCCTCGGAGGGAAACGTTACACTTATTTGTGCCTCCATTGCTGTGTAAATCCGAGATGGGCGGAGGTGTGGATGATGTGCACTGCTGTGCACCCACAGCCGGGAGTTTTAAAACCAGGAAACAGCTGATCCCAGCAGTCAGTTCGTCACTTGATCCACGAAGATGAGCAGCTGGAAAGCCGCTGAGATCCGGGAGATGCTAGCGTCTCCTCGCTCTCTGTAGCTGTCTTGGTTGTCCGCTTGTTGTTGTAGCGGCGAGCTAATAGCGGTCGCTACTTTCAAATTAAAAGCCCCCCGCTAAGAACCCAGTTCTAAACTCCGATGGGGTGCAATGTAAAGCTCTTATTTTTAAGGGTTTCGAAAAGGAGGAATATTACACCTCCCTTTTAGGTAGACAAGGCGCCACATTGCAGCCTTTACCTTGCTGGAAAAATGTGCCACCATTTCTATCTAAAAGGGGCTAGTAGCAGTGAGCTAAGGGATAACAGTTAGTTGGTAGACTATAGTTAACGATGAATAAAAAATATATCCATCTCAGTCAGAAAATAGATTACAAGATCCGCTGATTATAATTCAGGGAGAGATTTGAGAGGAACTAACACATCTAAAGTCTTAAAGATGCTGCGGGTTGTTTCATTTATTCTTATGATACTCACACTAGTTCCGTCGAGCATTGTGAGTATCGCCCATAATTGTTTCTACAGCAACCTCCCCAGGACACTGGACTGGCAGAAATGAAATATCACATTCATAATCATGTTTTCATTAGTGTTTAATCATCTGACATTCAGAATTGTTCTGTGTTTGTGACCTCAGAATAATTTGTTTATATCTACAGAGAGCAGGTCCTCCATGTCCACCATGTTGCACCGCCATGTTAGCCCAAAACGGATAAACCAACACGAGGTCAGCCACGATAGTATCCCATACTTTTGTATGATTTCAGAATAAATGCAGCTCTTCATCTCATTAAAAGCACTGCTCTTTCATGTGAAGAAGCTCTTATTAGTATAAATCCACTGCTACCAAAGTCAGCTGACAACCATCTGTGTGATGTCAGTCGTACAGGATCGTCACTGTTGGGTTTAGCGGAGCCTGATAACTCAAACACAGCCCGACTGTGACAGGCTGTCAGGCCTCTGGCAGTATCAGTCCCACACTGGCGGAACGACACAACAATATGAACAACAATTTATCAAACGCCGCCACGGCACAGATATTTTATTTACATTTACAGCTTTGTCTTCCCTTCCCACCACCTGTTTTCTACATGTTTTCCCCCCAACCTCGCTCAACAGATTGAGTAGTTAAACTTTCTGCACGCCAGATGTTAAACTGCCGGCTGACAGTGCCCTAAAAAATAAATGTTAGAAGCCGTAGACCTATTACTCCGTTAAGATCCGATATATGCCTCACGCACGGTGTGACACATCATTTCTTTTAACGAGTGACCTTTGACTGACACATTTAAATCTGTAAATATGTGGATGCAGAAGCACCGTCTCCATTGACCGCCACCGCTCTCTGTCTCTGCCGCAGACGTGCCAAAGCCTCCAGCTCTCTCTAATTATTCTGCTAAGGTGCTAAGTGTGATTTGTCATTTTACAGATGCAGCATTCTCGCCTTAAGGACTGAAAAGTGCCTACATAAGTTCTCACACAGGACACCCGAACACACACACACACATAACACACATCTCCATCATCCCCGGCCTCCACACGTCGTGCCGAGGGGAGTCTAGCCGGGTGTCTTGACTGTCTGTGTACAAGCACGAACACACACACACACACACAGACACACACACACACACACTTGATCTCTCTCTCTCTCTAGGGCAACCATGACAAGAAAAGTCTGCTGCTTGTTAGATGGATGGCAGTGACCCTGAAGGAGGAGGAGGATGAGGAGGAGGCAACTCATGGAAAGCAAGAGAAAGTGAGACTGCACAGCACGAGAGAAATGAAAAGTGAAGAGACGGCACATAAAATACAGTAAAAAGACAGAGAGAGCTGATGAAGTTTACCATTTTCAATCTGAGAACAAGATCGGGGGAATCAGAGTGGGAGAGAGAGAGAGAGGATATAATGCACTGCCATCCATAAATGTATGATTGTCAGGGCGACTTTTCAGCAACTCAGATCACCACCTCTTTCTGTACTTCAGCACCTCGCGGGCCACAAACAAATAAAAAAAAGTGGCTGACTTCAGCAGCATCCTGCGGAGATTATTTTCAAACACCTGAATATGAAATAGGGCACAACCCCACATACAGTACCTCTGCAGAACTTTGCATTTTGCGAAGTTGTGACTTTGCGTTCTGGTGAAAACTCACTGAAAGACTTTATTAAAAGTGTGAATAGTCATATTTCAGTTTGTGCTTTTGACTGCTGCGTTTAGTCGGAGCGGGAGATGAGTTTGGTGAGTTTTGTTTTTTAATTTATTGACACGAATGCTCTAGATGCTTTGAAGCTGTTGCCATGGTGATTGAGGTTCAATTCTGCATTGGCAAGCTTCAATATTTGTGTGAATGTAAGTGTGTGGGAACAACAACTGTCCAACTTTGCTGTGGTTGAAGAGTTTTGACAAGGCGTCTTTCTGGAACATCCATTTTGCTCTTTTCAAAAATGGCAAAGTGTTTTGGCGTTTGTGTCACCTTCTCTCTGAGCTGCACTTCAGTGAATCAAAACAATGGGAGAAAAAAAAATTTCTGATGCACCACAAAAACCCTTTTTCAAATATTTTTGCCCTTGAAGACTAGAATGACATAAAATAAATGGGAGATTACGGGTAAACATGAATCATAGTGGACTTTACAGAGTTTAAAGGAACAGTTTTTTATTCAATCATAATCTACTCGCCCCCATGTCGATGGAAAGTCCGGTGAATATTTGTGCGCCACAATTTGTGTTCTCCTGAACAACTGAACGATTTCTGAGTCTTCACTGTAGCTGCTAAGCTAAAAGCAGCATCACGCACCCTGTCTGAAGAGGGTGCACGAGCTTGACTGCACGACACGGTTTCAATTAACGTCTTTTTGAATCAATTTGGAATCTCTGGGCTTCTGAGGACTTAATTTATGCCAAACAAGCTGTATGGAGCCATCTTAGGTTTGTCGTTGTTGTAGTTTCTTCCACGTTTTCACAAAACTTAATTTATTGGCGTACTGCTCCTTTAACTGAGTTCACCCACACGTTTAAATTAAGTCTCGAATTTGTTATTTCATACCCGCCTGCTGTCAGTGTGAATTCCGAGAATTTAATATGCCATCCTGTGGGTTTTTATATTTAACAATTGATTGACAGGCAGCCTAATTAGCATCAAGTGCTTGAAATGCTGCCATCCTGTCCTGTTTTTTAAAAAAAACAGCATGATTTAGGAGGATAGAAGATCCGTGTAACCGCATATATCACACACATATATATTTAAAGGTGAGTAAACAGTATTTACATCTGTTTAGCCTCCACTACACGTCAGCTTAAACACTGTTATTGATTTAATTGTAATGTACACTGGAGTTAATACTTAGGTTCACCGTAATGTTTACGGTGGGATACCACAGAATGCACATGAGACGAGAGGGAGGCGGTGGAATGATTAGCAGATCAGATGAGCTAGAGGAAAAGAAGAAGGAAAGCGAGAGCACTCCGGGAGAATTATAATGTTGAAATGAATTAATGCCTGGCTGGATGAATGAATCACCAACCCGTCAGAGAGAAGGGGGAACGGATGAGGAAAATAAGGACGAGAAAAAAGGAGGAGGAGAAAAGATGAGAGACAATAAAGTAAGAAGGAGAGAGGTGAGGAAATAAAGGGAAGAGGAGGAGGTGTGAGAGACGAGGGTAGAGGGAGTGACGAGAGGGAGAATTAAAAGAAAACATTCACAAAAAGGCCAAAAAGTGAGATTGAATCCAATCGTGTAACTGGAAAATATGTTTAAATAATCAGCAGACATCCGTGAAAGAAGTCTCTTTGCCCTTGGAATTCGTCTCACCTGCGTGCAAGATGTTTTTATCCTGGTAGGTAAAATCTACTCTTTGTCAACTGTGTTTAGGTTTTATTGTAATTGACACATCATCAGTCGCCACCATGAATACAGAGTGGCAGCGCTGACTCTACTTTATCTGTTAGGATATCGTGCTTGATTGCTTTGACATTTCCTCTTTTGCAATTCATTTTCTCCGTCCTGACACGGACTCCCATTGGCATCGGTTGTTGCCAGAATCACTGTCAGGTTTCATCTTTACAGGTTCTTTGACTAAACTCCCACTACATGAAACCCAACAAGATGATGGCTCCTGTCAACGAAACAGCCAAGAACTGCAGAAGAAAGACTGTTGTCCGAGGCACGGGATAGAAGGCTTTCTTTGGGGAACTATGGTGATGAATAACATGGCTTAAAGTCGAGTCAAAGCTAGTTGGAAAGTGTGATGGCTGTAGAAAAATCACAGCCATTTATATGCATATAAATTGGCTCTATAAACCTCGTTTTAACTGTTTGCCACCAGGCAGGATTTTCATTTAAGGGAAGGACATTTTACGGCGCAAAGTGTCTGCCATTGTTCAACCAAAACAGGAAGAGGCATGGCTTTGCCTGGTTGCTATCCCAAGGTAGTGCTGGAACAACTGTTCATACCGTCAACATGTTCTCGCTTCCGACTCGTCAAATTCAGCAGGTGATCAGTGACCTTCAGCTTTAAATATGATACTGTATGTTCCCCTCTAGTGCCAGTTTTGCATGTGAAGGGCTGCACAGTCCAGTTAGCACTTAAAGGTTATACACAATGCCTGGTTGGACAAAATAATGTATGTTAAAACTTTTGGATTGTTATCAACATTGTCAAACGGTCATGGTTTAGTTGAGGTTAGGCACAAAAAGTACTTGGTTAGGTTTAGGAAAAGATTATACTTTGGGTTGAAATGACTTCACTTAGTCTTGTAGTTAAGTTACTTAAGTGACGTAACTCATGTAACAAATGTGTTGATTGTAATGTTGTCACTTAAATAACATACAAGACATCCGTTATATGTTCTTATGTTACATAAATTGACAACAAATCCCTTGTGACTCTTGGTCACAAATGGAACGTGACCTCTGGTGTCTGGAGAAAGTTTCCCTTCAAGAAGTTAAAATCAGACGCATAGGACCACTGACCAGGCTGCTGTATTTGACGGGCTGGGGGTGAGAACAGGTCGATACTGCAAAAGAAAAAAGAACTATTCAATTACATTTAATGCCACCAAATATTACTTACGGTTTAAGAGTGCAAAAACAGGCACTATAAATGATATGTGATCATCTGTGCTTTTAGAAAATATTGAAAAATGTCTTCAAGGTGAAAGGAGGCAGACGAGGACACAGACAGGGAGGAAAGGGACAGTTGTCTCTCGAGATCTCCAAAATGCCATCAGACATCATAAATCTGAAATAAAGCGAGAAAGTAAAAAGTGACATCCTTTTTTATTTTTCGCTTTTGGGAAAACCAAAGGATTGGGAGAAGTTTTACATGACTGCAGCGTTGAAAATCTCCCTCCAGCCCCCAAAATGTTGAGACTGAGGATCTGAGATAAGCATGGAGCCCTGTTTTGACCTCTGATAGATAACAGCACAAAGCGAAACAGACGATATCAAGCAATGCACCTGAGACAGAGACATGGAAACAGAGAGGAAATCAAGAGGCGGGGAAGAGGAAAAGCTGAGGACGAAAAGGAGAGTCTGGGATGTAACGAAAGGTCACCTGTGTGACAACGTGAAGTAAATGAAAAGAGACAATGTAAAGTGGTAAAGGGGGAAGGAGTCAGGAGATCGAGGACCATGGAAATGAAAGAAAATGAAAGGGGAAAGAAAAGATGACTAGTGTGACGAGAGGAGGAATCAGAGAGATCTGAGAGAGGTCTGTTCAGTCCACGGGGTAAACGCCCGGCTTGTGTCACATGTCTTTGGCATTACAGCGATTTGGACGGTGACTCTGACAAGACAACATGGGATAAGCAAATAAACTGAGAGCAGACATGCCGAGGCTGCAGAGCCAGCAAGAGAAGAGAAAAACAAAAACTGAAGCAGAGGAGGGGGTGAGAACGATACAAAAATCTGAGAAGGAGCCGACAAAGGGATTGGAGAAATGGGGAGCAAGGAACAGAATGAAGCAAATTAAAACTATTGTGACAGTAAGTATTGGCAAAATTCCCTTGATGATGGCGCTAAATGAAATCACAGGGACCACCAAAATGATTGCAATTATCTTGTGTACTACGTGGATGTCGCTGGATTCAAGTACACAGCACAGGATGGAGGACACTCAAGCAGGCAGCGGGCAGTTAGGTGACTTTTAATGGAAGGCGTAGGCTGACAGGCTTGCATTAAGTAACAGGCAAATGAGTCCAACGCAGCAAAGTGAGCAGGCAGGTCAAAACACATCAATGCCTGTTTACGGCTCACGGAGAGTACTCCTGCTGAAATGCATAAAGCCTGCTGCTAGCGTAACACACCCAGAAGCTCAGACTGCACTGTCGCCGGTACAAGTTGCATTAAGGGTAATCTGGGCGGTTTTTACAAGGAAGAGAGTTGAGTGTTGGGTTTCTTTCCCAGGTCATCGAAAAACGATGCTTTGGGTTACAAGTTCGGGCCGCATACCAACCCAAAGCATTGGTATTTGATGACCTCGTATCTTTCTCCAGAAACCTTTAAGGTTCAACATTCTTCTTTCGTTCTACAGTTGGACAAGTTGTAGTTCCTTTCCTTTTATGATTGATTGTTGAGATGAGTTCAGGAGTCTCACAGAGGAAAGCAGCTGCTCCGCTATCTGGCGGTCAAGCAGCAGATACTTCTGAATCTTTTGCCAGATGGCAGCAGGGTGAGCAGACTGTGGCTGGAGTGGGTGTTGTCTTTTGGTATTCTCTGTGCAGACATCTTACTTCATCAACATCGGTAGATGACTTCCGATGATGTTACATTTGGTTTTAATCTGCTGTTGTAGAGCCTACCTGTCCATGTTCATGGACCATGTGATGTTTCCAGTCAGAATGCAATGGAGACATCTCTGGCTCCTCTGATCCCTTTTTGTTTAGTGCTATGATACATCTGCAGAGAAAGAACTATATTGCAAAACAAGAAAATGAATAAATTATTGAGTATGAGCACTGGCACCTCTAGTTTAGTCCTGCCAAGTAATTATGGAGGAGTACACATTAGCGTATATGGAGAAGGATTGTTATTATCAGTGTCTGAATAAATTAAATCCTGATGATTAAACAAGGTTTTACTGTATGTATGTGAGTGAGAAAAAGGAGAGTAGCAACAGGTTTGAGAAAATATTACTTTTACTCGCGTATGCCATCCCCTATAAACAAATTCCTGTTATAACTTGGGATCAAGTTTGACAAACTCTGATCTAGCACTTTGAGCATCAGTCGAACGCTCAGTTAGGTATATAAAATATATCATAAACGCAACAAAATGGCATTAAACTGGAGAAGCTGTGCTGTAAATAATGTGCAAGAAACGGAAAAGAACGGGGGAATAAGAGGAAACAGAAGTTATGCAGCCACGAAGCCATTAGATGTGCTTGTCAAGAGAGTTAAACTTTTGGTCTTTAATGAGACACAACACAAACAGTGAGTTTATAAAGTGTCACTTTACTTAGTGTTTCCTCTAACTGCCACAGACACACACACACACAAACAAGGCTTCTCCGACTGACTTGCCACAGTAACTGAAGCTGTCGGGGTCCCAGACACCAAACGAACCATAGATACTAAAACAACAGTCTGCTTAGATGATGATTCCCAAACTCAAGGGTTAGGAGCTACTGGAGCAGCGGCAAAAAACAAGATGAAAGTCCTCTGGGGGAGGCGAGAGAAGAGAGAGGAATGGAGACAAGGCAGGGGACAAATTAGAGAGTAGGAAAGAAAAACGAGGAGAGAGGACGGAGGAGGTGGTGGAAGAAAGTCAGGGAGGCGAGAGAAGAAGAGAAAGAGTAAGAAGGGTTGTTTTAAAGATGATGGCTGGGAGGGAAGGGTTGGGGAGGAGAGAGGGCGAGGTGATGGTCTTGTTTGGACAGTCACAAGTATACAAGGACGCTGTCTAGTGAGGCTTCAAAAATTATCTTGTACTGTGGTTCCACATGGGAGGCTATGAAAGGCCAGAGCTGCCATTAAATGACAGGGGAGACAACAAAAACAGACTTAACTTTGATAATAAATATAGGGAGGTGAGGTCTCTAAAGATATAGATGTCTCTGAATTGTATGATTTTGGCATTTCTTTTTTGCCGCAATTATTTTGAATTAGCCTTTATCCCACAAACTACGTTCAGAGCCAAGCATTAAATGTGATATTTTTTGACGAGGGACCACAGCACTTCAACATTTGTTGGCAATACTGGATATTCTAGGGAGGCCTCGGAGCCATGTCCGACATTGATTGTAGTGACAAATTATATTTTTAGCCAAAACTTGATCTTTTCCCATCCTGAACCAAGGGGTTTTTGTGCCTAAACCTAACCAGATCACAAGCACAGCATTACCCAACCCAGTTGAAGTAATAAATGTAGGTTAAGTAAGTTTCTTCAAAACCACAAGTACGTTCACTCTGTTTGTTTCTTTATGTTGCAACCTTTCGATTGTTTAGGTCCAACTTTCTATTTCTCTCTCGTCACAACACTGTGTTTATGCTCTGGTTGGGTGAAAGCAAACATCATGGTTTGGCTTAAGACACCTCTTTTGGTTGCCACAAACAAGGATGGAAATGTCCCCAAAACTCCCAAAATGTACAAAAATGTACTTCAAAACTCATTTTGTCTCAACATAATAAGACTACTTCATAATCTCCTGTCTTTCATCTTTCATTTCATGCTTGTCACATGTGTAAGCATCAGCTATAATCTCTGGTGTTGTTGGACGACCACCGGAGCTTGACTTCCATTTCCCTTTTTCTCCTTCTGCTGTTGTTTAAGCACTTGGTGGTGAGCCAGTCATATTTTCAGTCATGCTTCCCTTCCGTCCTGATAAGGCTGTTTGTTTTATATTGCCATGTTATATTGTTTAGTTTTGCTTGAGCATGTTGTTCAGGTTGTAACATTACATCGGGAGCCGCACTCGTTGTTACTGCTGTAATTGAGCAATTACAGATTATTTCTTTTTTTTTCCATTGTTCTAATTTGCAGCAGTAGGCTCATTTTCAATTGTTTTGTTTTTTTTTATCAGTGTCTCTCATTTGTCCCTGTTTTCACTCTGTTGCCTTTCATGTAGACAGTTTCAGTATAGAGGCGGGGTTTCTTTCTCTTTCTATTTCAGTATGATACGTACCCTTGCCCCGATGTGAACCCCTACTCATTTATATCTCTTTTGCACTTTCCCTCATTCACCCGCAGTCCGTCTGTCTGTCTCTAGTTCTTCCCTTTCCCAACCTCTTCATCCCCCTGCGACAGAGCAAACCCTTTAATAATATACAAGCTACTCCGTCTCTCCTGGCAATGGCGGCGGATTCCTACAGGATTCAATCATGGCAGCGCTAATGAGATTAGCATGGCTAATGCACACGGCTCTCCCTCCCTCCTAACTGCCTATACCTCCGTCCCAACAGGCTCTCCACGTGGGCAGGAGGGTACCCAGGATGCGTGGGTTGATTGCAGGGTGGCTGAACTGCAGCTGTCCGGTTTCACCTGGGTCTCGCCGCAAGGGGCCGGAGGAGGAGGGAACATCTCAGGTGAAGGGGCAACAAGAGCGAGCTGGCCAAGCGAGCAGAGCCTTCTGATGGAATTTGGCTCGTGACGAGCGTGTCTATGTGTGTGTGTGGTTGGATGCGTTGGGAGTGTTTGGCAGCCGTCCACAGCCCCTCCCTGTGTTGGACTAGCCATGGTAGAACCTGGCAGTCCAGACTGGCACAATAGAGAGGAAGATTGAGGGAAAAAAAAAGAAAATTGGCTGGATTGAGGGATGGTGGGATGAAGAGGTGATGAAAGAGATTAGCGCAACCTCCCGCAGGCTTGTTGTCGAGCACGGCCAATCAAGTCCTGGACCACGATTCTCCCAACAAAGGTTCTTAAAGCGAACGCACACAAAGTTAGCAGTTTGTACATTCAGCAGCTGCTTTTATTCTGCGTGACTCACTGCAACTGCAGCAGAAGATAAGCTTAAAATGATGCATCGCCGGCATCAGAAGCAGTCAGTGATGAATGCAGAAGTTGAACCAACACGCAGAGAAATTAACTCAAAGACAGATAGAAAAGCAGAGAGAGCACGAGTGGCGTGATTATGCTTAGTTATATCCTCTGTCCTTAAGTCGTGCAGAGGTCTAAAGCCAATTCCAATTAAGTGGATGCAATCCTTCACCGCTTTGATGGATTTGTTAGTCAAATTAGCTGATTTGTTAATCTATCAGTAAAGTGAAGATGCATTACCCAAAGGTCTCTAAGACTCCCATTCAACCTAAAGATATATCACTCAGAGGCTCCCGGCCATCCTTCAACGTTGTTCTATGACTCAGAGGTTCCTAATGCTATCATTCAAGTTGAGCAGCATTTCAATCCATTAAATCGACAATTAAAATTAAGACGCATTACTCAAAATGAGGGCGGAGTGCAAGACGGAGAAAACAGAGGCAAGAAAAGATCAGAAATCGGAGAGAAAGTGGCTCATTAAGAAAGTGTGCTGCAGAGATCGCATTAACGCACAGAAGCGTGTCCTGTATGTCCACACAGTCTGAGTCCTTATCAGTAAACTCCCCAAACACAGCGGCGGCATCAGACTTAGTTATCACCATGGTGATCAGGAAGATGTGAAGTGAACAGCAAGGCTTTGAGAGGTGGTCTTGACTTCACACTCACACATAAGCTAAGGCCCAATTCCTATACACCTCTCGCCCCTATCACTTAGCCCTGCTCCTTCCATTTTGAGCATTCACTTTAAGGGGCAGGGTGTCACATTTCATGCTGGGAAAGAGAGATAGGGCCAAGTGTTCGGGCTACATGGCCCTCCATTTAGCACTAACAACCAAGAGAACTCTGTATTGTATTCTGGTCCTTTTCTTTAAAACAAGCTTTTGCTTTGTAGCTTACGTTGCTATCGCTGCTTTGTCCATGACAATCCCACATTTTGACACAGTTCAACTAATTTCAAAGCCTAGCAGCGAAGTTGCTGCACTTGGTTAGCCTTTACAACTCCTTAAAGTTGGCCTTTACAGCCCTACTACTGGCCAGGTGATGTTCTCTTTTTTTATTTGATGGCTTGATTCATATTGCGAAGTTGTGAACGCATTACTAGCATCTGTGTTTTTCTGTCTCCATCACATAAATGGCAAATGGCATTGGGATAATACCACGATTGCCAGGGTAACGCAAGAGAAATCACCACAGCTGAAGACGGCAAAGTAGAATTGTCTGCTTATGTAGACGCCATCAACAACAAGTGATCACGGTCGATGGTCTTGAAGGGTTGTCCTGTTACATAGGAGGAGTTTTTGAGTGCAGAGATAAAATGGGTAGCAGTATAAATTGTAAATGGGATTGAACCTTACACTGTAACACTCACAAAGCCACCCAAGGCCACCCATGCACTCACCTTGACACGCTCGCACTTCCCAACCAAATTCTAACAGTTCCCCTACAGTCAATCGACATGCATTCAGGCTTGCTCCCTGAGTGTGACTCAGATAGACGAATGGCGATGTGCTGTGTGTGGCTCAAGGTGAACACTGAGTAAACTAACCTCTGCCTCCGGGAGGATAACCATTTAATCAAGTCACGACAGGATCACGCCAACATGCTGCATACTAAAAAGGATGGAGCGGATCGCACTCGTCTGCCCCGCAGTTCACACATGCACAGGCCGAGCCGCTCTATTAGCCATTTCTGACGAGGAAAATTGACTGATCAAGGTTTCTCCATGAAATTAATTTCTCCACAAGAAATGTCAGTGAGTTTATTGCCCACACCAGATGTCTTTGACACAAAATAGTCTCATCCAAGTTAATGAGACAGTAAATCTCGGCCTTAATCTGGATAATGACCAACATTATAAGGATACATGTTGTTATAATATTCATACGGTGCATTTTATCACCCAAAGGCCTCTCATACTATCCGATTGGAGGACTCCTCTCAAATCTGTTTTTGCTTGTTAATCTAAGAAATAACAAGCTAAACGCTCAAATTAAATGAAAAAAGTACGCACGAAAATCCAATTATATTGTGTTTTCTGACTCAAACAAGATATCATAAGCTATATAACGAATTGTCTGTTATGCAGAAAGTGAGGGATAGTAAAGGTATAGGAGTAATAAAAAGAAGTTTGTACAGAAAGCAGCATGAATGCAGGAGTTAAAAAATAGACTAATGTGCTTACCAGTGAGTTGGAACAAGCTCCACCGCGGGCTTCATTACAGTCGCTAGCTGAATAATGTGCTATGATTTCGGGTCTGCGGAGCGCACAATTTATCACAGAGACACCACGTTGGAAAGAAATTAGGCTGTGCATCTAAAGAAACACCTGGAGAATTCAGAGTGTCCTGCAGTTACTGTGAACACCACGGTCGAGAAGATGCCAAGTGCCAACACGAGGGGGGAATAAAAAAAGTGAATTCCTGTTGTGTCTAGTCTGTCCAAAGTGTGATGTTCAGCCAACATGTTTTAACATCCTCTTAAAATAAAGAGCCAGGGAAGGTTTTAGTCACAGCAATATTTCTAAGAGGCAGAGCTGCTCAGGCTGAAAAATCTCATTGACTGAGGTAAAACAGGCCCAGTTTTACAGCCAAATAAAGTTCAGAGCTGAGCTGTGTCAAGCATTAAGAGAGGTGGTAGCCAGTATTGTCAAACCCTCTGAGTACAAAGCTTAACTGAATGTTAACAAAACACGTCAAAAGATTCAACTGGGATTCCTTGTTGTAATGTTAAGAACAAGCTACTGTTGATTCCTCAGATCATAAGTTGTGATGTACACAGGGCTTACGATTACAGGGCTTACGATCAGCAACACAATTCTAGGTATTCAAGATACTCTAACAAACTGTTTGAAGGGGTGTGCATGAGACTGACATGCTAGCTGCTAGCTAACACTTACAGGGGCAGAAGTTAGCTTACTTTGGCAACAAGTAAAAAAACACCTTGGTTTGTATTCCATGTAGTCAAACTCCCCTTATAACATTTAATTACTTCTTAATGACGTGTCCAAATTGTAGAAAATGTAATCATGACAGTACGGTGAGTGTGACGGTACAAAGCATTTTACAGGGTAATAACACTTAATTTTGAATGACAAGCTCAAATTGAGTCGCTGTAGTTGAAGTCAAGAAAAAAATATTCATGACACAATTTTAATGGTCTTATGACAACCAATGAAAGTTTAACATAATGTGTCAACACATAAAGCTAACTAGTCTCTTTAAATTGACAGTTACGACTGCTTTGGCATGATTATGACAGCTTATGTTGTCTTGATTAATGTCAAGTTGTCATAATAAGGACATTAACAAGTTAGCCTTTTGCTCTAGTAACAGTGGCACATGCCTAACCCTAACCCATGAGCTAGTTTACAAACTTAAATTTCATGTAAAATGACAAACACATCTTGTATCTTATATTGTCTTGTGGTCAATGTAAAGGTGTCATAAAGAAGAAAATAAAAAAAAAATGTTAGTGTCGTGCACTACCCCCCTTTTACTACCTAGAAGGTACGTCCACGCCTTCAAATGAAGTGTTACCGAAAATACCAACAATGCAATTGTCGTCACCAGCCAACCAACAGTTCCCTTTTTGTTTAAACTGCCTGAAAGCCCATTAGGGACCCATTCTTTCATTTGTAGGACACAACCTCTCAAGTCTCACTTGATAGGTACCACTTGTCCTGCTTTCCATCACTCTCACGTTAAAACCAGAGTTTATAGGACAATGAACCGCACTTGAATCTAATTTGATTAATGTGAAGTATTTCAGCTTCAGTGGGAAAAACACCAGCCATTCTGTCGTTAAACCTTCAGAAGATTTTGCGTTCGGAGGAAAAAAAAGATGAAGCAGATGATCCGCATCAAGAGATTAACAATGAGAGTTTGAACGTGCAGTTGCCATACGGAAGAACATTTATCATTCCAAGTAATTAAGCTGCCTCCATCCTGACTGCCAGATGAGCTTAGATGTATGTTTGATCAGGTTTAGGTCCTTATTACACCACGCTGCTGGTTGCTGCCATGTTCTCAACAGAAAGCGAGACATATTTCAGGGTTTTGAGGAAACTCGAAATGTATCTCAGGGCTACACACCGGAGGAAGCCATCTTGATCGATGAACACCAAAACCTAATGAGACTGATCTGAGAGAAATATGTTCACAGTTTGTTGTCGGACATGGCTGAAAACAAAATGCTGGTTCTTTGTATCATTTAAATAAAAGATCAAACACTTTCCAAAGAAAACCCTAAAACAAATGTACAGCTACAATGGGGTCTGATATACACCTGCAGGAGTCTTTATCTGGGTGTTTTGAAGTTTTATAGACTTTTTACAGAAGTATTCATTAAATTCAAAGCAGACCGGGAGGCTTCTAGCAGATAAGCTGTCTGAGAAAGAAAGAGACATGCATAATGAATACAGCCACATCCAGCTCCTCTGAATATTAGTTAAATATGTTCTCAGATTGGAAGCTGCAGTTTTGTTTGAACTTCAATCCACGATGAAGGAAGAATTTTAAGATACATTGCAGCATAAAACATGAAAAAATAACATGATTAAAGCTAACAAATGTCATTTATTTAAGCAAACTTATGGTATGCTGTTTTTAACGGTTGGTATTGTTCTTATTGTTGTTGAACAATGCAAATTGTAAATATTCAGGACCTCAACCTCAAACAGCACAATTAAAGGGGAAAATTAGGTTTCTATGAATATAATTAGGAGCAGAGAGCCATGATTAAATTACAATCGTACACACAGAAAAAAAATATGTTAATAGAAGTGTCCTCCTCTCTTCTACATGACCTTTCAAATAACCATAACGAGCCGAAATGAGTGCCCGGATAGCAAAATTTAACAGACTCCCTCATTCGGCCCACATACTGTGTGGAATGATGGCACTTGGGCGGTCCACTCCTCGAAGCGAATAAACCAAAACTGATGGAGCCCACCAGAATAAAATGAGCTGTGGCCCATAGTTCTGGTTTATTTGGTCGACCGCACATGTGCCATCATTCCACGCGGTATGTGGGCCAGATGAACGTATCTGGTGTCGGCCAGATCTGGGTCGCAACAGTTTTGCTATCTGGGTGCGGATTGATTGATGGTTTAACCTTGTTCCACACTTTCAACTCAATGTGAGCAATTATGCATGGCCACATAATGGTTTCTGAGTAATTATCTGCATGTTGAACTTTGTTGAAAACCTCTGCAGATTGTTTCTTGTACTCAAAGATTTTTTCATGATCAGTCGACACATTTCAAATTCAAAGGCCACAAACCACAGGGTGACAGACAGATTGTCAACAAAACATAAGAGCAAAGGTGTCGGATGAATCTGAGATATACACAATTTGTCGCACATTGTGAGAGACTTGAGAAGATTTGTGTTAATCCAGGTGTAAAGAACACATATGCTGTGTATCCCAAATCCTTGCTGTTTGAAGAAGTAAAGCAAAAAGACACTTTGTCTGGTTGTTCAGGATGATAGATGCTTATATAAAATACTCAATTAGTTTGAGAAATCTGTGTTATAATTTCAGCTCGTCTATGACTT
This sequence comes from Lagodon rhomboides, assembly GCA_039737535.1. Classification (NCBI taxonomy): domain Eukaryota; kingdom Metazoa; phylum Chordata; class Actinopteri; order Spariformes; family Sparidae; genus Lagodon; species Lagodon rhomboides. Next base: position 32,512,082 of record CM077786.1, read on the forward strand.
TTGAGCTAATAGTAACTTTAAAAGATAATTGAGGATAGTGCAACTGAAAGACAGATTTGATTATGACTGTTCAAATACGACAACATGAGCAGCCCAGTTTCCCCCCTGCAGAACTAGGACAGGGCCTACATTCAGGATGAAGGATTTTAACCCAGTAACGTCTTGAAAACAAGAACACTTTCGTTGTTGGGGACACAGAAGATCAGCTACCATCAAAATAACAACAGTTTATGGGTCGCGGCCACTACAGGATGCAGTAGTTTCCTCTAAATGTCAACAGGTTTCATCATCATGCATCACGGCGGCACAGACTCGGAGCTGACCTTGACACTGAGCCAAAGCCACCGATCCGTTTCCTCAAAAATGACAGATCCACGAAATATATTAAGTTGGGGAAGCTCTGTCTCCCCCAGCACAGGTCAGCACACCTTCCCAAAAAATCACATTCCAGTCACGCATATGGATCAGCACCTGCTGCTATGGCAACAGACACCCTGCTTTGCCGGCCGGGCTAGTTTGGCCAGAATTGGTCGAATCATTTAAGTAAAAAAAAAAAAAAAAGGAATCCTTCACATATCGCTGCTTTTCACACTGAAATGCCACTGGGTACTGTCAAGTGCTCTTGCTGAAAGAGTTTCAGTGGGTGAGCCATCAGCTAAGGCAGGCTGCCCTGTCAAACCCGGCCCAAAGCACCGGGCTTATTAGAAACACCATGCCTCACCAGAACTGTATAGAAGTCAAAATGACAGCTGATCTACACTATGATGTGTGTGTTCTCGTATTGGACAAAAACTCACCTCTACTTTAGTAGATTAACTCCAGAGTGAGCAAGGCCGAGAAGTCCTGCCCGCTGGAGGACGGGCTGGGTAGAGCTTCAGCTGAGCCTCCTGGATGGTTCTGAATTTGTGATTGTGATGATTATGAAGTTCTTTAGATGTATCAGCAAGGGTCCTTTAAAAACGATGAATCTTCAGCTATATTTTTCCCACAGATGAATAAAACTGTAGTCTTGTCGGCGGTCTACACTGCACGTGTCGCGGTCCAGTTGGGTCGGATTTCCGTGCGTCCACTCGAGCAGGGAAACAGATGTTGTCCCAGCAAACGGTTCTTTCTCCACAGGCCAAAGCAAGAAATCTCAGAAGTCTAGCTAAAGAAGAAAGGAAAGAGAGAAGAGAGGGAAGGAGGTGTTAATAAAACTTGAAATTACTTTGAGTCAGAGAAACACGTAAGAAGAGAGAGCTGGAGTGGGAGACGGAGATAAAGATTGAATCGATGCAAACTTAAATTAAGCAGACAGACTTGATTAGGTGCACACACCAAGTGCCCTTTTCCTGATTGGAAAATTTTGTTTGGTCAATTACTACCTAATATTTATTAGCACATTCAATATCACATTATGACCAAGATTGTGTCTGATTATGTATTCAGGTACGCTGCCTGTGTTTGACTAATTAACAGAGAGGACAGCCTCAACTTTCAGACAAGTTCCCTGCTTTCACATTTCAAGCCGGAACAGACTTTAAGATTATTTAAAACTAAATCTGAGACATCCCACTAAGGTTGGACCAATATACGATGCCATCGTCCATCGCTGATGGCTGACAGTCATCTACAACTGAGCCCTGACCATCGTACAACGTAAAAGGCATCATGGTGTTTGTGACATGGGAGAGGAAATGGAAAAGAAGTTTGTTGCTGCTCGGTGCAGTAACATCACGTCTCCATGTCCCGTTTATTATATTCTTATCTAGTAAAGCAGCATTGTTTCTTCCTGTGGGCAGCTTAGCTTCCTCAGTAAAGCTAGCTGTCTGAGGCTGAACCCAGCTAAGTTACAGACATGTGGGATGTATGTTGGTGGTGCATGAGACAGTTTTCTCTGCTGTGTGAGACAGTTGGAAGTTGGAAAAACATCGGTGACTTCTGCCTTATGGCAACACTGAGCTGCCTTTAAAGTCAGAAACACATATTGCAGACAGATTAAGTCAGTGCAGTAGTGTCAGGACCGCACCGACATGAAACTTCACAGGTGTGCAGCTAAGATAAAAATGAAGGCTGAGCTCTGAGATGGCCGTGGTCCAAGACTTGTGGTCCTGGACACACCAATTGTAGTACTACTATGGAAGCGGATTTGAGTACTTTTTCCAGATTCTGACACCACGATAGCATTTAATTTGTACAAGATACAAGTGAAGGCCGAGTTCAATGATGGGCACGATCCTATCGATGAGCTCTGAGTACTCATGCAGTAAAGAGTCAGGGGTCGGGACATTAACATGCTGGTGGGCATAGCGGCTGGCGTGATCCCATCACAAGACGCTGGGTGGTTACTAAATATAAACATGAGCTGTGTTGGGGTTGAAACAACGAGCACGGCCTCTCGAATCCCTCGACGACAGCAACCGTCCACGTGACAGCTATAATCACTCCGCCTCTGTCAGCCCAAGAAACTGAGGAGCATGTCTCAATAATGAAAGAAAAGGAAACGGCTTACCACAAACACACACACAGAAAACATGCATCTGCTGAACAGAGAAATAAAATATTCACTTGGCCACCTCAAATGTCAGAGCACACTGACACGGGTCAGCGCCGACTCGTCTGGTTTTACGAAAGAGGCGGGGCGACGGCGGCATTCGAGAGATGCGTTTAAGTGGTTTCGAGAGAGAGCGGGGCTGAAGATCTCCTCTCTCCGTCTGTGTTTAAATCCTCTGGCTTTAAGTAAAGGTTAGACGGGAGAGGGTCAGAGGGAGCGTGTGTGCGAGGGAGAAAAGAGAAGGAAGAAAGGAAGGGATAAGATGGAGGATCACTTTGGCAGATGCCGAGAATAATAAAGTTAAATGTCAGAAACGGGAGGGTTACTGACTCTAACCTCATGGCGACGGCGGTCTTTGAGAATGTGTGGACGTGGCATAAACAGGAATATTGAGGCGCAGGGTGGAAGGTGGCGCAGAAACAAATCTGGCAAGCAATGACTTCACGTCTTTGTTTAAACCGAAACACAAAATAAATGTGCTTTCGGGGAGAAGGAATCGAAACAACAAACCAAAGCTTAATCAAGGCCCAGACTCTGGAGGAAGTGTTAGAGACGGAGGGCAAATTAAAAGAAGCTGTTAATAAGCGAGAGAAGAGAGAGAGGTGACAGAAAGTGCATGCTGGGAAAAAAAAACAGGCCAGCTTTCTCTGAACTAGAGCAGGAGAAGGAGGAGGAGGGAGGAGGCTGCAGATTCAGGCCAAAATAAATGGGCGAAAATTATGTTTTGATCCACTGTAGTGCCCAACAGTAAGCTTGAGGCCGTAATCCATCAAGACGGAGAGAAATGGTGAGATTTGGCAGAGAGGGGAAGGGAAGGGTGGACAGTGAAGGACAAGAGAGGAAAAGTTAAATGGAGTCTGGGGATGAATGAAGAGCCGCAGACTTTACAAGTGAGGGCAGCCCGTTTGACTGACTGAAATGAAGATGGATCCGCACAATGAGCTGTTCAATAATTTACTGAAAAGAGATGAGGCATTAAGTCCTCATATATGCAAAATAAGAACGCTCTGTGCCTGTGCGAATCCAAAATGGCACAAACAAAAGAATAACTTGAGCCGTGGTTAGCCGCATCCGGCAAACAAATGGTGTTGGATTGAAGAATGAGATGTTTTCAAATTTAAATTCACAGTTTTTTAAAAATTGCCCACTCTTAAATGGATCCCCTGCTGGTCTCTCTTTAACTGTCAGCGAATCAAATCAAAGCAAAGAAGTGGCTCTGTATTTAACACAGTCCTAATTGGCTGTTTCGTGGCTCAGAGACAAAGCAGCTAAACTTCTGAAAACGGATAATTAACTGGCATAATGTGAGCTGAATCCTCTTGTTTTTAATTTTTTTTTTCATTTGGTGACACTATATGTGAGTCAAGGAGACGAGGGGAAAACTTGGTTAAGTTTAGGAAAACATTGTGGTTTGGGTCGTAGCTACGATACCTTCAGTTACAAACGTACTTATGTTTGGTAGGTAACTTGGTAGGTGACATTTCTAAATAACTCACCGTCTACTTTTGGTTTCACACTGGACACAAACAGCAGTGTCCGGAGTGAAGGGTTAGGGTTAGGGTTAGGGTTAATCCCAACCAATCATCGTAAATATGGGCCTTTTTACTGATGAGCAAGGACTGCCATGGCACTAAGTCAATATCAGGTTCATTACTGCTTGCATTTTACTCTTGTAGTTTCATCATTTCTATAGGTTGGGGACTACAGTGGCTACTTCAAAGTCCGACCGGGTCTGAAGAACGAGCATAAGCCGGATTTATGCCAAAAAAAGTTTCAAACACTCTGTAACTTAACGTAATTGGCGTGCACAGTTACTGCAGACAGTGACAGTTTTAAATATACTGGCATTACACATTAAAAAAACACATATTTGCATTGAACGCAATCTGGCGTTTTGCAGAGTCATCCAAAGTCGACGTTTCACTGGGCCCAGTAATATATACTGATTAGGGACTGTAGAACTTTCTGGGCCATTAGCCATTTTTTACAGTAATTATCCTGAAGTAGACGCACACTGTGCTGCCTGTTTCCCCTCAACAGTCCCCATCCCACCCACAGCAACAATATAAAGCGGGTCATCAGTATGAGATGTAGCCGGTCTTTCATAACCGACTTCCAACAATCAGAAGTATCCGTGCGAGGACACCACCTGAATGTTGCTGTGAGGCTTTAAAATATAGGCCAATGAAGTTTTGGTGAACTTTTACCTCCCCCTCCTCTCTCATGTTCTAACCGAGTCTCAAGGCTTATTTGTGTATTTGGAGGATAAACAGAAGGAAGGAGATAAAGGGATCAGTCTTTTGTGATTTGTGAACTCACAAACAGACTAATAGGAGACCTTGTCCTCGGCTGTGCACGCTAACACAGTTTGGAGAACAATTATGCGCCGCAATCACCATTACTAGTAGCTCGCTGAGCACTTAAACTTTTTGTGCTCACAGTACGGTGGGTCAAAGTTAAAGAGTGCATTTAGTCGGTACAAAATAATGGATGTTTGCAATGGACTCGTTGGGTAATAGTGCAGCAATTAACCCTCATTTTTGCAAACATGCCCAGCAAATGTGAGGGTTTGTTTATAACCCATCGACCATCACACGGCAGCCATTTCCCTCTGACAGCACGATCAGGGCGTTCAAGGCTTGTTAACAATTAACCACTTCCTGATTGGTTTACGACTGAGAAGCCAACGGACGGTGAAACCATGGAGGACCATATTTCAAGGTAAATCAACTTATTTGATATTCCGTTAGCTTCCTTTAGACAACAGCTAACGTTAGCATTCATGTAAATGAATTTTAAAAAACACTGGCTGAACACTTATGTTAGCATTACGGAAGCTAACACGTAATCATTTATGTTGTTTTATCTTGATGTATGTCCCTCCAGATTCTCACCGCCCATACTCTTTTCAGTTGGTGATCAATCAGTCAGATAAAACAAAGCATCAGAAAATTATCCCAGCATTCTCGGAGTGTGACATGAGAGGAAAATAGCCGCCGTGTGAAAATGGTAAATAAAAAGTTATTTTCAGATCTCAGTGCCAATATCACCAACAGGAATATTGGTACAATTATAAGACTCGGGGTTGTTATGAATTAGAAATTATCCTTTAAGCTCTCCCCACTTGCCTTTTCACCGAGAAGAAAGAAGGAAGACAAAAACCCAGAGAGGAGAGCAGAGCGAGGAGGAGGAGAAGAGGAGGAAGGCTGGGAAGAGTAACAGAGTGAGAAGGAGAGAGACGAAACAGCTGGCGGGGAAGAGATTTGGCAACGAGCGGAGGAGGTAGACGGAGTGTGTGAGATGAGGAAGAGGACGCACACACACACACACACTTTCAGGAACTCGTACGCGGTATGAGCTGACACGTAAATGCAGGTAGGGAAGGAGAACGAGAGCATTAACAGATAAGGAGCGATGCTTTGAGGAGGAGGAGAAGGAGAGGAGGGAGACTTTAAAGGTGAAGGAGGATCAAACGCAGATCCACAAAGCGAGGACGGCGGATGGGGGGGGTTGAGTGGGTGACTGCATGTTTCCCATTAGTCTGTTGTCCCTGGCAACCATATTATCTCCTTCTCTCCTCTTTTCTTGTGTTTTCCTTTCCTTTTTTTCTCCTTTTTGCCTCCCGCAAACCAAATTATATCTCTTTAATGCACATCCTAACTGCTTTCCTCTCCTCCCCGCTGGCCGCCGACCATCTCCCCCTCTCTTTCATCTACGTCTGACTCGTGTGGCTTCTCTTCACGGTTTTCTCTCATCTCTCTGCTAGTCATGACTTTTTTCTTTCCCTCCTAATGACCATTTCTTATTCTCCTTCTCCCTCTTGCTCCCACGGCCTCTCTACCTCCGACGCCGTCCCACACTCTTTTCTGTCTGCATTTTTTAAAAAAGAAATCCTCTTCGCTTTGTTCTTGGTCACCGCTCGTACCATCCAGTCTCCTGTTGTCTTTGTCTGAGTGGGTGTGCGGATGACATTCGGATGACCGCCACACAGCGAGAACCCGCTGTAACCGCCGCTACCCACAGTGCACTACTCCAACCGGCCTGTTGATATTTCCTCTGGCCCGACAGCCCCATGCTAGTTGACTGGTTTTTGTCAGCGGGGACAAAGTCACACCCGCATGCCGATCAACAGGAGAACACACAGATGCAACACTGACCTCATCCTCTTCCTAGCGTCCAAATCGATGACGAACTCACCGCTCAAACAAACGCCACGTGTAAAATTGGCTTGGGGAAGAAGTCGATTAAAAATGTACTCCTCTGAGAAAGACACTTAATCTAGCCAATGGCTCCGGTGGAAATGTTCACTTGCCACTTGCGAGTGAGTAAGCGTGCTTCGTCAGCTCTGTCTGAATTAATACAAGCTGATTCGCAAATCCCAGGCCACGTAAGACCGACCCCGAATTCACACCAGAAACAACACGTCAGCTGCGGTGCCAAAGAGGCGTCTATCCGTCCAAACAACAGCAACCATTACAAATGTGTCGCCGCGGCCAACGCCGTCCTCACAACCAGCTGTCCTTATAGCTCCTGAGGCGCCGAAGCAACAGTGGATACGAGAAAAACAACCAGTCTGCTCAGTGGACAAAAAAATGGGTACATGGGAAGCAAACATCGGGAAACAAGGTGTATACGAGAGTTTCATCTCTGTTCTACTGGACCATAACATTTTAACTGAAAAATTGATTACAGGTTAAGTTGCTAATTTTACGGTTACTCCTGCTTCTCTAGCCTAAAAGATTCGATTCGTAAGAAAGCTGAATTTGAGTCTCAGTCCCAACTCGTAGTTGTGCTACTAGTTGGGACTAGTGATGCTTCAGGGTGGCAGTCGACCCAACCCACAAGCCCAAAGCGCAAGAATCTGGCAACCCGAGAATGAGATCCACGTGCAACATGGATTATTACGCAGAAACATCTGGGAAGGCACTGCTAGAATCTGTCTGGAATAGAGCAGACGCTTTGAGAAAATACAAGGCAGGTTCAACCAATCAGATAAACGTGAAGCAGAGCCTGATGGTAAATCAAACTCTTACTGGAACCAGCTGAGAGAAAAAGGGGAAACATATTTTGCATCAAGGAAGCCTTCAGTGCCATTCTTTGCTCTTCTTTCAATGAAATATACTCTCCAGTTCTGATATCACTAATGCTAAAACAGCTACACTAACCCGTCTAAACCACGCCGTATCTGCCAGTAGTTCCTCAAGGAGGCTTATTGGTTCAACCAAGTCTGGCAAGATGGATTTGTAATTCCAACTGCCTCAAAACCAGACAAACAGTGGACCAGAGGCTGGACCAGACTGAAAGCAAAAGCTCCTGAATCAAGCAGGAAGGGAGCATTGTTGCATGTAGGGGAGGTGTAAGGGCAGTGAGAGCATACAGCTACTGTAAGCCCAAGAGGGAAAACATGTATCAGTCAGTCACCCGCCACACTTTTAAAAGCAGGCTCCACACAGAACCAGAGTGAGGTTATAACGCTATTAAAAGGTTCATAAGGCGACTATAGAGAAACATGATTCTCATTCCCAGGTTGTCAAACACCAACAGTCTGAGATAGTGTCTGGCTTTTCCCCCCCGCCCGCTCAGTGTGCTTCGATAAAATGACAGAACTTTTCAATTTCAGTTTCAATTTCATACACGGTGATGTAAAGTGTCAATTGAGGAATATTAAAATGAAAGAAAGGCCCCTTATTAGGAAGCTTTCAGTCCTTGTTCTGGCATTTAATGTGATGTTATGTGAACCGGCCCATCAGATCTATTAACTTTATTCAATTATCTTTTCATTAGAAGTCCAAGGAGGCAGTCAGAGATTCTGTGAAATGTAATAGTTTTCTAAAAAAAAAAAAAAAACACTGACTGAAGTTGTCGTGAGCACTGAGCAATTATTCCAGATCCATTCTCTACAAGTCATTAATCCAGCGCTGAAAACATCGCTGTGCGATAACTGCCCTTTATCCGAGTTGTTTAGACGTTGCAAATTGAAGCATGTGCTCTAATGACGCGTTACGAGCCGCGGATCATCCTAACGGCTTCTGGGTTTCTTGTTCTGCGGAGTTATGGAGCCACCGTTGATTGTGCTCGGAGACGTGGGGATAATTATCACGCACAGCTCGTGTGGATTGAAACGGACACGGCATAACCTCTCCTCTGGTGCCTTGAGATCCCGAATACACTGCACAGCCTTGTCGTATATACGCCCGCGAAATGATTTGAACGATACATCTCAATGAGCGAAACACACAGTCAGCCAAACGGCTTTGCCTGGTCCTCCGAAAAAACCCATCTCACCCCAATGCCATTAACCACCACGCCATCAGCATCTATTTAGCTCTCCCTAATAATCACAGGATCGGCCGCCGACAGACATCAGGATTGATGGTGATGGAGGGACGAAGACGGAAAGAGATTTGTGCCTGGCGAGGACGGGAGGAGGACGTCGGCAGTTGAGGGGAAGGCACGCGCGCAGCCATTTTGGCGACCTCGGAGCGCGTGAAAAACAGATGACTCAACGGGATGAAAATGAAAAAGAATGCAACGCAGCCAACGCAGCCCCTAATGTTGAGAGAGATGTAAAGTGGGAGGGAAGGCAGGCAGCGAGAAGAAAGGGAATTTATTCTGAGCCTGTTTGGTAATGTATAAGCAGAACAAGAGAAAGAGAAAGGAGACGCACGCGGCTGATGAGCAAGACGCGGATTAAAAATACAGTAGAAGAGACGAGGTGAGCTACTGTAGGCCGCGTTTTATCTTCTCTTCAGCTTTGAACCTGACTCATCTTCCTCCTTCCCCGTCACCTCCTCCATCTCCTTCCTCTCCTCTTCCATGTTTTCTAGTTAAGGACTTCGGTCCCCAGCTCACACAACAGCACATCACCGAGGAGATTACCGGCATGCTCACTTTGAATTCACCACCACTTTCCGCTTCACCTGGCTCTGCGGCTATTGTCGCCCCTGTTCCATTCCTGTCTTTGTATTCTCTGTACAGCTGTTTCTCTTCTTTTCCATTCACCTCTTTTTTTGCAGTTAGTGGAAAGTGAAATCCTCAGTTCGGAAATTGTCTGAACAGCGAAGAGATTACCGGCATACTTCGCTTTAAATCCACCAGTTTTTTCCCTCTCCGCTTCTCGTCCTATATTTATTTATTTCTTTGCTTTAGGGCAATTGTTAACATGTCTCCGCATAGAAAAGGACATTACATTACAGTCTCATCCGCTGCCCAATAAAGAAACCCTTCCACGTGTTACTGAAGCATATTGAGTTGTGGAAATCATAAAGTATTGGAGGACTGGTGTGAAATGCATCATTCTCTACAATTGGCACGAAAATTGAATCAGTGCAATCTCTCAGACGTCGCCTCTGATAGAAAGGGGGATGAACAGACAACGCAAAGAATCCAATCCATCAGAACTGCTTCCTTACATCGTTCTGATTTAATAAAACCTCTCCGTTTCCGTCTCTCTCCCTGGTTTCTTCCTCCTTATAACTTTATTTTAACTCTCTCCAGACCATCTTTAACAAATCTTCTCTCCATCTCTTAATCCGCCTGTTTCTCACTCCTCTCTATGATCTTCACTTCCCACCTTTTTCATGCCGCCCGAATCTTCTTCTCGCAACCTCGAGGGGAAAAAAAACGCCCTGAATCACGTCTCAATGCGGAGACATGTGATTCAATGAGCTTCGTCTGTGTGTTCGCTCCCATTGATCCCGATTGACTCGTCGTCGGGAGGTTTCTGTGACCCTTCTTTAATTGGTCCTGACAATGCACTATGGCTAATCTATGGCTGAGATCAATCCGACGGTGACAAACAAGAGTCAGGCGTGTGTGACTGTGTCCCACCATTGTCTGTCTTAGCCGATAAAAATTGTGGTTAGTGCGTGCACAGCAAATCTGCGGACATCATCAATAACAAGACCAATGTATGTGTGCCGAGAGCGCAGTCAGTTTTACTAGATCAGTATTTTAAGTCTTATATTAGATTAGTGTTACGAGCTACCACTTACATGATACTGGAATGATGTAGAATAAGAAAAATACTTATTTGATGGTTGTGTCTCAAATAACAGCAGTTTGACTGACTGGAGAATTTTACTCTACACCAGAAGTATTAGATAACAGACCACTGCTCGGTCAACTGTTCCCAAGTTATGTTCATCATATTGCCATCTTTGCCAAACTTTCAATTTTAATCACATTGCCTTGTTTCAATCCAGTCAGTTTGTGCAGATAGCTGCTAAGTTTAACTGTACGCTGCTGTGAAAGATAACGTTAGCTTGCTAGCAGCATTGCTGGAAACATAACTGCAGTAAATCATTTAACTAGTTTCATGTTCAGTTTTGTTTTACTTCTTTACACGTTGCTAACTATGCACCCCATCTATTAAACCAACTACCTAGCACCCAAATGTGGCTCCAGGGTTGAAGCTAGAGTCAATGGCTAACTGGGGTCGTTGACTAAGCAGGTCTAACAAACAAGAAAATAAAAAACTGCCAGCCAAACTGCTTCTAAGAATATTTTTAGAAGCATAAATGTGGTAAACAATATTAACATCTCCCGGAAAAAGGAAAAAAAAGGCAATGTAAAAAACACAGTCCCTGTGTCTGGTGTCTCTCTGCACCCCAGCAAAAGCTAGCTAGCTAGTTAGCAATACCATGCTAATGTTACCATAGCAAATGTTTAACTAGGCTACTGTTTCATGGTCAGTTCAGACTATCAATTTTTGGAATTGATGCTGAACATGACTAGCTAGCATAACCAAATTTCTTCATTTGGGCTACGTAGTTTTATAAAAATGAAAAACTTTATTGTACTGCATCAGTCAGAGCTGCATCTCCCTGTCGACACATTTAAGGGATAGTTCAACATTTTGGGAAATAGACAGAACTTCAATGTAACGTATTAAAGATCCAGTGTGTTGGCGTAAGACGACTTGGTAGCTACATTCAGGCTAGCTGTTTCACTCTGCTCCCAGTCAGCAACAAGCTGACCTGACTAGCCTAAACGTGACCTGACTTATATGATATCGACCTTCTGATCTCAAATAAGAACACAAATTAGTGTCATCGTAAAAACAACTCCTCACACTGAGTGCAGACTATCCAGGACAAAAGTTAACAAGTAAACAGGACTCTGTCACTGTGGGTTAATAGAGGTAAGAAAGTATGACAGTAACCTTCAAAGTCTTCAAGGAAACTCTGCCTACACACACACACACACACACACACTATTCATACCCTGGAGGTGTGCCAAGTGGGCATAATGAGTGTGTACCCTGCGACTGGCTGCTGGGGAATGATTAAACATGGTGGAGAGCGGACTCTAAAATTCTTCCTAAACATTGATTCAGTTTTAATATCGCTCGTAAATGCAATTAATTAGTTTCAGCAAGTTGCTGCTGGATCTGATTTTGCTTAGACTTGATGACATCAAGGTTACCTTTTTGCACGCGTTCACTCTTAACTATTTTGGATAGAAGCTTCCTTCAAAGGAGGATGCCAATTAAATCTGTGTGCGAGTTAAACACACACACACACACACACACACACAGATAATAAGTAGACCTAAAAAAGTGAAGCCACAAGACATGGATTAATGAAGAATGAGCCAAATGGGGTCCATTAATAAAAGTAGGAAACGATAAAATAAAATGGATTTGTGCAAATAACCATTAAGCCACTTTATATCTGTACACAGCACTTTGTTTTTTCTGTCTTCACTAATTACGATAAAATACGTCGATAAATGACTTCATTTCTTTGTTATTAGCCTTGTGTTTTGTTTTTTTTTTCACCTCATTTTTCTCACCATGATATGTTCGCTGGCCAATTAGGGCTGCCGCCTGGGGTGAGAGTTGGCATGGAAACCCCACACAACGGGCCAAGGTGTCAGTGGGGGGCAGGATATGGTGGGTGAACAGAATATAAATACCGCAGCGTACGAAAACAACAACAAAAACATAAACCCTCGTCGGAGTCAAAAGCATATGGCAGCCCTCGCTGCGCCGAGTGGGAGGGACACGATCAGGAGCTCGTGGCAGGACTTTGGAGGTGGAACCAGAAGACATTTTAAAGACCTCCTCCGAACAGCCTACTCAATGTTTGCACCATATTTTGATTGCCAAATCAATAATTATATTTCACAACATGAGCTGTTTTCTTATTTGCTCTTTCAGTTGTGTCTACAAAGTTCTCTGTGCACTCTGATCAGGGTATTTGTTTCAACTGAAACCTCTGCAGTTCCTTTGTCGTCAACATAGATTGCTGGTTGTCACGTCAAGCAAAGCATTTAAAGTTCCTGGTTGCAAAAAGATGCACGACTAGAGTTGTTCCTGGCGAGTACAAGCTCTCAAAGCCACTGCTTAAATTAAGAGATACTTGACCGTTCGAGTATATATTCTTTATTTAGTGCTGAACCACTTCTATCACAAATAACTCAATACAGCAGGACAGTGAATGAGAAGTTGTTCTATTAAAAAAAAGAGCAGACAGGTGAATAAACATAGTTGAAATGAAGATGAGGCCATTATGGTTTTAGAAAAACCTTTGTCGAAAATGTTTTGCACTTCACGTCCTTGATTTGTGATAAATGATTTGAATGGATCTTTTTGAGAGACTGAAAGTGTTCTGTACGGGCAGAATAACTGTTCACCTTTTCAATTTCTATTATTGAGTAAGTAAAGTCAAGTTCAGAAATATTACTGCTTAATCATCGAGCCCGTCTACTCGTCCTACAGTAAACCATTTTCAACTCAATCTATTTTTGGTCGTTTGAATTGTTTCAGTTTAAACTGTAGCCCACATCAAGTCTGTTTCCTTTACTGACGAGATGGTTTTAAAGATGTTCCTCGTGAACGGACACACAAGCTGAGGAAGTTACAGCAAGAGATAAACACAAAATAACAACAAGTGCAATACTGATGTTCAACAGGGCCGGGGTGCACTTTTATCCCAGTTGTATACCTTTTTGTGAGGCTCGACACTCTCTGGCGTGCGGATGCCAGGACAGCGGGGCGATCGGACGCCTGCTGGGAGTTCAGGGAGCATCTGTGAAACATTTTAATGATGTGGGAACAACGTAAGGAGGCACCAGTTGACCAAACATTGGCATCGGCCAAGATCACCGCCGCCTCTCTGTGGGACAGCCGGAGACTTGCTGAGCCCAAAGACTGCAGCAGATATGGAAGGGCTTTTCTTTCCTTTCTTTCATATCTGAGTTGTCAAGGTGCCAGTTTGCCAGAATGAGTATCAGCGGATGCGGCGAATGGAGAATGCTTCTGTACGAGGTTCAGAATTCAGCGCGGCGCCCGTGAACACTGAAGCCCATAAACATGTTTGATGGACTAACCTGATATCTGAATGACTAAAAAGCCTGCCAGCTGAGACGAGTCGGACACGGTAAGCCTACAAAGTGGTGAGAGCTTCAGCAAATATTTAAATTCATTGTTAGCTGTTTCTGTTTTTTGTCGAATAATCCTGGATTAAAGGATCATCGAAATGAAATACCGAAGCGGCGAATGAAAAACGGATCATTTACCTCAAACATTTTGTCGCTACACAAGGCCACTAAATACTTTGCTATTTATAAAAAACAGGTGCAATTCCAGGATCTTTCAGCACATGCGGTTCCTGGTAGCATTTAAAGTCCTGAGGCGAAAGCTGCAGCAGCGTATACACAGCGAGAGGTCGAGGAGCATGACGAGTTGGACGATGACACAGGATGTAAACAAACCGCATCCGATCCATATTTCGAGGCAAACAATAAAAATACAACCCTGATTCCAAGAAAGATGGAAGCTGATTAAAAACAGACTGTGATACTTTGTTAATCCCTTTTGACATGTAATCAATTGAAAACATACCTCATCAATGTCACTGATTTATGGAAATAAATGTGTTTTCTGAATTTGATCGCTCTTGACTCTTTGCCACACATTAGAAGCAAAACCTGGTCTCCTGAGGGCAAAGTCCAGAAACCGATCCTACCACCACAACCACCCCAGACTTGGACTTGCTCTTTATACTGAAGCGCTAAAGGTGGCGCTTCATGAAGTGGTGCTACACTGTTAGAAATAAGGGTTCCAAAAGGGTTCTTCTACAAGGGCTGAGGTTCTACATGGAACCATTTACTTCTTGGTAACACTAATGGTTCCAGTAAGAACCATTTTGATCCAGAGAACCCTTTAAAAACCCTTTCCTGAATAAAGGGTTTTAAAAGGGTGCTTGGTAACACTAACGGTTCCAGTAAGAACCATTTTGATCCAGAGAACCCTTTTTTGGAGAAAGAGTTCTTCAGGGATTGTTGAAAGCATGGGTATAAGATCCTGTATGGGTTCTTTGTAGAACCTCTCATGGGGTTTCCGGGTGGAACCTTACACACACAGTTCTAGGTATAACCCTTTATGTTGGGTTCTAGGTAGAACCTTCCACCTTTATAAAAGGTTCTACCTGGAGCCAAAAAAGGGTTCTCCTATTAGGACAAGCCGAAGAACCTCATATGGTTCTACTTAGAACTTTTATTTCTTATTTCACTGGCTGCTGTTTTTGACGCGTTGAGAGTGAAAACAGGCTGCTCAGGGACAATTACGTTTTACAAAAGCCTCTAAACGTTTTTGTAGTCGGGGTTGTATCCCAGCTTTGCGTTTGTCTTTTAGATATGTTTACATAAAAGTAAATATAACGTTACTTACAAAGTATCAGTCCATAAATATAAAGCTACAGTCAGCAGCTGGTTAGCATACTTACAAATTACATGCAAAGGCTGTAAACAAAGGGAAACAGCTCTGTCTGATTGCGCCTGTGAAGTCTAAATCATCTACCGCCCTTTTGTTGAACGTATTCTGCCCCCTCTCCCTGCCTGCATCGCTTATTGTGCGAGGCAGAATAATCCATGCCACCCGGGGTTGCAATACAATACCTATTATTCCAGTTTCTTTCAACTGTTCACGTGTACAGTAACACCTACGTGGACTGTGAATGCACACCCGCACGCCTCGACTCACATCCACCCCGGGGAATCATTTACATGCGGTTGTTTTGATGCATGCGTGGTGCCTCATCTGCATAATACTGATTTAAAAGGGCTGATTGTTTTCCTGATTGGCCAGAGCGCCCCTTCCCGCCTGTTTAATCATTCATCTGGATGACCCGCGCTTAATGGGGTTGGCCCACCCGATGACACGCTTCGCTTCTCGCAAACGGCGGCCCGTACCCGTCATCTAATCAGTGAACTGGTTGCGAGTCGGTTTCGCTAACTGGTGACATATGGGAGATGTGCTCCGATCATTAACGCCGTCATCGCTCAACATGAGGGATCTGCAGCAGCCAGGTAGAGTGCAGTACACGAGCTGACGGCTTGTGTTTACTTCTTCTTGGTTTCCAAAAATTCACAGAGACAGACGCTCTCTTTCCAAATTGCTATATTTATGCCTCTCTCAGACTCATTTTATCGGATTTATACGAGCAGATTAGTCGATATAAGCTGCAGTTATGTTCTCTTTCGTTGTTTACTGCAGGTAATATCTGGAAATTAATAGACCTAATGCTGCCGCTTATTTCAGCTCAGCAGTATCACCGTCTGACGATTCATCCCAACTTTGCCATAATTTCCCATGAAACATGTTGTGAGTGTGACACTGGTCGCTGTGGCAACCCGTCTGGTAACCAGGCAGCTAATAAGACATAATCCCCGTCGCCCAATGTTTCTTTTATACCGCTAAGCTTTCAAACCACTTTAAGAAAACGTTTCAGTTAGTACACTCGCGTCAATATCAATTATTTCAAAGTCATTAGACTCTGGAGGGAGCTCGTCTCTGTGATTATTGGTGGCTTCATTGCTGCCAGCGGTTGTTATTTGCCACACCATTTTTTACCAATAATCAGGATGAATGATTCCCTGATGGGGTTTATTTTTTTTAACTACCACTGCTTATTTTAGCCCTGTGCTCTTTTCTGTTAATATGAATCCCTCCATCTCAAATGACCCTCTGCTGAGATTTTGACCCACAGCAGTGCTCAACACTTTTAAACATCTGTACATGTGATATCTCATCTTAAATTACAGAGTCACTCTGTCTCTGTGAAGGACAGCCAAGACTGACGCTTCTCTACGATATGTTATAAAAAGGAGGGCCATGTGGTGGATTTCATACAGAGATGGAGAGAGGTTTAATTTAACCTCTTGGCATACAGCACCGGAAAGATTCAATTTCTCCCTCAAGCTTTTTTTTAAATAAATATATATCGGCACATTATACACAGACGGAGCCTTTAGTATCACCCTGGACACCTCCAATTTTATACGAGAGTCGGTAAACTGGATTTGGGTGAGTTTTGGGGATTGACAGAAAAGTTTTATGGGGGGTGAAATTGGAGCCGTGCTATCATAAATGGACTTAATCCACCGGTCCTCTTAGGACAGCCACAGGACGGACAGATAATGGTTCACGGTGGATTCACTGACATGTATCTGGAACAGAGAGCCAGCCTGCAGGTATCTCAGAGAACAGAGATTTGTACCGGAGAAAAGTGTTGCTCGCTATGTGCATATGCCCGGCTTCCTGTTTGCTTCCCTACAAGTTAATTGAGTCACACAGGACTCACCATTACATCTCTAAAAGGCAGCGCAGGTGTCCCATTAATCCTACTGTTTAATTCTGCTTGGAGTTAATTATACTTAGTTCCAGGATCAAATTGATTTGTCTTGGTCATGCAGGAGCAGATTAGCTGCATGTGGTCTTACCTTGTTTTCATTTATTATTTTTTTGTTTCAAAGTCATATTAGAAATTGTTTGCGGTGTAGCGAGAGGTTACACACCTGCTGAGCTGATATTAAGAACAACTGTAATCTGATGCAACAAGTGGTGCTTGCAGAGAGCTGCATTTTAAACATGCCTGCGTTTCATTCGGAGCTACTTTTCCATATATCTACCAGCATTTATAGCATATACAGTCAGATTTTGGCAGAATCCAACCTCTACTTAAAGTACTGAAGTCAACATTATCACCATTCAAATGCATAAATAAAGGTTGGAGAGATAAAGAGAGCTGCAACGCTGGCAGGAGTCGCCCTGTAGTCTTGTTTGAATATGATTTAATGCCACTAGTCAGCCAATCAGGTGATGTATGAGCCACAAATGATGAAACATAAATGAAACAGCTGAAAGCTGATTCAACTGCGTCTGCTGCAATTAATAGGTCCAGTGTGTAGGATTTAAATTACTGAACAATCAAAGCACTTTACAACACTTACAACACTTTGCAGAGGCTTCCGTCCTCTGTGCCGACCGGCTCATCAGGAGCAGTTCCGGGTTCGATATCTTGCCCAAGACAACTCTGACGTGCAGCCGGGGGATCCGTGCATTGAGCAGCCCACACTCTTGATTAGTGGACGACCCGTTCTACCTGAGCCCCGATTAAGTAGCATCTATTAGTGAGGCCACTGAACGCAACCAACTGAATACCCCTCACCCCACCCTTCCCCTCCAAGTGTGTAGGATAAACATATAATGGCAGCAGAAAACGTGAAACGCCCTCTCTAGCACCAGTGGTTTGACCGTTCTCGGGTACTGAATCGTGGCGGTACATCATGGTAACCAGAAGGTAAAAAGATAAAGGTAAAACGCAACGATTCTGAGTTTCAGAATCACAAAGATGAAACGAGAACAGCCAAAATCGAGGTGAGCAGAGGCCGACATTTCCAAAACTGCAACGCTAAAGCATCTTTAAATAGAGCCCCACTTGTGTCATAAATGCCCACTTCTTTCAGTCTCCTCACTCTCTGCCTGTGATTCATTTTTCTGTTGAAATATTTAAGTCTCTAGCCCAAACTGAGATAACCCTGATGGCATCAATGCGACACCATTAGTCATTTTTACTCTGACTTGACAAAGCTCCCACCAGAGCCACTACAACGTTTTTATATTGTTTCCACAGACTAAGTAAGACTCCTGATGGGGCGCTCCTTTCATGAGAGGGTAAAAGAAACCCCAAAACTAATAAGGTAAAACAAGGAACTTTCATTTTTTGTTGATTATGACGACCCATGTGGACAACGGATGAAACAGAGTAAGCTTTCTTTTGGTGCAGCACCACCAGACTACCTACTTCAGTCTGTGAGTCTCCTGAATTCATCCTCAGATCTCGGCCATAAAAATATAGTATTCATTTTATGACTTATCCAACATGGATAAGTCAGAATCCGAGCCCCTGACAGGCATTCAGAAGAACTATAATAATTATATGGAACCAGCCCATCTTCTTGCTAATGGTCTCGTTTGCTTATACAGGTCATACAGAGGCATCGCTGTTAAACTGAGATTGTTTCATAACCAGTTAAAAGTTCCTTCAGTATGTTTAATAACCTCGTCTACAAAATAATCAGGACACTTTGTGACAGAAATAAATGATAATTGTATATTATTAGAAATGTTGTAGCTTAAATGTCCTACTTCTCCAACAGTGATGTATAAACTCTTCTACACTGTTGTTGTTGTTGTTGTTGGATAGATTGAATCTGTTTTAATACAGCAAGGGAGAAAAAAACTAACATTTTTAACATATATTTAGAAAGTAGCTGCAGGCTGTGACTGGCCAAAACAGTTATCTTTCACTTTTGTTTGACAACCACTCAAGTATCTCGGTGTAATGTATTTGTTACTGTGCATGATAGCCCCTCTGCTGTGTGACAATGTATTGCATCGCATTGCATCACACCGCTGCCCTCTCGCTCTGCAGAGCGTCGGAGTCTTTGGCGGCATGCTGGGTAAACACTGATGTCACCCCACCCCTTGAGTGCGGACTCCGGCTTCACACCGGAGCAAACACAAGTTACTCCGAGGGACAGTTAATCGCCGAATCTCTTCCCCCTGCTTGAGACTTTCTCTGCCGCACTGCATCACACTTCAGGAAAAATGGAGGCCGGCGGTTGTAGTGTGCAGGAGGTGAGAGATCTGCCTTTGACCGTCTCATAAATAGTACCATGAAAGCGCCCAAAAATAACTAAAAAGTATCTGTGAAGCAACTGTTCTATTCTTGTATACCACTTCCTACCTCAGCATTTCCTTCCAGTCCACACACACACACTCAATCTCAACACACACACACACTCTGACGTGTCGGCTCAGATGTGCCACCTGGGGACGCAGAGGAGCGAGTCGAGGGAAAAGCAGCAGGAAGACCCTGGAGCCTTGTGTTTTATGTGTGTGTCAGTTCCTTTGTGTCAGTGTCCATAAGCGCATGTGTGTGTGTGTACTCGTGCTCACCGTAAGTCTTTTGTTTATGAAAGCATCAGCTAAATGTAAATGTGATGTATGTATTTGTGTCTATATGCATGCGTGCAGTGTGCAGTTCATACAGGGCCCTTGGGAGAAGTGTCAGCACACATCCTGCCAAGTTGCGTATGTATAAGTGTGTATGCGTGGGAGTGTGTAGTGCATGTAGGGGCGCGGCATATGCTGACTCCTGTACGTACATGCATGAAGTGGTAAGTGGCAGGGTTTCATGCTGTTGGCAGCGATGGCGAGAGTGCAGCTGGGCTTACGCTTCGAATGTTCGTAGCGCCGTTCTACATTGTCAACATGGGTTTTTCTGTCCCTGCGGAGTTGAAACACCTGCTCTTCGTCCTGAAGGTGAGACAGCAGGAGACACTTCAAACTGGAGTGTCATGACAGCTGACACTCTCTTTGTTTCTAAGAGTGAGCACTATATACTCAAAACGTGCTTCGAATTGTGTGGAGTTGGGACACAGCTTCAGCCACACCATGTCCGGCTTTTTTATAGCTCATGCTGTGACAAGGTAAGTGATACAGTAAAACAAGCCTTGATCAGTATGCTGCTGAGGTGCACTCCTCTCTACGATGACATGGAGAAGCTTCTAACAGCTGGGGAGGATGTAAATCATTGTAGATGGTGGTGAAACTGTTTCAGTGACAACTCAGAACACAAAAAAATTTACAACTACCTCTTTTTAAAAAACATTACCCTGTGTCGTCGAACGCATAATTGCTGGTGGCATTTTGAAGTATCTGTTTGGTTGATGTCCAACAGCGCTGAAATTGAATCACTTTCTGTTAATACGAAAGGTTAAGTATGGTAATGTCTTGTTTGGTAATTGCATAAAACTATGATGGTTTAAGATTTGGAATGAATGGGCTTCTTCTTGGAACACAGTATCAGACTCTCTTAAAGGAATACCCCGCCCAAAAATCAATCTTTTGAGTCAGTGTTTTTGAAACGTAAGTGTCCGTTCTCCCCTCCATCGCATGGGGAGGTTTGCTCGGATAAGCACAAGCAGCCCACAGCACTTCCATCAGGCAGGACTCATCACTGGGAGCACTATCTGTGTTGGGTTATGTGCATCCCTGGATGATATCTCTACTTTTTAGTGTGTCACACAAATGAAGCACTTCAAGCGCTGACAGTGAAAGGTAGGCAGGTGGAGAACAGGAAGGTTAAGTGTCACATCGTGCCCCCTGGTAATGCTATTTTTTTTTAGGGCCATTATGAATCACCCTGAGAAGAGGACAGAAAAGGGTGACGGCAGCTGGTGTGCAAAAAAAAAAGTCAGGGTACCCCAAAGAGTAAAATATAAAAAGTGCCATTACTTTGTAGCGGTAGGTACCGGCCCACATCAAGCACTGTTCTGAATATTAAATACCAAAAACCATGGATCTTTGGCAGTCGAGTGGATAATGTAGCATGAGCCATTTAAGTAGTTTTTTTTATCATTTACACGTGATTTGACATCAAAGTCTTCATGGGAATCCACTGTAACTACTGTGAATCTAAGCTGCAGTCTTCTGCTAAAGGCCAAGCTTCAATAATTTCCGCACCACCTTCCAAGCTTAAACTGTGTATTTGATACTCAAAGTCCAATATTTCTGATGGAGTATCCCTTTAATGCATCTGTGGTTGTTCCCTGCTGTGGCACCCCGTATGATCTGATATTGTCCACGTTGGTGTTGTTACTGCAACATCATGATGTTGCTCCAGGACCACTATCCAACTGACCAATCACGTTTTTTGTGATATTTTTCGCTATGCAAGGAAACCCACAAGATACACACACGGGAGAAGTTCACCTTAGGTGGTTGTCAAAAGCAAAGTGAAAGCGTTTTGACCCAATCCATGATCTTTTCCTAAACCTAACCAAGTAAGATTGCTGCGTAAACTTAATCAAACAAATAATAAGCCAACAATATAACAGTAAGGTAAACATTATACACAAACCTCAGTTTCCTGGGTTAAAGTCTTGTGCTCGACCCATCCAACAGCCATGACTCACATCCTTTGCTGACTTTGTTGCTTGCTGATCAATTACAATGGTCCTGGAGCAAAATCTATTATAATGTTGTATCAACAACAATAAAAACTTGAGATCAGATAAACCATGGTACCCCTTTTTGTAAAGTCTAGAAGTGGAGCTGATGCTTGAATCATGATTAGTATTCTGAGTGTTGGACTGTTGGAATAAAAGCCGTGAAATCTACTTTGTTGAGCTTGAATTGTCCATGTTCTGTCCGTACTCTGGGCTTGTTTTGGGACTAAATGCATGCAAGCCAGATCTAAAGTGAACAAATCTTCTTACTGTACTGCAGTTGATCGTGTCTGTGTACTGTAACTGTGAGTGAGAGAGAGAAACACTGAGGAGATCACAGAGTGAGATAGGAAAGTGGGAGTTGGGGATGACATGAGAGGAGGATTATAGCAGCCATGTCATCACACACGCGAACACACCTATGACGATGCTGGCATTTTCCTCAAATGTGACTCATCACCATCACCATCGCATTACCTCATCCACGTTCTCCCTCTCACCCCCTGACAGTTCACTGACCTTCGGGTAAACCAGGAGGACCCAGCCAGCGACAGTAACAATCAGCCAACAACAGACTGTTTGTCCTCTCGCTCCTGGCATGACAAACATGGCAGGAGGCTGCAGCCAATGAGTCAACACACTGTGACCGACTAGACTGATGGGCAATATGGCCAACGCTGGCACTGTTTGGAACTGGAGCTAGCAAAACAGGATCAGGGGCTCGGGGGAGGTCCATTACAGCAGATAAAAATAATGAATCCTGTTTTAACTCGTATGAATTACACTTTAAGGGAAAAACACATCAATACAGAATATCTTCCTACGCTGATGATGTATTCTTTTCAATTAAATTCAAATATGCTTCATTAGTAGGGCATTGATTTGGTTACGGTACTGTATACCTCTAATGGTATGGTTTAAAAGGCTCTCTAGACTACAATAATGTATTAGATTTAAAGTGGACGATTTACTTTTTAAATCTTATTATCAATGGATTTGATATGCACATCTTATATGTGCACTTTTTTTATTGATTTGTAGATAATTTTTTTCTCTGTCTGTACATTATGTGAACACCAATGATCCTCAGAGGCTAACCCATTAATGTGATGATAGTAAGTGTTAAATGTTAACTGTGCTCCATTCACTTGTGTATTAACGTAAATTAAAATTTTTTTTCCAATATTTCATTAGCTGTTATATTATTTCCTAAAACTAAGACATGTGTCTAACCTGATATAATCTGTTTCTCTCCCAACTGTTGAATTCCTCCATTAGCAAAACTGACAGTGGTGACTGGAAGACAATAATCTCTGAATAAAGAATTTGTAAATCGGCAGATCAGATAACAATTGAATCCCATCGCCAGCTAGCTATCAGTGCTAGATGTCAACACTGCTCCAGTGCCCACGGACTCTGTCAACATTGTTTGTATGAAAACCAATTAATCGGCTCAATGAAATAACGTCTGTTCACTTGAATTGGATTTATCTGAAGGGGACTGATAAGAGGAACTGAAGTGGACTGACCTGAAGTGAACTGGGATGGCCACTGCTGTTACTGTCACTATACAGTTGTTTACAGCATGTGCACTGCCAGGCGGGCTAATATACTGCTGCATTCAACAAGTGAGGTCATGCACCGCTGTTATCTCATAAATCACATTGTTTGTGTGTGTCTGTGTGTTGTTAGACTTGCAGTAAATCTTTGTGGGGACCGGGAGGTATACCTGTGAAGTGAGGACATATTTGACAAGTGGGGACATTAAGTCTGGTACCCACTTCATCAAAGTGTTAATTGAGACTTGATTTTCGGGTTGATTGTAGAATGAGGTTTAGGTGAGAGTATGATTGATTTGTGAAGACCAAGACCAAAATTGTCTCAAGTAAATGTAATAATCTTCACACTATCAAAACAACACTCCTCTTAACACAATTAGTGAACACAAAAATGATGTAAATACAAATTTTCCCCTATAGCTTCAACAACAACTCGCACCCATTGACTTAATATGAAGCTGGACGACATGACAGCCCCCCAAAGTGAGCTAAAACATCCTGATTGCCCCCCGGTGGCTTGCTGCAGTATAAACCCCTCCCCCTCTATTTTAACAGGGCCAAGCTGAGAAAATCAAAGTTGTGGTTTGGTGCTACGAAAACAAGTGCTGCATCATGATTGACACCCAACCCTCCTCCCAGTTGAGTCACATAGTATATGGATGGGACTTCAGGCTGAGACTCTGGCTCCAAATGACGTCATATTCTGGATATTTTGGAAGAAGTGGAGATGAGTCATCTGTCTTTTGGTATAGTCAATGCTCACAGCCAATAATATTTCTTCACATTTTTTACTTTTTTCTTTTGTAAACAGCATACATTATGTTTTATGGCAGCTTATGCTCCCTGCTGATAAGCGTTTATCTGCCTAATGTCGTTTCACCACACCATACCACCACTATGTTGGATGTACATGTGGGATCTTCTCTCCATATGCTGTCATTCATCTACCCACTGATTCTACACTGAAGTCCATCAATACATTGAAACAACTATCCCCAGAGGTGTTTAATGTCATCACGTTTCAGTGGTTAAGGTGTTCAGCATCAGGACTCACCACGTGGTTATTCATGACTATACTGGGTATTCACCAGCTTCCTGTTCATGCTTTGAGAGGGAAAAGTCAATAACTAAAGATTGTTCACACAGAGCACGGACGTTAGGATTTCTCATATTGGACTCGCTGGACTCAAGTGCTGCCTGCAAGATGAATTTTATGAGACAGAAATATACTTTAAAATGCATGAAGTCGTGTTGAATTTTTTAAGAGCCGAGCGGTTTGACTCATGAAACACCTGCCCTGTTCTTAGTCAGCTGTCCCAATACTCAATAAACCAACTGGCAAACAAAATCATGAGCCACTGACCTGACCTTTATTGCTGACTGTAAGGGGGGAAGCATCACACACACACAAAGGAAATAGATTTGTCTTGAAGATGGATGAGCTTGTGGAAGTGTCTTTAGACACATGGGTTACACAAGGTTGTAAACATTTCATTGTATTGCCCAATAGGAGGAGAGAGGTCAGTACAACAGACAAGAGTTTAACAGAAAACCAATAATGTTTTGTGGAGGCCACCATCCAGTCCATAAAAGTTTTTGTCTTGGTCAGTTCAATTACTGTATAAAGTCAGGACCTTAAAAGGGACAGTTCACCACAAAATAAAAAAGACTCCTCCTCACCTGTAGTGCTATCATTACATCTGGATTTTTTTTTTTTGCAGAGATTTGGAGATATCGGCTGTAAAGATGTCTGCCTTCTCACCAATATAATGTAACTTCATGGCACTCAGCTTGTTGTGCAATGTCTCTGCAGAATTCATGAACCCGTTACTCAAGATAATCTGCAGACCTTGTTTTGAGTTTAATGTAAGAACTATTTTTCTCACTATCATAGATGTCATAAGCACAAGCCTCTCGTCCTTGAGTAGATGCAGCCTCCTTCTGTGCGGTGATACATTTGGCAGGTATAGAAATAAAATAGTTCCTACATAAAAAAGACATTGCTGTTGAGTTTTTTCCGATATACTTTCATGGTGTTTTTTTTAGCACAATGAGCTGAGTGCCATCCAGTTTACTTTTATTTGACAGAGGTCAGACAGCTCTTAAGCATAACTATAACAGCATCCACACCGATGGACGGAAATGTTCTGTAAGAACGTGCCGTGTGTGGCTGTGTTGGTAGGAAAAGGGCTATTTATGACCTGTCACTGCTGTACGATGCACAGAGAAATAGAACAGTGGAATATGATTTTATGAAATTCTTCAAAGATTTCTTTTTTTATTTTCATGTAAATGTATGACTGTACTCTCAAACATCTGTTAGTACTTACTTAGCGCTACTCGGACTATACAACTTTGAAATGATTAAGTTAATGAGTCAATGATTCAACTCTTAAAAAGGGGCCATTCTTCATAATTAGCACTTTACTACTTTTTACTTTTGATACTTTAAGTAGTTTTCTTGCTTTCTCCGTACTGAAAAGAGGACCTTTAATTTCTACATTAATATTAGATCAGAGTACTTTCTCCATCATCTCTCAAACAGCTCATTGCATCTAAACCCAATGTTTCAGTTTACCCATAAAATCCATTCATTCCTACAGTTCTATTTTGTTTGATATGATATTCCATAACCCAGTGTCACAAGGCAATGGATTACAGAACGGCCACAGAGCTGAGGGACCTTTACTGCTTAGCAACAAACTCCGTTCGAAGGGAGAAGTCAAAAATATCTCGGCGAATCACCCGAGCCGTAATTCCACTTTGCTCAGTGTCACGACTTTCTTCGATGTATAGCTTTGGGGTCCCAGAGTGAGGTCTCTGCTTCGTGAAGCAAGTCAGACAAAACCAAAGCCTTCACATGTGTAAAAAAACAACAGGCTTTCATGGCAGGGCCAAACACTGAGGCTACTGCCAGGCTGATGACACGTCCAATACTGCCAGCCATATTAAAAATTGATAGAGCCTGCCAGAGATGGAAAATGTGAGAACAGGGGGGGCTCGAAAATAAAGCAATAAGAGAGAGGTGGTGTGGTACAGAGGGAAGGAGGGTGGTGGTGAGCAAGGGACATGAGAAGCTGAAGGGATAAACAAAGAGAGCAGGGTTGGTAAAGAAGGTGTAGAATTAGGCGTGAGGAGGTAGATTGATTATTGAGATATGTCACCAAGACATGACCTGACTGTCCAAATGAGATGCATATATGTGTATGAAGAAGGCTCTTTTCCTGTGTGCATCATTAGTAACAGAGAGAACATGAGGTCGAAGGGAGCAAGGAGTATTGGAGGATTCTTGTTGCTGCGCAACTCAAAGTCAGCAGCAAAATAGCATTAGCTGGGTAACCTGATAGGGAACGAAAGGAAAGGTTAATGGTGCTGGAAAAGATAGAGCTGGCAAGGTCTGGGTTTGCATGTTAATCAGGAGATGATGAACCCAAAGCATGTAGACCTTTACGGTCTATTCAAATATGTCCACCTACATATGTTCCAAACAAGAGGCTCAAAATGGGGATTAGGAAGGAAACTCAGACCACTGAAGTCAAATAAAAGGTAACGTCATTTTTTAAAACTGTGTTAATCAATTTGATCTCTATACTCTACTTACACCTGGAGCTGTGACGTTTAACCCCAATCACTAAAAAACCAACAACTTCAAAAGCCGAACAGTAGGAATAAAGTGTTGCAGAAAAAGTGTCTCTAAAGAAAAACTAAGTACATGTGAAGCACAGAAAATAAAGGTGGCTCAGCCTTTAAATCATTTAAGAAGTAATGTAAGCAAGGTAAGCACGTACGAAAGCCTCAATAACTGCCAGCGGCCATTCTGACTTGGAACGATAGGAAAAGCAAAGGTGAAACAAATTTAATTAACAATGACATTTGAAGATCCATAAGTGTTATTAATTACACGTGTGCTTTTCCTGCTATGCCAAGCCATAATGTTTCCTTTTTCCTGCTTTGACATGTCAAAATGTTCGCCCTAAAAAAGGCCTATAAAGCAGTGCTGATACTGAGATAA
Organism: Lagodon rhomboides; assembly: GCA_039737535.1. NCBI lineage: Eukaryota > Metazoa > Chordata > Actinopteri > Spariformes > Sparidae > Lagodon > Lagodon rhomboides. The sequence goes on from CM077786.1 coordinate 32,539,488, forward strand.
TGAGTGAGTAGACTGTGTAGAATGTAAAGTAGAAAGTTTGAAGTCCTGCAATGCAAAAACATTCGAGGTATTTTGCTTTTGTGCCTGGTGTTAGTATTTGTCATTGATACAATCAGACTTTCTCCCCCACATTCTTCTGCCTTAATTTAGCAATCTCGAACATTTCAGTCCCGGTCGATTTATACCAAATGTGGTTTAATACCACAGCTCACAGAATTCTGGGAGCAGCAAAACAAACAGTTTTTGTTTTAACAATGAAGTCAGCAATCAGCCTCTTTCCATTATTCCGTGAGCAAGCGTGATCTGACTTCATGCTGCACATGGCATGAGTCTGAGAACAGCAGGGCACAGCGAAAGGAGTTAGTTACCTTGCTGAGAAGTTGGAGGTGTGCAGCCTTTCACCTGCAGCTCTTCATCTCACTGCTCACTTTCATTGCTTGTTCTTGGTCAATTTCTTTCAAAAAGTAATACTGCAATTATTTAAAAATTGCAATATTTCATCAGCAGGCCATCGGCTCAATCGCCACTGTGTAACCGCATTCTTAACAGATGTGTATTTAATTGAAAATGTCCACGAAATGTCCATCACTTTAATCAGTTCAAGAACTACCTCCAAAGCCAACTTTCTCCGTCTCACCGCCCTCCTCTTCATCTTCTTCCTCTTACTTGAACTTGATGCCCCTTCTGCACCTCCTCCTTCCAAATTCGGCGTACTTTGTTTACCGTGCTAATCTAGCATCTCGTCTTCAGTAAGGCAGAGTTGGGCTGATTATAATGGTGTCGTAATTAGCTGATTAGCGATGGAGAGCGCTCATCGAGGATGCTAGCCAGACGAGAGGACACTTGATTAGATAATTATAATCATGTGTATGTTTGAATACTGATAGGGGTTATAATGTCATACGATGAAGCCACTATAGCGGCTCAATGTGAGTATGTATACCCGACAATAGATGTAGTTCCCCATTTAGGATTTTTGTGATTTTTTTATAACTTTTACTTTCTGCTTTTACTGGTTAAAATATTTGTCGACATCATTATTTCCCCTTTAATATGTTTGGGTAAAATGTTTTTCCAAGCTCATTGGGTTTCCATTCTCTCACTCAAACAGTTCCTTCAGTTTCGGTTGTCTTTTTGTTATAATTTGTCTTAACAAGAAAACCAAACTTACTCCCTCAAATATTACTTCTGTGGCCTCGAATGACATCAAATAAAGATGCATTTACTGCTGAAAAGTTAACTTGCTGTCATAGTGCTCGAAGCCATTTCAAGTGTGTGATTTCCCGGCAGAAATGTCTCCAGATTTTTTTTTTTCTTCTGCTCTCTGCTGAGATTCCAGCAACAAGAAAAAAAAAAAAAAAAACTACTGAGTGGTTTACAGCAAGACGCCAATATACTCTGTGGGCTTATGAATGCTATTGTGAAGATATGTGAGTAATCCTTGTTGTGAAATTGGTTTCCATAGAATTACAAGGTGTTTAATTAGCTACATTTTCCATCTATTAGCCGCTGAAAATAAGTGCTAGTGTGCAGTTGATGATTCCGCTGCAGATTCTTCTTTTGGGTGAAATGTTTACTTTCACGGTTAATTGTCTGAGTCTCACAAGAGTCAGCCTTGGCACTCTCTAAAATGAAGGGAAGTTCATTTAAGGTTATGAGAGAGGGCTGAAGGAGAAATAATTTACAAATCTGATGCAACCTGCTCTTGACCTTTCTGCTCAGAGTAGGGTTGTTATCCTCTTATTTTTCACATCCGTATAATTCCATTCCAGCAGCTGTGATGTAGGACAGAGACGTTTACATTGACGCTAAAAAGAATGATCCAACTTTGCTCTTACTTGGCGCTCCCACCGTTGGCCAATCAATTTGCCCAGGTAGGTGACTGTCGCCTGAGCAAACTCATATTCCATGAGATTAATGGTCAGACAACCCAGGCCAGATGGTCAAACAAGGCCCGGAAGTGTCACTGGAAATCACAACATCATCCAAGTACACAGCACAACCCACCAGGCCTGACACAACCTTGTTCATTGGGCGCTGGTAGGTAGCTGATTAATTAAGTAACCCAAACAGCATAACTGTGTAGGAATATCAAACGCTGGGTGGAATGAAGGCAGCAATCTTCCCAGCTGTAAGAACCTGCCTGTAAGTAAATTAAACTTACTAACCAACTTGGCAGAACCAACCTGGACCACACTGTTTTCCATACACAGGAGTTGAAAAGAGTCAGGTTTGGTCCATTGGTCCAATTTTACCATGGAGTTGATCAGGATAGAGCTGTAGCAGTGCATACCTATGGCATCTCCATTCTGTAGTACAATTATTGTCACTTCTGGTGTGAAAAATCCAAGATTGCAACTGCTTTAATGCCAAAGTTAAGGCTTCAAAGCCTCCACAAACCAACGGTCGACGATACAGTGGCTCCATCCATATCTATATGCAGTCTGCTGGTTCTTCCCCATCAATGTTTCTCTCATCGAGTGGAGATAGAAACTTACTGCAGTCTCTAGTGGTCCTAATAATCATGGGGGAATATGCATTAAGTCAAGAAGATAGAGTTGTAGTGCACCAGTTGTTAATCACTTGAAAAAATAACCCAACTTTCCTCCACTAAATTATAATGTCTTTACAAAATCTTACCCCTCAGCACATTCAAATATCCTGAGGTGGGAAAAAAATGCTCTCTAATCTGATTTGTAAACTTCATTATGAAAGTCTTTTAGATATATTGTTTAAGGAAATTGATCTTAACATTTTTTTATCAATGGTTTCTCATTAGTTTGTCTAAGTAAAAAAAAAATAGTTTATTCAGCTGTTAAGGATAATCTGCTAAATGCCTTAAGTGTTATTAAGGCTGCAGTAAATTATAATGACTGAGACTTTATCTTTTCTGCACATAGAAGCTTTTAGGCCCATTTAAAAAGGTTTCATCCCGAGGAAGTGTGTGTTTTACACAACGTGCATTTTTATTTTCAACCTTGTGTATTACACAGTAAAGTCTCTCTCTATTTCTCTGTAGCTGGAAGAAATATTGTTAAAATATATAAATACTTTAAATTTAAATTTTTCAAGTCCTCAGTGTTAAAAACGTGTAAGGCTCGGCACTGCTGGGAATACAGCGGGCCTGTAGCATTAAAAAGTAAAGCGTGTTAGTAAGTGATGCATCCCACAGACACACCAGCAAGAACCTGTTCGACAAGAATGCATGAAGGAGTGAAAAGGCGGCCCTCCCATAAGGCTGTCCATTATTTGCGAAAGTCTCAAACCTACCAGTTGAAATGTGAGTAATACCGTTCCCGCTGCTTTGTTCTTGACTCAAATCCATCACTCATCGACTGTTGGAAAGTCACAGCCATCGAGTTATTTTTCATCAGGAAACAAAAGGAGCTATTTCCTTGAATCAAAGCCTCCCACTATGCATTCATAATGATGGATTATGGCATCAGATTGATGAGGATGGCTGTCTGAAGGGTATTTAGAGGCATTTCAAACTAAATGGGATCCTGTGAGCAGCTGAGGGTGTTTTGAATTTTGGAACAGACAGCTTATAAGCAACTGCAGGCGTCAAGAAACAGTCTGTTCAGGATGATGCATTCTGGTGTCTGTTTCTGTATTGACGAGAGATGGCCAATATAAACTCAACTGCAAATTCGGCCAATTCTAGTCCTCAAAATACTTATTTTAAACAATGGGGCCAGTGTTGGCGCAGGAGGCACAGCGGGTCACCCACTAACTAGAGGTCAACCCCAAATAGCTCCCAATGGCTGCTGTTCTTGGCATAACTTCAAAAATCTTACAAATATGTTGTTACAAAGAGAAATTGGTGGAAAATGCTAATTAACTTCTTAATGTGTGACAATGACGTCCCTCTCTTTATTTAAATGGTTAAATTACTTACAAGGACTTAAGGTGAAAACAATATTTTCTTCAAAGCAGATTTCCAAACATGTTTTTGACATTTTGACAGTTTTTATTCTATTTAAAGCTTTTTTGTTTATATTCAAAATAAACATTGTGGAATTAATCAACAGATTTATTTCAAGTCTGAGATTCATCTTCATCTGTCTTTGGTATATAAAAAACATATTTTTCCACTAATACTTTAATTTTAATTCATTCATTCATGAAATTTCCATTTAGATATTGAATAAGATATTTCATGTTTTTACTTATGTATTGTTTAATCATGTGTTGATGCAAAGACCCAGCTCCCACCACAGGGATCATAAAGGATTCATCTTCACTTGTCCATCGCACGTATAACCACACACACACACACACATTACCCTGAAAGATGAAAAGCCAATAGCACCCAGAGGGGATCCTTTGATCCCTCTGAAGGCCCCCAGGAGCTGACGTGGAATCACTTCCACATCATGTTGTCCTGACCTCACCAATTAGGGAGGAAATTGAAAAACTGACCTATCAGTGTGGGGACGGGTGAATTTGATGTTTCTGCCTTGGGCAATTAACCTCAGGGAGAACCCACGGGAGCAAAGAGAAGACCCTGGGACGCATCGTTCACGCCGTCATGCTCAGAATTCACAGCATATACATGTTTATTCATACAGCATGCAAACAAACGTTTGGCATCATGCTTGTATTTTGTTCTATCTTCTTTGACATACACGTGTATAAACTGCATCAGACGAACAGGAAGTTGCTCTGTCCTGAACTCAGTTTGATTCAGAACAGAGGTTATCTGAGGGCACAGAAGTTATCTCATAAAGGCTCGTAGAGCTTGTGGGTGGACACACATAAACATACACCACACACATACCTCAACCTGCTGCGGGGATTTGAATCTCAGGGAAAACTAAACTTTGCCAAGTCAGAAAACTTTGAATTTGCAACAAAAAGCAACATAAATTTGAATCAGGATCTGAATGCCTTTTTCACAATTCATCGCGGACCACCTTGTCATTACCATACATCTTGTATCCTGAGTGCGTCTACATCCTGTAGAGGTGGATTACATTTAGGCAAAGCCTAGAATTAAAAATGCAGCTCTGCTTTACCCCATCGGATCCGACTGCTCCTTCCCCTGGCCAAAACACACATTGCCATGCAAACCACTTCTTCTCCCCCTGGCAGTAAACGCTTTCTCTCAGCACTCACGCCGCAAGCAGCTTGGCTGATGGGTCGCTTCCTTCTGAATGATTGCAACAGCGGTGAGTTATTGTGATTGCATTTATGCACTGTTTTGCTGATAAACACTGGCCAACAGGCAAATCATTTACTTCTTTGCAGCTTTGGTTTTGTATTTTATAATGGTAACAAGAAATTAGAAAATTAACATGGTTGGTGTCAGGAACTATTCGGATAAAAATGGAAAACAAATGATCTGAGTATTCACCAATCCTATTTCAAGAAGCTTTTTCAGACTGTTGTATTTCTAATACAACAATTCATACATTCATACATGATTTCTATAGTTATTTGTCTTTGACGAACATCAAAGAAACAGATGTCACTGAAAAGAGTAAGTTCTTCTACTTCCTGCAGTATGTGTACATCTCTTAGATCTAGTCTGATTTATCTCTGTGAGAGATAATACCATTTTAGAAACAAATTGCATAAAATTGATGATAACAGTCAAGGTACACAAGAGCAACAACTAAACATATCATTCTACGAAAAGATATTCTGCAGTTTATTTTAGAAATTGTATTAGTATGCAGGTGTGAGTCAGAGGTGATGAAATGTGATGAAGACTGATACTTTCGCTGTTTCCTTGAGGGCTTGATAAGATCTAACCACATTCCCTCTGAAACTAGCAGGTACACATATTCCTTATAAAAGATACAGGAAGTGTGTGACCTGGAGCCACAGAGAGAGAAGAAGTACAGAGAGGCTGAGGATGAATGCAGCGATAATGAAAAATGTGGAAGACAGGGAACATCCGAGGATCTCACCGGAGTGAAAGATACGTGTGAACACATCTAAATGTACACAAAGATATTCAACACAAAAACCCTCAAAACAGACAAAAAGAACGAGCAGATACTGTATGTATTCATAAGCCCTCACAGACATGTGGCCCAGGAATTATTCTCTTTTTTTTTTTGAAGCAGCTTGTGAACTCCTGCCTTGAAAAGCCTGTAACACATGAGATGGAGGGAGGGGTTATAAACGCACCTTCCCTCCAAATAACAACGGAACTGGAAAAACATGTCTATACATGTTGTTGAACTGATGCAAAGGTTTCAACCGATTTGGTGTTAGGAAGGACCGGTTGAAGACAGACTTCGAACAAGCGTTGAAGAGGAGGATATCAGGCTAATTCACAGGTTTACCAAGTAAGGTGAAGTTATTCAAACATTAGATGTCAGACTCTTGAAAATGTTCGAGTGTGCCAGTGGGATGAGCTGACGGTGTCTCATCACAGCACTCTAAATTTAGCCAAAAAGAAGTTGGTGTCATTAAAAGTATAACCTGTGGGGAAAAAACCTTTTCAAAGTCACCAGAAGTTCTTCAGTGCTTTTTAGCAAATTTGACTGGTGGCTCTAACATACAATTTTCATGGACCAGTGACCACTGAATGTGAAGTTACGGCTCTCTCCCTATTTATTTAGAAAGGCTTGGTCACTGCAAAATGGCTGCTGAGTGGTGAGTCGTGCCAATGGGCAATTTGTTAAACTTGTTAAACAAACTCTGATAGATAGGGTAGCAACAATCAGGGTGAATCTGAAGAGCTGAGCATCACTGACTGATCAAACTTGAACCTCAAGACTGTAACAACATGTCAGACTGAAGTTGATTGTCGCTGATATTCAGAAAAAGTGAGAAAAAATTACTTAATTTGCCAATTCTTCAATGTGGTTTTGTGCTAAATCTGGGAAAACAACTCTCAGCAGTTTATCCACTTTATCCCTTTGTCCCTCAATCTGCCTTTCCACCTCTCCAACATCCACTCAAACATCCTCACACATTACAAAGAACAACACAAGCACTCTGTGTTCTCTTGTTGTGAGCAAATATTTTGTCGCAAACAGAGCTCTGCCTTTTTAATCCTTTTAACCGTCTGATTTAACTAATCTTGTTGGTTCTTCAAATTGGAGCACCGACAGGAACGTGGTATCTAAGTCTTTACATATTTCCAGAGTTAGATCCTGAGAAAGGGCCTGTGCAGGACCAACTGCATGCCTGACCCCTAGAACTTACAGTAATGTAAACTAAACTTAACCTTAATAAGCCTGAAATAAAGTCATGGAAATGGCCCTGAGGACTCGGGAAAATGTCCTCACTTCCCAAAATGTCCTCATTTTTCCAGGTCCTCACAATGATATGAGAACAAGAAACAAACACACTTTCACAAATCTAGTCTATATATGAAAACAAAGACACCGAAACAGATACATAAACACAACTGCACAAAGTACACACGACCATAGACAAATACAGATACCAGTGAGGCAGGCAGTAAGAGCTGCAGACACACAAAGAAGACACACATCACATCTGCCGTGTGAAGTCTGAGTGAGAACAAACCCATTTTAAAAAGTGCTGCTTCCTGTGTTTTTAAACAAGTCATGAAAAGCAGCAGCGGCAGCAGCAGCAGCAGTCAGGCAGACTTAAATATTTATTTGTGGGTTTTGGAGCCAGATGAGCTCTGACTGCATAAACAGATTAGCTGCCACTCTCTGCAAACATGCTAATGTCCCTATACAGTACGTAGACACACTCACAGATCTCTTCTCATACACACCTAACTGCACACATGCATCTATGTCACATCGCATCCACAATCACACATTTGCATGTCGCTGTTGCAAACAGTCCTTCTGCAAGTGTGTGCTTCCTCTCCCCTCTCTCTCTCTGTCTTCACGCCTATGTCTCTCTACCAAACGGCTCACTGGGCGACAGACGCAGCATAAGGCAAACCCAGGCTGTTCTGCCCAAATATTTGACCATGTAATTGATCACATTCTGTGCGTGTGCAGGCGTCTTGCAATTTGGCCTACTCACCTATCGTCCTCTGATGTCATTCACCTTCGCCCATCTATCAATCTCTTGTTTTTATCTCCTCCTTCATCCCTCCCTTTACTGCAGTACATCTCCCTTCTCCATATTATTCCCTTCCACTACTCTTCCTCCTTCATCACCATCTCTCTGTTTCCATTCCCCCCCTTTTTTTTTTTATCTCAGTCACAGCTGTCTCGACAAGCTTCGTGATGTGGGACAGTTATTCCCACATTCTGCTTTCTAGTCCCAGAGGGCAACAGTGCTACACGACAGCGGCAGAAAACCGAGGCCGGGAAGACACTGGGGGTCGGAGGACGTGTGACCAGAGGTTTGCTGGCTCTAATCTGTGTGAAAAATGCAGTAGGACAAATTTTCAGTCACTTCAATGTTACAGTGTGTTAGAATAAAGTCAGAGGGGTCGGACAACTGCCTGTGAGACAGAAAACAGAAGCAGCTGTTTTGGTTGGTGTCTTTTTAGGAAGAGGGGCACCAAATCTTAGTATTGAAGAGCGCAAATGTGGCCGACTACATCTCAACAATTAAGAGATGGGGCAGGCAACTGACAATTCAACCCTGTCATTTGACAGGAACATCAATACTGGAGGATTCTGCAAAACCTCAGATTAATCAATTACTGTTGCATCCCATCTGTGATGCAACACATACTGCGTGGTAAATAGACTACATTTCACACAAACACACACTCAGTTGTGGCAAGCTGCCATTGGCCATTGGGAGGAATTGGAGTTCTTTGTCTTTATTCAAGGACACTTGTAGACAGGAGGAGAGGAGGAAAAAGAAGCACCAGCCCTGCACTTAATGGACAACAAACTGCACCTGCTATACGCCCACCAGCCACCTTTACTTTCCACCTCGCTACAGAAAGGACATCTCCATTAAATCCGACTGCCATTGGGTCCAAATCGTGACTTGTGGAAAGGTCCAAAGTAGACAAGATTTTTTGGGATCCTGGGCTGGAAACAGAATGGAATCAAGACAGTGTCAGGGATTAAGTAGGGACAATACTATCAGGCAGGTTACTATCTTAAGTTCTTAAACCTGGAAACATTCGGGCCCTGGGTTTCTTCGCCACATTTCCAATGCTTTTCCCCCCAAAGGGATTTAAATTTGTTCACAATGCATCAGCTTTGGTTTGTCAGGGATCTGCTCTGTAGACATATCTACATCAGCTTCGAACTGCTAAGTTTGCAAAGACGATGAGAGATATAAACTCATAGATCAGATGTCACTATGTCCTCATCCATACCTTATCAGGCCTAACGTTTAAACAGGGTATGTAACATCATATCTTGTGAGGCCAGAATGTTCTGGACATTTAGATATTTCTCCCACGATACAGGGTTAGATCCAGAGATGATACCCTAAATCTCAACATAACTTCCTCTCTGAGGCGTCTATAAAAAGACAATCACCGGTCTACTTTGATTTTAATCATAACCAGTATGTGTGTTGAGCACAATGACCGGTGTTTTCGCAATTTTCGAGAATCATCTGGGAAACAGACATCATTTTAAGAAAATGACCACTTTAAATCAAACCTTTCCACTCCTTCTCTCTTATCCCATTGAGCGCCAATCAGTGCGCTCTGTATTTACTACAATCAGTTGCCGCTTCATCTCACTGTTCTCCAGCTCCAAAAAGCTGATGTTAATCTGCATGTGATTATCATTCTATCAACTTTCAGCATTAAAGATCTGATTGGGAACTCAGTGTGGTGATGTGTGAAGCCAGGAGTCCTTAGAGTACAATTGTGTTGTTCTACACACACCTGGATCTGAACTATGTTGATACGGAGTGCACAGATTTAAGGTTGAAAGGAAGTTGTCTTCAATCTGGCCAAGACCAACTTTGAGTCATAAAGTGGTGACTTTTGGTCTTTAGAAAGAACCATCTGGAAAGGTACAACTAGATACTGTTTGGAGAAAGGGTTGGACACATGGCAGATGATTGGACAAACCATCCATCTGTCACTCTCTATGTAGGTTCAGCCAATCAGATCAATGGCAGGAGAGCTCTACCACCAGTGGAGCCAGCTGGTAAATCAAACTCTTTCCAAGCCAGTGAAGAGAACAGCGAAAACATCCATCGATGAAAAGCCTTTAGTGCAAGTCCTGTCAATAAAATACTGTCTCCAGTTCTGATGGTTTATAATGTTGGGATATTCAACACGCTGAAATAAAGGGGAACGCCTGACATGAGTAATGCAGAGCATGAACCATATTATCACTCTTGCTCTCCGTTACAGGTGTTAAATGAAGAAATTTAAGTCCTGTGGAGAGTTTAGACAGCCTGAGTTTCTTCTCAGCGGCCGAGGACACTCGTTCAGGACAGGAATCAGAAATCTAGATACTGTTGTGATAATGTAAAAAGGGATGAGAACAACATGGGTTCTTACGTTAAAAAACAAAAGAAAAACAGGATAAGACTCACTAAATTAACTGGTAAATTCACTGACAGATCGACACAAAGTCCCTGTCTGCCTTTTATTCCCTGAAGTAGGAGCATTTCCACTGAACTATAGAATGAAACCAGATTCTAGTCATTTAGAAACATTACTAAGGGAGATTTGATTGTATTTCCTCATGATGTTTTCCATATGTTTTAGCATTGCCGAACAGCTGTACAAAGAAAATGTGCTCATTAGTCTCTGCAGAGGAACTACAAAGTGAAAATAACAGCACAAGGTTGTACGGTACAAATATATATATATCTGTGTGTGTGTGTGTGTGTGTGGATGCAACTATTTTGCCTCAAAATAAGAGCATCAAATACATTTTGATGGTGGTCTGACCTATAGAGAGAATAGTGCCTGTACTTGCACTATTTAACTTGGGCTGTCGGGTGTGATCTCCTGAGAAGTGCGTTATGCACCGCCAACTATGGGTCTAAAGGTCTTCTGCCATAGGAAAGAAGCCGGCTTGGTATTCTCAGCATGGATATCATGAATGTAATGGCAGAAGCAAAGAGGGCAAAGAGGACGCTTGACAGAGGAAGAGAGCCCCGGAGCAAGAGGCTCAATCCCTTTTCCAATTGTTACGCCTACGCCACTTTTCCGCGTGTGTCCTTGTTCCCCCGATGAAACTGAGACAAACATTACCTGGCCAGTTGTGGTGCTTTATAGGCTAACAGTAGCAACCCGTGCTCCTATCCTGCCAGTCTGCACTGATGGTAAAGGAGCAGTACCAAGTGCAGCAACTTCACTGCACGACTTCACTTAAATTTCAGGCACCATACACCATCAAAGGAGCGGTGTGCAACATTGCAACATGTAAAAATGTGGGGCTGTCATGCACAAATCTGCAACCACGATGTAACATTAGCTAGCTTGCGTTGCAAACTAGTGTGTCCGACAGACGCCAAGCTGGTCTTCTTCTTTTTGAACTATTAGCTAAGTTATGTCTTGTGTTCTTGCACTTGCTTGACATTTGGCTGTGATGGCAACGTTGCCATCGACTCGCTAGTTTTTGATCATAAACTCTGTTTCATCTATTTCATCTTTAATCTGCAACTCACTGATTTCCTTCTCCTTCCTTCCCCCCCCGCTTGCTGTCTCATTTCTCTCAGCTCCTGTTGTCTTTCCTCTCATCTCTCTCTTTACCCACACTGCTCTGCTTCCCTCTCCAACCCCAAATCTCTCTCATCTCGCTGTTTGAGTTTATATCCCGATCTGTCATCCTCCGCTCTCCTTTTCCTATCTCCCTCCATCTCTGCTTCCTCATTCCGTTACGCAGATTTCTCAATCTCAAGCTCCATCTTAAATCTCGACCCTCATCCTCTTCTCTGTCTGTCTCCCTCTCTTCGTCGTCTCCACCCGTCTCTCTGCCATTTCCTCTTTTCCATCCCTTTACCACATATATTCCTAGACATACATATTTATATGCTCAACTTCTCTTACATATTCAGCCCGTCTCCATTTTTCTCTCTCTCTCTCTCTCTCTCTCCACCTCCTCGGTTCCAGTATTTCATGCGTGAATAATCCATGACGGTCTAATCCTTTTAGCTATTCTCCCCTGTAGCCTAATGAGCCTATAGCACTGCAGCACTGTCTCACACACACACACACACACACACACACACACACACATACAGTGTACACACACACAGATGCACAGCAGCTATCAGTATGCTTAAGAACATTAATACCACCTTAACAGGATTTATCTCTCCTCTGGGTTCCCTCCCCATCCTCTCCTCCTCTGGCCTGATCCGTCTCTCCGCTCCCATCAGCCAATCACCGCTCTCCTCATCCTTTATTTAATCAGACTAATATCTTATTTTAATGACATAATTAGCTTGGAGTCCTTACCAGGAATAACGTTGGCTAAGTGGTTTTGCAGGGATGTGTCGCAAATCTCCTGTTAGTAACCACCGCTGCTGCCACAGAGGACGTCCACTTCAGACTCAGTCATAGTATAAAAAAGAAAGTAACACAACAACTGCAAACATGTTGTGGCCAGCTGATGTCAAAGTGGGGTCAGGGGACCCCCGGGGGTCCCTGAGGGGATTCAGGAGGCTCCTCAGCCAAAAAAAGGGGTAAAAATTCACAATTTTCACTACAATTCCATTCATAAATTAAAAGAAAAATTAATGATTATATGACTATTTTTGGTCAAGACTTTAAAAGAAATTCTGTAATAAAACATCTGAAAGCAAAAATGTTGTTAAAAATCTGTGGCAGTCCAAGTTGTCTACTTTTGTGTCCAGAGGAGACTCAGTGAATGAAGGTGAAATCGTTTTACACTAGTTATCAAAAGGAGATCACATAGTAGGAACCTAAATGTGTGTGATTTGGCTCAAGAGATTGTACAGAAATGATTTAATCATCAGTGCCTCTTAAATCATTTCCATTTCTTTCTGTTCCCACTTCTTCCTCGTACTGTAGGTGTCTCGGCTCAATTGTTGGGTTTCTGTAATCATGATCCTATAGGCGTCTGGGGATTGAGAGAATCTAAGCGAGTAAACCGATGGAGGTGAGAGGGCATCTTTTTCCGAGCCTCGTCTGAGTGAAGCTTCACACTCGACCATTGAAGGGAGATATCATCCAGGCTCCAGCAGCACATGTCAATCTTGTTTTATTCCTTTTCACCGAACAACAAGAAATAATTCAGCATGAAATGTCGACTTAGGCAAAGCTGTGCTTTGAGCTAAACACTAATGCAAGCCGATCACAATGACAAAGCTGGCGTGCTGATGTTAAGCTGGTATATTAACAATGTTCACTATCTTGGTTCAGCAGTTTGTGTGCATGTACAGAATCTGTTGTTTCACAGGTTGTTGGTCATAAACCAAAGTATTGGGCGAATTAAAATGTTGACCTGATGACAGCGGTAGATTAAATGTCATGTGCAACACAAGATTATTACAATTTACCCTCTAGGATAAAGAAATAAAGAGCACTACATGAACCAAGAAGATAAAAAAGTAATTTTTTCGTGAAAATATGTACTTAAAAGAATTTACTGGCCCGGCTGAAGCGGAGCTCCACGGGCACAACAACCGGTGATATATACCCTGTGAACAGAAAGTACATTTTTACAAACCAACAAACACATTTGAACCAGATGGTGTTTCTAAATTATTTAGTTTAAACTCATATTTAATACAGCGGGAGGGCTTATGAGATATTATGATAATTATGAGTTTGTGTGTGTACGACTGCATGCATTAGAACATGCAGCCTACATAAATATGATGAATATTTAAACTGTGTTTCGTATACGGTGACTTCTGCTGCCATCTGTGTGTGTGTGTGTGTGTGTGTGTGTGTGTCATGTGAGGGTCAGCCTCTCTCCCTCTCTCTCGTCCTCTCACTCCCTCCCTGCTCTTTCACTTCCTCCTCCTCCATCATCTTCAAAGTGCCGTCCCTCCGCCCGCAGACGCCTCAGCAGGACAAAAAGCTTTGCTGTTTCTCTCTCGCCGTCTCTATTTGTCTCTCTCTGTCCTCTAATCAGTCTGTGTCATCACCACTCTCCTCCCCTCCTCCTCCACCCCGTCTCCCCTTCACCTTGTCCGTCTCTTGTCTCCCCCTTTGTTATCAACCTTCTCCCTCGCTCCATCATTCTGTCTGCGCCTCCATCTGCTCGTTCGCTGCTCAGCATCGGGCGAGCCGACAGTCATCTGACAGCTATATGAATTTTACACACTCGCTGAGTACAATTATGTTCAGCTAATTAGCTGAAATGGCAGCCAGGCACCGCGGCACCGGAGCTTAATGACCTTTGATAGCAGACGAGCAGACTCTGGTTTTAAACAAACTCTGGTTTGTTTAAAATCGGGATGGAAAAGCCAATAAGGCTGCACAAAACACACGTGGGTGCAATTTTCTATCTTTTCAGTCAGTTCAACCCCAAATAAATTAATCGACTTAGTAAAACACAAAGTTACTTTAGTCATTAAAGCAGCCAAATACAGGAAGTTAACTTTGTTTTCTTTCTATTAAAAAAGCATCCATCTTGATTAACTTTACCCAATTCCCTTCCCACTGGGCTCTGTGCTTTACATGATAGTTTGTTTGCAGTCATGTGTTTCAGATGATGGAGGGCGAAAATGAAAAGCAGAATGGACCAGACGGAGGCGAGTTAGTTAGTTATTGTTGCTATGAATTGTTGTTCAGTTACAGGCGTTCAACTCCAGCAAAAAGGAAAGAGAAAAACAACAAGTTTCACGTTACGAAGTAAAGAAAATAGCTCGCTACACGGAAGCAATAAAGTTACAAAGTGACCTTTGAGGGAGTCGTCATTATCCGATCACTTCCTGCCCTCCATCTGCAGATCGCACTGTAGCACTGGAATGATGTAACACCATACGGAAACAAGCTTTAGAACAAATCACAAATATTTGTTGACTATAACTTCCATGCGCCTGCATCACCCACCAGCTAACATACAACTTAATTGTCTTTTTTATGGTTTCATAAAATTATCATCTAATTAAATTCAAGCTGCCTGTTTTTACGCTTCAGTACCTGATTAATAACAACACTTTTGTGAACATAAGGTTGGAAACCATCAGGGCACAGACTAAAGAAAATAACAACTTCAGTTCACCCAAAACTGGCTTGTAGTCCAACATGTCGCTGCTCAGACATCATGTTTAACTACGTATCCTCAAATGTTACAGTTATGGCTGAAAAACAGTGATAAACAACCTTGCCTATTTCACATATCTCCGCAATACGAACCAACAGCTAGTTGTCTGCCCGGAAGTGACTGTCTGATACACTACACACGGTTTTTACACTAACTGCTGGCAAATTTCACTCTCAGGTATTATTTAATTGAGTTCATTTCTTCAGCCTGCATGTAGCAGCAGAACCTCACAAAACATTTTAAATCTTTATTACCGGAGTAGAGTTCCGCTCAGCAGATTTCCGAGCCGGCCTCCTGCTTAGAGTTGCATATATTCACACCTGAGAGCGGACCTGTATAAACACAGCTGTGAACCACTGGCCGCTGAGCAGCTTTACTGGACTATTTCAGATGTGGGCTCTACTTGCCCTTGGTCAAATCTTTCTTGTGATCGTCTCGTCCCCTCAGATTCTTACAAGCCTGTATTGCTCAGTCCTGGAGCCGAAAAGTGGCTGAAACCATTTTTGAATAGCCACTTATTCTTTTTCTTTTTGTAAACTTATTCACAAGGAGGAATGCTGCAAAAGAAAAAAAAAAAAAAGCACCACTACAGTCTCTGAGCAGCAGAGATTTCTGCACAGAGCCTGGTCACATTGTTAGTGGTAGAAAAAGGTGATTCATGATTTTGAAAAGAAACTCGGTCGAGCTGCTTCTCTTTCATACAGAGAGGAGCGAGTAATGATGTCTCCTGGTCGCCTCCCTTCGGAGGTTTGATCATTCGGGAGCAAAGCCCGGGGCAGACCGAGCTTCCACTGGAGGGATTACACCTCCCAGATGTTGACACCATTACCTTGACTACAAAAAGAATGGTTGGACATGATAATGCAGAGGAATGTGCTCTGGAGAACGGCCTGGGTGCACCAGTTCGCATTCTGCTACGGGAGGAAATGCTTTGGCTGAATTTTATTTCTTTATAACCAACTACTATTTGTCTCTTGGGTGGTGCTAAGTCCAGGATGCAGTGACAGCGGCCCTGCTACTTAGCGTTATTATGGATCCCACTGCATTTTTTTGCAAGACCTGCCCTCCTCCTCCTCTGATTGGTTGCCTTCTCTATGCTTGGCTCACTTAGAGAGCCGAGCTGCTTGTATAGGGTTAGGGTTAGGGTAGGGTTTCCTGCGATGCTAATATGGCGGTTTGTGAACTGTCATTTTACCCAGTAGCCTTTGTGTAAGTTATTTGACTAAATATAATTATTTCAACCCAAAGTATGATGTTTTCCTAAACCTAAGAAAGTAGTTTCGGTTCCCTTAACCTAACCAAGAACTTTTTGTGCCTAAACCTGACCAAGCTGCGACAGTTTCACAACGTTAATAGCAGTGAAAAAAGTCGTAATGTGTCGCAACCAGACGCTGCATGATGCATATTATCGCACTGCAGAGCCATTCACATGCACGCTAGAGGTGTAGGTAGTAACCTGACTCTCGCCAGATGCATTTCGTTCCGCCTGGCTTCACTCACATCCATCTGGGATCGCTCCATTGGAGATGTGTTTCAGAAGGCTGGGCCTTATCAAAAATCCTTGCATATGATTGGATAAACCACTTGTCTGTCATCTTTATTGACGTGCTACTTCAACCACTCACATCGAAACCAACCTGTGACATAGCGACGCAGGGAAAACCTAACCTGACTCTCGCCAGATGCATTTCGTTCCGCCTAGCTCCACTCCCTGATGTTCTTTTAATGAAAAAATATTGGGTAGATTGGACAACACGGATGAAATAGCAGCATCAATGTTGACGCTTGCTTCCTCGATGCGAGCCGCCATTGTTGTCTGAATCAAAACAGTCGTTTCTCCGCTACGTCACATCTATGAAACTCCCGCCTGGCGGTCCTGATTGGCTCTACCATAAAATCTGGTGCAGAAATCCCTCCCAACGGGAGCGATCCCAGATGTATGTGAGTGGAGCTAGGCGGAACGAAATGCATCTGGCGAGAGTCAGGTTATGTAGGTAGAGCATCACGGTTTGAAGCTCAAGGCCTCTGACCAAGCTGCCGTGTTTGACGAGTTGGAAGTGAGAGATTGACGTCAAGGCACGTTGCTACACCTCGTCATTAGCAGAAACAACACCCTGGTCCCAGGTGTGGACCCGGGTGAAAGTGAGGCACGATGGTTCTGACAGAGCTCACGCACTCGGCAATCATTCCCTGGATAAGAACGGTGTAAAACAACCGCTGGCTCTGCTGTGCTGTAGAAATTGGCTGAGCGCATGTGCTGTCAAGGCTAGACTGGATATTAGAGAGGAGATGAAAAGGACTGCATGATGATTTCTGGGTTATCAGGTGGTCAGCTCCCCATCGCAACTCCTCCGAAGCAGCGGTGCTATGTGTGGAAACGAACAGCCACACAATGAACAGTTAATTTGTCTCAACATCTGGTCGATGTCATCGATAAAACAACACAAAGACGACGGCACGACTTCGCTGCTCGTGTAAATAAACCTCGGCAGACACTATAAACTCACCTTGTTAACCAGGGATGGCACATCCTGTCATGCGCTCACTCACTATCCACTTAGACTCCTTGAACAAATTGCCTGACTGATTAATAGGACCTTGAATGTGTCAGAACACATGTGTCCAAACGCAGCGCGAGCGGCGGAGGCAGCCTCTTTTTGAGCGGTGTGTTGTTTATTTAATAAGCGGGCCGGTTGGAGCGTGTCAATTATTTCTGGGCACTGGGAGGGAAGGAGGGAGGGAGGGAGGGAGGGAGGGGAGTGTGAGGACTGCTGCCGGGAGGATGAAGCACGGGAGGAGCAGTCTGAAACAAAAAAAAAAAACTGTGGGTGTGTCAGAGTTTGTGTGTGTGTCCGTGTGATTGGTGATTGCAGAGGCCCTAATGGATTCCAGAAGGGGAGCCATAACAAACACCGGGGAAATCAGACAGTAGAAATTACAGCTCGCTCTAAATATCAAGAATACGCCGGCAGGTTCGCTGTCCGTCCTCGGTCCAATTACACAGATGAAAAATAATACTCATTTATTTTTCAGCCCACTCGGTACGTGGCTGCGTTGTGGTGTTTGGAAGGTGAGAAATTTCTCCGCGCTGGAGTGAGACAACAGAAGGTTTAGACCGTTATCTCTGAGGCCACATGTCGCCCGCTGGCCCGGGTTCAAATCCCTGCCGCTCCGGTGTCTTCTCCTGAGCCCGGTGCTGTAAACAGTCCCGCTCTTTCCATCAGGAAGAAATCTCAGCGGGTGCCGAGTGCAGTCCTGTTTGAAAAAAAAACCCTAACCGTGATGCATTCACTCCCCTGAGTTCATTAATTATCCAACCTTTGCTGTACAGTCATGTATAATTGCATCTCAGGGTTCGACTCATCATTTATTGCTGATGATGTGCGAGTGTAAACTCAATTCTGGACACTCTATCACAACTTCTAATGCCTCCGGAGCAAAATACATGAATTAACGGGGGAACGTCACTGCAGCATCAAAGAGCGTCAGCCGAGCGGCCGTCGAACCACCAGGCACAGCTCGGCTCATAGATCCCAGCCGTCTCCATCACACCGAGTTATACTCAATTAGAGCAAACACACTGCGTTAGAACACTGTCAACTGTGATTCTGTTGTCTGTCTGAACTGGAAGAGGTGTAGCAGGCGGAGAGGGCCGTTTGGTGTGTAACCTTTACTATCCACCGTGGATGAGGCCACTTATAGCTCGCCAGTGGTGGAAAATGGGAAGAATTGAGAGGAAAATGGCATGCTCAGTATCCGCGTTCAGTTAAACGACAATTCCATTATCTTTTTTTTTTCTTTTCATGCATTAGGATACCTTTTTGTGCACATGCCAGCCAGCTTATGTTTGTAACTGAGCCTGAAAAGCTTGGACTGATAAAAGCTGAGGTACATCTGGCAATAAAGTGCCTGTCAAACCTGATTTAAAAAAATGACGTACGTGAAACAGCTACAATACAAGCGACGAAGCCCTTCAACTAAAATTTCCTGGTAAATTTACAGTTCGCAGAGTTAATCCCATCGAATCCAACCACTTAATCCAACTTGACAAACTTACTTTGGACGTTCTAACACTAAGGTAGGCATGCACAACTTTTTAAATTGGACTTTGGAAAAAATTTGACCTCTTCGGTTTCAAAGGAAAAAATATCCAACTTGCCTTCAGAGGAAATTAATGTGTGGACTTTTTTTTTTATATCTGCTCTGAGCCTCTCCATAATATGATCCCGGTTCAGTTACAGCAGCAGAATCTCGGTCAGGGAGAGGTTGTTATAGACGGGCTGTAGTTGGGAGTTCATGGAAGGATGGATGCTGCACCCTGCACTGTCAATTACCAGTGCGCTCTTCAGCCAGAACCTTGCTTGGCAGCGTCTGTGTGTGTGTGTGTGTGCATATGTGTGCCCCTGCGGGCCGAGCTTATATATTTGCCGATTTTTTCTGTCTCTGCCACCATCCATCAGCCTCTCCTCCCATCAGCGGGGCCGAGCCACCATTTTGATTTAAGGAAAGGGCCGAAAAGGCCCCCCCCGAAAATAAGACTCGCCTTCTCCTCTCACGGTGGGCTGCAAATCAGGCCGATAAGGCCTTAGCTTAGCATTAATGGTGCAGAAAATTAAATTAAGGCCAAAGTTGGGAGAGAAAAATGTCTAAGTGGAGAGGAGAGGAATTGGATGCCCAGTGGTTGAACTGAAGGTGAGTAAAGAGGAAGGAGGAGAAAGGAAAGGGGGGAGTGCGATTGAGGGTGGAGAGAGAGAGGTATGTAGGGAATGGAGGAGAGAGGGGAGCAGCAGGGCGGGAGGAGATTTTGTGAAGAAGATGGTAATTGTCCGGCTCAACACGATAACAAGGCCTTTAAAAAAACTATTTCATTTTCCCTCCACAAACCACAAACTGTTAATGGGATTTCTGCTCTCTGCCCCTGCCGTCATAAACACACACAACATACAGAATGACAAACAAAAATGATCTCAGTTTCAAGTATAAACCAATTCTCACCCCCTTTCTCTCTCTGGTGAACCCTCAGTCTTCATTCAGATAGCCGCTAAAACACCAGCAGAGCGAGCGTACAAACACACCAACACCACATGTGAAATGGGGTCATGGTGTGCTGATTTAAATCTTTTTTGCACCGCTATCTTGCCAGCAATCTTCTTTACTTTCATGCCAATAAATTCATGTCAAAGGGAGGCCAACTGAAACCGAGTCAGAAACGTACGAGGAGTTACATCCTGTTATTTTGCTCGCGGCTTTATCAGTTGCACAATGTCCTCCTGAAAAGGCTCAGCGCTGCTACTCCAAACCATGGAATCAGACATCTATCGCGACTTTCTATGGATAAGAGCGTAAACACTCTTAACACCGCAGATGCTCTGGGTGACAGGTGTGCGCATCGAGTGTGTGTGTGTGTGTGTGTGTGTGTGTGTGTGTAGAGAGAGAGAAAGAAAGAAAGTGAGTCAAAAGAGAAGTGGCATGTTGGCCTGCATCTGCATTGATTTGCAGATCAACCGATCTATAAAGACCAGAGCTAGCGTACGCCGATGATGCCAGATTGTATGTGAGTGTGTGTGCAAATATTTTTTTAGACTTAATTCTGTGCTCAAACTTAAAACATTAAGCTGTGGTTAAAATAGGACAATGGTGGGTGAATCTTCAAGCCCTGAGAAGGGTTTAAGAAGCTGTCAAAGAGCTGGCAATGTCTCCCAAAATGCTAGCTGTTGGCTCGATGAGGTGTTTAAAGTGCCGTGGCTCCTTTAAAAAGAGGGAAGTGTTGAGTTAGAGGGGAGAGCACAGGTGGCTGGGCGTAGAGCAGACAGGTGTTGGCAGTGGGAGCAGAGGGAACGTTTAGCAGTAAATGTAAAGCGCAGGTCAAAGTTTGCCCATGAATAAACTCTGCAGCTCTTAATTACCCAAGAAGACCTTATGTTCGAGTGACTGATCACTATGCATACTACAACCGATGCTATCTCAGTTCAAGCTAAAGATTTGATCTTGAACACAAATCTGGGTGTTGTGATAATGTAACACGTCGATTAACCAAAAAACAGGAAGTAACGCTGGCTGGAGTGGAGCTTTCAAAGATCTTTACCTTGTTTAAGATTCGAGACAAGAGTGGCCGGACCTTTAACTAAGAACCAGCTGTCGGCCTTTGTTACTCCCGTTTTGGAGCCTTGTAACATCGGCTCCAAGTACATTTTAGAATTGATTTTAAGATTGCTTTTTAATCACCTACAAGGACTCACATGGCAGAGCTCCAGCGTTTATCACTGATCTCCTCCACTAGAAGTCCCTACTGTACCTCAGGATGACTGTGGCTATTTAGATGCACTACAAAAGTTAACAAAAGGTTTGAAGAGACTATAGAATCGACTGTACAGTTTTCTTTATCAGATGAGATGTCATTTTGCTGTATTAGGGTGATCTGCGGCTGTAATCGTTACCGTTTTGTACTTAAATACATGAGTACTGCCTTTATACAACATGCTTTACGGCTTGCCTCGCCCATTCACTCACAAACCAGCATGCAAGACCCCGATCCGACCATCTGGAGCAATTTAGGGTCCAGTGTCTCGCTCAAGGACACTTTGACACGGGGGCAGGTGGAGGCTGTGATTGGACTGCCAACCCTGTGATTACTGGACGACCCTGTCTATCTGCTGAGTACCTCAAACGTGAAGATAATCAAGTCTTGCTCCCATTGGTCCTGCTGCTCATATATTCCTTAATACCACCCTGAGAGTCATTCGAGCCCATATGTAAATGTTGCCATGGATACACTATGCAGTATGTGCGTGAAAATGAGATGTTTGGCCTTTGGGTATCATATTCACTGTGTTTGCATGTGCTGGAAGAAGATAACTCGTCTCCATCATCCTCAGTTCAGTTACGAACGTTTATGGTTTTATAGATTAAGCGAGGCAACATCCAATCAAAAGCGACCAATGATGTGGAAAGGAAGTCGTAGCAACACGAGCCATAGCGTAACATTCAACCTAACTGTTTATGCTTTGAAAATGTAGGCAAAGGTTTGATTTATTCATATATGCAATATATAATAAGTATGTGCATTTCAGACAAAGGTATTCATGCAGTTCTGAATGATAATGCTAACCTAACTTATGTTACTTGGTCATTAACTTCAATGTTACTGACACAACATCTTACTCTCTGAAACCTTTCAAATTTTCGCCATTCTAATGACATTCCATACAGCTTTTTACTCCAAACCAGTCATACTTTAATTAGCTGTGCAGCTACTGAGTGTAAATAGATAGGGACGACTAGTACAAGTGGCGCGACTCATTTCAATGCGGAATAAAACAACTTTTCCGAAGCAAATCAACCATAAGAATCCTAACTTGGCATAGAAACCCAGACCCCAGTACTATGAAAAGGCAGATTAAAACACCCAGTAGTGTTAATAAGAAGGCAGGTTTTGTTACTTACTGATCTAGTAGACGAAATGCTGATTTTGAGTGCTGGTGGGAAGACTTTGACACTTTAACACCAGAGCAGTCGCCATCCAGTGAATGCTTATCCGTTCACACTTGTTTTAACTCAATTTCCACCATTCTCCCCCTGTGACCTCTTTGCCTCCTCCATCAGCGGGGTTGCAGAGTTTCCACAGTTGTTCCACCATTTCCTGTGTATAGGGACCCGGGAAACAATGCCTCTGACGCGCTGAGAGCTGAAGAAGGTGGACCCAAAAGCAAAGGACTTAACAGCCGGATCAGGCAAAGTGAACAGAGGACTCTACAAAGACTGAACTAAAGACTGGAGTTTACCACAAGCCAAACTAACGAGGGGATGAGGTGCAGGTGGAGAAACACCTCGCAGGTGAGGGAAATGAGTGAAGGAAACAAGAGAGTCTGTGAGGAACACTGGGAACAGGGCTAACGAAGGTGATGCAGAGCAGGTGTGGAGGGAAAGAAGGCTGTGGAGGAGCTCAGGAAACACAAGAACACAGGAAGGAAACCGAACAAAATCTGATGATGTCATTTGTCTTCAGCCATTACACGGTGCAGTCAGTATTTACTTCAGAAGGACAAGTAGAAGCAAGGAAGCTGTCTTATTGCCAGTTTAACGTAGTCCTGCCGCAATCTCCGTTTAACACATAATCGGTGGTATGTACATAATAGTTTGAACCTCCAAAAAGCTGCTCTGTGGGCCATTTTTGATTGAGCTCTCTGAGGCCTCCCTGCCCAATTTGTCTCGGTTATAAAGGCAACGTACACCTTTATTTTCTCTTATTACTACATGGAGTTTAATGACCTCAGCAAATTCCCAGCACAGCTCCGAGCAATGTGAACCTGAGAAGAAAATTAAATCCATAATAAAAAACACCTGTGTTAGTGTCGAGGGGGCTTCGGAACGGTGAAATGAGGTTTCATGGTGTGAAACACAAAATGCCACAGTGGCCTCCTCTCTGCAGCTCAGTCAAGGACAAATCAAACCAACCCGCTCGTGTTTGTTTACTTTTAAAATGTCACCGCCTGCTGTGACGCGTTTGCATACACACGAACTGGCACATGCAGCCGCATAGGGGGTGGAAACTTTATGAATACTTGTATAATTAGTCCAGTGTTACAGCCCTGCAGTACTGTGCTTCAGGGAAGTTTACAGCCTCCTGACTTTGATAGGGAACTTCTTAATTACTCATTTGTGTGAGCTGTTGTGGTGTTGTTTTATATTGTAGTGGGTGTTCCTACTGTTTTCCCTACTGAATAGCAACATTCTCCCTTTAAATGAATGTGAAGTTGAATGTACCTCGGACTAGTGATTGTTTCTGCAGTTCTGCTGCAGTTTCTTGGTTGTAAGAGTCAACTATGATTGTGACAGAGGACAGAGGAAGAGTAACCATGGTGTACACACTGAAAGCACAGAGGAGGCGTTGTTCACAGCCATGAATCAGCTTTCAAGGTTCTGCTACTGTGCCAGATGTGTGATGGAAAACCAAATGATTGTACACATCACCATGAGCATGCAAGAAGATAAAATATTAGACGTGGGGCCCCAGCTGTTCATCCTTCGGACTAAACCGAAATTAAATACAAAAAGTTTGCTTTGCTCGACTCTCCAGACCACTGTGAGGTTAAAGTGTTCTGATACAATAGAATGGCAGTAATTGCAGTCCCCTTACCCGCAATACAGCTCCAGACGGATATTTCACAGAGTAGAAATACTGTACAACTATCATTTAGCCTGTCAAACCATGCAGATGACTTGTGAGTCCTTGTAATTTGCAGCTCCCAAAACAGCAATTGTTACTCATATTGATACCCAGTTATCTGATTGTTGTACAGAGTAGTTTCCTTCTGAGCACACCTAAAAAAGTCTTAATCTTAAAACCAGCCCAGTTTAGGAACAAAATGTTGGCAGTTTCTGTTTCTGCAGACAAGAGATGCGTACAGATTTGTACGAGTCATGTGTAGCTATAGGCCTATTGACACTTCTACAATATGTGTCATAGCACTTTCTGATTACATGTATATTAGCTGACTTACATGTCTGGAGTTAACATCCTGGCAGCAAGGCGAGCAAGCCAATGACCACAGTTCAAGTCTGCGTTTCAACATTTGTAAGAGTGACACAACTGGATTTTATTAACCACAGAGTTGGGATGAGATTGAGATTTCCAGCACGTTTCCATGTTTGTTACATCAGAAAAACGATATTTTTGACCAGAAGTCAGAACTTCTCCAGCATTGTTTGAGGTATTTTAAGCCAAAAGAAGATCTTTTCTCAAATCAAGTGGGTTTTTTATTTTTCTTGTGCCTAAAACTAACCAGACTGTAAGCAAAGCGTTTTCACAACATACGATAGAAAAGTTAACCTAAAGAAACGTCAAGTTGCAAACTAAGTCTTGACATATTCATGGTTTGCAGAAACTTACACTGCCAACAATTACTGTGGTGATTGGGTTGCATAAAAATTGGCTATCCTCAGTGCAAAATCCCAAGATAATCAATTACAAATATGATAAACAATAGAAAAAAAGGACCTCCAGGAAGCTCTGGGTTGAAAGTTGTATGGCCATACTGCACCCACTATTCCTGCCACCCTCTGTGCATTGTGTAGCCAAGTTGCCTATACTTTGCTAAACACATTTTTCAGTCATGCAAGATGAATTTACAAGAAACAGAAAGATCACAAAGAGTTAAACAGTTAGCTCTGACAAGGGGAAGGGGTGTCTGTGCATCTGTAAATAGTTTTCAGTCTACATTTAGCTTTACTTTGCTATTTTCAACCGTCACTGAGTACAACTAACCGTCTCACTCAGGAAAAACTCAGTGCCACAACCATTTAAAAAGGTTGCCCCTTCTGAGCTTTAGAGACGAGTCTCCTGTCTGATGTTGAATTAATTACCTCTGAGAACCTCACCTACAGACATGGAAGCACCCCGACGTGAACCACGGGACACGAGCGCCTGTAGAAGCAGCACCAAATGCAGCTGTTGACCTGTTCTGAGGCGTATAGAAACGGCAGGGATCAGGGCCTTTACTCTCCGCGTGGCTTTAATTGATGTAAGATGTGATGTTGGAGCGTGACTCGAACACTGCCGGGGTGAGAAGTTCAGTTCTCCTCCGTGGCCACCCACATTACAATTCTATAATGTAGCCGTGAAATTGGAATGAGCTTTGGACCAAACGGAGACAAAAAACACCCTCAAGCATCAATGCATTAGGAAATCTAAAGGAAACAAGCTCCATCCCCAGCAGAATATTACACTCGTATGTGTGCGCAACCTGGATTCAGTGCCAAGTTTATAGTTACATCTCTGGCTGAGCAGTGGGTGCCATTTTATGCAGCTCATAATCATAATCTCAGGTTCCTAACTGGGTGCTATAACCAGCTGTGACTATATTTATATTTAAACTGGGTGTGATAGAAATCCTACATGCCATTTATACATTTTCCTTGAAGCCAATCTGTCATTTGAATCTACAGCTTGGCAATCCTTAGATAGCATGTCACAATAAGTTTATATGCCATGATGTGGTAACCTGACTCTCGCCAGATGAATTTCGTTCCGCCTAGCTCCACTCATCCATCTGGGATCGCTCCATTGGAGATGTGCTTCAGAAGGCTGGGCCTTATCAAAAATCCTCGCATATGATTGGATAAACCACTTGTCTGTCGGAGCCATTTGGTAGATCAAGCTCTTGCCAAATCTGGTCAGGAGAAGGGCAAAAACATCGTTTCCACCAACAAAAGCCTTCAGAGCCGTTCTCTGATGTTCTTTTAACGAGAAAATATTGGGTAGATCGGACAACACGGATGAAACAGCAGCATCAATGTTGACGCTTGCTTCCTCGATGCGAGCCGCCATTGTTGTCTGAATCAAAACAGTCGCTTCTCCGCTACGTCACATCTATGAAACTCCCGCCCGGCGGTTCTGATTGACTCTACCATAAAATCTGGTGCCGAAATCCCTCCCAACGGGAGCGATCCCAGATGGATGTGAGTGGAGCTAGGCGGAGCTATCCGCAACGAAATGCATCTGGCGAGAGTCAGGTTAATGATGTGGACCGTCATGTGGATATTAGGACCAAGCAGTTCCGGGCCTTCCGCTGTTCAATTCATTCAGCTAGAAAAGTAAAACCAGTTCATATAACTGTGTCACTTTTCTGCTCTGCAATCCTCCAAATCCCTCATTTTAGTTTTTTTTTTCCTTTTTCGTCAGAGGCCTCTGAGACCGAGAGCCAGACAGGGGACTGGCAGTCAGACTGAACCCCAGGGGAAGTCTTCACACTCGGGCAGAACTTGGCTGGGTCACCCTCATGGCTCTGCCACTATTCCTGCGAGGCCTCTGGGAAGAGTGTCGCAGCTTCTAATGGGCACAGATGGCGCGGTGTCACGAGCCAAGCAATGTGTGAATATCTGGTTTCGCTGTTACATTCCTTCAAAGGCACAAAGTCAACACTGCAGTGCGCCGTGGCTTGACAGCACAAATGCTAATGCGCTCATGAATGGCTAAACTGTATTCCTGAACATGCTTTCATAATAAGACCTTGAAATCCGAGTGAAACCCATTTACATACCTTCACCTACGACTACGGCATTTTTAATTTCGCATTCACATGATGATTAGTGGTGACCCGACTGTTTCACGTTCACATTCTCCCTCCAAACAAACATATTTCACCGCTGTATTTGGCACCACAGGCTTCCTATGACACATTTCAAATAGCTCAGGAGAATGATTGACCAATAAAGATCGGTAATGAACAATTAAAGTTTTGGAAGGACATTTTAGTACTTCATTTGGAAGACACGAGAGATTCGGTCCTGGTCCTTTGTCTTTCCACCATCTTGTGCTGAGAATGTAGGTAGCCTGCTAACAGTTGCTAACAGGCTTGATGAGAGCTGTGACACTGAAACATACGGTGAATTAGCTTTAAACCAAAACAATTAAAACGTTAAAAGATGCTAAAACAGCAAACGGAGCAGCAGAGTTGAGTTTTTTTTTCTGTTTGTGCTATTCTTTAAAATGACATTTGATTAGTCTCATTTGATTCAATACTAAAACTAGAATGACACTCAGTAGAGCACATACCTCTGCCAAGGCCTTATCAAGCGTAATCCAATATCAAACCAGCAAGATCTAGATTTTTCTTTAGGATCTACACCAAAGTGTACTCACTCATAGATACCAGCCGCCTAAATACACCTATCGGATCCACCCCAAGCGTTAACAGCGTCCATTCTGGGCCAAGACCTGTCCTCCATCTATGTATTATGGACATCTGTACAGTAGTTTTTGTGTAATCCTGCTGTCAAACTAACAAACCAACAGACACTGGTTAATACATAACCTCATTCAAATTAATAGAAATGCAAGGTAGAAAGCTTTTCTTACACATGGTTAACATTAGGAAGTTGTCGTAGTTTGGTTAGGTTTAGAAAACAATCATCGACTTTTAGTTTCACCATGAAGTCCTGTGTGTCAACCCCTCCTTCTACACCTTCAGGCGCTTTGTAACTCTGTCCGACAGTTGCTCTGGGAATTTCAAATTGGCGTAGATAGTTTAACATTGGAGTTCGCTGGAGGCCTGGTTGCGTCTCATACATAATGCTAAAGGGGGTACCTTGCGTATCTGTATGAGATGTCGCTATTTTGACGACCGGAATCTGCATCTCCAGTGGGAAAAAAGCCAAACAACGTGGTGAGTCATGAAAATATATGTAGAAATGTGATTCACACTCCGATGAACATGTAGTAACACCTGTGACTGAGCAGCGCAGCGGTTTGTATATGTTTACATGTCAGTTTGTTAGCTCTGCATTCAAAGACAGATAAACAGCTATAAGATGCCGTGTGTGTGTGTGTGTGTGTGTGTGTGTGTGTGTGTGTGTGTGTGTGTGTGTGTGTGTGTGTGCGTGTGTGTATCTGCTTGTGAATGCCACAAACCTTTCTGTCACTCTACATCTACCCTGCCTGCCAGACGCCTGCTAACAAGGACCTAGCTCCTCGCAGGCTAATACTCTACCTGCCCATCATACACAAGCCCACACACACACTCTTACACACACACACTCTTACAGACACACACACACACACTTACATGCACAGCATACAAACTAGCAGAGATCTTGGCTGCTTTCACAGACCAGTGCAGGACTGACTAATCAGTGTGACTCACACATCTCCGTGTGCCCAAGACCTGGCCTAATGCTTAATGAAGGATGTCAGGAAGTGTACACACACACACACACAGGCGTCAGCATGGAGGTGAAACCTACTCCGTATTCAGCGTGTGTGCTTCTCTTGGTGTCACTAACATTGACCGTCTGTGGCTCTGAATTTGTCTCCATCAATTATATACCTGAGATAGGACCATGACAGCTCTGCGTGGCGGGTGTTGTTGTTGTTGTTGTGTTAGTGTGTGTGCTGATGTGTCGTCCCTGTCAAAACAGTGTAAATGTCAGGCGGCGGCGGCTAGTAAGACGGAAACACTATTCAAGTAAACAGAGGAGAAAAAGAGGAAGATTTGAGATGGAGGCTCCTTCAAAAAGTTAATAATTCCCTCTCTTTGCCAAATAATGCCCCATTATTAAATGACTATAAGTGTGATGTCATGTTTTGTCAGATGACTCTCTGAGGGGGAGGAAATAACTGCAACACCACAGTCTGCAGCACCGTGCAGCATTGATCCTCTCCCACTCCTCCATAGTCTCGACTCCCAGCGGCTCTTGCGGTTATCTCCACGTAAAGCCTCGGTTCTACCTGCCCGGCACGAAGCAGCTGAGGACCGAAGTAAACAAGGGACTGCTGAAGACAGCTGAGTCTCCACCGGCTCAGGGCCAGATGCATGTGTTGAATAATGCCAGCAAATGTTTGTTTAGGCGCAGAGAGAGAGAGGACTCCGCTGAGATGTCCGATTTGTTTTGTTTTGTTTCTACCTAATATATAAGGATAAGGAGGACAGAGAAAATAAGAAGAACATACACATTCAACCAAGTCTAATGTGAATCCTTTATCAGTGCTGACTTTTGTGAACCATAGACAATCTGAGAGGGTTTCGTTGTCAGCAACACAGTGACAGGAGGTAGTCTTCTTCAGGTACACGGTCATTATCAGAATTACTAGTCACGTCAAGAAAAAGGGCAAACTCCCCTTCAAAGTCACTTCTAATGAGGACTGAAGGAGGAAACCTCAGGGAGAGCAACAGAAGACGGCATGCACTAGATGAGCTTAGAGGGACAGCTCACCCCAAATTGAAAAGAAAATACATGTTTTCCCTCCACCAGTTCATCCATCAAGATTGTTTTGTTGTGAGTTGCTGGGTTTTGGAGATAGTGGCAGTAAGGACTAGATGGCACAGAAGAATACATTTGAGTCCTCGGACCTTGTTGTAAGCAGTTTTGTGTAGGAATCGTATCACGAGCAGTAAAAATGGGAAATTAAAGAAAAGTCGCGACATATCGGTGTTGATGAAGGTTCTCAGTCATCCGGGTCATGGTAATTCAAAGTCCTGGACTAGTTTAATCCAAGAGGCTTCTTCAGTTCTAACTATCTGGAGAGGAGTTGGCTGGCTTTGCTCAACTTTTGACGTATGAGCTCTGAGTTTCGGAGTCGTTAGGTCGCTTCATGTGGGTTTGCTGAGGCTAGATGAGCCCAGGTGTAATCGGTTGTTAAGCTGTCTGGGTAGAGAACTCAGTACTGCATTGTAGGCGGGTGATAATTAATGTCGTAGGCCACCTCCTCTGTTCAGAGACGGTCGTTCCAGTTTGACATTGATGGATTTAGGTAGAACTGAAGAAGCCTCTTGGTTGAGAGGTGAAACATCCTCAAGAAACTGTCCAGTTGCCTACGATACACCAACAAATCCGTGGTTTCTTCAGGATGTCAAACTGGAAAAATACTTTACCCAAGTTTGTTATAAACTAATAGCAGCACAAGCTCTGCTGCTGTGAGACTGATTTCATCATAGTTAACTTACTGTAGTGCCAGATATGTAAATTCACCATATGCCTATATGCTCCCTCAGTGCTTCACCAGCAGTACACCACATACGAAAAGATCATCTTCCTCATTGGAGCCAGATTTCCTACATTATATCCCAAATGTTTTCGTGTTGGAGGATAACCTGCAAGGAACTTTAAGGAGCCAATGCAGGGCTTTGAAAAGTTTATTTAATCAAGTCTTGAAGATATTTTCTATAAACAGATGGTCCATCCTTGTTGAGGCAATGATAGAAATAATAAACCTCGAAAAATCCCTTCATTTGCTCATCACACGGCGTTCGAGAAAACATTTTAAAAAAACTGAAACGATCAGAAACGGATAAAACTGAAAAAGTCGACATCAGGTATTTCAGCTGTTCACCATTCTGACAGAACATACCCTCCTTTCAAATGCCAAGTGCCGCTTCAGCAGAGCCTAAAGCTTCGCTGCTCGCAGTTTATTTCCATGTGTGCATCTCTGGCAGGTTCAGATGAGTTAGCGCACCAATAATAAAGTGTTTAGCACTGAATATTTAGCGAGCGGCACACTGCTGAGCACACGCTCCTGCTGAATATGAATTCAGGAGCGACAAATTTGCCGTCTTGCAATACTGAGAAGACATGTCAGTGCTTGGATATTTATTTTCTGTGTGTGTGTGTGTGTGTGTGTGTGTGTGTTCACCTCATTTAGGCAGCGAGGCACAGCTGCCAAAGAATACAAAATTTTACTTAAGCGCTTAAATCCCCTCCATCAGCCTTCCCTCACACGAACGCTCCCAAATAAAAGCAAAATGGCTGCATGTATGGAGCTATAGTCACTCAACCGAATGACCCGCACAGTATACACACACATCAACACACACACCAACACACACACAGAGGCACACTTCAGCCGTCAGCTACATCTGCCGGAGCACGAGGCTCTTGCATCAGCCGCGGTATCAGCCACAGCTATGGTTTATTTATATCTGTGACTTGGCGGGGATTCACATAGAGATTGAACAGGAGCATATAGCCGTGCAAACACACATATATGCATCCACACACACACACACACACACACACACACACACACACTGATGCAGCCAGTCACACACTCACTTTGAAACAGTTGAACAAAAAAAAAAAGCAGCGGCTGCCAACAGAAGAAACTTCCGAACACTGTAAAGTCTGAGACGACGCCACAATCGCTGTCAGGCGTATTGTTCCCGCTCGTTCATCACACACTCTTAACACACACACACACACACACCGCTCGAATATCCGTCTCACGATGGATAACTGTGACCCTGACTTCTCTACAAGCTAGACAGTTGCGGAGATGATGGAGAGGAGAGGACAGGACGATTCAACTCGACAGGACAGGACATTTCTTGTCTTCCTCGTCACCGACGCACACACAAACCTCACATATCCTTCCCACACACAGCCCTGAATAATTCAAACAGCATTTAAACCAAATGTTTTGCAGAAAAGCGGCCGTGAAAAAGAAAATGCTCCTCTCTGTCCAGGGCTCCGTCCTCGTTTGTCTCCTAATGGTCGAGATTGCGTCGGTGGGTTTCTCGCGGCGCTCGGGCCAAACAGACGCGTGTGAGCGTTTCACCGATGCTGCTGTCCACGGGGGGTTTTCAATACGCGAGCAGGTGGGGGCATCCACTCTCATAAAAGGGACACCGGAGGATACCGAGGAGAGGAAATGAGACCTGTTTATTGAAAAACTGCTGGAACCCACTTAGTCCATTTAGCCTGAAGTGGCCATTTGAATGTCGTTCTTTGTTTACTAGAAACACAAACCTGTAAACATTACAAGGGTTATTATGCTGATTCTAAATCACCATATCAGTGGGTTTGTGCATATTTGAGCCTGTTTGCTACAAATGACATGTACTTTATTTCAAAGCTAAGCACTTTGCTAATGTGTTCATTTATCTTTAGAGCTGTTTACATTCATCTCAGTCTGCTGGTGTGACGGTGTCGTCCATCACAGTGGACATGATCCTTGGATATAAGTTAGTGATGTCAGCAGGATGAGGACGGTTGCGTCTCCTATACGTCCAAATTGGGCAACACAATACAATAACCATCACAATTATAGTTAATTAAACTTAATTAGGAGGTTTTTTTCACTACAACTGAACAATGAAGTGCTTTATAAACCATTTATTAAAGGAAACGTTCACCCAAAAATGAAAATTCAGTCAATACTCACAGTCCACAAAACATTTCTGGAGCTTTACAGCAAAACAGTGTTGCAGCATTGCTTTGTAAATTGCTTTGTGCTGCTTATCCGGTGTCAACCAAGTCTACTGAAGTCCAGAGATCCCAGATTTGAAAAGCTGTTCTTTAAACCCTTCTTCAAGCATACATTTCCATGGTGCTGTACGGCTGCTAAGCTAAAAGCGTTAGCACAAACCCCATCCGACAAAATGGGTGCATGAGCTCGACCTGTATGTAGAAGGGTGAAAATAACCTCTTTTCTGATCATTTTGGGATCTTGGATACACCTGAAGCCATTTATGTCGACACAAGTTGTGAACTGCCAGGCCAGAGACCACCGTCTGAGACAGAGTAAAACGTTTGTAAGCGAGAAAACCACTGACAGTTTTTTAAAAAGGAGCTGGGACATTTTCCAGCTGGTGTATGGCAACAAAATCATGTCAAAATATGATCTTTTACTAACCTGAGCCAAGTGGTTTTTATGTCTGAAACTAACCAAGATAAAGTTACAACAGAAATGGTGAGAAATGTTCTTGCTTGGTTTGAAAATGTCCTTTATGTCATGTTGTCATAGCAGCAAAAGACGAGGTTGCAAAACATGCAACACAAATGTTTAATAAAATCGACAAAATATGAAGACAGTAATCAAGAACTGGCAACACGGATACAATCAAGAAAAAGTAATTATGATAAGAACGACAGTCGCTAAACCATTCTCACCATGTTTAAATCCAGCTTTCCTTCCTGTCTTCCCTGTTCACGCTCCGACCGGCCACGTCTGCAGCTGCACGTCTCGTGGCTGAGAGCTCGTCGCTGGATTTCAGCACCGCGGACAGATGTCTGCAGAGCTGAGCTCATCTGGCCGTGGAGATTTTCAGCACCTCGGACAGAGACGCACTCACACTCAGCTCCAGTTCGCTGAGAAAACTTTTCACAACATCACCCTCCATTTATTCAGACTCTCCTCCAACTTATTCCTTCTTTCTTTTTTTTTCTGAAGGGTCTCGGGCAGCTAAAGCCTATTTGGTGAAATGCAGAGAGACACTTTGGACAGGCCACCGGTCCATCACAGCGCTAACACGGACAGGCAGACATCCGTAATCATCCCTTTGGGCGGTCAGACCTCTCGAGTCCACCTGAGCTGGAGTGGACCGTGGATGGAAACTGGGGCATTTACGTGCCGAACGTACCGACTCCACATAGAGAGGCCTGGAAATTGGACACCGGACCTGCGTGATAACCACTGATTGGGTTTAAACGGGTTGTCATCTGGGTTCGCTGCTCTCAAAATGGGACAAAAATAATCCTTTTCTACTCACTGATGTCTTTTTTTCACTCTTTACATTTCAGGCAGTATTTTGTTTCAGAAACAACCAAAATCCAGACTTTCTGTACACCAGCCAGCTCCCTCGCATAAAATATTCATAGAATCGGGCATACAAAAGACACTTAACCTCTAATATTCCATTTATTCTTTAAAATATCTGCCTACAAGAAATAAAAGAAAATTAGAGAGCAACGCCTGAAGTGCAGAGACCTCCAAGCTGAATCTGATTGACCGTGAAACAGCCGGCTGACAACCTTTCCAAAGAACCCCACAAACTGAAGGCAAACAGCCTTGAGCGGATTCTTCTCAAACGCACCGACGCTCGCTCGCGTAGTGAACTCTTTATCTTGTGCATGTACAGCAACGCACACAAAGGGGAAGCTACTTGTGCTGCACGAAAACAGACAAAAGCCACTTGTTTTCAAAGACGACAAAAGGAAGAATTAAACGACAAAGACGACGGTCGCTGCTATTCAAATGTCTGCTCGGTCGTGATACACATCAAATTACAGGAAGAAGCTCGCACCTATAGACAGAACAGCAGCCTGAGGCACTTCTCTGCCTCTTTCTGCGTCTTCTCTCTCTCTCTCTCCAGCAGTTTGGTGATGTTGACCGGCTTCAGCCTGCCCCGATCTTTGTTCAGAACCGTGGACCGCTCAAAGAAATATATAATTAACACAACCGGCCTCTGGGCGTCTCAACATGATTCCATCCTTTCGCTCATCTGCGGCGTAACAAATCCATCTGACCTGTCAGTGAGGATCCCTTTGTGTTACAGCCCCGAGTGTAGTGGTCTTCTTTTATGGTTT
This sequence comes from Lagodon rhomboides, assembly GCA_039737535.1. Lineage (NCBI taxonomy): Eukaryota > Metazoa > Chordata > Actinopteri > Spariformes > Sparidae > Lagodon > Lagodon rhomboides. Next base: position 32,574,359 of record CM077786.1, read on the forward strand.
CCGAGGGAAGAGAAAGAGTCCGAGTCTGGAAATCAGACAAGCTCTAACTGATCAAACTTAGACTCATCACATTCAGGTGCTGTATGAGTCACAGAATGAAGACTTTTGAAGTCCTCAAAAACTTTAAATGAGACTCAGAGTCAACAAACAAGCTATTGTCTAATGCCGCTTTTCCACCGACAGTACCAGCTCGCCTCGCCTCAACTTAGCTCGCCTTTTTTGCGTTCCCGTTACAGAAATCTGGTACCTGGTACCTGCTAAAGTGGTGCTTTTTTAGTATCACCTCCGTATAAGTTCCAACTGAGCTGAGCTGATACTTCTGTGCGACGTAAGCTGGCAGCCGGCCACTGATTGGACAGAGAGCGACGCCACTTGATGACTCATGACGAGCGCGACGTCCAAGCCTGACACCCGCTACCTTTAAAAACTAGCATCTGCGTTCAGTCAACATAGCGATTACATGGAAGGAACAACGCGCAGGAACACGGTGTGGACCGTGGCAGAGGTGGAGACGCTCCTGAGTGTTGTCGCTGAAGACGCATCCAGAACGAGCTCGATGGTGCGACAGGAAATGAAAAGGTGGACGTGTTTTGCGTAGCCCACAGCTAGCCCTGTTTATGTGTCGCGTGGATGAGTACGTACTGATGACGACCCGCCCACGTTGATGACGACCCGCCCACGTTGAAGACGACCCGCCCACGTTGAAGAGATACTAATTCTAGATGGAAACGCAACACGTCTGAAACCAAACCAAGTGGAGCCACGCTAAGCCGAGGCGAGGCGAGCTGGTACTGTCGGTGGAAAAACAGCATAAGTGAAGGCCAGTCGTACCTGCCATTTCTGGAACACGTGTCACAGCTGTCAAGCCAGAGACCACTGTTCAAGATTGGGTTTGAACATTTTGGACACTAAACGTGACACCACTGGATTTTTTTTTCATGAGACGTTGGGTCATTTCCAGCTGTGATAGTGGCAACAAACCCGGATTAATGACAAGCGATGTGGACAGTTTCCAAAACTGTCCGTGGTATTTTCCAAACCCTAACCAAGTTCCAGGTTGTTTTTTGGTGCCTAAACCTGACCGACATGACCAAACCCTGAGCACAAGGTCAGCCCAGCATAACACAGGAAACTGAACTGAAAGAAAAATACATTTTCAACATATCCGCTGTTTCCACTCATCCTCTGTGAAGCTGTGTGAAGGCACAGCGGTGCTTTGAGCTGAATGTCGACATCAGCATTCTGACTATGATAATGACAAACATGCTGACGTTAGCGGTTATAATGTGTTCCACGTTGAACATAAATAAATGCCATGTCGATTTTTCAAACAGTGGTAGAGAGATCTCAGTCTGGACTTTAGTAGATTAGTAGCATACAAAACAATACATCAAAAATTAGACAACAAAATTGTATTAAGAACAAAAAGTGGCGAGAAATATGCACCTGACAGTCATGAAGACAAAGTACACGATATAATGTCTGCAGACCGCCTGTGATTTCTAAAAATACCCAAATCTTAATTGTTATCATTTTCTTAAGCGCACTCTTTAGATGCATCTCTCTTTTCTCTCCGAGAGCTGCTCAGAAATCACAAAGATCGAGGTTAAGTGCTGCGACACACTCTCCGAATATTGATCTAAGCTGTCTCCTTGAGTTTAATCTCGTCTGCCACCTTTTCTGCCTTTTTTTTGGGTGAACCACATGTTGCGAGCAGATGTTCCCAGATTCCCTCGGAGAGTCGTTTAAACGTATCACGGTCGCGAGGTGCAGGCGGAAAAGGAAGCGCTGCTGTCAGCGGCCACTAATGCTCTTAATTTTAGTATCATCGGTGAAAACGAACGGTCTAAAGTGAGCGTTGCCGTGGAGAAAGACATAATTCACAGCCGCTGCGAGATCACAGGTGTTCTGTTAATTCTACTCCACACAGCTACGGTGTGTTGGACGCGCGTATATACTCCTACATTCATGATTTTGGCATCAGTCTCCCCACAGGTTTTTACCTTTTTTCTTCCAGATTTACATGTGAAATAAACCAAACTCACTGCTGATGAGAACTCGGTCTGACCGACTGTGAATGTTGGATGACGTTCAGCCTGCTCAGATCGCTGATGTCAGGGATGATTACCACTTGGCGTCCTCCTCAGACTCGCTGCTCGACCACGATAGAGTGTTTTTTTGCCCACCGCTCGGCTAAATCGCTGATTGGCACCTGGAGGAACAAGACGTGGTGGAATATCGCTTCCTAAACGGAGCCAGTTTTAGTCGATTTGCCAAAAACTGTGATGAGGCCTCTTCCCGGAATATAGGCTGCTGTGGATTCTTTAGCAAACAAAGCGTGGAAGCCGGCCCGGATGAACCGCAATCAGGAAAATGATTCTGATGCCTGTGTGTGTGTGTGTGTGTGTGTGTGTGTGCGTGCATATGCAACACAGTCGGAGTTTGAATTCAACAAACATCAGAAGTGGAGCTTGTCTGGAGGCAGAGATAAGCTCAGCGAGACGATCCTCGATGGGCGGAGCCAGACAACAGCTTCTCCGGTTAATATACTAAGCCCGGTGAAGACGGGCTGAGAGAGGGCTTTTTTTTTCATCATCATCAGTAACAAAAGAAATAAAAGTTGGGATGGTTTTTCTCAGAGATTCACGCAGACGTTGACCTGCACAGAGAAGTTTGTGATGGATCGATCATTTCACTCAGCCAGTGTAAATACTCCCTGAATAAATAAAGAGCAGCTGTAACGAGTTACTTTTCCGCCTCGAAGTTTTGCTGTTTGACCCGAGCTGATCCAGGGTCAGGCTTGTTGTTGTGCACAGCTGCGGGCTCGGGTCAGATTCAGGCCTAGGTATTCTCAGATGCAACTTAAATTGAGAACTTCCTCCCTCTGGCTTACACTATTTACTCTCTGGCTGCTATGTCCATATGTAACATATGTTGTGTTCCTGGCAGGAATCATCACACATCACATTTGTTGCATTAGTGGAAGGTCAGTAGTCCATAAAGTAAGTTTCTCTAAATCCCCAGTGATTCGAGGAAGGCTTCATTTCTGAGCGTTCTGACCTTGTGTGACCCGCACAAAGTTCATGTAACTGAAGTTTTTGTGCAACTAAAAGTTCAACTAAAAAATATAGTTTTTATAGAGTTTACCTGCAACATTCATGTGTCTGTATTAGACTTGTAGTTTGGAGACCGAGACAAGACCAAAGACTGTCGAGGCTGTGACAAGACCAAGACCACGGAAAAGTGGTCTCGAGCCACTTTTCCGTGGTCTTGAGTCTTAGTCACAGCCTCAGACAGCCAGTCATTGTTGGGTCTGCGGTTGATCTCTGTCTCCATGATCAGAGATCAAGACGGCCAAAGACTCTTGGGTCTACGGCAATGTCTCGGACTGGCTGAGCGGTCTCGAAGGGATTTGTAACCTATAATATCCAGGCAGGCACAGTTTTTTTTTTTTTCATATCATTATGCGCCCCCTTCAAGCACCAATCAGATGCGTTTTGTGACACAGACGGCGTCAAGAGTCAATCCTCAAATCGTGTAGAAATAGCGGTCATGCAATTGCTACACATATTTGATTTTTAGCCAATTGATGAAAACATTTATAGTGAGTTCACACACAAGACATGCACTGTCTCTGTATTATTGTGCCTGTAGTTGAAATAATACAATCTCATATTTATACTAAGCAGCTGAACCCAGTATGGTGCTAAGGTTCTCGGTCTCGGTCTCGAGCTGAACTAGTCTTGGTCTTGACTTGGTCTGTCTTGGTCTTGGTCTTGATACTCTCTGGTCTTGGTAGTGTCTTGGTCTCGGTTTAGGCGGTCTAGTCTGTAAACATGTAGCGTGTGGCCTATAATTCTCTCTATTAAAAGAAAAAAAGGAAAACAGTTTGGTTTTCGCCACAGGTCTGAGGGTGGGCCATGTCATCCAGTATCGAGCCACTCCAGACCTCCACTCCGGTGTCGGCCATGTCTATCACGGTCCCAGCAGGGTTTAACACCGTGAGTGTTAACTGTTGGTAAATGTGTGAACACTTGCATGGCAGGGCACCATTTTGTGTCAAAGTGTCACAGTGGCAGCCCCATCGCGAAGAGGACCTTTTTGAAGCTTCGGCGAGGAAAATCTGTGTGCAAGAAGGCGGAAACCGGGCGCCACGTCGAGCCTAACTGCCACAGCGGCAGTCCGAGCAGCCGGGCTCGGCTGAGAAACTGGAAGGAAATCACAAGAAACGAGGCACCATTTCGTGTTCATCAAAGCAGTAGTTTATGCAGCGCCGAGGTTATTTAGCTCACAGCCAGGAAACAAAAATCCATCAACCACCTCAGAACATGTCATTAGGAAGTCCACATCCAAACTGACATGAATCCATTTTGCGATATCAGTTGTTTTTATTTTGTGAATTACAACTTCACACAGTTTATTTAGCTCAATTAGCCTCGTGCTACGTGGATGGCAATAAGGGAAAATTTAAACGTTTTATCATCACGTCTGAAAAACATATTCTGGATCGACACCCACACTTTAATATGACTGTCCACCTGTATCAGTGCACTCAGCAACTGTCATGTTCCTCTCTGCTGGTTTAATTCTCCAATAAAATAAATCACAAAATAAAATACTGAGGAACTGAGAGGCGGTCTATATAAAGACGTAAAGGTCGATGGTGCATGACATCTGTGTCTTTTGTATGAATTTAAATAGCCAGGATGACTTAAATCTATATGGTTATTTTCAATATTTTGAGAATGTTTAGCACGACAGCAGACAGTAAACCTGAACACCGACATCCTACAGATCAGAGCAGCTGCAGCAGCTACACAGTCATCAGCAGCAGGGAGATGAAGTTTCCCAGACTCCCTTATGAAATCACTCGATTCTGTAAGTTGTTGATTCAGGAGAAACTTAATAAATTTGATGAGCTGCTCTCTGTGACAAATTCTTAATTATTTGTCTCTTCTTGCAAATTCGGCAAATATTACACATGAAATTATCTCTTTCCTCGTGCAGAAATGTTTGCTCCAGCATCGTACGTGTTCATTCGCGAACAGAGCCAGGTGTGTGAGCTCCAATCGCAAGTGGTCCCTCGAGACGCCTGTCGACGCCAGGTGGGAAGTGATGGTATTTGAGCTGTCCACTTGTGACTGGATCACCAGATGCGTGTTAATACCAGGGATTAAAAGCCTTATAGTTGATAATAATAATGCAGCTGTTGAGGATACGGACATTTCATAAAGGAGACAGGAGTAAATGATGCAGATCTGTCTCCAGTCTGCAGGAAAGTTCGTGAGCTGACTTTAAATGACTTCAGGCTTCATAATTGAAGGAAGGTTTTAAATCATGTGGATTTTCCCCTCCATCTCTGCTACGAGTCAGCATCAGACCTTTTTTTTAAATCAATGTGCGCCTCCTATTTCTCATGTCCATGATACAATCCAGATTTTTCCTGAGCTTTGACTACTGAGAGTCACAATATAACATATTCTGAAGATCACTGACCCACAAATGTCTTATTTTCTTTAGAAAAAAGCTCATAAAAAATAACAGAACTGAATGAAATGCATATTGAAAACAGGCTGTTATGTCACATGCCATTTGTTTTCTTTCCCCCTTATACAGCAGGAGCAATTACGAGTTGTCTTGCTCAAGGACACTCGGATATATGGAGCCAGAGATCAACCGCCAACCCAACAATTACTGGCTGACCCTCTCTAGCAACTGGGCCTCAGCTAGACACGCTCTTCTTTAAGAATAGAGGATTCAATAATGAACAGCAATGACTCAATATAAAAAGCTTTTGTTGTCAAGCTACACTGAGTTCTATATTATATATTCCACTGAATTTCATTTTCCTTTCTTATGTAGATACTTTAATCATGCGAAGATTCAAAGAACGTTCTCAGCTCATCTTCAGCTCCCACACATCATCTTCCTCCCGGATCGACAGCCCTGTCGGATAATTTCACCGCAAGAAGCCGTTTTCATTCTCATGTGTCAGTTCCCAGTGGAGGACAGACTTCAGCTTATTTTTGGATGATGGATTTGGCTTTTAAGTAAATGACAGGAGACTGTTTTTGGTCTGATAACCACTCCGCGCTCACTCTTGACAAGTAGCTGGGATGAAAGCGAGGAGGCGCACCTTTCAAACTGGAGGGAAAAAAAAAACAACGTGGAGACAAACCCGGACGGCTAAAAATGGGGTTTTAAAAAATAGATTAATTGCGTACGTGAGACAGAAAATGCCGCATGAAAGGGTCGAGGTCACAGGAGTCTGTGGAGGTGCTGAGTCAGCAGACACACGAATGCAAGAAACTATAAATCACACACGTGTTCTCGCCGTTACACAATAGACAGTATACACACGGTCGCAAAGCTGCCATTCAACATTTAGTACCTTGACAAATAAAATAACTGTCAATATCTTGGCAGATATACTGTGTCTGTCACACACACACAAACACAAATACTCATCGCGAGCGAACACAACACACAAAATACACAAAGCGTCAATACTGGAGGCACTCGCACACTCCCAAACACACAGTGTCAATAACCCTAATTGCTGTCTGTCTCAGTAAAGCTGTCACTAAGCCTCCAACCTTCCCCCTGTCATGAATACACACAATCTCCCTCCACCTCTCATGTACACACACACACACACACACACTCTCGCCTTCCCTCCTCCCTCGCCCTGTCCGTCTATCCATCCGCTGTGATCTGTCATTCACGTCAATCACGCGCGATCACAACTTCCTTTTTTTAAAATTCTTCTCATCCTCGTTCTTCCGTCGGCCTCGGCCTCGCCGTCTCAACAGCACATCTCGGTTTCTCTCTGTTTCTCTCCCCTCCTCTATTTCACCATTCAGTCGGCGCTCTCTCGCTCTCTGCTTACAGCCGAATGCCTGAACAAGAGAGAAATATGTTCTGCGGCAAAGACGAGTGCTGCAGAGGGCCCATAAAGTCTTTCATACTTGGTAACCAGTTTATTACACTTTACTGGCATTGTGTTGCAGCTCCTTCAGCATTCAGAGCTGCATGGATTCACTGTGCCAACGCTGCACAAGATGCCTGTTGCGATGTGCAGAAATCCTGTGTCGTATGTAATCTTTGCTGTAAATTATCTGGCTAATGCAATCAGCCACTTCTAACTCATGCCAGGGATGGTCAGTAGGGTTGAGGAGCAGGATTGTTTCAGGCAAATGGGTCAATGAAACTTCCTATGATGCTCTTTGTGCCTTATCATGCTGCAAGCGTCCAACCAAGCCTGGATAAACTGTTGCCAATTAATTATAGATACCCCATGCCTTTGAAAAGTTAATTCAATGCGTATTAGAGGCGCAAGAGTCTTTGGCATGCTGGAAAAAGAACAAGCTTGTACGGCAAGTCGTTTCTGAATGGCCGCACTTGAAGGCGGGGTGAAAAGCCTACCATCACAGAGAGGGATTCAATGAGGATAAGAGCACACATTTTTGAGGAGCCCTTTCCTGGAAGGCATTCATGGCGTAAAGGTGTAAAGAATACAAAAAGAAAGCTTAAATGATGAGCTGAATGCTGCAGACTCTTTCACCGCCGCACAAGTCGAAATGTCGGTTCCACAAAGTCACAGAACTTGTTCGACCCAGTCCCTAAAAAACCAACATCGGAAAACATACTTTCAAAATGTATATTCAAATCATCTTTTTCATAATATCTCCTCTCATGACGACGGGAACACTCTGCATCCCCACACTGTGTTCCTTCAATCAGTAAAAGTCAGCCATAACACTAAAATTAATTTCTGTGAAAATCATAGGCTATTTATTACTTTCAGATCGAGAATGACATCAGACACCAACGTGAGTGCCTTCCTGATAACTGCGATTGTGCCCGAGCCAGTCATCCACGGTGATTATCTGGCTCTGCAGAGAATATAAACACTCGAGGCCCCCAACCTCTAAAAAAAACACGCAATCTCACCGCTAAGCCGATCTTTGTCTGCAGAATTACAACAGCGGAGATGTTTCTGCAGTTCAGATATTCAAAAAAAGCATGTTCAGACTGTCTGTGACACCTGCTGAGCTGAGGTGAAGCCGCTCGCAGATCAGAGGGATGAATGGCTTTTGGTAAACATTCATGGGCGCTTACACGCAAGGAAAGAGATTAAAAAGGGAAGAAAAAGACAGATTTTGATGTATTTTTGGGCTTTGCGGTTCGTTGAGCAGAGTTTTACTCTCTTTTCCCACCGTCGTGAACTTCCTGCTTACAAATTAGCCTACTGAGTCTCATTACGGTAACACACACAGACGCAAAAAGATTTATGGTGCATCAGGTTGGTTGTACCTGGGAGCTTTGAATGTACTTCAACGAAGAGCAGTCAAACTTACAGTACATAACAGGAGTCATTCCCTCATTCACACACATACATGTTCACACACACACACACACCGGTAAACAGAGTCCCTTTGGCGCCCTGATGCTTTATTCTCCAGTGAAAAAGGCAGAGCGAAAGCATTTGAGGCTCCCTTCATGCCTTCGTCCTGAGCCACCAGTCGACGGAATTAAACCGCAGAGAGAGAGAAGGTGAGATGTGAATTACACAGCGTCACCTGTCAAGGTCACTTAAACTCAACAGCTCACTGCTTTCCAAAGAGTGTATTTCCCTGAGAAAGATGGTTTCTTATTAATTCTATCTCTGCTTTACCAGGACCAGTCACAGCACCTCTGTGCGAGTGAGAGAGAGTGTGGCTGCTTGCTATTTAAATCTACCTCCGCTGTAGCTGCTGCATATAGAGCTAAACAAAGTCCCTCAGGTGGAGAATCCATTTAGTTTATTTGAATTTCAAAACGTTGAATCTTTCTTTTACTTCAACTTCAGTTTCAAACAGTCAGCATGCAGTCATATTTTAGACAATGCTGAACTTATTACTTTACAGCAAGACTTCAGGGAAGGTCCTTTCCTCTTTCAACATGAAAGGTGCAAAGCTAGGTTCATAAATAAATAGTATTTCCTTGACCGGTCTGCACAGAGCTCTTGACCTTAACCCCTGTCAAACACTTTTTGGATAAACTGGCTGAACTCTTGACCACGAGCAAGGTCTCATCGCCCAAAATCAGTGCCTGATCCAATTATTTACATAAATCATGCATCAACAACAGAAGAACAACAAACCTGAGACCACTGAGAGAAATGAGCTGAGAAATGAGCTCTAACAAGTTGGTATTGAAACTCTTAACCCCCTAAATAACCTGCATCCAACAAGCTTGGTGTTGGTGAACATATCCAGCAATGCCCTTTCCTCCTACATGTCCTAAGCTCTAATACTCTCCAGTAATAGGAAAACCAATTTGCAGCTCCACAACAAATTTTCAATTAGTTTTGATTTTAACAAGGATTGCCACGTACTGCCATGAGTTCACATACTTAACCTTTATTTCACAACTCCTCTAACTTTACTCATGCTACATTATTTCAGTGTCAACAAACTCTGGATTAAGCCTCTCAGATGGAATGAGGGGCTTGATCACTTGATTTGAGCTGTGAAGTGTTAGATCTGGTTTAAATCGGGACAAAGTGCTTATTTAAAGGTTATATCCCTTCGTTTATATAATCTCTCTTTTTCCAACACTATTTTTGTCACTATTGAGAACATTATATCCACACAAGGACACATAGTAATAAATAATAATTTAAATGTTAAGACTTGCATATAATCTACTAAAAGGGACTTTCATTGTTTGTTGATTCTGGCAGCGCCTTCACTTTAAAAGATGAAGTAAACTTTGTTTTAGTGCCGTATGGTGCCATCAGACTACAAAGCAGCTTCTTTCCTCAGGCTGTGATATTCTTCAATACATCTGCAGCACTCTGCCATAAGGAATGGCTTCAATATCATTACATAACCATCCCAGATAAGTCAGAATCCAACCTGGTGACAGGCATTGAAAGTAACTATATAAACTATACGGAAATAGCCCATCTTCTCAGTAATGGTCTTGTTTGTTCACAGTATGTAGATCATATAGCGGGATCAATATTAGATTGTGACTGTTTCATAACCAGTTAAGAGTTCCTTTGGTGTGTTTAATTCCCAGTAGGCTTAAACTGACCATACCTATTAGCTTTAGATGTCTACCCCAACCCTTTTACTCACACCTCAACCTAAGCACAATGCTAACTTTAACCCCAAACCATGTCCGAAACTTAAAATCATTGGTTAATGAGGGGATTGGGACTGATGTCCTCAGATGGTTAATGGGTCCCCACAACGTTAGTGTGTGATCAGGGCAGATAACAAACATGTAGGTAATTTCAATTATATGAAATCATACAAGCCAAAAGTTGCCACGTTTACTTTCATAACAACAGTAAAACCACCATGTTTAATGCTACTTTCCAATGATTGACAGAAATCATGAGACTTATGGATTTTATCTTTGAAACATCTTCTGAATGTGACACAGGATCAACTCTTTGTGAGTGAATGGGGAATCCGTGAGGTCACAGGTCCCAGTGGACCGGCATGTACCTATCCATAATTACACCCAGTATGTTTAGAAGATGCAACACAATAACACTCTAAATCCTTTTGACAGACTAGACCACAACAAGTTCTGTGGCTTTCCAGAAAATGTCCAATTCCAGCTTACATGGTTCTTAGATTTGATGAAATTAAAGTTTAACGATCCCTGTTGGGAAATTGGGCCACTGCTGCAGCAAAAAAAAAAATCTAATGCAGATAGAGACACAGTAAATTAAGATCCCAGTAAGTAACACAGTGGAATAGCAGTACAATACAATGAAGTTAAGATTCACACTTTGTACAGGCTACCATCTTGTTTCTCATTACACACAAGGCTTCTCATCTGTATCCCATCTCATGTCAAATGATCAGTATATCACCAGACACATAAATAGCTTTACCCGTGGACACATCTCTCACATCACATCAGTACAAAAAAATATGAGAAAGACAACACGGTCTTTTGATTTCTGAGGTGTTCGACATGTAATTAGTTACAATATTTTTCCAGGTCTCCCTGAAGGTTTAACATCCGTATCTGTCTAAATTAGAGTGAGGAGCAGTAAAGGAAATTTTCCACAGTTATCTTCACACGGAAGACGAACAGTGGTAGACACTTCATTTGCAAGATAAGGGTAGTCTTCCGTAGCTGGACCTTTCTGCACTCTTCGTTTTAGTGCTGTGACAGCAGAGGAGGAAAAAAATTATTGAAAGTGGAATGAATCATGAAAAAAGTCAAGAGAAAATTTGTTCTTTTTAAAATAGAAGTACTTGGGTGCGTGTGTGACATATATATCAGAGATTATTATCTTTTGTGACTGTTACCTAGAGTTGGAACACTTTTGAACCCAATTAACACAAGTAAAGTGATTTGTCAAAATGTAAGTAAGAAATAAGGGGTGACATAAAAACAAATGGGGTAGAAACTCATCAGGCCTCATCATCCACCAGCTGTCGAGTCAAAATAGAGATTGGTATTTTCCCGTGAATCAGCCAATAACTGAAAACTGAAATCAGACGGTTCAAGTAAAGGCCAATCGTGTTTCACCCTCCACTAACTCTTGTGTGGGAAAGCGGGAATCGTTTTTCTCCGTACGACATCCACTGAGCCAGACTAAAATCAGATAAATAAAGTGCGCTTCGTGTTCTTGAGCTATTCAAAATGTAATTACCCAGTACTGTATCTGCTCAGGTCTGCCTGCAGGCGAGTATCTGTCTGAATGAGAGGAATGAATGGCACATGAAATGCAGTTGTTCACACTGAATAGCAGAGTGTATGAACTGAGAAGCTTTTATAAGGAAGTGGAGGAAGTTTTTGGACTTTCTGTTTTAGCTGACACTGTAAATAATATTCATATAATAAATACCCAATAGGCAAATTCTTAATCGGAGAGAACCAAAACTATGATTTCAAAAGAATAACTTAAATTGTTTGATAAAATTTGCTGTCACATGGGTCCAAACTGCATTGTCTGAACTTTCAGAATATTGAATTAAATATTTTTCAAAGTAAGCAGAAAAGAGAGCAAATAAAAAGAGAAGAAAGAAAACACAAAATACAACATGTGCATATGAGATAACGAACCCTTGAGGGCTTTCTAAAATTATCTCACCCCAAAAAGAGAATAATAAATCTACATGACAAAGCAGGGCATAAATTAATAAGTCCATATAAACAAAACATAAAAAACTAATGGTACAACAACAAAATGCACAATTAGGAGAGCAATAAAGCAAACAAAAATAAAATAAACCTGATGCAACCTAAATAAGAGACATGTGTACAGTACGTCAAAAGGTTAGTATCATAACTGATACTAATCACATATCAATACCAGGTGTCAAGGAGGTCTTGTTCTATCCCGGGTCTTTTTCATCTGACACAATACTTCAGTAAGTGCATCAGTGTTATCCACAAGAACAATGTGACTGGTTCATGTGTTTTCTTGTTATTCTAACATCATCTTTATGTTTAAAAGATCAAACATTGACTATTGGTAATATATGATGTCACTTGTTGTCACTGTTTTTGAAGTAAACCATATTTTGCATGTGACATGGCAGGAAGACATAACGGCCAAGGCTGTTGTTTTTTTCATGGTAGTACAGTCTTTCACACTGAAGGAAATTCCCATCAATAATATAACTTTAAAAAGATTCAGACTTGACATATTTGCTCTGAATGCCAAAGTGTCACCATTTATATAGGATAGATAGGTCTTCAAGTTGCACATCCATGCTTAATTTTGTCTCAAGTGTTCATATATTGTTTAAATGTTTTGGGTGATTAATACTTTTTCTTAGCTCTTCATTTCGACTTATGTCTCCTATTTTTGCCACAGTCTTTGACCCAGCTGTGAGTGTGGGCTTGTCTGGGATGGTCACTAACTGTCATTAGACTGGCGTCATAACAAACCCGGACAGAGTTAGCGGTGGACCCTTGAAGGGAATGGAGGATCATCAAAGTTTTGGCTCCACTGGCGACAGCTCTTAAGTGCACAGTCGCAGATTTGACGGATGGTCTTGAAAAGTGAACAGAAGAAAGAAAAAATTGCAAATGGAAGACGCGATAATGATCCAGTCCTTAACTAGAACGGACAGCGTATTTCTGACAAAAGAAATTCTTGGCTTCAACTCAGTGCCAAGTGTCTCTCTGATCAGCCAAAATGTCTCTGATGTGATCTGTTGACTACCACTCCTTTGACTTTTGAGCAAAAATGCCACTTACTCCCAAGAAAGTGTTGAAAATTGTTGCTGTTTTTTATTCTAACCCTCGCCACTTACATAATCTGTCACTGTTTTGAAGTGAAAACTAGGGTTGAGTGAAAACTCGGCTGAAACAAGGATCATATGTAGAGTATGTTACTCTACAAGTACTGATGCCTTCCAAGTAAATTTTGTCAATAATTTCAATAATGACTGGGTAGCTGACATAAGTTTATTCATTACATTTTATTTAAAAAACTTCTGTGAGTCTCATGTGATCACAAACATTGATGGGTTTAAATTAAATATTTTCTGTTAGCCTCATTTCAGTATTAACCACCGCCCGCACCTGGTTCTGGCCTCACCAATTGCATATACAGATACAGAAAATTAAGTTTAGTTTTTATTTAGTTTAGCTGCAGGGACAACTAATCGTGTGCTCACTCATCCCTAGTAAATACAAGTCATTGCTCATAAAGTATGATTTGTATTGTGAATTGTGTTATTGTCTCAGCTTATCTCAACCAATTCAATCACCACAGAAATTACAAGACATGTTTTTGTGCGCCTCCTTCGCTCCAAAGAGACCAGAGATATGTGAAAGTGGCGGGACAAAAGGAGCAGAGCTGGAGCAGCTATCACAGAGGTAATGGAACAGATTTCAAATTTCTGCTGAGGCCCTGTTAGAGCATCACACTCGCTGAAATGTGACAGCAAGAGCCACTCCAGAGTACATCGTCACCCCCGAGTCTGAGGCATTTGATAAACACCAGCCTCAGTCTGCAGTGCACAACTAATGCACCACTTCAGCCTGAATTTTTTAAGATCTCAGGTGTGGAACAGCACACTTTTTTCAAGCGAGCTGTAGCACTGCAGACGCACTGAAAGTTGTCCTCTACATATTTAAACATCCAAGCTGCTGTCCCGCTGAGTTTAATTGAACGCAGGAATAAAGGTGGGAGAATATGGAGCTGAAAGGAAAAAAAAGTCTTGCGATCGTCTTTGTTTGGTAGACAGTGATTTGCTTTCCACCAGCTTTTAGAGGAGTTTTTTTTAAAGCTTCAGAATTTCAGAGGGAGAATTTAGGGACTTACTGGGCAAAACATTCCTCTAAAGAAATGCTCTGCTTGGTGCTTTGCAGCAATTGCAAAACTCCTATGTTTTGCTTTTTGCTGAACGACTGATGTGCTATGGCAGCAGCTTCAAAAAGGATTGTTTGGGGTAGATCTAGTTTTGCTCTTTTATCAGGGAGATCAAATTACAAGAACTTCCACTCACTAGCTGGTTGAGAGCCACAAATGTTCTCTTGAAAGTACTTTCTCAAGTTTGTAGGACAGGTGCAGTGAAATGCACGTGTGGATACTTCTGTGCAAGTTCAGCATTATTGAAGCACTTGTATGTCTTGTGATGACCCCTCCACCTGGACACGAGGTGTGCCTGCCACTCATTGCTGATCTGGTTGTTTTGTGTTGCAGGTGCTGATTGGAGGGTCAGCAGCTTATGAGCTACACCTGGGCCCGATGTGCTAAGCCCTTAAAAGCTGCCCTCATTCTACAGCCTTGCTCACTAGCTGTTATGTTGGTTGATTGATTTTTTTCTTTTATCGATAAATAAATTACTTTTTCTCAGGTCCAACTCATCCTGTGTCTCCCATCTTTGTCACAGTCTTTAAACCGGGCTGTGACAAGTGTGGCCTTGCTCGGGATATTAGACTGCCGCCATGACAGACCCCGGGCAGAGTTAGTGGTGGAACCTTGAAGGAAATACAGGATCGCCTACAATACTTGCTCGGCATCGTGAGATGGAGACAGTTCAGATGGATAATCAGAACAAAGTGGTAAAACCTCAAACAGAAAGAAGCAACATTGCGTGAAAGAATTTGCAAAACTCCACAAACTGAGTGCAAACAGATTCTTAGAATCATAAAACTTTGAAGAAAGTTAACATTCCAAAGAAAGGGGGTTCAGATTGGCAGTGATTGGAGCAGGGAAGCGATGCAGGACGCTTGGCAAGGGACACGCGATTAGGGGAGCTCGAGACTCAGGACGGGGATACGATGCAATGGAGGTGGCAGAAGGGGCTCTGGCTCTGGAGGGAGGGATGGTTTGGATGGGGGGACTCGGCCAGGGACGCAGCTCAGGAGGAGGGAGGTTTTTAAAGGCTGAGCACATTGGGCCCAGGTGTAGTTTATTAACTGACTACTTGCAATACAAAAACAGCGAGAGCCACAAGGACAAACGGGGACGAGCCGGAAGGGTCGTCACGGTATAAAAACATGAGCTCTGCTGCTGTCCTGATCAAACTACATTTGTCCTATGCATATTTATTGTGTCACTCTGTTGAGTGTCTTGAAACGCAGAAAATCATGAAAGAATCTGCAGAAGAAGAGAGTAGAGAGTAAGTGTATATGCTCGGCAGAAAATGACTCATACTGTACCACTTGAGATAAGCGTGAAGGATCTTGAGTTCTGAACTTTATGAAAAGACAATGTAGGTATTTTACAGAGAAAAAATAGAAATGTTGTGCTTTTAAGCATTTTCCCATTTTTCAATGCACTCCTGCTGAACCTATGCTGCTCCTTTTTGACTTTGTTCCCAAGAGGAATTATCAGTAAAAATCCAGTTTTGCTGTCTTTCCGCCCCTCAGAAGTTACTAGGAACTGTCAGAGGCACAATTGCTTTGTGTTGGAAAACTGTATAACAGTAAAGAAAGTGCAAATACCGAACAGATGCATGGTAATACCAGAAAGAGGGATTTCTAAAAAGGCTGAATCTTTGTGTGTCTTGAAATCCTGAACAAAGTGGGGACAAACAAGGCGCCAAAAAGAAAGAAAAAAAAAAAGGGCTGTAGGCCAGATTCCTTTGCTTCAGCTCAAAATGCATGTCCTTTCGTTTTACAATCCTCCTGTGATTTACATTTTTATCTATTTTTCATGCATTTTAACTTTTGTCTTTTTCGAACAGCACCCTGGGCAACATGGCAGGAGATTGCGAAGTTTCGGGCAACAAAATAAACTGTACAAAAACAGTGTTTCTGGAAAAGGACAGAACAGAGAGAAGGTGTATGTGTTGTTTGTGTGTGTGTGTGTGCCTTAAGAAAGAGCGAGTCCGGAAGCCAAACAATGACTTTATTCAACACATCATCAACTCCTGATGGATTCAGCCACCATCGCCATAAACAAGTTTTACCCTGAGAGGAACTCACAGCGGAAACTTCCAGTCTTTCTGCCGGCTGTACTGTGAGATGCACATAGAATAATGAATATTAAAGATTTCTTGGCCATCTCTGTCCTAGACTGCAATCTGCTACAATGCATCAATTGTATCATAAATCATAAAGAGGAGCTGCAGCAAAGCTCAAAGTGTATTAACTGTGTATTAAAACACATTTGTCTACTCAGGTTTATCTTCAGTATAGATATTAAAATGCCCTAATTAACTCTTAATCCATGTATTATATCCCTTAATGTAAATTCATAGTCCATTAACTTATTTGGCAGTCTTTGGGAAGAAACAGCTTTATGATACTGTTAATTTACTTTATAACTTTAAGGAAAAATGACTTCAATCCACATTTTATCTTGATGTTTATCCAAAGTGTTTAAGGTTTTGAATTTAAGGAATTAGGTTGCCTGGTATTTTGACAAAATAATCCTCGCCCAAGGCAACTTACTAGCTTTTTCCTGAGCTGGAGTTTGCTCAGTTGTCATCACAAATTAACTTCAGGTAAGGCACATTTTTCCATTTCTATTTGGGATGATATTTAAACCACTTAATGAAGAGTCATGCTCAAGTATCTACATGACATCTTAATTAATTTGGATTGAAGAGCATTGGACTGGAGACGATCACTGCCCAAAGCATCTTTCGACCATCAATCCTTGGCAGCAGCACCGTCCCCAGGAAGTAGAGGAAGAAAGCTGGGATAAGAGTCATGCTTACTGAGCTTCATTTAAGGCTGTTCCTGGCTAATGTGAAGTCGGAGGAAAATGAACTGGACAAATCGAACTTGCTTGTCAAACATTGGGAAAAATCAGAGACCGTTGTGCTGACGTATCATTACAGAGACCTGTCTCCACCTCAGCATCCTAGACCCAGCTGTTGCACTCAACGAGTGGACCTTGTTCAGAGCCAACTGAGTGCAGGATGAGGAGAGGTGGACTCTGTGTTTACATAATCGATGCTTGGTGCTTAAAGGCAGTCAAAGTTGTGGGACAGTGTTTACATGGAGTCGAACTTTTAATATGAAGATGCAGACCATATTATCATCATCCTCTTGTTGCTGCTGTTTGCTTCCCAAATTCTTGGTGAATGCATGTTTATGTATGTAAATAACTGTATATATGTTCTATGTTTGTTTAGCATGAAGGAATTACAAACTGTCATTTTCCCAGGAAACCCTGTGTTGTATAATGACAAATAAATTACCTTGTTACCTAGTGTATTGTTTGGATATGGCCACTGCCAAAAAGTGAAAACAACATACAAATATGTGTAAATCCAACAGCAAAGACATAACTTTGTGTAGTTAATTAATTTCATGTAATGAAATCACATGCAATTATTTCCATTTGTGATTTATCTCAACAATGTGTAAAGGTTAGCTTGTTCGGCAACACCCTCTGGTCTAATTATAAAGCAATACATATTCATATATGTGACAGCATTGCAGCACAGCCACAGGCAGCAGCGTTTAATGGTGAAGCACCTTGCTCAGTGGCACTAAAGCGATAAAGAGAAAAGTCACATTTCTACTTTTGTAACCTTTAACATGCAATCATCCCAACTGTAAGTGAGCTACAGATCTGTTCTGTACCCGCAAATGACTTTCAACCTTCTCTGGTTCCAGTATGAAAATATCTTTTCTGAGACGACCCTCGGTTATTGTTGAGGTTCTATAAAATGTATATCTCTAGAGGCCGGTGGCACTTTGTGAATACCAGCACTACCCTATCACAATTCTGCAAGGCTGAGACTCTTTCTCTCCTTCCCTAAGGCCATCCCTCTTCTTTACTTCCCATATCTCCCCTCTTCTACTTTTTTGCATTCATCTAAAAAAGCAGCCAAATGGTGTTTTTCGTCACTGACTTATCGCCACCAGCCACAGTCTGGCGTTGCACAATGGCAGAGAATAAACATTCGGGAGGCGATAAGATTTGTCCTCCCTGTTTCTGCCGTTATTGTTGCAGACAAGCAGCACAGTTAACATTGGAAAGCATCATTCTCCTCCACCGCCCTCCATCTTTCTCTCCATCCCTCTCATATTTGTGTTGAGGGAAGCAGAGGAGAGGAATGAAAACTAAGAAAGGAGAAGCAGAAAAACATCGACTACCCTTTTTTTATAATACAGAGACACATGGAGCAAACCTGTCACTCCACACATTGGCCTTCACAGACACGCAGTCACACAAACCCACAAGAAAACATCTTTTATATTAAGAAAATATCCTTTTATTGTATCATCAATCTATTTCAGTCATCATCTCATCCATCTCTCAACCCATTTTCTATCAGCACATATTCCTCTCCAAGGTCAGTGTGTCAGGGAGTTAATCTCAGCATGCACCGGCAGGTACACAGCTTAGACAGGTTGCTACTCCATTGCAAAGACGTCTTCATTTATAATACACGTATATTGATTTAACTTGTGGAAGTGTTACATTCTTTTAACCAACAACCTAAAGACTCAGTTCACTGGAATTGCAAAAAGACCACACATTTTCCCACTCATCGCACCTCAGGTGGCGTTTTGCCATTCAGGTAGTACCGGTTTCATTTGTGAGCCCACAACAATGGAGGTGGGTGGAATTTAGATGTTTATGGCATTGAAAAATAACATCTGAAATACTCAACAGCGTTTTTAAGAAATAGCGTGCTTGTTATTTTGAACTATTCAAGAAAGTCCCTGTTAACAGTCCAATATGTTCTACCAAAGAAATAATACCAATAAAGCCTCAGTAAAGTTTATGTTTAAGGGTAACTTCTGTAGTTTTCCCATTTTTAGTGTCTAAGTGTTAGTGGGGACAAATATTTGTCTGCTGTATCCAGCAAGGGCAAAGTAAATCTACTGAAGGTGCCTGCTTTTGCAACTGATAAAATTGAGAAAAGGATGCCAACAGAGACTCTTTGTTAAAGAGCAGGTTCCTCTTTGCAGTAGTTTTATTTATGTAAAGCATACTTTGTTCAAACACCATATCCATCTTGGTTTACCTTTCCAGTGTTCCAACAATCATAAACTTTGGTGTAAGGTGCCGAAATAGGGGTTTATTTTCACCAAACCAGACTTGGTGATTGTTGGAACAGTAGAAAGATGGACCAGGGTGGTTTTGGTGAGTTTACTATATTTTTAAAAAAAAAATTGCGTCTGGTGGCTTTAGCTAGTTCCTGTTGAACAAAAAGATCTTTCCTACATGTTGTCAGACACTTCACAGAATAACAATCTGTGCAACAAGCACTTTAAATGGACGTACTTTGATGGTGTGCAATTGCCGGCAGGAACCTGGATTGCAGGATTGCAACCTGTTTCAGCTGCTGATCACTTCTTGCCAGTTTGTTACCAATCCACCTGAGACTTTTGAGAGGGAGGATGTATCTGAGCACCTTACAGCAAAGCTATTACTACCAACCATGAAAAAAGTAATGCAGTAAAGCCAGGTCATGTGTTCCGCATCCATGATGTCACACTTGATTCAAGATGCGACTGTCTTGTACCTCTCGTCACTGTAATTGCAGATCCTATGATCTCAGAAGTGTCAGAAAAATGTCCTCAGCTGTTGAGACATGGTGAAAACGGTTTGATTTCTGGGCCCACAAGCAGAATTAACACTCAGCCCTGTCGTTTTAGGCTGATGTCACTACTGCCTTCAGTGCCATTGGAAGAAAAGCTCTCTTCTCACAGCGCAGAATGGGAAATGAACCAAACATTGCCAGATTCCAACTTTTCTCCCTGCAGTTGTACTCTCTTGTTGGTTTTCGGGAGAAATTTCATTGGCTGAGTCTGGTTCTGTTTGAGTCCTAGTCAGAGATCGTGGCTTGTTGGAGGTGTTGAGAGAAATGAGCATTGATTTATCCTTCGACTTTTCTCCTGGTTAGTGACAGTAGCCTGCTCAAGGCTACCCATCTGAGCTCGCGCTCGTGGGGGTCAATAAGGTTTTGTTGCCTCTGTAAAATGATGGCTTACAAGTTGTACTGAGAGAATTTTGTTAGATCCGAGGTTGTTCGGTTGTGACGGAGTGTTTCATTTATATTTCAGATGACTCTCAGGAAAGTCTCTTCTTCTGTGGCATTAAAAGATCTTAAGCAGCAGGTCCTAAATAAACTCAGAAAGTATCAATAAACAATTTTAATGAGGTTTTAAAGGCATCAAAATGTCTTTTAGAGTTTGTACAGATTAGTTTTTTCCATGATTAATGCTTATCAAGTCTTAAAAGCTCCAAGGGACAATTTTTGTTTAGTGTTTATGTTAACGACTCAGTGCACAAGTCATTCGATATACACATTTCCATGCAGTGGTCTGCTGAAAACTTTCCATATTTAGATGTTTAGATCCGTTTTTATTGATCAAGGCACTAGCAGTCAGTCACAACTAATGACTCAGTCGACAATTTCTGTCGCTCCTACACATTAAACATCTTCCAGCGGTTTGCTGGCGGAGAGCAACAGCAGAAATTGTTCAGCGGCTAAACACAGCCAACAGTTTTATTACACCTCTGATATTTGGACAAAGACAAATGGATGAGGAAAGAAATGAGGCTGTTATATGTACGGATGGTGATTTAGGAAAGGAACAAAATTACAAACTGTGACTGTTATGCAGGAGCTTTAAGTATGGACCATAACCAGGATTGTTTTTTAACTGTTGACGCCAGAAACCATCACAGTTGGATATCAGGGGTCAGCATTATTATTCCTGCTGTTGCAGCTGTGATCACGATGTGCCACATCAAGTCTGTTTGAACTGGAACAACAGCCGTGCAGCTTATAGAGGACCACAGGAATGAGTCCTGAAGCCTGGAGGGAAGTCAGCAATTTTAGACTTTCAGTCCCCTCATCTGGAAGTCAATGGTTTTTCTAATGGGTTTTCTATAACATGCCTGAAATGGGGTCTGTGGTTAGCATGAGCTAAAGAGATTTTCACATTTCATTCTATGACGTAAAATATATCAGGAAAATGCCCCACTTGTGAATTTTAAAGTGTTTACGAGTCTTTAAAAAGGTGGTTGCTAACGAGGCATTAGACTAATCTTACTCTAACTTTCTGACTTGTACATTGATCAGTATATAATTGATGGTAAAGTATGTATAGTATGGTGCAGTAAGGAGCTTCAATGGTGGTAACACTGAAGCCAAGCGACCATGCAACTTTGTTTAGAGCCATTAGCTTTTCAATTCTGGTGATTGCATTTACACTTTAAAAATCATGTAAATGGTGTTAATTTGTGAGGATTATCTTGGTGAACAAGAAGTGTCAAGAGAACCAGGTTGATGCTAACTTCCAGTTTGGCTTCCAAAAACACGTCATCCCTGCAGCCATAACGTATATCAGATTTGTAACCCAAATTGTGATTTATTTCCTAAACATAACCAAAGAGTTTTGGTGCCTAAATCAAACTGCTGTCGTTTCAGAAACATGCAACAAAGGTACAAAAAAGCTGTGATCTGCCTATTGCTAGTATCTGAAATGGTCATATACGTTAGGCTGTGTTGTTTTGACAGTTATTGACGTACGATGACATGTTGTCCACACCGAGGCTATAGCATTTGGTTTTCACCAAAAAACAGAATTTTTTAATACTGGCTGATATTACAACCCTTAAGAACACATCATTGATTTCACCTCTTCATCAGCTGCACAGTCTTGAGGCTTGTTGTGGGCGACCAGTTCACAAATTGCATGCTTGTTTTCTCCTCTTTCTTTTTATTCCTTTTACGACACATAATTGGGACTTTGTGTCCATTTTTCCGTGTTAATTTTTCCCCTGTCCTTTTTCTTTAATTACCCAATTTCAGTCTCGGAAACCGTCATTAGCGATATTTATTAGCGGCAGTGGATTTGACAGATTTGTTTCATTTTAATGGCATTAAAAAGGTCTTAATAAGTTTTGAATGTGGCTTTGTGAAACCTGCAGATACAGTGTTCGGCGTTCGTCAGCACTCCCTCCCGTTTTCTCTCCCCTCCCTGCTCTCTTTGTCCCTCTTTACTTCCCTCCTCTAATCTCCCCTCTTCCTCTCTGTCTCCCCCTCTTATCTCTTTCTTTTTAATTCTTGTTTCTCTGATCTGCCCTTCTCACATTTTCATTGGATTGGGTTCGGCCCTCAGGGACCCTAAATCCAATCCGCTGCTCATATTCCCTCCCGCATTGTATCGCGGCTTCACAGTTATGATAAGACACACATTATCTGGGTGCAACACACACACACACACACACACACACACACACACACACTGTATGATGTATATTCACAGGAATTCACGTGTTATTCAAGTCACTATAAATGACTTGCAGTGTGTGTGTGTGTGAGCATCTACGCATGAGTCTGACTGCCTTGGTCACCTGTTGCCCCCTCAGAAGATTCATGAATGAGATCTCAGGCCTCTGGGCATTAATAGACCTCCGCCCGCTGATAGTTTGTCGTATTTCAAAGCCGGCTACGAGAGCAGAGGAGGGCAGAGGAGAGGAGGAGTGCTTTGAAAAGAGCATGAAATATGCACGAGCTCGACTCTATTTAGAATCTTTTTATGATGTCGTTTAGCCCAAAAATACGACGATGACGAAGGCAGCTGCAGGGGTGTGTTCACGCTACACCGCTGACCTCTTTGCAGCACAGCGGCTCTACGGTGTGCCTCGCCGTTGGTCTCAACACTTTATAATGGCGATGATGACTAAGATCACAGGGATGAAGATGTGATGTAATACGAGGAGTGTTGTTCAGAGTGATGACCACAAGTTAATTATGATGATTCTGGTAGAGCTGCAGCGGTAAACGTCGATAAACAGAAAATTGACCGGCTGCTGTTTTGCTAATCCTTTCTAAGCACTGTCTTGGGTTAGTTTCTCAGGCTTGGACACACGTTTGTAGCGGAAACTAACACAGAGCCTGTTTTGAGTACTTTTACCAGCCGTTCAAATGTCCGTCCGTCTGTCTGTGGACACATTTTGTCAGCACGATAGCATCACAACCAGGCAGGATGCAGTCACGAAACTTTACAGGGGTGTAGTTTAGATCAAAGTGAAGACAGGGTTTGAAGATGGCCATTGTCCGAGCAAAGGGGACTGAAATTACAAGGGTGGCCCCCTCACTTTCTATGCCATTGATTTTGATGCAGTCATGAAACTCCACAGGTG
Source organism: Lagodon rhomboides (assembly GCA_039737535.1). Taxonomy (NCBI): domain Eukaryota; kingdom Metazoa; phylum Chordata; class Actinopteri; order Spariformes; family Sparidae; genus Lagodon; species Lagodon rhomboides. The sequence continues at coordinate 32,597,907 of CM077786.1, forward strand.
TGTAGTTCAGATCAAAATGATGGCTGACTTCGACGATGGTTCGGGTCCAACACCATAAGTCCAGAGTACAGATGTAGTACTGACTACTCATGGTTTAGAATGTGATGCATTGGGATCCATCTCGAGTTTCCTGTTTCCTGTTTGTAGCTGATTACGTATATTAATCACTTTTTAATTGGCCATATGTGAGCGTACTGCTATGAGACCTTCCCCGTCTCTCGGCTGCCTGTACAAGCCTGTGGATGATTTATTTGTGTTGTTTAACGCTGCTGGACTGTGGATTTCTTCGTGAAGGACTCGGGTCGGATTCAACAGTCCAAAAGGATGTGACTGTATGCGGGTTATCGATCGGCCTCGACTCTCCGCTCCGCTCACAGAGAGCAACAGTAGCTAATGTGAGTTCAGAAATGGAGTCCGCTAACACGAATCCAAAGACAGGAAAACTTAACGTGTGTGCAAAGAGACATCGGAGTTAAAAGAAAGCAGAGTGTTAAGATGCAGGTTCGAGGTGAGATGTTACATTACTCCAACAACACTCACATAACAGCGCTGTTGGCAGCGTGCCGCGTGTCGTATTGTTCATTATTTCAGCTTTAGTCAAGAGTTTGTCAAACTTGGCGAGCAGCCAACCTCCAAAATTAGCTGTTATTCTGAGGTCTCTGTCTCTCTTCGGGCTTCGCTTCAAACTAACATTGGTGATCCCGGATCAGCGGTACCGTGATGATGGATGTTACCTGTCTCCGTTCACACGAGCAGGTTGTTAACCGCCTCGTAACAAGCCGCCTAAAACGGTCGGGTGGGAGTTAAATATATAATCACGCTATAGAACATAAGATGAATATATAACTGATTATATAATCTAGAAATAATTCCCAAATATTAGACTGAAGCTGAAATGAGGTTAAGCCTCAAGGAGAACTGCTTTTCAGTCTTCTGTTGCTACAGAATATGTGATGGTGATGATTATGTAAAAGATATATGATATCAGGATGATGATGATGATGATGAGGAAGGTGCTGATGGTAGAATAATGCTGATGGTGGATAAGGACAGGTGGGGATCAGCGCTGTGGGGAAAGATGGAGATCAGTGTATTCATCCACTCTGCCCCTGTCCTAATGTTTCCTATGAGCCCGATAAAACTTGGCTCTCCATCCAACAGCCTGCAGCGCTGCTCTGGCCCGCTCCGCTCAGCCGCGCACTGCACGGCCACACTGAGTCACGCACGCACCACCACAATGAGATGCATAAACGAATTTATCCAACTTGCCAAGACTGGGAGGTGGGGGGGGGGGGGATCTCATTGGAATCAAAACATATCACCACTGGACGTCCATTGGCTCGCTTGTCACATCGCATCACTCATGATTGCTTTCACGGCGGCAATCACCCACGTCAGGTCCGAACGTGTGTTTGGTCTAATAACAGGGGAGGCAGGGGGGAGGATGGGGGGAGGAGGAGGAGGGTGGTAACAGGGTCTCCGGTGAGGGTGAGGGTGTGTTCCCGGTGGCCGGATGGGTCGACGACCGCCAGTCCCGGATAATCCTGATCAGTCGGTGAGATGACAGCGAGTCGGAGCGGGGGGACCCGCGGCTTTGTGCGTCAGTGCGCATTGGAGAGGCGATAAATCAAACGACTGCCAGAGAGCGCTGGTGTAGGACGCCATCTCTCTCCCTCTCTCTCATCTCTCTCGCCTCCCCCTCTCACCCCCATCTCCCCCCTTCGCTTTCTCATCTGCCCTCCATCTCCCTCTCCATGTCTGTCTTATCTCTCTCTCCCTCTCTCATTCTCTCACGTCTCCAAACGCGCACGCTGCTGGATGAGGTTTGTGTTGCAGGACTGAAAGCCACCAACTCCCCCTGCCTCCCTCCCTCCCTCCCTCCCTCTCCTCCGTCCTCACTAATGCAAGAATCTGTCGAAACAACCACTCTGATATGGAAAAATTGATAACTGGAGCACAGACGCTCGTGTGCGCGATCACTGCCGCACACCAATCTCTCTCATCTGCTCCTGCTGGCGCTCTCTGCAAACACACCACACACACACACACACACGCACACACACACGGACTCTGTGATGATGACAGTGGCTTCACACACACACTACACGTGCACACGAGCACACACAACGCGCACAACCCATGCAGAGATCGCCGCTGCGCACACACACACACACACACACACACAAGCAGCTGCTGCCTCCTCCGAGAAAAACTCCAGCACCACCTCCCCGCTCGGAGCGCATCAGCCCGGGATCTCCTGATCCGCAGGCAGCCGCCACGGAACCGGAGGGTGATCGAACAGCTGTCCCGCTCATGTTAATATGAAAACACACACACACAACTGCCCTTTGGCCATCTATTGAGGATGGATGGCACTACTGCTCAATAGGTCGCCACCGGCAACAATTTGCTCAAATCTCTCCGCCCTCTCTCTGATTTCTTCTACTCGTCTTTCCTTCCCTTTGCTTCTCTTTCTGTCTCGTGTCTCAAGTGTTGCTGTTTCCCAACAAACAATCCGGGACAAGACCGTCCGAGCAGCTACATGAGTTATGAGAAGAGGAGCAGGTGTCTCCTCCGCGCGATCCACGGACCAGAACCTCTCAACGTGGCAGCATGCGGGTGTGTGTCTCCACCGGTGCGCACACGACACCGCACATCCTCAGCGAAAAACCCCACAAGTGCAGAAGCAACACAGCGCTGACATGCTGAGCTCCGGCTCGGACGAGGCTTTTTTTTTTTCTTCCACTTGTCTTACCTTTTGATCGGGGTCTCGGTCTGGCGGGGGAAGAAAGAGGCGGGCGGCAGCTTTACGGTCCGTTCTGCAGCGGCACAGGCGGAGAAAGCGAGAGTAATATCCCTGGACAGCGGCGGAGGTCCGTGCGTTCCAGCAGAGAGAGAGAGAGAGAGAGAGAGGGGGAGAGAGAGGGAGAGGAGGGATGAGAGACAGAGGCGGGCTGATGGAGGAGAGAGGGAGGAGGAGGTGGCTCAGTCCGATCAGAGAGGAGTGACACAAACCTGCAGGAAAAAATAAAAAGCCGTCACTGTTTCTTCTTGTTTTTGTTTTTTTTTCATCAGTCTGCTTCAAAAATGTCGCGTGTGCATGTTTGAAATGCCAAAGCGAGCCCGATTCAAATATCACAGTCTCGGTCACCGCCGGGACTTTCACGCATCTGTGGTTCTCTGTGGAGACTTTTTCTGGCCACCTCGTGTTTTTTGCCATCAGAACAGGCTCTTCCTGTCCTGGATGAATTAACCAGACGTGCTTAATTTGACTTTCACAGTTTAAATGTTCAGAAAATGTCACGCAGCGGGTGTTACTGACTGCGATCTGCGAGATATTAAGAGTTATGTGAGGGGCGCGCTGCGGTCCGCCGCGTCTCCAGAGGTGGGGAATTGCGTAATGTGTCGTCTCTCCAGACTGTGTGTGGAGGTTACCGAGCGAGGAGGAGGGGGAGAAAAAAAACAAAAAAAACTGGGAAGCCGCTCGTCGGATTCAATCTCCCTCCATCGCTCGTGCAACTTATTGCCTCCCCGTGCACCGGCGCGCAGCTGCTTTCCAATCTGGGCACGTAGCAACGCGCCTCGAGAAGTGCGCGCCCGTGCGAAGGGGCACACACACGCGCACAGGGGAGGGAAAAAAAGGGGGGGGGGGATCTCGACGTCACTGCTGGTCAGCATGGGAGGTATAGATTTGCTCCTGGGTACATTTTTGGCAGAGAAGTAAGTCAGTAGTTTAAGATCACCCACCGCACCACCCCGTGATGTAGCACCTCACCCGCTGACTCCTCATCCTCCCCTCTTGTCTCGCTCCTCATCATGTAGCAGCGACGCTTGACTGAACGCCATCACGCGCTGTATGTAATCACACAGAGCTCATTATGAACAGAGGGAGCAGTTACTGCAGGTAATCTGAGCTCAGCATGTTACAACAGAGAGTTCAATTTAAAGAATCAGCTCCTTCAAATCACATCATAAAAAAAAGGACATTTTCTACAATTATCCCCTCTGGTAGCTGCTCGGATCCTTTTCAGGTTTCAGATCTCCGGCTGTTGGTACTCATGAAGTGAAACAAGGGCCAATTATTTCACAATTAAGGGCCAATAATTCATGTTTTTGGCTCCCCACTATTAAGGGCTTGAATGAAAATAACACTTTTCACTCTATATTCTTCAACATGTGTGATTTTCGGCACAATAACGAGGGAGTCCTATGAGGTCAGAAACTGGCACATCAAATTTCATTTAAATAACATTTTTGGGTGCAAGTGACGGACGTTTTAAGAAGAGGTGGGGACGTGTCCTCAGTGGAAATGACACCTATGCCAGCCAGGTAAAGTGGGCGACACCAGATCCTACCAGAGTCCAGCGAGCGTGATTCACTGCATGTAAGATGGTTTTGGTGATTTAATTTCACTAATTGCAGATTCATTAGATAACCTGCACCAGCTGAAGTTCATTGTCAACCAGCTGCTTTTGCCTTGTTAGCTAATTTTGCGGGGACCCTGTGAATTCAAATGTCCGTATTGTTGATGTTTTAGTTTACGTTGTGCTGACATGGTGCATACTCCTTATGAATGGTGTGTGTAAGCACAACCACAATAAACTATTCAGTATTGTGCTAGTATAGGATAATTAGTTGCACTGGGCAAAGAGCGACTGGACTTTCCTCTCTGATCCTGGCTACTGTCCAAAGCGAAAACCCAACCATAAGGAACCCAATTTGACCTCGAAACCACGATCTCAGTCCTGTGACAAGGGTTATAATGCTGTTGATAGTAATTTGGGTGAACTGACCCTTTAATTCAGCAAAGGCTCTCCCTCAGTTGTATCCTATCTGAGTTACGGAGACTCACTTTGCACTCTTTGCACTCGTAGTTTCCCTCGTCTTGTGTTCACATTCATTATCTCTTCGTGTGTTCCTAACTGCTTCAGTCATCAGTCCAGATGTTCATCTGCCCTGAGTTTGGTTCTGTTATGTAACTCCGGCCTTGCGTAACGAGAGGTTACCAAAAATGACTACTTTTTACAAACATGCCCTGATTTACGTGTGATTGGGAAGCAATGAAATTAATCAAATAAATACATGTCTGGTTTGGGTTTTTCTCTTTCAGTCAGACTGGATATTTTACTATTGATGGTGCAAAACACATCGACAGCAAGCTCACTGCAAATGTAATCATGTAACATCGGCTGAAAAACATGTTCGTTCATTCCCACGACGGTGACAAAAAGTTAAATAAACCATAAAGTGACTTTTTCAGCCATAAAGACGACCGTCAGCTCGCTTTAACTCCATGAGACTGTGATGTGGAGTCTTATTGGACAGTGAGTAATGAGAAATCAGAAGGAGGTTAATGAAAGGCTGATGTCCTCCATGAACTCATCTGCTGGTTGTCGCCAAAGCGGCCTTCAAACATCCCCCTAAACATGACAGGAGGACAGCGGCAGACATATAGCAGACAGTAAACACTGGACTTTAGTGTTGCACATCACCTGCAGCTCCGCTCGATGCCTCGGCTTCACTACCTGCTCCAGCTAAAATAAGGCTTTTATTTGGACCCCTCTGTCATGATTTAGAGACTAATTGTAGTGTAAGTGCCGTACATTTGTTTGTTTTAGGTGAGCAATAAGGCTCGGAGAGGAGTTTCACGGCCTCTACATTTGTCTCGTGATGGGGGCAATTTCCCAGCACTTCCTGGCTGCCGCTGATAAATGAAATGCAGGAGGAGAGAGCTCCGGCTCGCACAGTCACCAAGAGCCGGCTGATGAAGGATGCTTAAAAACGGACGGCGTCGAGAAAGTCCAGATTAAAGCAAACACTTACCTTTTTTGCTTATATACAAAGTGTCAGGTAAATCTGAACTAAAACAAGACGTCCCTTAAGATATGAATGCAGAAATGTTCTTTATATTTTTCTAATTGCGCCTAAAAGAAGGAAGAGGAAAATACTGAACAGAAAATATTGGTAGGCCTCACTGTGCAGACTCTTGGTGCTTCTTTAGATATTAAATACCACCCATCCGTACATAAGTCTTGTTTTATTTTGCTGGAGTTTTTAAAACTTTTTGCTGCTTCAGACGCTGCAGGAAATATCTCGAGGCGATGTTTCTCTCGTCCTCTACATTTTTGCCAGCGATCCATCGAAAATAAGAAAAGTGCACGCTGTTTTTTTTTCCTGCAGGGTGTTTGAATCTTTAGGGAACATACAGCGGGGAACTTGTGCAGGACCTCGGGGCATTTCCAGCCATGTTTGTGGCGAGCGGCAGGTATTTTTAAGCCAAACCACGATGTTTTCCGAACCCTAACCGGCTGTTTTTTGTGCCTAAACCTAACCAGAGTATAAGACAGAAATAGAAAATTGAATCAAACGAGAGGCAACCTTTAACTTATCTGTGGTTTTGCAGAAACTTACTTTGTTCCAATCCGACAAACTTCTTCAACCTTTACTGAAAGCAGTAGCTGTGCACCTACACACAGAGACTATAAGACAAAGGTTGCACACGAGATGACTCCTCATCGATTACACAGCCGACTATATTTAGTCTGCTGCGTGTCGAGTTCACGCGTCACATAGTGCCTCAAAAAAATGGAAACATTTGCAGCACATGTCATCGACGCTAAGTGCAAAAATTACCATTGTGCAGCTCTGTACCTGTCAGTGATGACACAAAATGATGGAGATTCAGCCTCTCCAGCCTCTTACTGTGGTGGAGGAACGTCACATTTCACCGACTGAGAATAATTGACAGTCAGTGTTTTGTAAGCAGCAGTCGTGTTTCCTCCAAAACTTGTTAACTCGCGAAAAAAAAAGCAAATCAGCATTATGTAAGTGTTTTCTGGGAGGCGCGGTTGAAAATACGCTCCTTTTATCCAAACCACAGTACAGTATAATGAGCGTGTGCACGGGATTGTCTTGTCCCATAATGTTCCTCTCCGTCTCGCCGAATCAGTGCACGCTTGTGATTCTGCAATAATAAGATCACAAACAAGCCCGATCTCTGTTTCATTACCGGGCGACTAGGTGGGTTACTTTCATTCTTTTGTAAAGCCCGTGAAATTATTTTAAACGCTTGTTTCACAATTTGAAAGAAGCAGGGGTGGAGAAACAATCCACACAAAATAGAAATGATTTCATTATGTTCCCGTCTGCCGTGAAATTGAGGCGAAGATGCACTGCGAGAGCAACGACACTTTTGGGGATTATGAATTTGGGCACAGTGCAGAGCTACAGTGAGATAAACAACGTTTTAACGCGAGGGGAGGGGATGGTGACTCTCTCTTTTTCTTTCTTGTCTTTTGGCTGACGTCCATAACTCTATGTTTTAATATCAATGAAAAATCCATCACACTGTTGGAGGTTTTCTCATTTGCCTATATTTGTTCCTGTCTCGTCATGCAGCCAACGTATGTAGAGATAAATACAGGCAAACACTTTCGGTCGTTATTCATATCCTCGGTTCGATAGGGAGGTCGCTCTTTTTATCGACAGCTCTGGCGGCGCTGATCCAGATGCCGCTCTGCTGTGTCTAATGCGTTTAAGAGTCTTCAGGCTTCCCACACTTTCGCCCTCTGCCCCCGTGAGCACAATGAACGCCGGCGTCAGTGAACCGCGGCAGGGAGAGAGAGGAGTCTGATTGGCCACATCACGCCAAAGTTCAGCACTGGAGAGATGTTAAGTTGACCTTTGACCAGCAAAAAAAAAAAGCTGAATTAAGCACCATGGGAGTTGGATTTATGAAATCTTCCTGTCAGCTCTCTTCATGCTTACTGTGTGTCTGCACGTATGCTCAGAAGATTCATCCACAGTCAGGATAATAATAATGTAAACTAAGTAAATGATTTAAAGCAGCAATTATATGTTATGTCCAGAATTTCAGTTTAAAACAAAAACATTATCAACAGAGCGTGAAGAAAGAATAGTGTCGTCATGACATCTTTGTATTGTGTTGCAGAGAGAGTGAGACTTCGTCTACTGAAGTTAGCATGCTAACCGGCTAGCCCCGTCTGCTACTTTGTACTTTGCTAAGCCGATAGCGAAAGATGTAAAAGTGCCACGTTTACTTCTCAGTCTGTAACCTCGCAAAAACAGAAAAATACAACCGTACGTACTCTGAGTTCAAGTTTGTCTCTTTTATCAAACTAAAACGAGTTGAACTGCCTCATAAAACTCGACATAAACAGAATAAAACTCACCGAAACAGTCGTGGTTTGTCTTTCTACGATCATCTCCGGTTTGGTTGAAATAAATCCTCAGGTCACAGAGTAAGATGTGAAATATTCCAGCTCTAAACCCCATTTTCGACCACTGCTGATGTCCGACTCTCCCGTCCACGGCTGCCTTGTCTTCTTGTCAAGTCATCGTCCTGGTCGAGGCGGCTGTAAATCGCCTCCATACTGTATCTCCTGTCAGAAACTGGTCTCGAAGGCAGTGTTCAGGACTGGGAGGGTGTGTTCACCGACCCCTACTGACCGCAGGGACTCCCATCATCATCCGACGTTGTGGATCCAAGATCCTGAGCTAGATGGCTAATGGCAGCATTTGCAGATATCTAAAGATAGATAGATAGATAGATAGATAGATAGATAGATAGATAGATAGATAGATAGATAGATAGATAGATAGATAGATAGATCAGCCTCAGGTCATCTGTGCTGGAGAAGGCTCGGTAAGCTGAAATGTGACAGCATCTCAATATGTAAACATCTCGTCCCCCACACAATTTATGCAGCAGGCCCTTGGGCCAAAGAGCAACGAGATCCATCATCTCTCCGAGCTTTATTCAAATCAGACCGCTGGTTGAAGTTATTATTGCCTCTCAAGGCTGTTAATGAGGCTGAAATATGTGATGTAGAATGTTTTTAAAAGCGAGAGACCGTAACACAATGGATCGTCCCTCCAGGCTCGGACCAACAGTGTCATAGAAACAAAACTTCCCTCCAGTTGATGTAAATCTTTTACCCTTTTTAACTATATGACAAGCCTCCCTCCACCTCTCTGTTGTGTTTTCTCTCCTTGTGTTCTCATTTTTATACGTATTTATCCACATTAGACGTGCCCATGTGTTTGTTCTAGTCTTGTAAATATGCTCTCTCTGAAGTATGTCTAAGAACCGGAGCTGAGGGAAATGTGACAGAAGGATTATGAGATGACAGCGATCTAGTTAATCCTTTTTCCCTCTTCTTCCTTTTCTTTATGCTTGTCCTTGTGTGTGATATTTGGGACTGCGATGTTTTTAGACCAAAATGGAGATGTGCCGAGGTTTAAGCTTAAATAACAGATGTTTTTTACTTTAATGCTCCGAGTGTGCACTGGGTCGGAATGGGAATACTTTAGGGGGTGATGAGAGAATCCACAGCCTCGATAGCGGTTCTGCGAAGCTGTACTTCGGCACAGAGGTGCTTTTGAGTTAAATGCTAACATTAGCATGCTATTTTAGAAGTTAATATATACCAAGCTCACTGCTTAGTTCAGCCACAAAGCAAATTTTTGCCTCGTGTTACTTGCATGAGTTTGATTGCAGGATCATTTGTCTTCAACGTTACTCACATCAAACTCACTGTAGATATTTCAGTCTGGACCAACGTACCAGCAAAACATCGTTCTCCACGTCACTACACATCACTAGACAAAAGCAGAAGTGCAATTTTAACTTTGCTTTTTTTTCGCAACAGTGCCAAAATGCATCATCCCAACAAATGACCCCCACAGAGCAGCACCGCTGGAGATATCACACGTGGTAAATGAACCGCCTCGGCCTGACGACGTCCACTTTCACATACGGGACAACTGTAGTGCAAAATAACTATTTGTTTCCTGTATTGCCAGACTGCAGCAAAAAAGGCCACCTGTCACCTTCATTTCTCTCTACGTACTCCTCGGTGTCCTTTCTTTGTCAAAGTGGGGGAAAATTCTCCAAGTATCCCTGGAAATCTCTTCACTATCTCATCACACGCTCAGCGGGCAGACAGTGGGCTTTGTGACTGTGACTGTTTTTCCATCAGCGAGGATTACCTCAGAGTCTGCGCCCAATACGGGCCGGGACACGTGGAGAAATCTATCCGAGGCTCCGGGAAACAAGTGAGTCGTGTTGAGAACGGGCCCACTTTGCTTTTCTCGTATTGATGGAATTATTGTATACAGGAGTCGGACACAAATAGTAGCATCTGTGCAATATCGTACTGCAATCTACAGCTAAAGAGTTGAATCGACGCCTCTCTGGCACAGACCCAACAGAAAACTGAACAACACAAGCCTCGCAGAGATCGTGTTTGTTGCAGGTCTGTTGTTCTGGTTCGTGTTTGTTCATCCAACTGGAAAAGCTACTCCGAGGCTGTGTCCAAAGTCCCTGTTCGCTATTCTTCAACATAAACATTACCATCTGTTGCATTGTACCAGAATTAGCTTCAAGCTTATAGTCATCTAGTTCTGATTTGTTGAGTTGTTGCCCCCCGACTAAAATCTGGACATTTACATCTCATGAATGAGCAGAGGAAACAAGAATAAAATCAAAACTGTTGATTCTGTCTTCTTATATATGGGTTTTGTGGTGGGTTTTTTTGCCCTGTTTCCCTCCACACCTGCACTGCATCTCCTTCATTAGCTCAGCCCTGTTCGCAGTGTTCCTCCACTCATTCACCTCACCTGTGTTCCTCACGCCACCTGCGCCTCATCCCCTCGTTAGTTCAGTTTGTATTTTAGTCAAGTCATCTGTCCTGTTCCTCCGATCCTGCTGTCGTGTTTGCCTTTTCTTTTCTTTTTCTTTGTGTTGCGTTTCGTCCTGAATAAAACTGCATCCTTTGATCTTCACCTTCACCTTCTCTGAATCCAGCATTACAAACTTGTGGTACAGACAACAGTAACAGAGACTTCCTTCACTTCACAGTGCAGGGTTTAGTATCTAGGGTTTGTTGACCTACAGTACTACTCAAACCTGCTAAATGTCCCTCCCAAAACAACTGAATCTCCACAAATTATAATCACGTGTAATCAGCAGAAGCCATGTTTGGAGGGGAAATGTCGTGGTGCTTTAAAAGATATAATATATAAAATTCATGCACCAAAATGTCTAAATATGACTGGACATTTGTTGTATATTTTTGTCAAGGTATGCACATTCATTATCCCAGATGTTTCCAACAATGATCAAACCCAGAGAAATCTGTAGTTTTATACAAAGTACTGGTGCATTTCATTTGGTTGCTTGCTGCTTCTACTTCCAGGAGAAGGAAAGTTGGTGAAAGTGACGTAACAGTATCATGAACAAAACTTTAAAATATTACCTTGTCCTGAGTCACATTGGGTAGATTGTCCTTGGCAATGGTGGTTCGATTAAAAATGAAGACGACAAGTTTTGTTTGATTTTAGAGACCCAGAGGAGCAGAAATGACATACTTTGCGTTTTACATATTCCCTGCCACCTGTCTGTTATCTGATCAAAGGTTTGGCAGCTAAATGTCATACAAGGATAAGACCTGATCAGTTCCAGAGTGATTATGTCAAATCCACCCATCCATTCATCCGGGGGCGAGGAGCCTATCTCAGCATTGGGAATGAGCCAATGGTCTATCGCAAGGCTGCAGCATATAGAGACAGACGTCCATTCAAACTCACATTTAGAGCTTCCAGTTCATCTAACTTGCTTGTCTTTTAGACTGTTGCTGGAAACCCACACGGACAGAAGGAGAACACAAACTCTTATAACGTCTCATTTCCACCAGAACATAACCATTACAGCAAATTTGTGAATGGAACTCGTGATTACCAGCTGGCCCCAAAAAACAGAAAAGGCATCATTACCATCAGCCCTGCATTTTCATACTGACAGAAGGCTCCGTGGACGGTTTATGGAGTAGTCAGGACACAATTATCTGATGTAATATGACAGAAACTTGCCCTTCGACTCAACCCACACTACTACACTGAAGCAGCTCGGGTGGTTTAGCAGGCAAAGAGATTGTTCTTCGATGGGGAATACCTGACCTGTGTGGGTGTGTGTGACAGGGTGTAACTGAAAAGCAGGATGCAGACTCAGCAAACCCTCCCTGGATAAATAAAGGTTTTAAAAAAAGACAGGGGTGTGTGTCAGGTAGATGGATGGCAGGGTTAGGTGTTCGGGACACTGAGACGGTTGGGGAGTGCACCTCATTGACTGCCCTGCAAATAGACAGCTGGAGAAATGAACTGGACTCAGCCACTATTGAGTGGAGCTCAACGGTCTGCAACACCACGGGGGGATTGCTACTCTCACACACTCGCGCAACAATGCAGGTAGGCAAAGAAAGGACTTGAGACGCGACTCGAACCAGTCTCGACTGACTTAAGACCAAACTGGATTCTAGATTTTATCGGCGATGAACACAAGTGTCCAAATCAGTTCCACACGACATTAAACAAACTTCTCTCTGCCGACTTCCTTGTACAAAGTCCATCTAATGTCTGGTTCCTTTCATGGGTGAAGACAGCAGGTCGTCATACAGAAGATTCCCAGTTAGCGAGCGAGTTGATGATGTTTCTTTTATGCCACCGGTTCGAAACTGGCAGAGACATCTGACGGCGAAGATGTAGGGTCATTTACTTGAAGGCGCTAATGGAGAGATGATGAATTTCAGGAACTGCTGATGGTAAGGACTGATACTGAAGTTAATATCGAAGCGGTTTCTTTCCTATTTTTAATATCATGTACTAGGCACCAAGTACGAGTCTGTCCAGCAGGAGAGAAAACATGTTACACAGACAAATTCTTATTGGATGCTTGACTTCAGAACCGCTCCGTCACAGAAACTGATTTTGTTACCCACAAATGTTTGTCACAGTTGTTGTTTCATTATTTCCTGTTTTATTTTGAAAGTGTCACTCTCCATCTCAGTTATGTTATGTTACTTCCTGTCCTTGACATTTATTTCCCACCTGATTTTTTTTCACCCGTCCCTGATTAACCTCCTGTGTATTGAGTCCATGTGTTTACCTCCTATGTTGGCTTCTTGCAACTTTCCTCAGTATTCCAGCCCGTTGTCACGTCTTGTTTGCTACGATATCATGTTTTATTTTGGTTTCTAACTCTCTTCTCGATGCTGAGTCTCTTCCTGCCTTTGTGTGTTTTCCCGCCATTGTGATTATCCCCACCAACCTTGTGTATGTATTTAGTCTGCTTGCTCTGTGTTTTCTCTGCCAGTTCATCTTCACCCGTTGTGGCGATCGTTCCAGCGTTTCTCCTGGTGCTAGCCTTCCTTGTGTTGTTTGACCCTGACTTTTGCCTCTGCTCGATCCCTTTGTGTGCATGTTTGCTTCGCTGACTGAACTCTTGTGTACCAAACTGATCTTCAGTAAAGGACTGTGGTTTTTGGAAACCCGAACTGCTTCAATTCATGCATTTGGGTCTACATCTACTGTAGTGTGTCAGACATTGTCACCTGTCTACTCGATGCCACCTCTGTCAAAAGGTACACCTATTTTTGGACACCGAGCCAGCTTGAGTCATGTTTTTTTTTTGCCAGTGGTGAGCAGACAGATGACATGGACACAATTCTTCAGTGGTGAGTGAGTGAGTCATTTTTTTATGAATCAGAGTAGTTTTATTTTTGGAAAATCCTTTCAACTGCAGATTCTTGTCTGCAGGTTGAGCTGTGTTTTCTTTTCTAAAAGAAGGCTCCGAGGGACTTGAACTCAAAAATCGGACACATCTTTTATGTATAACTGTGTGAATGTCAAGAAAAGAGCTAAAAGATTTTCCCTGCGAAGGAGCAGAAGGTTTGGGCTGACATTCCCCGGATGAATGAAAGTTGAAAAATAACACAAGCCCAAACGTCTGACACACTCAACCACAGATCACACACGCTGCAATCTCCCAGTTCCCCCGCGAAATCCATCTTGCGCAAACACCAGCGAGAGATAATTCTCTTATTTTGCCTCGCTGCAGTTTGCCCGATCTGTGTCCGCCTGAAAGATCTGCAGACAATCTCCTCTCCTGCTCTGGGGGGAGAGTGAGTGAGAGTCACTGAAGTGTTTTTTTTTAAAACTCCTAAGCCCGGCAAGAGATGCAGCCGGGGAGGCGAGGAGGCATGCGAGTGAGGAGACGGGAGCCGGCCGGCTACCGCGGAGGTGACAAAGATGCCGGCTCAGCCAAGAGGCACTCGAATAAGTGCAGAGAAATGGAGTTGGGAAGGAGAGATAAGGAAGACATCTCAGCCTCCGAACTCAAACGCATTCATACAGAGAAGGGTTTGGAGGTAGAGATCGTGTCAGAGAGGCTTGGACACACTTTTTGCTCTGTCTCAGTATTGTTTGATTTCCATATATCACACACACACACACACATGATCATCTCATTCAAGAGTTCCCTGAGCAGCTGTAATGGGGTTTAAAAGAGGCTGCGCCGACCCACTGCTGGGAAAGCCTCGCCCTCAATAAAAGCATCTCACCACAATTAATACGCAGCTGAAAATGTCATCCATCATCGATGGCTGTGATCAATAACTTCCTGGTGTTTGTTAGAAGCCCCATTTTAAAAAACTAGAAAAGGCTAATGGTTCCGCTGCTAATGTTTATTATAGCGTGTCTCTGATTATTATCACAGAGAGCAAAGTCATCGTGCTGCTCTTTAGTGCTTCTGAAGGCAAAACTTTTTCGTCTCTGTCCGGTTCCAAGTGTGATAATGACTCGTTTTTTTTCTGTCTGTCTTTTGATCGAACTCTCTGAGCTGAACTTGGCTGCATGTTACATGTTTTTTGTAAACTTCTCAAACTCTTTCTTTCACTTTCCTGTTTCTACTGGTTTAACTTTTCATGTGCAGAGCTGTTTGCTCCGTCATGAACGCCTCACATTTTACTCTTCTTAAGGTTGGTGGTCTTTTTTGCTCTGCCTTTTAGTTGGAACCGATACAAACACTTTACGCCTTTAGACGAGGTCAAACAACACTTCATAAAACATCATAGTTTAGCCACTACAATCTTAGAAATAAAAGGTTATATATAACCATATAAGGTTCTTCAGCTTGTCCTCATAGGAGAACCCTTTTTGGCTCCAGGTAGAACCTTTTATAAAGGTGGAGGGTTCTACCTAGAACCCAACATAAAGGGTTATACCTAGAACTGTGTGTGTAAGGTTCCACCCAGAACCCCCCATGAGAGGTTCTACAAAGAACCCATACAGGATCTTATACTCATGCTTTCAACAATCCCTGAAGAACTCTTTCTCCAAAAAAGGGTTCTCTGGATCAAAATGGTTCTTACTGGAACCGTTAGTGTTACCAAGAACCCTTTTAAAACCCTTTATTCAGGAAAGGGTTTTTAAAGGGTTCTCTGGATCAAAATGGTTCTTACTGGAACCGTTAGTGTTACCAAGAACCCCTTTAAAACCCTATATTCAGGAAAGGGTTTTTAAAGGGTTCTCTGGATCAAAATGGTTCTTACTGGAACCATTAGTGTTACCAAGAACCCTTGAAAAACTGTTTCTTCGGGAAAGAGTTTTTCAGAAGCAAATGGTTCCAGGTAGAACCTCAGCCCTTGTAGAAGAACCCTTTTGGAACCCTTATTTCCAAGAGTGTAGGGAGAAGAGTTACTGCGTAGCAAGCTAACTTATATACACATACAGCTCTGACGTATCTATTGTCTTGTAAGCCAAAGTCATCCTTGGTCAATCCATATGAGTCTAACCCACAAACAGCCAACCATCTCCTCCATCTTACTAACTATGTAAGATTTTGGTTGCTTCACTTCCGACTGCATGAACAGTTTAAAAAGTTGAATTTGCTTCAGTTTTCTTGGCAGTTATAAAAACCCCATTCCCACGAAACATTTCTGTACAAGTGGCCGATGAAATGTAATGTTTCCTCTCCTCCATCCCTGACTCAGTTATCGTCAGCTAAACTGCAGCACGGATGAACATACGACCACCGTTTTTTAATTTGTGCCCAGCCGGTGGAGGGCATTCATTTAATGTTATCGGTGGCATTTCTCTCGCTAACGGTGAAGTAAATTTTGGCAGCTTCCGCAGAACCGTGGCTTTGCTGCAAGTCCCAGATAAAGCAGGAGGGTTCGCACACAGTCGGTCCTGGCAGCACATTCAGACAGGAAAAAAAATATACATGTACTATGACAGTTATTAATTTCCTATGACTGCTTTATCCTGCTCAGGTTCAGGCAGGTGGGGGTGGAAGTGAAGTCTGCTCTGGAGTGCATCAGGCGAATGTGCCACGGCATTAAAAACAATGTCAATATCATACCACTCAGAGCCAGATGCATTCTGGACTCCACTTTGACAAACATCAAGATGGTAGACAGCAATCATAATCATAAAAGTGATAGAACTGCTTCCTCCGTAATAATCTGGCACATAAAGCCAGCACAGCAGCCCGTCTCAGAGCCCGTCGGCTACTGTCTGATGATGCTTTAACCTCTGGGGGGCAACGGACGATGTTTCAGGATATCCGGTGCAGCCACCAGATATCCAGATAACAGATATGTTGGCCAGTACTTCCCTTTTCATTCGCTGGTCGTTGTTTCCAGTCCAATTCACAACCTCAGACCTGAGAATGGAGTTGTAGTTGATCGTTGTGTGTCAGCTAATATCTGCAGAAAAATGTTAAAAACACTAATAAAAAGCCAACGACGATAGCTGATAGGGTTCCGAGGTTGCATTTCACTGCACCCTGATATGGACTGTAATACTGCTTAGACTTAGGGTTTGCAGCAGCTCACTGGTTTTAGGGTGCATCACAGTATAAAATGTCACGTTTATCGTTTAGATCTTACCCACAGTATTGAATTCTAGAGTATAAGTGATCACATTTGTTTTGAATGTATGCGCTTAACTAGTTTGAGTAAAAAGTTGACTGTACTCCCCAAAATGTACATGAGTTTCAGGATATCTTAGTATTTGGTATGTCTCCCTTTCGCTTTAATGACAGCAAGCACTCAAGCCGGCATGGACTCCATAAGTTTGTGCAAGAAAGGAGATTATATCAAGTTTTTACAAAGGGCTTGTTCAACCCATAAAATGCCCCCGTTTCCATTCTTTTAAGGGTCATTACAACTGTTACTGCATCAACACTGTGACACTGTGACACTGTTATCATACCGTGAAAATCTCATACATTTGTAACTTAGTCTACAAACGGAAACTAATTATCTCCTGATACCAAAATCTTGTCCCTGAATTCATATGCAGAAGGTTGTATATGGAGACTGCAAAGCACCTGGTGCTGCACATCTGTCAGTTGTTACTATGATTACATAGAAATCTCTTTCCATAATACTCTCAATCTGCAGCCCAGTCGTGTCATAAAGATGCATGTTATAGGAATAATGATGCCAAGTTTGTTTGTGTTGATGAGCGTATTTGATCTGAAACGATTCTCCAGTTTTCCTGACAAAGATTATCGAACCAAATTTGATACCAACAAACCCTGTAATGTTTACTGATAACGGAACAATATGGAATAATGTTTGTTTGTTGTGTAGTAACGTACTGCACAAAGTAACATAGGATGTCAAAGAGAGCGAAGAAGAGAGAAAAGCAGTGAAGGAAACATGAAAAAACAAAAAAAACACTGCGAGAAGATTTGCAAGTAAAATATGTATTCAGCTTGTTGATTTGGCATCAGCAATACACAAATCTCTGGGAGACGAGGGTGTAGAAAATAAACACGGCATCCCCAAGGAACATTGGTGTGTGTGTGTGTGTGTGTGTGTGTGTGTGTGTGTCTTATCATTAGCTGACGATGTGTGTTCTTCCTCCTCCACTTCAAAGGACCCCTGACGACGGCTGATGGCTTTATTTGGCTCGTCTTCCCTTCGCAATGACTGACAACTCTGCTCGGAGCAGAGAAAACACCCTCTTTAGATTGTTTAGCACGCGTCGCGTACACTCTCCGTATCGTGTCCTGTTTAATCTGCTCAGTGTACATTTCGGCGAAAACGATTGTCTTGGGAAAAATGGAATCAACTGTTGCTATCTGAGCGCACTAGAATCCATAAGCGTCGGACAAATGATCCATCATTCACTCTGATTTGCATAACTTCATTAAGCTGCGTATTGGATTCATTATGGAGATGGCGTAATTAGAAATGTAAATTAAAAAAACTGAGCCGACTACTTATGAGTTCGGGAGCTTTTGAAGGAGAAGCATTGCTGATTATGCAAATACCGACAGTTTAAAGCGGCTGTCGTCTGTGTTTTCATGTTTGTTTTGCTGCTCGGCGGCGTGATGATTCTTTAACATGGCACGACCCTGAGATCACCTGTCAGTCAAACAACACTCTTATCTTCAGCTTTATAATTTCATTTGTTGCTTTTGTTCGCTGTTGTAACTGCAGCTGACACGTTGTCCATCTCTGTCCACCATCTATTGACCGATACAAGATAAGACTCTTCCACACTGGCTTCTAGATCCAGACCTGCAGCCACACTCCAGACAAAGTGTGCATCCTCCTGAGCTCCTATCTTTATTCATTGTGTTCCTGTAAATATTTTAAAAATGTTTGCAGGAAATGACTGCGGAGCAGAAAACAGATGTGTTATTCCTTTGTTGTTGCGAGCCTGTTTTTATCTATTCAAAGCTGACAATGTCCTCGAGTATGATGCATTACTCGCCTGGTAATGGACTCTTAATGCATGTTTTCCTTTTAAGCTACAAAGTGCTACAATTCAATGCACTCGGAAACCAAGCGGCTGATTGTTTCAAATGTCTCTATCTGATGTTACAGTCTGCATTCTGACCTCTTTCACATTAATTTTATTATTACAAGTTCTTACAAAGTGTTAATGGTGTGATGGCCCGAGACTTTAGGCCGGTATCTGTGATGGTCTGGCCCCACCCACCTCTTTGAGGGATTGGTTATACCTGTCAAGAGCCTTTTTATAAACCAGGTGATTCCAAGATGGCACTCTCCCTCCCTCCTTGTAGGTTGGTGCCTTTTTGGGCTCTCCAGTTTGGTCTTGTTTGAGTTGTGATTATGTTTAGTTAATCTCAGTTCATGTTGAATAGTTTCATTGCACCCAACACCCATCGTTCACTGCAGAGTTCACAACTCATAGTTTGGCTTTTGTCAAGTTATCTTTAATAAATGATTTGGTTTATTGAGCGGTAACTGTGTGGACCTCCCTTCTTTGTTGAGCTCCTGACTCCGAACAATGCCAGTGAACTGTCCCTCGTTCCTGTTTTAGATTGGTTGCGGTGGAAGGTATTCATTTCATTGCTCTCACTGTTTTAAGCACTTTGTGTTACCTTGTATGAACATTGCTATACAAATAAAGTTTGTCAATAAAACATGTCAAAATCCACACAGTGAAATCTATTGATTTCCTCAGTTCGAGGACTCTGCTTGGTGTCAGAACAGATTACATGTTGAACTGATCTGCAGAGGATCAACCTGTTCTGCCCTGTGTGTCTGTTGATTGATGATAATTGGCTCGTCTGGTTACTTAACGGCTGCCAGTCTCCCCTGAGCTGTCATCTCTCCTCTGATCAATCCATGTGACACCCATTTTTTTCATGAAAAGCGTGATCATTTCTGAGCAAACGAACCCTCCCGCCCCCCCGTTGAGATGTGTTAATCAGGCGCAACCTGTTTTTTTTTTCTAAATTCCCAGGAAGGAATGTCTTGATTTATTTTCCAGTTGAAAATGACAGCGAACATTATAACAGGAGAGCAGCGAGGCACTGCCAAGAACAGGCAGCTGCTGGTCAGAGGAGACGCTGCTGTCGCTGGCAGAGGGGAAGCTGTGCAATGATGAAATTAAATGAATACACGTGTCCTCGTATTCCTGTCCAGAGATTTTAAATGGGATTTTTTTTAAAAGGTACATCAAAGTGGATAATTTGGAGGGGAAAATAAAACGTCAATTATTCTATTTTACTGAACAAATCTCTCGTATGGCAGCTCATTCAACCACACGTACTAAAAATTTAAGGTAGCAGCTCACCCGAAAATAAAGATTCAGCCATTATCTGCTTCACCCCGTTGATCACTGTGTCTCACTCTCCGGTCACTGAATACGTAAAAAGCATCGGTGTTTGACGACCGGGGAATAAGACTCGGCAATCAGCTATCTTTCTCTAAATCGACTGAAAAAAAAAAAGTGACTGTGGGAGCCATCTTTTTTTCCCCTATTAAATGTGCTTGTATCTGTATTCCCACCTCTGACCATCCTCCACACCTGTCTGACATCATCCTCATTAGCCCCGCCCTGTTCCTCATGACTTTATAAGTTTATTAGCTCCTCCTCCTTTTGTTCCCTCCACTCATTCCTCTCACCTGTGTTTCTACGGCTCTCTTCACCTTCACCGCATCCTCTCGTTAGTTTAGTTCGTATTGAAGTCCAGTTGTTACTTCCGTCTTTTGCTTCTTCTTGGAATACAGCTCTGCCATCGATCTGCCTTGTCGGCGGTCTCTTGCATTTGCATTTCACCTTCTCACTCACAGTGACCAATTAGCAGAATTACCTCTTCATCAGGTCTTCCTCGTACTGTTTGTGTCGTGAGCCGTGCTGCAACGGATGTCCAATTCCAATCAGTAGATTTGCGCTGTGTATCTTTTTAAGTGAGCTTCTCCCTTAAAACAGCTGTTGCAGAGTCCTCAGTAGATACTTAGATAGATACCAGCTCCAGATCTAAATCAGTGAATTAGTCAAGAGCAGTTAAGCCCTTCAATGACTTAAAAGACAGCAAATATGCTATTAAAGTGTTTCTACTTCAACCTCGTCTTTGGATATACTGCTCATGCACCACCTCACGAGTAGGTGTTAATGTCAACTACTATAATTTGGCCTCTTTGACCATAGCTGTCTGCTAATCAGCACTGTAGGCCTTCAGATTATTTACAGATGGAGGAGTTTGGACTCCCACACGAACACAAAGCTCTAATTTGGCACACGGTGCACTGAAACTCCTCCTACAGCTTAATTGAGCAGAAAAACAAAGCATCTCACAATCTGTCAGTTCATGTACAATAACTACGTTCAGTAGAAAATAGCAATAATGAGCGATGATTGAAGGCACACGTAGGTGGCCAGAACATGATCACGCTGGTTCAGATGGGTCACATGCTTCCATGCTTAAAGGCCAACAGGCTTCTCCCTGTGAGGACCACGAACGTCCCAACAAAATGTAATTGCAATCCATCCGATGATGGTTGACGCTGGTTGTGGAGGGCTTTGTGAGTGAGGAGGAGGATTTTGAATGGGATCCATTGTGGGACAGTGTGGGTGAGCAGGCACGCAGCAGAGTTCTGGACGTATTGGAGTTTATTTAAGAGTTTGGATGGTGTGCCGTGGAGGATGCTGCTGCAATTAGTCGATTCTGGACTTGGTGAAGACGTGGATCGGGGTTTCTGCAGCAGAGAAGGAGAGTGAGGACTTCCGGACTGTCTGCAGAGATTTAAACCTTCTAACGAACAGAACATTTTTAGACTTTTTTTTGGTGAGACAGTTTTCAAACAGCTGCAGTGAAATAATATGTAAATGTAGACTACACAGGAGTAACAAGCCTGAAAATAAAACATTGTATTTACGAATGTGTGGGACAACAGACCTCTTACTTTCCCTCAGTAACGTGATCCTCGGTCTAAATCAGGAAGAAGTATCATTATTCCGGCAGTCCTATCGCTAATCCATCTGCTAATGTAGTCGATAGCCACCCAGTCACAGATAGCAGCACCCAATTATCGTGCTCCGGTCAGCCCCATCATCGTTTCGCTGGTGTCACGTCGGTGGCAGCTTCCCAATGTTATTTGTTTCTGCCGTCCCTGCGCTGAGCTATCGGAGCAGAGAGACCGGGGGAAATTGAAACCACACAGGTGTGCCGCCATTGCGGCTCGATACGGCCGACGAGGGGACTCAATTTGTCTTCCGAGCCCATTACAGAAACACTGATCAAGGTGAAACCGAGCAGGTGTTCGGACGTGGGAAGTGTGAGTTTCCAAAAACAGCCGGGAGAATATAATGACCTGATGTCCATCGATTTGTAACTCCAGAATATGTGTTAAGCGGTTAGCATTTCAGAAGATAAGTGAGAATTAGTGCATCCACTCTGAGTGCATAGTGGTCGCTTTCACAAGCCGACCATAATGTATTTGTGGGTCAGTGATCATTATCAATAACTCAATAATTACTGCATTAAGGCCTCATATATCTGCCTCACTGACTAACCTTACATTGTGTCATGGCGGTCAGGCTACATCCTCAGCAACACAGACGACAAAAGGAGATAAGAGCCGAACATAATGAAGCAAACACACTCAGTGTGTGTGTTTGTGCATCACTGTTCATCAGGACTCCTCTTCATTGAAAACCTGTAGTTAAGAGAGATTAGGGTGAAGACTTAGAATGAGAAAGTGGCATCTGCAGTCGTGACCTCGAGTTGCTCCTGTGGGCGAAACGATGAAGTCAAACCACTTAAGTCCTCACGAATGTTTCATCAACACTGACTTTCTGTCCACACGATCAAATCAAACTTCTTTACAAAACTAATGGTCCGTTTTTCTGACAGCTGAGAATAAGTATTTATATGAGAAACACATCTTTAACCAACGATATGACATTCAAGGAAACCGTTGTATTCTCACCAGTTTGCAGTACGTCTAATTCTTTATGGACTGAGGCTATTTTCACATGATGCAATTCTGGACTGTGGAGGGAAAAGACAAACATTTGTCAGTGTTTTCGCCTGTCAAGACAGAGCGTCACTGGAGGCACGTTCACCCCGATGTACCACCGGAATAAATGCTGTCATTGTTCATTTCTACAAACCCCAGATGTATGTGACAACTCTTGTTAAAGTCAGGTGAAAAAGTAATTTGGTTAGGTTGGTAGTTTACAGCGACAAAAAGTCTGGACATTCTGGACAAAAATGTCTAGTTCTGTTGGCCTAAAGCATGGGCGTAAGTTTGCATAGGGACAATAGGGACAAGTCACAACCAAAGTTTGGGAGGGAGGGAGTTGTCCCTACCGATATTTTGATATATTTTAATATAACGATTTATCCTTATTCTTGTGATCTGGTCAGGATTTTGACAAAGGATTACTCTAAAAGTACACAGTAAGAGTACTTCATATTATACATGCAAGTAGTCTATGAAGTACTTAGTTCAGTAGTATATGAATCTTGGAGTACTTATGGAAAATAAGTTTTTTATTCAACCTCAAAGTTGGCCGAAATATCCTTATTCTTGTTATCTGTTAAGGATTTTGACTCAGGTTTACTCTAAAAGTACACAGTAAGAGTATGTTTCTATTATACATGCAAGTAGTCTAGGAAGTACGTAGTAGGTAGATAGGTAGGTGGGTTAAGGAAGCAACAGCTGGACCGTCTGGGCTTCAGGTGAGGTCTTAAATGGTTCTGTGATGTGACACTCGGCGGGAGGGAGGGATAGGTTGCTGTGTCCCTACCAAAGCTGAGACCAAACTTACGCCCTTGGCCTAAAGATGGCTGCAGAATGTAAAAATGTCTTGTTAAAAACACCTGTTTTTGTTGACCCAAAAAAGGCGACAAAAGTCCTGAAGTTTCATTAAAACTATCCGACTTTGTTGCCCCAAAGACGGCTGTAATGCATCTAAAGGGGCTCTCGAACCATAATCTCTGGATGCCACGTCACTACCATCCCCTCCTCCTGATACGTAAGTCAGCTCATGTTGATATGACGCATATGACACATATGACGTCAGTTGAGTCGATGGAGCTTTTAGAGGAGAAACAAATCCTCCATTTTTCCCTCGGCTGGGGGGCAGATGTTTCACGTCCACCGCTGTGCACATCTGTCTGGTCTGCAGGCGGCCGTCGTGACTCTCTGTTGTTCCTCGGGCTGCTTGTCTGTTACAGACATCGTGTGTGATGGATGACCTCAGGCTTTGCTTATCACTCCGCTCTCTGCTGCTACACACAGTCTCACACACCCGACACACAGTCACACACACCCGACACACAGTCACACACACCCTACACACAGCACCTTCAGACACTGCGTACTGCTCTGTGGTCAGACGTCTGTAGAGGCAGATTTAGCACCATTTTTAAAGTGATGACAAGACCGCTCTGCTTTCACGGCTGCCATTTTTCTTCTGCGGCTCCGTGGAGGTCCTTGTCATCTGAAAAACGCTCTCTCTCCTCTTGCAGACACGTCCTCCAGCCAGTCTGCAGAGTGCATCCTTTCTCCCACTTTTGAGCCGTAACGTAGAATTGCTTGAGTTCATTTGACACTGACTTGAAAGCGCCTCTTCTGCTCACTTGCCGGTCGCTTACCTTCCACTCCGCTGGGAGCCGAGGATCTGTTTGGGGAGGGCGTGAGGTTTTTTTTGTGCACACGGATGACACGGCCCCGTCAATCAAAGCCGGATCTGCATAACAGAGGCAGAGATGCTTTTCATGTCGACCTCCTGCAGAGAAAACACACACACACACACACACTCTCACTCAGGCGTAGATATTCATACATGTGGATGCACAGAAGCATGTAGACGCAGGTGTAGTCAGGTGTGAAAAAGACCTGCATCCATCCCTTAATCCCCCAAAGTATTTTCTCAGGAAAACCTTCTGCCATGCCCTGAGACACACACACACACACACACACACAGACGTACTGTACACACACAAAGAACAATATCGCAAACATACATCTTAGCTACAGCCAGTTGAGGCAGCACCAGCCATCAATCATCGCTTACTCGTGTTCCACCCCACTGTCATCATCCAATTACCAGCTCCCGAAGCCATGAATCAACCAATCAGCACAGGCCGGGGGCTGTCCAAATATTGCTCTGCTCTTGCTGACAGAAAAATAAGCTGCAAGACAAAAAAAAACAAAAAAAATGAGTCAAAGGGATACCAATAAACTTTTCGCGAAACCGGGAACATTCGCAGAGATGACGATTCTCAAGAGGAGCTGATGGAGATGATGGAGGTGTGGTCGATATTTCCCCCTGAAGTATCTTCAGTTAAATCACATGTGCTAAGAACCGTTAGCATTCAGTAGAGATAGATTAGTTACCGGTTCAGTGACTTTAAGATATCTGATCAAATATGAAAAAAAGTCCCCAAACTATTGAATTTAAAGGCCGTGGAAATATTTACCTTGGTTTAAAAAGACTTGGAGCAGATCCCAAGTTTGGTTTGTTCCAGATATGTGTCTCCCAAAAGGATGCTGATAAAAACTGAAGGCCGCTTCCTCGTGTTTAGTTTTGTCTCCGACATGTTTCTACAGAAGCTGAAAAAGGACAAACCAAACACTGGCTCCAAGAGAGAGTAAGGGAGTATAAGATAAGAGGCCACTGTAGGACATTTTTTTTTAAATAACCTTAAATAATTTTTGACCACTGGGGGCAGCAAAGACGAGCTGTTGCATGGTGTCTATTTGCACATCCACCAATAAAAGTGGCTTTTGAGCAGCTACATGCTACACAGTGTTCACCAGCTGATCGTTAGCTTTGTCTGAGAGCTACTCTGCTGAGAACATGACGACAACAACACTGACGAGAGCAACGAGACCGAACCAGAAACAGTGAAGATTTAAACAATGAGCTGAAAGGTCCTGAAGCACTCTTCTCTGTTAAGTGATGTGACCTATTGATTTGTGTGTCTTTTGTCTCTTACTTTACTCCTGCCTCTTCACTACAACCCACAAACTCATATTAATATGCAACAAAATAATGTGGTATCAAACACTGCTCTGAGAAAAAGTCTAATAATATATTGAATTGGTATCGATGTCAGAAAGTCACATTATGCCGGCTCCAAATCTCAGCCTGATAAAAAATAATTTCAAACAGTTCTTACAGTTTCATCACCCATCCATCTGTTCGTATGACTTCTCCTATTTTTACACAGCTCTTTGAACTTGGACACCTTCCGATTCCGCTGCCAACTCCAGTGTAGTGAAACGCGTCATATGCTTTCAGGCGAGCTGTAGCATCAAGTACTCTCAGGGCCCATTAATGTTGACGTGGCGTCGCAGCAGCGGCCTTCGCAGATGCTTTTTTTAAAGTCAAGAGTCTTTCTAGACTCTCAGCCGAGCAGCGAGTGACTCTGAGCAGCTATAGTCTGCACTGAAGGTTTCCTTATTTAACCTTCTTTAACGCGGTGCTTGATGCCTGCTACCGGGGCCTCCCCTGCACTTCACACATACACTCTGGCGCTTACAGGCCGTGTATTGATGTGCATTTAACATCACCGGTCGTTTGGTTTGACATATTTCAAGTGCTGTTAGGTTGACAGGGGATAAGTTACCACATGCTCTGACCGTGTGTATGTGTGTGTGTGTGTCCTTCAGGTACAAGAGAATTACGGTGATACATTTCTCTCTGTTATTATATATGACTTTAATTTCCAGCATGTGATTGGGCGGGAAAATTACGACTTAAGTTTTTGTCCCCTGTTGAATTTTATACAAATTGGGGGAAGCAAACCACAAAAGTAACTGCTGCGAAGTGTAGCTGCTGGGGCTAAGCTGGTTAGCATGCTAATTTCAGTGGATATCTTTGCAACACAGAACATAGACATCTTTGATTCAACAT
Organism: Lagodon rhomboides; assembly: GCA_039737535.1. Taxonomy (NCBI): domain Eukaryota; kingdom Metazoa; phylum Chordata; class Actinopteri; order Spariformes; family Sparidae; genus Lagodon; species Lagodon rhomboides. The sequence goes on from CM077786.1 coordinate 32,624,406, forward strand.
TAAAACTCTATTTTCTACACTTTTTGTTGATTCTCTAACGAGACCACACCTGTAGTTTAACATTGGTAGGTAGTTTACTTAAAGGGATATTCTGGTGTAAGTTTAATCCATGGTCTAACACACCTTGACACCGAGTAAGACTCCCCCTCGAGAGGTCAAGTTTCTGACCGCTAGCTTAGCTAGTTTTAGCAACCTCAGAAAAGACCGCACGATAACAATACACTGCAGCTTATGTCTCCAACTAGAAACCGCCATCAAAAAGCCACAATTAATGGTGAGAACAGCACCAAACTTCAGCAACAGTACATGTACAGTCTGTTTGATGCTTCGTACTGTGTGCTGGGACTGTACATGTACTGTTGCTGAAGTCTGGTGCTGTTCTGACCATTAATTGTGGCTTTTTGATGGCGGTTTCTTGGTGGAGGCGTAAGCGGCAGTGTATTGTTATCATGCGGTCTTTTCTGAGGTTGCTAAAACTAGCTAAGATAGCGGTCAGCAAACTTGACCTCTCGAGGGGCAGTCTTACTCGGTGTCAAGGTGTTTTAGACCATGGATTAAACTTAAACCGGAATATCCCTTTAAATTGGTGGAAGATTTGGGAAGGCTAGGAAAGGGTGGGTGGAGGTTTTCGGATGAAGAGGTGGGAGTTTGAGTTGGGTTGCGGAGTGGCTGGACCGTCTAGGAACCTGGGAGGTTGAGACTCAGAGTGGGGGTACGTCTCGATGAAGCACGTCTTGGTCGGCGTGTCTTCATCAAAAGTTTTAATGTAACAGCTCATTTAGCAGTACAGGAAACCACTATACATCTATGTCTGAATGAACGCTCTGGACTGTGGACACTGGAGCAGACACAAGCTCAGAGAGAAGTAACTGCACACCTCAATCAAATGCCACTTTCAATGCAAATTTAGAGGAAACATTCAACTTTTATCTTCAGGGCTGAGAGAGACAGACATTGCCAATATCGAGTACTATTTTTAGTACCGTCGTGATTGTGGCGGCAGTAAACTAAGCAAAATAGGCCAGACATCCTTCTCCTTTTGACGTCATGCTGCTCCTCCTGGAACAACCCGAGGCAAGGTGAGCGGCAGGGAGAGCAATCTGAAGACTCTCGTGAAGAGGCCGAGCTTGAGTCGAGCCACCTTGCCCTCCCAGAACGAGGAAAGCGGCGCCAGAATCAGTCTGAATAAGCTATGTGGACCAGATTGTGTGGACTAAGATAGGAGAAGGGATCTGTTACGTTGGCGGTGAGAGTCTGACCCCTGTCAAACTGCGGTGCATGTGTGTTGATCCACTCAATGTCACAAAATACAAGTTCATCTCAGATATTTTCCACCGTCTAAAGGTAGTGAAACTGCCTGACTGACTGCTAATAAAGGAAAGAGGTTGACTGAGTGATACCACCCATTTTCTTTCCTTCGTTTCACACTTTCTTCTGCTAAGAAAGCCGGTGGTGACATAAGCTCCAGTAACCAGTCATGCTGACAGCTGGGAGGTGAAGACGGGCTGCTAATGAGAAGATAAAGTAAAAAGACAAGTATACGCAGGGAAAAGGCCACGATGACTGTAAAAGTTCTAGCTGTGTAGTTAATTTAAAAGGGATTTCAAGGTAATCTGCATTATTTTATTGCAATAAGTGCTTATGGTGGCAAAAAGTGAGTCCACTTGGGATGTATGGTTGCATTGTGGTTATGTTTAGGACCCTACCCTACATGGACTTAGCTTTTTATACTATTTCACCTGATTTCCTCCTTTGCTGCTGTAATAATGACTTCGGCCACTAGAGGTTCCCACTTAACAAAAAATAGTCAATATGCTTTGTAGTAAGCTGCGTTATATTGTCATTTTACTGAAGAGGACAGGCTGTTTGTTATCTATTAATGAAGCTATATGTGATTTTAGGTTCGGTTACAGCATTAATAATGAAGCAATTTATGATGCATTTCTCTTTTGGTCCATAATTATTGAAAGCATGAAACCAAACCTTAACCTTTGGCAGTCTCAAATACTTATAATAAGCCTGAGGCTAAAAATGTTGGGACGCTCTGTAAAATATAAATAAATAAAAACAGAAATCCATTATTTGCACACAAATTGTGTTTATCTGTTGACAATGAACCCTTTTACCTGTGGAGTGTTTCAAACAGGTGCTTTCCCAGTCTTCTGTTGTCTCTGTTCCAACTTTTTAAACATGTTTGAGTTGACCAGGTAAAACATTACATACTGTATATTGTCTTTTGTACTGTTTTCAATGTCAGAGAGGATTAGCAAATTGCCAATTGCAAATCTGTTTAGTGTTTTAAATAGTGTCCCAACTTTTTTGGAATGAGAAGTGTAATAATTTGAACCCAAATCACGATCTATCTTGGTAGATTGCCTCGTGTGAGTGCGCCCTAAGAGATCTACGCATTTATTCAAGGCTATACAGGGACACCTACACATCTGAACACATGGTCCTCTGAGAAAGTCACTTTGTTTTATTGCCTTAAGATTATGTGCCAGCGCTCCTTATGATGACTTTATAAAAACACAAAGAGAACATGCTGATATCAAGGAGCGAGTAACCCCTCGGAGGTTTAACACCAGGAAACTTTCCACCGTCTCGTGGAAATATCAAACTCTCTGATATACGAGTGACGAAACATTTCACAACCACACAGCGAGTCCAGTTTCTTTCGACTTACTTGTACCAGAGACTTCAAAGAAGAAAAAGGTACTCTACAGTCTCGGAAGAGGAAGGTGGGAGGATGGAGGGAGAATGAAAAGCAGGAGACAAGAAGTCAAATGTGTCATTACGCTGAAATGTGGGAGAAGGAGGAAGAAAGACACAAAGGCGACGAAGCCCAATGGGAAGAGAGGAGTGAAGAGGAGGTGAATGTGTCGGGATGAAGCCCTGTGGAGAGCTGCTGCATCTACCTCTTCAGGCAAAACCAGAGCTGGTGGAGAAGAAGAGAGAGTTTGTAGGAGAGAAAGTGAGATGCAGGAGCAGGAAAAGAGAGAGAGGGGCGCATGGGACGAGGAAAAAAATCAGCTTCTTGTTTTCAAATTGCCTTATTTTGTGTCAGAATGAGTACTTGTATAACCCAGAGGCTTGCTGTTTTAATATAATCGTACACGCAACCCACCCACACATTCAAACACACACACACACACACACACACACTCGCATTTAAACACACTCTGTGTGAGCAGTAGAAGAACCGGGGAAGCCCTGCAGTTTATTGGGTCATTGTAGATTCCTCCTCGGATGAAATATGCTTTAATTTGCGGAGTGCTGGAGGGACAGTCGATAGGAAATCTCTGCGTGAGACGGAGAGAGGGGTGAAGGAGGGAGGAGGGGGGAAACGAGGGAGGGTGAGAGGGAGAAGCGATGGAAGGAGGCAGAAAGAAGGAAGGGTAAGAGAGAGGCAGGCCGGAATCAATGTAACAGCTGGTGTTGTTAACATGACAACACACATGGGATAAGACCATCGACTGTATATGATAATGCAGAAGTGCCTTAAACCTGCATTCTTTCAAATAGCCAGCAGGGGGCAACTCAACTGGTTTCAAAGAGACGTCGGATTGTGTGGAAGCAAATGAAAAAGTGACTCTACTACAGTTTCCTAATGAGTTCATGGTCTCAATCACTACTTTCAAGTCTTCTTCAATACAGCATGATGGTTATTTTGCAAGTTATGTTCCAATTTAGCATAAAATTGACGATAAAGCTTTTTGATTGCCAAGTCGCTACCACGCCATGTCCTCGGGTTCTCAGTCAGATTAAGTCGGTATTCAATTCCATCAAGATATGGTTCACTTCTGGCCCCCAAAACAAGACCCATGGCTGTGACTCCAAACTTGAGGCTTCAAAATTGTGGTCTTAAAAGCAGTAAGGGGTGTCAAGTGGGTAGGCAGCTTATTCTTATCACCAACGCATCAAATAAAGAAGAGATAGTGTTATTAGAGTTAGAGTTTTAGTGCCTAAACCAAACCACATCGGTTTCACAACATTTATAACAGTCCAACAGTCATATGTCGTTAAATGTTCAATGTTTGTCAGCAGATGTTGCATATTTATTATTTCTAACTTGACAACAGAGCCATTCACGTCCAAAAGCATCATGGTGTGAAGCTAAAGGCCACTGACCAAGCTGCAATCGGTTCTATTCAAACACAGCCCATATCATCACTCGCTGGGGGCAGAGCTCATGCATTTCAGTGATTTTATTTCAAATATCAAGGTACAAGAAGCTTACGGGATAGTGAGGTGGTCAAGGGTCAAACGCAGAGGGCAGCAGTCCAACACAGGCAAGAATCCAAAATCCAATTATCAGGCAAAAGGGTAAACAGGCAGATCAAGCAGGCAGAAATGGGTTCGGGTACAAGGTTGCTCGGTGTTGAAGTGTCCTTCAGAAAGATACTGACCAAAACAAAAACTTTCAAGTCAGCACCTTGGAAAAATGGTGATGAGTGTGGAAGCTCAGGTGACCGTAGGGCTGAGTGATGGTTCGGGCAGTCAGGAAGAGAAAAAGTCTAAGGACATCTAGCGGACAGCTATAGGAAGGCGGTTAATTCAGAACCTGGCCGATCCCTCATGACCTGCAATAATCCCTGTTCCCACCAGTTCACCCGTTCCATCTTCCTTTATTATCCCTACAATATACAATGCGGCTTACAAATTCCCAAGATCCCAATCCGATCGAGCATTCGTGGGATTTCACCAAAACGTGCCTGATCCACGGAGCCACAGGACTCAAACGATCCGCCGCCAACGCCCTGGCACCAGGCATCACAGGACACCCGCAGAGATCCTTTGTCCGAGCCTCAATGGGTCAGAGTCCAGTCCAATCCACGGTTGGGTCTCCATAGATTGAACTTCAGACAAATGATACGCATCCTTGGGATCTGGGGTATACTTGGTCTTGAACTATGTTTGTGGTGCAAATCAAATGGCATCCAAAGTTTCCCAGCAGAACATTGCATTGTAACAAGATGATCAATGTCCATTTCAACCGGATCTCTCGGATCATCCTATGTGTTCCCCCCTAAGCAGTCCGTCGGCTTCAACTGCCAGCCTCTCCCATGTCTACGTGACCTTTTGCCTGAACCTTGGTCTTCTTTTCTTTGTTCTTGATTCCCTGCCTGGTTAAGTTTGCATTTCTTTGACTGCCCGTCTGGTTTAATGATCCCCTGCTGACTTATGACTCTTTCATCACTTCTAGTTTTCTGAATTGTGCTTTTGGGTCCAAACTTGTGACATTACGCCTCACACAACGAACATGCGTTTGCCAGTATTTTATTTGACTCTGGTCATGCCAATAACCTGTTTAATTTGAAAGTCAGAAACCTAAAGGAAGGGGTCAGGGGTGGGTGGTTAAACTGAGTATGGGAGAAAGAAGGAAATGAATGGCGGTATTATGTGGTGAAGGGGAGACAATGTGGACGGGTTGACAGGAAGAAGTAGTCAAACGTGGGGAGAGCTTAGCATGGGGTGAGAGACGGAGGGAGGGGGGAGAGAGAGAGTGGGTCAAGGGGAGAGAGACGGATTGAAGAAGAGAGAGGGAGGAGAGAGTACGAGGAGAATCTCAAGCGCCCCGCTCCTGGGTTCGGCCCGTTGTCATGGTAACAGCAGCGAGGCGAGACGAGCGGCAGACAGACCGACTCGCTCTCTCTCTCCCTCGCTCTCGGTGTCTCCACGCGTCTCTCGGCCCAAAGATTAGTGGACAGCTGATCTCAGTCCCCTGGTTGCGTCTGTCTTCTCCTTCTCCTCTCCTGATGAAAAATGGACTGACAGCAAGGAGACCAGTGGCACACACACACCGACAAGTCCTGCTGTAGCATGTGTGTGTGTTTGTGTGTGTGTGTGTGTGTGAGTGACAGAGAGTTTTGAACTTGCTCTTTAGGTTCACAAACATCAAGGGATTAGCACACATAACCTTTTCTTTTCTCAACCTACAAAGTAGTATTTACACCGGGGAGCTGCGCCTTGGAAATCCAGACCTCACGGCACAGCTCCGCTACTACAGCCAGAGGAAAACCACTGCCTTGCTCAGTGGCACTAAGTTTAACACCGCCAACATCCCTCCTCACTGTGGGTGTAAACAAAGCTGTTGTCTGTATCTGAGTCTCTTTACCCGTATTCAGGAACTACTGGAACAATTGTTGACCTGCCAGCCACGGCCCATTTCATGTTGGAAAAGCAAATCTGATTGGGGTTACACAGTCCCAAAGCTATCAATTGGATACCTACACTATAAGGCGAGGATACTCCACTTCACTACACGACAAGCCTAACCCTTTGAATCGTATGTCATGCGGTAGGCACGTCTTGTCACTAACGTATACCCGCAAATAAAGCTGCTTGCTACAAAAACTAAACTTTTAACATGTAAAACTGCAGGTCTGCAGGACTTTTCTTCGTTCCTTTTGATTCTTTTAACCATTGCAGCAACTGTTCACTAACTTTAACCACATGCTTATCATTGTAGCCTCTAACCTTAACAAAGCAGGGCCCAAAACTCCAGAAAATGTGGGATGCTAAAGTTTTAATAAGTGCCCCTGAGCCCATGTGATGATATCCTTGCTTGTAAACCACTGAGCCTTTCGAGGAAGCCCCCTTTCCTTCACAGTCAAGATACCATCACCTGTCACCAATGAACCTGTTGACCTGTTGAGTTCCCAGACTTTTGTTGCCCCCATCCCAACTGGTTTTTAAATGTGATGCTGGCATCAAATTCACAATAAGCATTTATAATAAAAGTTGAAGAGGTAAAACTTTACATATATTGTCTTTGTACTGTGTTTTTCAATTGAGGAAACCAATTATCACATTCTGATTTATCTCTGTTTAACACACATCCCAACAAATCTAACCCAAATCAGGATGTATCTCTAAACCTAACCAAACCTTAACCGTGGGCATTGTCGCATCATGAAACTTACTTATTTTTCTACATTGATTTGTAACAGTTGTGGAAGGCACAGAGAAATTATGTTGTCCTGCCAACACAGACAATATATTTTGTTGTTTATCTTCTATATTGAGCGATTTTTAAAGAATCGAGGTTGTGTTTACCGCGTAATGGATATAAAGTCAATTCAAGCATCGGTGTCTCGTCTTTTCACTCCTTTTTCTCACACGCCTGCACAAAATAATAAAAAAATAATGAGACATGTTTTGGATTGTAAAGTCTATATAATCTATTTCACATTTTTCTAACCTCATATATTGAATAAACTCTAAATAAGTAACTTACCCGTCCCTGACCGAGACATTACCTGCGCTCTAATCACATGTCTGGCTTTCATCTTTTAATTTACGCACAGATATTATTCATGCTAGCGGGCCCTACAGCTCGAGAGCTCAACAAGTGATCTGCTCCATTCTCACCAGCTTCAGCGCTGTGAAAAAGCAGAGCCCGGTGCATTATGGTCCATGAGTCAGAATGGCTGAGTGGCTTATAAAATGAAAGAAGAACAAAAAAAAAAAACCTTTTACCATACTGGTGCCAACAGAAATGCATCACATGCTGCCTCAAATGCACTCCAGCAGGGGAAGTGAGCGGAAAGCAGCTCAGCAGGAAATGAATGTGAGCATCATAAAAATGTCCCCAACACGGTAACAAATTACACAGCGAAACTTAAAATGCGCTACGGCAGCAGAGCTCCACGGCAAAGTGGTGTAGTGTGACGATTAGCAGCCCGAGCCTAATCGATGTGAATGAGCCGGGTTTGATGAAGAACACCGTCGCTGCGCTCAGCCTCTGTTTGTATTTTATTCCCAGCAGGAATATAAACAGATATACATCATCATCCGTCAGTAACCGGAGCTACGCCAGCTCACACTGGCTCCGACCTTTGACCCCCTTAATCGCTTGTCATATCACTGAATACAGACTTAAGACGGACTGACAGCGTCTTAAAACACCATGTTTTAGTTTTGAAATGCAGACATTATAGAATGCAGAAGGAAAACACGTTGATAGAAGCTGATGGGAATCATAAACCCCCCGCCTGCACAGCTGCTCTCCATTAACTCATTAGACGTTTAGACCTTTTTAATGGCAGTTCCCCTCGTTTTCGTCAGATGGTGAAAACTTTCTGACCCGTTGTTACTCATCCAGTGCCTGTAGCTGCTGCTAACTGATCTCCTGTTGCTGTTTCTTCTCGGCTTTGTTTGCTCAGTCTCTGTAAACCTGCCCGAAGGACCGACTAAACTGTCTGTTTGTGATTTTAACGTCAGCTGACCTGCCTGAAGACTTGAGCTTTTTGTCCACAGTCGTTACAGCGTGATTTCTGTTCACGAGCCCCTCGTTTAATTGTAATTAGGCAGCGTTGAGCTGCACAGTTTCTGCCCATAATAGACCAAAGGCGTGGTGTCGATGCTTATTCTGCTGGTTAGACCCTGCGAAGTGGAGAACAGGTACGAGTCCTAAAACGAAAGGCAGACACTCTCTTTTCTCTTTGACGTGCGGTTTCATGACGCTCAGACAGCATTTTGGTCGGCTGTCTTGCTAGTTTGAGTTCGAGGGTCAGGTTTTCCACATGATTGCTGTCAAAAGATCTGTTATAAACTGACGCGAGTGTGTTTTAATAATGTCGGAGTTGTATTTTGTTTCGAGGCTGCTGTGATATAAAACTGAACAGGTACCATACTGTCTGCATCCTCCGACTGGCTCCACGTTTTCCTTTTTATTTCATATTTCTTTTCATACACTACACAAAGTGACACTGCCTTTCTCTCCCTCATTTATAGTCAAGTTGTTGGGACGAGTGGGATGATCTTCGCTGCCTGAACACAGTTTAGTAAACGAGCTTAATAAGCTTTCATTTGCGCAGCGGAGTCCTTCGTCGCTTGACCTCCTTTTTTTCGATGACCGCTGCAAAAACAGAAGCTGTTGACAATTCATCACCGGCAATTACTTTAAATAAGACGCACGACAATATCAATTCCTCATCCGGAACAGCGGTGCACTCAGTTTACAAATGATGTACAGCCTCTGTTGAGATTCTCCTCCTCTCCTCGGTGGCCACCGCCAGTCTTCACATGGCCAGTGGCAGTAGGGCATCTAGATGTGGGAGGTCTTTCATCTCGCCGGCCCTCATGTTGCTCTCATGTTGGGAAAAAAATCTTGTTTTTTCATTTCTCTGCTTGTCCTCTCGACATATCATAAGATGCCCTCTGAAAGTGGCTCTAGATTGATTGATACAGTCTAGAGAAAAGCTGAAACATCTGTTTCCGATGGATTCATATTTGCTTTATAGGTATTCCCTGACACGCGTCCATTGTTGTTGTTGTTTCATGTCTTTTATTCATTAAAATGTCCTGTGATAGCAGTCGTTCGCCAACCTCTTCCACAGATGATCAGTCGCTAAAAAATTCAAACAGGTGGAAGACTCGGAGGATCAAGCGTTGGCTCTTTAACTACACATTTACGTTTCAATTTCAAATAAATGCTCCGTGGATTTTAGAATTGTTCAAGCAGCCACAAGTGGAGGGAACGTGGGAATCGCAGGTAAATAAACTGGCGTCCGTATCTGAAGTGAAATTCAAAGACTAACCAAATAAACCCTCCGTGGAATCCGCGCTTCTTCAAATAGAGCGAACATCAAAGGAAAAACTCGCTTTAAAAAAATGTGATGTGAAAATACAGAATCTGAGATCAGATGCTTTAAGAACCGTGTGAGATAATGAATCCTGTAGACGAGTCGCTGAGTGCTTCTTATTGCAGCTGAATAATTGGAAGGTGCTGAAGGTTTTTCATTAATATCAACATAAAAGTCTCATTAGGAAGCCCGACAAGATCAGTTCTTGTCTGATTTGAGATCAGTGGTTGGTAAACGGCAGCTTAAATTGTGGGAACGTGAGGATCTTACACCTGACTCAACACAGCCAACAGTGTCTAGCTTTTGTTGTGTCTGTGTGCTAAAGGGTGTGTTGGTCTTAAAATGAGGTCTTCAGCAGGTACGTGATCCTCCTCCTCCCAAGTCCACTTGATGTTTTGGGTGAGCAGTGAGCTTTTATTTTCCTCGTCTCCTGTCATCATTACACCACTTTCAGCTCTGTGCGCTCACCATGACCTCCTCCCACGTCTGCTTCACCTCAGCTTCTGAGCTTTTGTGCAACCCCGTTACTTCTGTCGGTGGTCTGCTCGCAGGTTTGCTCTTAGGACGCACAGCAGAACTGTTCGCTTCACCGATTTGTGAAGTGCAGGCACACCTGGCTTTTAAAGGGTTATGGAGATTACACTCTGATCGGTTTAATTCATGCTCACCCAAAACACAAATGAGTAATTCAGAGATTACATACAACCCCTATGCACCCTGCGCCTTACTCATATCCAGATTTATCCACCATTTAACCCACAGAACGTGAGTTTAACACATCCTGATTGCACTTGTATCGTGCACGATGTGCTATAAATCATTTAAATGTGGCAAATGGAATTTGACTTCAGAAAACATCTCATATCTTTTTGCCTAATTGATCATTTGCACTTCATTTTCTCAGTGCAGCTTTTTCTTTTTTTTCTTAAATTGGTAACAAACATTCTTGTCTTCTTGAGATTCAGGTGTTCTGTTTTTACAGATGCATCAATATATGCAGTATGTTCTTGTAGCCCCCTTTTTAATTTTCTATATTAATGATTTATTACTGAATATTACATGCATAATCATTGCTTGCTCTTTTTATCTATGGAGAACGAGCACTGACTCATTAAATGATATGCACCAAAAGCAATTATTTAAAAATAATAATATTATTTTTAAATTATTTACTAATTGATTTATTCCCCAGGTATTTTATTTATTGCTGTATTTTTCTAGTCATATTTCTTCTGCAAATGAGGATGTCAACTGTTGTTGTTTAAAAAAATTAGACCTTTTTGTGATCTTACACTACACTCTCAGAAATAAAAGTTCTAAGTAGAACCATATAAGGTTCTTCAGCTTGCCCTCATAGGAGAACCCTTTTTGGCTCCAGGTAGAACCTTTTATCCACCTGGAACCCTTTTGGAGGGTTCTACCTAGAACCCAACATAAAGGGTTATACCTAGAACTGTGTGTGTAAGGTTCCACCCAGAACCCCCCATGAGAGGTTCTACAAAGAACCCACACAGGATCTTATACCCATGCTTTCAACAATCCCTGAAGAACTCTTTCTCCAAAAAAGGGTTCTCTGGATCAAAATGGTTCTTACTGGAACCGTTAATGTTACCAAGAACCTTTTTAAAACTCTTTATTCAGGAAAGGGTTTTTAAAGGGTTCTCTGGATCAAAATGGTTCTTACTGGAACCGTTAGTGTTACCAAGATCCCTTGAAAAACCGTTTCTTCAGGGAAGGGTTTTTCAGAAGCAAATGGTTCCAGGTAGAATCTCAGCCCTTGTAGAAGAACCCTTTTGGAACCCTTATTTCTAAGAGTGTACTTCAGTTTTTAGGCACTACAAAACCGACTACATTGTGGTTCTGGGGCTTCATGATAAATTGGTGAAAACATGGACGAGTCCTTTAAGAGCGTCTGTAAAGTCAGAAAGCAGAAAGTTGAGGCTGTACAGTAATCTTCATCACGTTGTGTTGTTATTGATAAACAACCATATAAACCTCTCAGATAAAGTACATTATTGTGAGCTATGAGGCAATAAAGCTTATTGAGTCTCACACAGCAGCATATTGTTTCTCTGACATAATCTTTTTGGGGGCCAGTTGACCCCTGAAAATAAAATTTCTCCTCCTGTGGAAACGGGGCAACTGCTTAATAAAGTGTCCCCCAGCAGACTGGACAGCAGGCAGGGTGGCTTCAGAACTCGCCTGACCCTAAACTCCATTAGTCATCCGAGTCTGATCCTCAGAACCTTTTTCCCCACAGGCGCACGGCCCGGCCAGGCCTTGATGTATCGTCGCCCCAGCAACAGGAACGTGAGCGAACTGCAGAAGCGGGATGTCCGAGGATGACGGCGGCATCCTCGGGGCCGGATCGGAGTGAGGGCATGCGCCCGCGGGGACAATGAGAAAACGTCAAGAGCGATTAGGGTGTCGGTGTGTGTGGAGAGGATCAGCTCTGTGTGTGCGATTGTGTGTGTGTGAGAAAGGAGAGGGATTTGTCGTTGTGTGTTTCCATGTGTGTCTTCATGCCTCGCCGCCTCGCTGCTCCGCCACCTGCCAGCTTGTTTGCGAGCGTGTGTGTGCTCATGCATGTTCATATCACTGCTGGTTGAACTGTATGAAGTCACGCCTCTGCGGCTCGCTTTATTTCACAGGGTAGCACCTTTTGGAAGGAGGCACGCCGCCCCCACCGCCTCCACCACCTCCACCACCTTGTTCTCCATAGAAGGAGGCAGCTTTGTCGATAAAGATCAACGTTTAGACGAACCTGCTAATCACGACGCAAATGTGTTGTTGTGTTTGACCATCTATTAGATAAATGAACATTTCTCACGTCAACCTTTTTGGGAAATACACTAACCCACTTTGCTGCCGAGAGGTAGATGAGGAGATCAATATCACCCATATGTCTGTCCAGTAAATATGAAGCTACAGCAGGTGGCCATGCTAGCTTAGCTTAGCGCATTAAGACTGGTAACAGGGAGAAACGGAAGCCCCTTCTCCATCCAAAGGTAACACAATCCACCCACAACACCTCTAAAGCTCACCAATTAACACGTATCTCTTTTTGTTCAATCGGTTGTACGTGCAGCGACGGTGCATCTCATCAGGTCGCACGTCACTACTTCCAGGATGTGGAAGGCGGCGAGGGAGTTGACACGAATAAAACTCTAAAACATCACCTCGTCTGTGATCGGATACAGTAGATTTTCAGTCATCAGTGGTTGTTGTTTGATGGTGTATTCACCACTAAGCAAAGCAAGTTTGACCGCAGGATCATTTCGTGTTTATCTGCCCGTAGGCCGGCGGTACATTAAGATGACCACCTGTTACTGGGAGTTTCCTCTATTTACATCCTCAAAATATTCATTAAAATAATTTTGTCTGAAGTCTTTTTTCTCATTTTGATTGGCACAGTCACATAAACATTTACTGTGGCCGTGTGGATTCAGCCAAATTAGCAGCATTTGAACTGACAGTCCAACGAGAAAGACTCCAAATGTGTTTGTCTCTGAGCCAGTCAGACTTCACCACTCAGAGTAAAAACTCTCTCAACAACACTGCAATTACTCGCACGAAAAAAGCGGAATATTTTTCATTCTCCACTAAATCTCTGTGTACTGGAAAAAAAGATACTCTAAAAAATAAATAATGGAGGACCTTTCCTGTCTACTCTACTTCAGAGATTTAACCCAGTGCACTCAGAATGATAATTAGCGAGGTCGTGTTCAGCAGCCACCTTCATCTGCACGCTGTTGGCTCCTTCCAAATCCTCTGAGCGTTGTGTTTTTTCACCTGCCAAGTGCTGTGAGTCAAAAGAACAACAGTCAAAACGAGGGCTTTCGTGCCCCCCAAAAAAGGATGTGATGTCACCGTTGTGATGTGAGTTAATACATCTGTAAAGTTATGCAGGAAAATCGGGGGAACACCTGCTTCAGTTTGTCAGTCAGGCTTCAGGCATTGTGAATAGAATGCAAAGTTCATATTTGCATTGCAGAGGTGTAATGTGACCTTACCGGTATCTTTCATTTTCAAACTAAGTTCAATGCAATTCTTAGGGATTTTTTTTGGGTAATATAGACTTCACCTTACACCTTGAAATGTAGATGATGTGAGAATCTACACATTCACCCTGAATATCTGCCCGGAGACTGCAGACAGGAAGTAGCTAGCTGCTAAATCTGACACAAAGCATGTCCTTTGTTTGTATTAATGTTTTTAATCACGCTGAAATACAGAGATCTCTGTGTAAAAATCATGTGGTTGGCCGTGATTGTCACAGCCTCGAACCTACACTCTTACAAATAAAAGTTCTAAGTAGAACCATATAAGGTTCTTCAGCTTGTCCTCATAGGAGAACCCTTTTTGGCTCCAGGTAGAACCTTTTATAAAGGTGGAGGGTTCTACCTAGAACCCAACATAAAGGGTTATACCTAGAACTGTGTGTGTAAGGTTCCACCCAGAACTCCCCATGAGAGGTTCTACAAAGAACCCATACAGGATCTTATACCCATGCTTTCAACAATCCCTGAAGAACTCTTTCTCCAAAAAAGAGTTCTCTGGATCAAAATGGTTCTTACTGGAACCATTAGTGTTACCAAGAACACTTTTAAAACCCTTTATTCAGGAAAGGGTTTTTAAAGGGTTCTCTGGATCAAAATGGTTCTTACTGGAACCGTTAGTGTTACCAAGAACCCTTTTAAAACCCTTTATTCAGGAAAGGGTTTTTAAAGGGTTCTCTGGATCAAAATGGTTCTTACTGGAACAGTTAGTGTTACCAAGAACCCTTTTAAAACCCTTCATTTAGGAAAGGGTTTTTAAAGGGTTCTCTGGATCAAAATGGTTCTTGCTGGAACCGTTAGTGTTACCAAGAACCCTTGAAAAAACTTTTCTTCTGGAAAGGGTTTTTCAGAAGCAAATGGTTCCAGGTAGAACCTCAGCCCTTGTAGAAGAACCCTTTTGGAACCCTTATTTCTAAGAGTGTATAATGTATCATAAAAAAAATCTGTCTGGAGCCGCAAAACATGTCTTATAATGAAGGTAAAGCAGCCTAGAAAGTCTAAATTAGCCTTTCAAGGTTATTAATAGGCCTGAATGAGCATTCATTTATATTCTCAGATGACGTGGCTACTTCTGTTTGCAGTAGAAGGTTCTTGGACTTTGCCTTTCCATTTGAATGAGGCCATGTTTTGGTGCATTTATGAAATAAAAGAACTAATCCTCAATAAATAGAAATAGAGTAGCAACACAGAACTATATATTCAGACCTACTGAAGTCCTCCCTGTGTTTGTGGAATGAATAAAACACATAGCGTCGAAATAAAAACACAGTACAGTTTACATTTTATTTTAGTCCGTTTCAGTGTGAGTTAATGCTTCTGTTTTTATCCTCAGCCACATGCAGCGATCAAGCCTTCGGGCTTGAGCATAAAACACAATGATATTAACTCAGGGTCAATCAATTAATCACAACCTGATGGAACAGATACAATTCTGTGAGTAGGCTGCACATTTTTACTGTCAGAGAATGTAAGAATCACTGTCGGCCTGAAACAGTGATGATGACGGCATGAAAAAATATCACTCATTTCCATGTGAAATGTCAAAGCCACGGGGAGCCTCTGCAGAGCCGCAGGTTTCAGACCCCTGCACGAACCGAACCCGCCCACCAAATGTACAAAAAAATTTAATTAATGAAATTCAGCTGTGTTGCGGAAGGTGCACCTGAGGCAAGGCAAGTTTATTTACCTCAAAGTGCTCCACAAGGGCATCAAGTTACATTCAAAGACATTAAAACACATTAAAAACAAGTAGGAAGACGTCAAGAAACAAAACAGTAAATGTGCAGCCGTAAAAAACAACATATCTGGTTACAGTTATTTACATGATATTGTCGAGCACTAGAACAAGCATGACATCCATGCAACAGCTCTCCAAACGACATGAAGATGAAGTCATGTTTCTCATCTAATCTTGACTGAGAGCTATCGCCCGTCGTCACAATGGCACCTCCAGCTCGCCCGGTCGAGCACCACTCAGGTGGAAACTGCCCGAGCGAATCACGCGTGGAGAGGCTAATCCTGAAAAACTCCGGCGCGATCGGAGTGTTTTGTGTCAGACTCTCCTGCTCCCGGATTAATTTGAAACCTGAAATTGGAATCTGAAATTGGCTCCTCGTTGTGAATACTCTGCCCGCCTCTCGACGCTAAACGGAGAACGAAGGAGGACACGTACCGTGTAACCACATACACACATGTGGAAACACAGCTTGACCTGTCTTCTCCAGTTGCTCTTTATGGAAAGGAGGAGGCCAGATTGACATGACATGTAAACAGTAATTGTGGGTAAGAAGCGGAGACCTGCTGTGATATTGAACACACTTGGATCGAATTGGAACAAACAACATGGTCGGATCAGTGACAACTGGGTTGTTGTCAGTCCTTTTGCTTTATCTCTTTTCATATTTACTTCTCTCCTGCCTCCCTGTTCACCTCTTCTGTCATCTGATCTCCTCCCTCTTCTTGCATCTATCTTTTTTTTCCCTCTCTTCTCCTTCGCCTCAATCCCACCAGAGCCGCCGGAGAAACCTCGAGAAATCCACTCTCTCCATTTCCCGACCCGTCACCGGCGATCAGCCTCCGAATCTATCCAATCCGCGGATCACGCAGGAACTCGCCGTGACCGTTTGTTGATGCAGACGAGCATGTTTGAGCCTCTTTCATGCACCAGAAACAAGGCCATGCTGCTCCTGCCTCTGAATCGAGCCTTTTTTTCCATTCATTAGTGGGTGTTTGTTGGCAGGCTGCTGCCTCTCGGTGGCTGCTGTCGGTACGCTTGGTGCCGTTCACAGCTGGAGTTTTGTGCTCGGTGGTGTTTTCATAATGGGGGGAGGATTCTCCCAGCGCCCCTCGCCATCTGTCTCGGGGACTGTGCTTTTCCCAACTGAACCTACCTTCCCTGCTTCCACCTTCACTCCCAATCTTTTTCACTTTTCCGCCGTCTCACAGGTGTTGCTTTGCTTCTTATCAATAATTATTGCCTCGTGAAAAAGGCCTCAAAAAAGCTCTCCTCTCTTTCATTTGCAGCGTCAAGGCAAAGCACCAAGGTTAAGCACTTCCCAACCCTGTTAATTAGATAACAGTTTGGGTTTTTAATCAAACGCAGGGTGAGCGATATGCCTTTCTGAAGTGCCCTCAAAGAAACCAAAACTAAAGGCGTGTATATGCTTCAAAGGAAGTGCTTTCGGGATCCTTGAACAGTGTCTGAGACCCACAATTTTGGGCGGCTGCATCCAGTTGCTTTGGTTATTTTCCAACAGCGAAATTCAGCTCGGCCACTTCACACAGAGATCATAGGCAGGTGGGTGGGAGCTAAACAACTGGCTGGGTTTGAACTTCTTTTCTTCAAACTCAAAACTGCTTCAGTCACTTTTTTCTTCTTGTGTGAAAGTGCAACTCCACCAATCTGAAAGTGTGCATCGCTCGCCCAGTTTTGTACAATTCATCGATCATCCGTTTGACAGCTGGCGTTTCCCTCCGCCTGCGAGCGCAGAAGCACAGCGAGGCCTTCAGACACGTTTCTAACGCCTTTTTAGAATTGCTTTGAAGCTGAAGCACACTAAACATTGCCAACTGAAACTAACTAACGATGTCACCTCTGCAGCTCATCCACGATAGTCTTCAACCTCCTCACGTTTCCAACACTACACCACTCCTCACAACCTGAACTGGCTACCAGAGGCTTTTTGAATCCAATTGAAGACACTGGTTCTTGCCTCACATGTTGTGAAAGTTTCATGCCCAGTCTAAGTGCTGTATCGTAGGCAACTGGACATTTTTAAGTGTCTTGAAGTGTCGTTAATGGTCCACTGTGTAGTGTTTTAAGTAATTTATTACCTCAAATCAGCGTCTTCATTCATAAATAAGTCCTCATTGGTGTAAAATGATCTCTGCCAACAATCTCACTTCTCCTCCTGAGGGAAGAATCACTTCTCTGTATCTCCATAGGACGGGCGAGCTCTACGGAGGCTTCCATGTCCTTCCGCTCTATAAAAAACGATGAACTGGTGAGAGGGACAAAAAGCTCTACGTGGTACAGATAAGGCTAAAGGCGTTTTCACTCAGAGCCAGCGTGACTGTGGAACGGAGGAGGAGCTTAGCCAGACGCGCTCGTCAGCTGCAGTTTGAAGTTTGTTTGAAATAACGTACCTCATCACCCGAAACTAAACTTGATGAAGTGCTGTTTGAAGACATGTTGTTGTCACAGCTTCTTGAATCTTGACACAACCCGCCTGCCGTAGTTCCAACAGGTTGCAACGCACATTTGAAAACGTGAGGCGCTAGAGAGCAGTATTCGTTTGAATGCAAACTAAAATTCAACCACTAGATGGGAGAAATAATTCCACAGTGTCCCTTTAAGGACACGTGTGGGTCGTTGACCCAACCGGCCTTCATGTGGGTTGCTAGGGCTACGTGAGCCCAGGTGTGGATGGTTGTAAGCAACCCAGATGAAGGCCGGTTGGGTCAACGACCCACAAGTGGACCTAATTACTCTGAAACTCAGAGCTCACACGTGTCCTTAACGACTTTGTAAGGACACTCACAGTTTAAAAGCCTGCAACTCCAGTTAGTTAGAACTGAAGAAGCCTCTTGGATGAGAGTTGAAACATCGACGAAAAGTCCAGTTGCCTACGATACAGCACTTAGACCTGGATGACTGAGAACCTTCATCAACATAAATGTCTGCTATGTTACTAATCCATCGGTTGGATGTGGAGATATCTCACTGATATGACTATATGCCCTCCTTAAATGTACAACATTGCCAATATAAACTTTTCCGTCTTCCACAGCAGGAAGGCCGTAATAACACATTAAATAATTCACAAGGGCTCAGTGGGTTACGTTACAACAAAGGGCTGCAAAAAAAATATGCTGCTTGTATGATTCAAAATCAGGTGGGAAAAAAAAAGGGGGCTGCATTTATTGGCTCCGTTCAAGTAGGACGGGCCTCATTGACCCGCTATGACATATTTTGATCTGGAAATATGGACTTCAAAGGACGGAGGCCCTGAATTGGGACACAGCATCTATGTGTCTTTTGATCTTCTCTCTCTCTCCTCCTACATCATTCCATATTCTCTTTTTTCTTCATGTCAAAGCAGCGTCTTCATGTGTTGATCAGGCCAAGAAAGAAAAAGGGGGGTTTTCATTGTGCGTGCCTTAAATGCTTCTCCAGAGGCTGCACTGTAAGTGCTGCTGTGGCTTTTTTCACTTCTGCTGCACTGGGGGATTTTTTGTTTTTTGTTTTTTCAGACTTATATATAATTCAAAATGTTTGTGGAAGTATTCTACTAGTTAGCAGAGGCCTGGTTTACTGCCATGGTAAGCCATAAGATTTTACAGCATCAGAATTTTTGACGATTTTGGAGAAATGCATCATAGGTGGACTTAAATAACAGAAACAAACACGGTAAATGCTGTCAGTTTACAAATGTAAGAAGGGATCGGGCAACCTGCCGCTGGTCTCTGAGATCCACTTTGTCAATGCTGCCATGATCAGCCGACGTTAACGAACTGTGGGTGTGTTACTATTTGGATAATCAATTACTTTCACTTTAGTTTCAGTCAATTTTAATGCAAAAATGTCAAACCTTTGGTGGTTCCAGCTTCATAAATGTGAGTATTTGCTGCGTTTCTTTGTCATTTATGATAGTAAATGAAAGGTATTTGGGTTTTGGACTGTTTGTTGGAGGAAAGAAACAATTTCGAGACATCGTTTAAGGCTCTGGGAAACTTATTCACGTTATGTTTAGTGACATACACCGACCTCCTACCTCACTGATCTCAGATGTTTTCCCAAAAAGTTATAAGCGACAACTTTTGCAAAATTCTCCCCATCTTAGTGTTTCCCTGTG
Organism: Lagodon rhomboides; assembly: GCA_039737535.1. Lineage (NCBI taxonomy): Eukaryota > Metazoa > Chordata > Actinopteri > Spariformes > Sparidae > Lagodon > Lagodon rhomboides. The sequence continues at coordinate 32,643,906 of CM077786.1, forward strand.
GCATTACTGTTCGTGCCACTGTTACAAAGACAGGGTTAGAGTTAAACACCTGGTTGTTTTTATAAGTGGGCAGGTTTTGTCCTGGTGGTAAGAGGAAACACGTACGAGTGGGGGAACAGACTTTGACACAACACCGGAGTGCTCTCCACTGAGTGAATGCCCGTTGGTTTACTCTTGATTTACTTCAGTTTCTCCATCTTCACTGTCTTTGCCTTCTCCATCAGCTGGCTCTTTTCCTTTTTGCCTTTGCAGAGTAATTGCAGTTGTTCCAACGTTACCTGGGGATAGCGAACGGCTAAAACAATGCCTCCTCCTGTTTTGGTTGCATGAAGGCAGACCCGCTTCTTCGGTGCCATAATTTGACCTCCGTTCACAATGACAGCGAAGGCTCATCAGGAACCAATCTTTACACGTTGTTCCAATTCACTGTACAAACATAAGATGGTAGGTACATAAGTGATAGTATTCTTTGAAGCGTCACCAAACTCGGTCAACTCTGCTGTACGCGGCAACTCCAGTCATTATTTTCTTCTCTTGAATCCATAATAAGCAAAGCTGTTCACAGTTGGCAGACATGTGAGAAGCAGTAAACAAGTTTTTCACTTCTCCTCCCACATCTGCACATCTGCCCTCTGTCACACACACACACACACACAGAAGAAATCATGGCAGGCAGCCACAGTCACACCTGCTCTGCCCGACATCTTTTCATCAGGTTCGGCACATGCAGGAGAAGGAGAGCTGAACTGAAGGCAGAAGAGGCAGCAAGATGGCGAGCGACGAAACAAAGATGGAAACATGAAACGGAAAAACTTGACGGCAGAAGAGAGCGAGAGGAAAACGGAGAAACAAGATTGACATTGAGACGCCACTAGAGACTTTAATAGCGGGAGGCTGAGGATAGAAGATGGAAACAAGAAACGAAATGAGATGGAAGGAGACAAACATGCAGGCAGCGGAACGCAAACAGATCATTTACCTTCAATATCGCTGTTATTTGACATCCTCGTCGATAGAGCTTCTTTGAAAAGGATAGTAGAACTGACAGACTGTTTTATTTTCAGCTTTATGAAAAAAAAATACAACGAATGTAGATTTTCTCCGCTGTGACAGATACGTTTACTGATACTGCTGCTGCACTGAATCCAACACAGAAGATGAGTTTGGGTTTCCCAACACATCAAATACTGATTCTATGGGATGCCAACAACCCGACCATCAATCCTGCAGTGAACAAGTGAAGAATTGGACTCATAAATCAACTTTCACATCAACTAATTCAGTCTTGAATAATTGGAAATGTCTGCCGTCTTAACCTTTCTTTCTCGATTCTGGACGGAAACCTACCTGCCCACCTCCTCCATCTTTTTTCCTCCTCCCTAGCCATCCTTTCTGCCTCGCTGTCCTTTACAAGGCCCCCGTCGATTAAATGTGATGGACAGGGGAGATGAGAGCGACAGCGGTAACGCTCTGCCTCCCGATTGACCCGGTCCTCTGCTCGCACGGTTAGTCCTGTTTATGGACAGCAGAGGTCATAAATCTACTGTACGAGGGACACGGACAATCACAGCGGAGACGGATGCAGAGATGTAATTCTCACGCACTTGGACACGACAACCTCCGACGATGACTATGCACAATGTTCATGTATATCAAAGGTTCTTAAAGTCATTAAAGGTGCAATGTGGAAGATTGAACCTGCTTTATCTTGATTAATATCCATAAATCATTCACGGGTTCTCTATGATATTTTACTATACTTGCTGTAAACATATAAAACTGCTGCAGAGACACTTTCAACATCAATCAGCCTTTCAGTTGTCATGTTTGTTTTCCCCGGAAACCTGCAGCATCCCTCCAGGTTCACTGATGTCCTGCTTATTAATAGACAGCTCACAAACACTTTCCTACTGTTATTAGCAGGAAATGCGTCATATCACATTCACATCAAATGATTATTACCTGACTTTCATACTGGATATTTTTGCCAAGGAACCACAGTGTTTCAACTTTTGTAAACGTGACACCAGTCGATATATTTTTAAAGATACACTGGGACAAGTTCTTCATTTGCGGTTACAAAAACAGGATATCCGGCAAGTCGAAATATCTCCAGCCGCGTTTGTGGCAACAAAACCAGGTGTCTGGACATTTTCACAAGTAATTCAAGCCAAAACATAATCTTTCCCTAAGCCTACTCAGAGCAGCACAGTGTTGTGTCAGGAGAGAAATAGAAAATTCAACTTAAAGAAACGTAAAGTTTGAACTTATCTGCAGTTGTGCATTCTGGCCATGCATTGGGTGACTAACATAACAAAACTGACAAGGGATCTGTAGATAAAAGACCTTAAAAATGATTAGCCACCATGCTAACTCTTGGTTTCCAGAGCCTACATGCCTATTCAAAATCCAACAGTAATAAAAATGTAATTAAGGAAACAGATACCTTATAAAAAGAAAAATTAAGACTGCTGTAAAAACTTTTTGCTTTGAAGAAACACTGTAAAAAAGAAGGTTCAACAACAAGTCAGTGTCTGTGAGAGTGTATTAAAGGTGGGGAGCTGAAACTCACTGGTGCACATATGGGTGCCGTGCTCATTACTGGGAGTTGTAATTGTGTTAAGACCAAGCTAATCGCGTTCCAACACATATACAAATTGAATTGCCATACAAGTGTATCAACTGAAGTGACTGTAATCAGATCAATTAGAAACAGGACCTCGCGTAAAGTTGCAGCGTGCAAAAAGACGAGAAACGCTTCCACAAGATTTTTTAAAGGTCATAAAGAACACATAAACACATCAGTGCATATGACCTTCAGCCATGAACTTGAGCAACTTCACACAACATGTGAGTTACATTTTGTGACTTCAACTGGAGGTTTTGATGCGGCAATCAACTGGAAATACATACTGTGATGATGATCATCAAATACGGAATAATAAAAGGTCCTACCTTGTGACTGAAAGGTTGTTTCTGCATCAAAATGACTTGATTTCACTCTTGGAGGTTAAATTTGACAGATTATAACCAATCCAGTCCTTTTTACCTGTTGAAATACCTTTAAAGGGCCAATACAACTCATAAAAGGCAGTATTTCACCTGCCAAAAAGTGATTGCAGCTCCTACCTTGTGACTGAAAGCTTTAAAATGCTCAGCACAAACTCTACGCAGATGACACCACTTTTATGATTACTGAGAAAATAAAATCGCCGGAAGGAAAAAGGTTACGTTAGGCTTTAAACTAACGACTCTGTGGTCGCATGGCTTCAACGTCACCACCAATAAGCTTCCTACTATATCATACTATACACACTTTATGTGTTTAAAGTTACAGTTAGACAACAAGATGAACTAGTGAGTAGAAGAGTCTCTGTAGTCTTATTTAGTCACTTTGTTAGCCATCGTCTTTTTGAAGACAAGGTAACGTTTTTGATTTACTGATGTGTTTTAGGTCATAGAACAAAATGTGAAACTGAAAACATATTGATGCTAACTTATTTCTGGGTTTTAGGACTCATTCCTGCATCTCAAAACAAAAAAACACTGCAGTGCGTCTCATTTTTTGCAACCTGACAAATACGCACATCCACTCCCTTAACCAAAACTGGTGTTTTCCACGATAACAGGTCTCTAATCCTCTTTCTTATTGGTATATCAGTCATTTATGAAGCTTAGCAACTATCAGTATTACTCATAATCGTTTCTCCAGTGACCTACCCAGGAAATATGTGGATATCATGTTGGTTATTTTTACCGTGACACAAGGACAGTCTTTGATTGAAAACACATCCTCCAAATGTTCCTCACAGCGTTGTTGTGTTGTGTTAACACAAGTGAAACAAATCTTCACACCTCTAAATACTGTTCATCATCTTATTTTCCATGTATAAGGCCACACACACTTTGAAAAGACTATGTGTTTATAATAACAGTCCGTTCTGTAACCACTGCAGCAAAATCGACTTTACATTCACATTGAACTCGGGGCGAGTAAATAACATTCGTGTTATTTACTTCACATGATTGGGCCACTCGTGCACACTCTCAACCACTCGCCGTCTACTTCTCACAAGGTCGCCCCCAGAAGTATTCAGCAGCATATCTTTATTCATCGCATCGCTGTTCTCGGCAAACAAGCAACCTGCGGGCCGCCGGCAGCACGGTGTCATCTCTCTGCACATGGCCTCTGCCTCCTGTTCCTACGCTAGCATTTGATTGTGTGCATGTCGTCGTGAGATTCGTATTCTGGTTCTGAACTTGATCTTTGCAGCTCGATGAGATCTGCCTGCAAATGCGAGCTAGTATTTTTTTCAATGCAGGTTGTCATTTGTGATCTTCTTTACGCTTTCAGTGAGGTAGAAAACATATATATATAATATATACAACTGAGGCAAGCAGGATGAGTGGGAGTTCATTTTACTTTCAGCCGTGGCCTTGGATTGTGGACAAAACTGAGTAAACACGGAGACAGATGGAGGGGTGGAGGAACGAAGGGAGCAAGTGAGAAAAGGAGGGAGGGGGAACAGGAGGTTTGGATAAGGAGGGAGAGTGGGGAGGGTCAGAATGGTTCATTGTGTGCAGACTTCGCTGGCACACAAGGACGCCATCACCTTCAGAACAACACACGCACAAATAAACGTAGAAGGCCATGTTAGAAATCAAAGAAAACTTAAATAAATTCTGTGACTTCAACCTTCACGATACCTGAATGCACCTCAGGTGCTGTTGCGCTCCTCTCTGTGGAGTTTAACATGTTGACAGTTTTTATCATCATAAAGAAAAAGTGAAGCTCACAAAATATAAACATAAATTTGATCAAATCAATGTAAACAGACGTGTGTGTTCATTTTTTGAAATATGCACATTTCAGGTTTATTTTGTCAACAAAACATCTGAAAAGCATTTAAGTGCTGCCTCAATTAAGTGCTTCGCTCCCACAGACAAAATCATAAAACAAGTAATTTTCTTCATGTAACAGTCTTTGTTCACAGCTCATTGACAAAGTGTCCATCTGATCACTTGATCAGGTTCAGGAGACGAACCGTTCAGTCCTTTGTTGTCCAAAGCTTCACTCCTTCTCCAGTTCTGGTGTCCCAGTTCAAATGAAATCCATCAGTTTTCTCTGCATTCGTATGATACCCCAGGAGAAAGCACCTCATCCAGGAGGATAACCAGCCTCGTCCCGTGTGTGTTTGGAAGTCATCATCTTCCATGAGGAGCTCAAGGACACCAGCTGGTGAAAGGATACAGTATGCAGTGGACGGTCTTGAACCTGCAAAAGACAGAAGCAATGAATAAATAACCATGTTTGGGATACTGTATTCTCCGTGCTTCATACAGTGTTTGCACATCTGCAAATAGAGGCACAAATTCTGCCCTCCAGCAGAAATATTTGGCCTCAACAATACAATAATATCTCATAGTGTCTAACAAAGAACTCATCAGAAAACAACCACGTAAATCGACTAAAAGCAGCTCGTTATGACCCATAGTTACGTTTATCGTTAGGCACGACCTCTAGTGGCCGTATTAATAAGTACAACGGCAAAGAAGGACGTCAGATAGGTGTAAACAGCGACAAAGTTTGCGTGAGGAGAAGGTTAGAGTGGATGGATCGGTTACACAAACAAACAAGACTTTCATGCTGACAACCACTGTTCATGTCCACCATGAAACCAAAAGCTACCAGTGTTTTTTAAAGAAGACATATTCCCTGTATTCCCCCTCAGTCTGAAACACTCTGTTTTAGCTACTGTCGCTTTAAGACCCCTCCTCCCAAACAGCCAGTCTGCTGTGATTGGTCAGTTTACACACGCCTGAGCCAGCACTGCAAACAACGACAGAGCAGCTGTGCTAAATCAATTCTTCAGTGCCAAACTAGCCGCTAGGCTATAATTATGTAAATGTGTGACTCTGTGATGTAGTGTGATGTCACAAAGTCACGGAATTAAAGGCGGAACAACTGACGAGGCGTTCCAGGAGCAGTGTTTTCTGTGGGAGAGAGGAGATTCTGTTGGCGTGGACTCTGACCTTTTTAACTTTCAAGATCTTTTACATGCACAAGAACATTCATTAAACTGTGACTGTGTGACGCCGCCACGCCGCAACGGTCATGTTGCTGTTTTAAAAGTAATTGGCATCGAACCTATTCAGTCCTTCAGATATGAGAATGTGTTGGGCAGAAATGACATGCTGAGACCTTTTTTACTAAGGTAACAACATCAGTATGTCAAACATAAACGAAGCAGGACTCACATCTCGAGTCTTTCACAATAAAGTAGATTAGTGCAAATGAGTATCAACACTGGCTGCTGTAGCGTCACGCTGACAGAGCAGCGCTACAGGTCAGAGTCTGCAGTGACCCTCGCTGATGAGAGGAAACTGGGTGATTCAGATGCTCAGTAGCCTTGACAACACAAATTCCAGCTAAATTGCATTAAAGCATCAGTGAAGAATCAGTATATTAGTCCACATATTATGTAATAAGCACAGTGGGGGGGTCTGTCAGTTGGCAGTGTGAGTTACAGGGGACATTAAGTTATCTGTGACTTTGTACCGTCCTCCGTCAGCAGCCAGTAGAGAGGATCACAGCGCTGATACAGATGAGCCACGACTACAAAAAAAAACAGAGAAAGCTTAGGCAGCTAAAAATAGTCGGGCGGTGGGCATCTAATGAAGACGACATACAGTAATGCACAGATCTAGTGTTCGTGCTTCTTTATGACTTACGGCAAGGAGATTATGTTTATGCTCTGTTCTGTTTGTCGAGAATCTCACAAACACTTTCTCAAAGTTTTTTAAATCAGAATTGATGGGAAAAAAGGTCACAGGCCCGACAGCAAATGATTAGTATTTTTTGCATGGATGCTAAAAGTTTGGGACGGATTTGAATAATATTCTGCATTTTTGGCCTTGAGTGTTACATCTGCTTTTAACACATCAACCGTTTGTTGCTGCTCTTCTTCTTCTTCTTGCCAACATTGTTTCGCCAAGTTTTGCTTTGGTTTCAAAGGATTTATTAACATGTTGAGAGGCATTTTTTATTTTTTTGTGAAAAAGATCGTGCACATCTCCTGTCACTGTGCTTCCATGTGTAAACATTTCTAAACGTTCTCTTCTATCATTTCTATTATTCTGAGTTCTAACTTGACTTCGACTGTCCTTTTTGTGATGCTGGGTGCTTAGTTATACAAAGTCTGGGGGTGCAAATAGAAGGTGGTGAGGCGATGGTGAAGGAATTTTTAACAAGTGTTACTGATTTCTGCAATGATGCTCAATATCTATAGAGACTGCGCTGCAACATATTAAGAAGGAAAAGCCTCAGTGAGTTGTAAGATGGAGAGTTGCAGGCGACAGGCTGAACCCCTCCAACTTCTCAGTGAGGTAACCAACTCCTTTTACCTTTATCAAAAGAAGAGTTCACCCAAAAATGTACTCTCAGTCATTCTCTGTTCTCTGTTCTCCCCCCTGCTGATGGGAAGTCAGGTGAAGTAGTCCACAAAATATTTCTGGAGTTTTACAGCTAAACAATGTTGCAGCATTCTTCTGAACAATGGAGGTACACTCTTAGAAATAAAAGTTCTGAGTAGAACCATATAAGGTTCTTCGGCTTGTCCTCATAGGAGAACCCTTTTTGGCTCCAGGTAGAACCTTTTATAAAGGTGGAGGGTTCTACCTAGAACCCAACATAAAGGGTTATACCTAGAACTGTGTGTGTAAGGTTCCACCCAGAACCCCCCATGAGAGGTTCTACAAAGAACCCATACAGGATCTTATACCCATGCTTTCAACAATCCCTGAAGAACTCTTTCTCCAAAAAAGGGTTCTCTGGATCAAAATGGTTCTGACTGGAACCGTTAGTGTTGCCAAGAACCCTTGAAAAGCCGTTTCTTCAGGAAAGGGTTTTTCAGAAGCAAATGGTTCCAGGTAGAACCTCAGCCCTTGTAGAAGAACCCTTTTGGAACCCTTATTTCTAAGAGTGTAGCTGCCGACTGAGCTGGGACAACCAAAAAATAATAAAAAATTGCTGAAAACCGGGTTACACAGGACGAGCTGGAGCCATTTTATGTTTTGTTTTGTTTTTTAAGTTGTTTATAACATTTTAAAACAAAACCCCAGTTTTGCTGTGAAGCTCCATAAATGTTTAATGGACTTAAGAAAACTAACTAAAGTATTGCCAATTAAAAAAGACAGCAAAACGATGGTGGGGACGGCAGAAACCAGTAACACCGCCTGCTGCTGCAGGCCTAATGGGAGTGAGACCTTCACTCAGAGTTTCAGCCAAAACTCTCATTAACCCCAATTTTTGTGCCATGAGACGGCACTTATCTAACATCTTGTCCCTGATGAACGCTGCACTGTGAAACCGTGTCAGCAACTTGGCCTGACTCACAGCACCGACTGCGTCCCAGACTGTCCACACATCTCTGTTTTTATCTTATCATTTATTATTGATTGTGTTCTCATACGACAAGATTTGTATTCCTTCCCTGTGACGCTCTCTGCATATCTCATTCCGCTTCATTCTCGACCTGATTTCTTTGGAAAAACTTCCCCCAAAAAAACAAAGACAAATTAGATGGAAAAAAAAAGTTTCCGTTAAGAAACCTGACAGATGAACATTTGACCTGCTCCTGCAAAGGCCGGCAGCCGTGTTGAACGTAACTCTGCGCGACACCGCCGGACGGCAACAAATGGAAAGAGCCCACTGAGGAGCACTTGTGGTGATGTGTTCCTACAGCTGGAGATGGCGAGGACTGGGAAAGACAAACACATCTGTTGTTCCGTGGTGTTACATCAAATTGCTTTTATCTCTGACTGAACCGAGAACAAGATGAACCGGAGCCGCAGGGGTGTCACGTCTTCAGCTCGGATCAGCAGAAGTGAGCGCTGGGGATTTCTAAAAGCAAAGCAGCCCGCAGTAAACAAGCAAGATGAACTATTCATGCAATGCCACGGTGAATCACTCTTAAATATTTAGTAATAACATGCGATTGTGCTTTTAAAAAAAACTGTCTGATGACAGGTTTTAAGTGTTTTTTTCTCACTTTTGTACATTCAAGATCTAATTTTAGTCCATCTGAATGGACCATCTGCTCCACAAGTTACAGTCAGTCAGTCCGTCCATCACATTGATTCAGAGTTAGATTTCTCAGCAACTCCACTGATATAGAAAAGAGTCTAATCTTTGGCCAGGGTTATTTTATTTTGGTGAATCCAGAGCCGCCACCATGTGAAACACTAAAGTTAACGAGTTGAAACGGTCTCTCGCTTGGCAGCTGTGTCGCCTTCATTTTCAACTGGTTACCACAGGATCATCACAACTAAAGATAAAGAATATTTGCCGCCATGACAACTGAGAGTCGGACAATCTCGTCTGTGAGTATTAAAAGAACGTCTTGCATTGGTTTGGCATCTGATGAGCCTTAAAACACATCAATCAGAGACTTCCTTGATCACATTTCATTGTCTCTTCTTTAAAACACAAAAGATGAAAACTTCGGCCACGACACTGGTTTCAGAAAGAAGTCAGATTATGAGAAAATGACCCAACTTCTTAAATTATTCATTACCTCAGTTTCCTGATGAGGAAGAGAGTTTCAAGTCTCCATCAGGACAGCGTGAGAGCAGATTATGGTTCCATTTAGAGTAAAATAGACAATAAAGCGGTGTATGCGTCGGTCTGTGGCTACTTGATCGTCCAAAATTGTCACTTCTAGCTTAAAAAATGACAAGATGGCGCCATAATGCAGAACTCAAGGCTTCAAAAACCCTCAAACCAAAGAGGGACTTCACTATGTTGTATTGCTCATGATTTAAAAGAATGAATTGCTATTTATTATTTCGGAAGTTTGACTTTCAAAGACTGAAACTTCAAGGAGGAAGGCAGAATGTTTACAAGCCGAGTGAGATCCAACTAACGTCTGTCTTGTCAGTCAGGTGTTGTCGGGAGGTCGTTTCCTGAGGTTCCTTTGTTTCTTATATTTATTTTTAAAGCTTTCCAACAGAAGGGTTCAAGTCCCTTTTTCTAACAACAACAGGAAAAATGCATGAATTCTACATGAGCTCCAGGTAGTTTTACAATCCACAAGGAGGTAAACATGTTGTCGCAGCCACATATCTCGTGTAAACAACCACAGAATAATCTGGTTTATATCTCCAGATTCATGAGACGACGGACAAACCTGGAGGGGTCGTCCTCCTTCGAGAAGCTTCCCTTCACCTCGATGCTGTTCATCTTGTTCTCAAAGATCCCATAACTCAGAGTCACCTGCAGTGGAGAACACACACACATATAAGAAGAAGTGTATCTGGATGGACTTCTGTGTGAGTTTTCTGTGTATGTGTGTGTGTCACTACCTGGCTGGGTAGGCTTCTCTGGGTGACGAGCAGCAGGTTCTCTAAGTGCGAGTGGAACAGCGGACAGTGGACCATGGAGACGCCCAGCCTCTTCTCCACGATGAAGCCCACGGTGCAGTCGTCAGGGAGACGGATCTTCGCCGACGTCTGCTCAGAACCGAGAGCCGCTGAAAAAAACCCAAGCACAAACACAATCAGGGCTTCTGCAGGTTCACATTCGACAAAATACAAAAACATGACGACAGGATTCTTCATAGATCACAGATTGCGATGTTATTTTTCTCTCTCCGAGGGGAGAACTTTCCAACTTTCATCCCAAACTGACAATATCGTTGATTTTGCATGTTTTTGGCCCATTTACAACTTTACACAACTGCTGACCTTTTCCAAAGAAACGCCGTAAATTTTGAGATTGATTCCCCCGCCCTGCGCCGAGCCCTGTGCAGCCATTAGTCTCAGTTCTTTCGGGGCAGCATAAATACAAACTTGCAGAGACCTGAAACCTACTTTAGATTGGTGATTCATCACTCTGAACATTTAGTCAGCTTTATTATTTTATTTTTTTTCTCAAAGTTATGCTGCTGGTTAATGCAGTCGGACAAAGAGACTGTTTTTAAGTGTTGGTGCGTTCAGGTGTTTGCGGGAAAACTGCAAACTTGCAAGAGGACGGCTTATTTTATTGTTCTTTACTTTTGTTTTCAGGCTCTCAAATCTCTTTCTAACAAGCAATCTGACTTCTCCTCCTGAGGGAAGAATCACTTCTCTGTATTTCCATAGGACGGGCGAGCTCTACGGAGGCTTCCATGTCCTTCCGCTCTATAAAAAACGATGAACTGGTGAGAGGGACAAAAAGCTCTACGTGGTACAGAGAAGGCTGAAGGCGTTTTCACTCAGAGCCAGCGTGACTGTGGAACGGAGGAGGAGCTTAGCCAGACGCGCTCGTCAGCTGCAGTTTGAAGTCTGTTTGAAATAACGTACCTCATCACCCGAAACTAAACTTGATGAAGTGCTGTTTGAAGACGTGTTGTTGTCACAGCTTCTTGAATCTTGACACATCCCGCCTGCCGTAGTTCCAACAGGCTGCAACGCACGTTTGAAAACACGAGGCGCTAGAGAGCAGTATTCATTTGGATGCAGAATAACATTTAACCACTAGATGGGAGAAATAATTCCACAGTGTGTCTTTAACGAGCAACTTTTACCCCAAAAGAAGACTAAAGTCAAGTCTTGGATGCCTTCAAGCTCAGTGTACATTTTGGAAAACAGTGAGTAAACGTCTCCCTGTGAGGACGATGTATATCCATGTGCAGGTAGCATCAGTGTGTATAGATACCTGGCCCAGGGCGCCATCTTCTCCGCCAGCCGCCGACTCAGACAGAACCCAGCTCCTCCTGTGGCGAACCAGAACCGCACCTCCCTCTGAGAGACACAAAGGAATATTAAGAAGATCTGATAAACTGCTGTGTGTTTCCCTCCGACACAGACACAATCACTGTACCAGATAAGAAACCCAGAGGAGAGCGAGCGCCTCCATCAATGACCCTAAATAATAAAGTGCCATACTTTTCCTTCCCTCTCCGGTTTCCCCTCAGACTCGTATTGATCGTCCATCTTTAACAAAAACCCGCCCGATATGAATTGTGTGTCGTTTTATCTGCGACCTCTTGGCCGTTTCTCAAGCAGCAGCTTTGTTTTTCTCTTTATTTCCTGCAGTATAAAGTGTGCAGGTGATATTTTACCAGAGGAAATTCGTCTTTCTGGTGATTTGTTTGCGTCTGAGCCACAGAAGTGAGATTAGGAGGCTGTAATTGTAGACGTGGAGTACACCATGTGTTTTCTGTTTTCCTGCAGTATCTCTTATTTATTTTGTTTGCTTCTTCTCAAACAGATTCTCTTTTCCTGTCCCATCCTCGTCTCCGAGGCAACAAACAGACAGACATTTTTAATCAGGCATCAGGACTTCTTGCAGAGGGTCATCAAAATCATATATTTTTAACCAGACATCTGACCTTTATGTGGCTGTGTTTGACTTCTTAAACAAGACGTTGGACATTTTGCAGCAAAGCAGAATTTGGAAGTTTTTTGCAGCTGTCCTCGGAGCAACAACACCGGATATTTAGATGTCAGGACTTTTTGTAACTGTGTTTGTAAAAAATCTCATCCATTTTTGAGGCCAACAAAACCATTTTTTTTTTTTAACCATAAGTCTGGACATAAAATCAGATATTGGAAACAAAACATCAGGACTTTTTGCAGGCAAAAAACATGATATCTTTAACGAGACGTTGGACATTTCGCAGCCCTTCTAGGTCAACAAACTGGGTTTCTTTGAGCAGGATTTGGAAGTTTTTGCAGCTGTCTTCAGGGCAACAAACCCAGTTATTTTTAATGATAAGTCTGGACACAAAATCAGATATTATTAACAAAACATCGGGACTTTTTCAGGCAGTTCTGAGTCCAACAAATCAGATATTTTTAACAAGATGTTGAGACTTTAAAAGGGATGTTGGAACATTTGATTGCAGCTTGTAACATTGTTAGCAGCAGAAACTCTCAGTTAAAAATGATATTTTCCTAAGCTGACAAATGTATATTGTGTACCTGAACCTAGCCGAGCATGATCAGAACATAAAATTTAAAAAATAGATGTAACATTTCAACATGTCTGAATGCTATGAAATGTATAAGTTTATCATAATGACAAAAACAAATGTGATCTATTCATTAATGTACAGTGTTTATGTTTGTTAGAGCCTCTCATCCTGCCGCGGTCCCAAACATAAAAATACTAACATGAAATAAGAAAGTACAAATGCCATCATTTATTCTGGTGATTATTCTGGTGATTCAGCTGTTTCCTTTCCTTCCCATTAATTCTCTTATCATTTTGATCATTTCCTTTCCTTCTGTTCTTTCTTTTCTTTATTTCCCACCAGATGTTTTGCGTCTCTCTGTCTTCCTTCCCCTTCATCTTCCTCCTTTTGATTTTCTCCTTGTCCTGTTCATTCCCACGGATCATAATCTTCTATTTCCTTCCTTTTTTGTGTTAAAGGCAAATCCCTTTCTTTAATTTCATTCCTCCCATTTCTAACGTTTATTTCCTACAGCTCTTTCTTTTTGTAAATCCATCTTTCTTCAAGTATTTTCCTTTCCTTTCCATTACTTTTCCTGTCTTTTTCCCCCCTTTCCTCCTCGTCTCGGCCGCACAATAGTGACAGGAAATCGAAAAAATGTAAGAAGAAAAAAAAAAAAAGGGAGACGAGGAGACAGAGAGGAGCCTGACATTCTGTGTTTGTTTTCTCCATCACCCATCCAATCTTCAGCGGAGGATGAAGATGATGAAAAATAGCGAGAGAGGCGAAAAGCGAAAGAGAGCGATGGGAAGAGGAGGAAAGGAGGAAGGAGGGTTAGGAAGCTAAAAAAGATAAATAAAGATCTATTTTTCGGTGTAAATGGGTGCAATCAGAGCGGAGAATGTGACACGGGGAGGGAGATGGAGGGAGTCGTTTCGAGTGAAATGAGCGAGAGAGATTTAAAAAGTGAACGGGGAGAGAGGAGAGCGAGCGAGGGAGGGAGGGAGGGTGACAGCCATTCATGGAGGCTCGCTGGAATCAGGAGGTACTTTAACTCAATGGGAGCATTAATTCTACTGTAAAGCACGTGACACACACACACACACACACCTGTGAATAGCTGCGTCTGTGTTCTGGAAACAAACTATCGACCTCCTGCAGTTTGACACCCTCCTTCCCCCGGGGAGTCTTCCTCATTGTGTGTGTGTGTGTGTGTGTGTGTGTGTGTGTGTGTGTGTTTACCACCAATCAATATATCCCAACAAGATACTAATCACTCATTGATCCAAACAGGTTCAAAAAATGCTCCCAGTGTGAACAAAAGAGCGACGTGTCTGCTGTACTTCCATCCATCCATCCATCCCTGACTGCATCCTCCCCTCACGTCTCCTTCAGCTGTGACCGGAGCCAAAATGTAGTGTGAGTACATTTGGATTGGATCTGAATGGCAGTGTTTCACCTGGCTGGGCTGCATATTTGGCTCAAACCCAGTTAAAGGAAACCTCAGCTTCTTTGTTTTACAGTTCGTTAGTGTCCTCGGAGGAGCATCAGAGAGAAGGAAACACGAGAGGGAAGGACACAAATGTGGGAGAGATGACCAGTCTCATCAGTTATGACAAGACTCTGTAGAGACACAGGACGGATTTACCTATTGAAAAGTTTAAATCAATTGATTATCAAACTCTAGGAGCTCCTGAGGTGCTGATGTGGCCATTGTGATTTGAACCAGAACAGCTGCTCTGTTCAATCAACAATCATAGTTCATATCTGAGGAGAACCTGGGTTGATTTTATTCACAGTCTTTTTATTTTACCACAAATAAAATAGTGCATCTTCACTGGCTCCGCAATGAAAATGGTTATAAGTTCCAGTTCCAGCCCAGTCTCATGCCAAAGCGTCCACTAGAGGACAGCGTATGAATGTTGCACACATGTGTGAGAGGTGGTGATGACGAAACTAGTATAAAGAGCCAAAAAGGTGAAGTGAGAAGGATCAGAATCCCATCTGAAGCCTTTGGTGATTGTTTTAAAGAAGCAGTTATTTTAAGGCCGATCTCCTTCTAAACCTGACCAAGAAGTTTTGGTGCCTTTATTTTGAAAGGGTAAACAGATGTTTCATACTGTGTTTATTACTGCTGACTTCACCAAGGAATGACTTCATGACTTAACAAAGTTTGAATGGATAACTATCATTAGTAGCTGTTATTAAATGTGATGAATGATTATGCTGGATATTCAAAAACCAGTGTGATCGCTTTAAATCACTACATCCAAAAGGTATTTCATGTAGGTTTTTATCTTTGAGAGAGAACGTGGAGAAGAGTAAACCCGTCCACAGGGAAGGACTTTGGTTTCCACAGAGCAGCAGCATCAGGAAAGGAAGACAAATAGATAAGAAAAGAAAGGAAACAAAGACGACAGGAAAGACGAAACAAGTTATCAGAGGACAGAGGAAGTAGGGACAGGATTCATGAGGATCAGTGAGCGAATAACCTCGCGGGTCCGTAAATAAATAAGTCTGTGGAGTTACAATAAAGACAGTAAAGTATCACAGAGGGGGTCGCTCTGCCTTAAGGAGTTATCGGCCCACATAAATTAGATTCTGTCTGGGTGTCGGGGAAACTCTGGTGTGTTGCGGTGCAAATGCTGTTTTCAAGAAAAGCAGCTCCGAGGAGTCTCGTGGACTTTTTTTTAATTATTGAAGATTAAACTGGACACAACTGAACTGCCAAAGCCTTAATCTTTTATTTTAGCCCACGTCATTTTTTAACCAAATTACCACACCGTGTTGTATTCTGCCTCTTTGCCACCATTTAGCCGTTGCTGAAAGCCTCTTTAAGTCTCTAGAGTAACACTGTCTTTAAGTCGAACTGACAACGGTACTACGATCCAAACTTTCACTTCCATTTTCCCACCTTTTCCACATCTAATGAGTTCTAGTTTTCATCAATGTGCAACCATCACAGATGGACGTGTATCTGACGGTTCATTTGATGTCATGAAGTGAGCAGGATGTGATCTTTCGGCCCAGTTTCACGCCAAAGAGTGTCGTAGACCCTCCGATCCACTAGAGGTCAGTGTGTGAGGGTGATGGTTTGGGTTAGCACCAGCAGAGGGCGATAATGATCGGAACAACAGATGAAAGCCAGACCATGTCAGAAGGACGTTGGGGATGGTCAGGCGGAAACTATGATGTTTTCCTGAACTTAACCAAGTAGTTTAAGTATCTTTTATTTTGAAAATATAACCAGACGTAGCATATTAGCGATAAAGACTGTGTTGTTCTCACGGGCAGGCAAGACCAAACACAAAATCTAAACGCTCCCTTGTGAGTTAAATCAAATATACGCTGTGGTTACGGTACCGTTGCGTTGCCCTCCAGAAGTTCGTGAGCAGTGATGGGCTTGTCCAGACTCGGTTTGCCCACGTAGATGTCGCCTTCCTGGGGAAAGGCCGAGAGCAGGGAGAGGAGGGCGTCCGGGTTCACGTAGTTGTCGTCGTCCACGTGACAAAACCACCTGAGGAGAACAGAAAACAGCTGCAGTCAGAATACAAGGCTGGTGTTTTATTTGACGGTCTGGGTTCCTCTTCTCCTCTCCACTCCCTCTGTTTATGTCTGCAGCCGGGCAGATCACAGATCTCAACACTAATTTTCCCCTTTATTGGTTTCATTCTTGCACAGAATGAGTCCAAGTGAAAACTCCCGAAGACTTGAAAATTGCCTGAGCTGCACCAGACGATGCATCTCGCCAGCATTAGCAGTTTTCTGTTTTTTAAAAGTGAAAAGTTTGTGGTCACGGTTGCGCCTGAGGAGCGTGTTTTTATATCAGTGCATCCATTTTGTTTCACTGAATTACCTTCTGCTCACAGGGAGAAACCGAAGCCTCCCACAGGAAATAATCTGTGATCAAATGATCTGGACTCTTTCCTTTTTTTTTCCAAGCTCAGGGCAGAGTCACGATTTTAATTGATTACCAGCTATGAGAGTGTGAACAGTAATGTTTTCTTAGACACTTAGCAGTGGCTGTCACCTGCTGTGACAGACTTTGTCACGATTTCAACTCTCAATCAAAAAAATGAACTGAACTGAGGGTGGCTGTGGCTCAGGGGTAGAGCCAGCGTCTTTTGCTATCAGAAGGTTGCTGGTTCGATTCCCCTGGTCTGCATGTCGACGTGTCCTTGGGCAAGATACTGAACCCCAAACTGCTCCTGATGTGCTGGTCGGCACCTTGCATGGCAGCCACCGCCATCAGTGTTAGAATGTATGAATTACTGTAAGTCACTTTGGACAAAAGCGTCTGCTTAAATGAAAATGAGATTTCAGGTTTTAATCAAAGAAGGCCGATCAGTGATTCTCCCAGTATTTTGATTTTCTCTTCACCCACTCTTACTTGTTCATGTCTGGCGGTCTGACAGTTGGCCTGCAGCTGCACCTCTAGACTCTTATCCTGTCTGCACAAAGACGATCAATCAACCGGCACCGGAGGAAACTCCAACAGTGTCAGAGAGTTTGGGTTTATTTTTCTTTTTCTAGAGATCCTTTATTCATTCGTTTGGGAAGAAGGTTCACTCAAGACCAATTTGAGAAACCGAACTTTTTATTTATAGCTTTATAAAAGGCAAATACGTGCGAGAAATATTAGTTTTGCTGCTGGACGGGCAGGTAGCATCTGTGGATTCGTCCACCTGCATCTGAAAACAAAGCAGGTGGAAGCAGTGACACTGAATCACAGTAGTAAAGTTGTGGGCTATAAGACCAAAACAATAAGCTTCTGTAGCACTGAAGGAAACTCTTACCTGCAAATAGCCACCAGGGTAAAGTCAAAGAGTTGTAAAATACGGCTATCTTTGAAGTGAACGATGGCATCGAACCCCAAATCAGTTGGATTTAGGAGAATCGTGACATCCGTAGTCACAATCATGCGAGATGCAGTCTCTCGAAACGTTACAGCTGCGCGGCTGAGATAAAAATAAAAGCCGAGTTTTTAGGATCCTCCCGTCGCCTTTATGACTGGACATGATGTCGAAGCCCTCGTTCCAAAACCGAACAGACTCTTACTGCAACAATAGAGTCCAAACAACAAAGCTGCTGGTACCAAAACTGAAGTGCTGGCTCGTTCTCCCTCTGCCGTCCTTAATGGCTGCCCGACAAACACAGGAGGCTTCCTTCCAAACCAAACAGCCTCACTTCCCTCTTCAATCCGAAAACACACATAAGAGCCCTGGAGGACGACAGAAACCCTCCTCTCTGCCATCTCAGTGACGTGACAGCAGCTGAATCACACCAAACACAAGCTGTTGAGCCTCATTGTGTTTTCCCATGATTTCAAAAATATGAACGAATGGCTACAACGGAGGGTCCGGTACGCCGTGTGGACGCCTCGGGCGAGGTCGAGAGCTGAAACCGAGTCAAACAAATCCAAAGCACAGCGATTGTTGTTTAATACATGACGCGGCCCTCCTCAAGAATACTTCTTCTGCTGTCATGTTTTAAGAAGTTTGTTATCTATTATTTATTGGGTTTTTTTGGCCACTTGAGGACGGCAGAGAAAAATGATCACATGCACACAAACACCTGGTAAATACAATGTTTTGTCACGAGATATGAGACGTGTGCCACTGGGACCGAGCAGAGCGACGCGAACCATCATTGTTCTTCTTCTTTGGTTGTTTCATGGCAGATCGCAGCAGTTTAACGATGCATCACAGCCCTCAACTGTGTTAGCAAGATGTTATACAGAGGTGAAATGTGTTTGGCAGGTGAGCTCTGGGTGGTGAAGAACAAAATAAAAGCAAAGACTTTAAAGGTCACCCTGACTGTGGTAATATTCACCTGTGTATATACTCATGTTATGTGACCCTAGAAGGTTATTTACGTCTTTGATTTCTCACTGACGGCAGCTGGATTTCCCCACGGTGATCATTAAAGTTTGTAATCTTAATCCGATCACTAAATCCACAGCAGGCGGGACGATAGACGGACATTAATCTGTCTCACCTCTTGTCTGAGGCCATGAAGCCGTCGTACTCGGCGGACATCTTGCAGGACAGAGCCTGCTGGCTGTGATCGGACTGGCAGCCAGTTACAACCAAGTTGTGACCTGGAGAAAGAGAGAGAGAGAGAGAGAAGGACAACTTTCAGCTTTAAAGGCGTATCCACATGATTATATATACACTAGATTCATGGGTTTATTTGCAAGTGATGGCAGAGACAGAATCTGGACAGGATGTGAGGGAGAGATTGGACGTAGAAGCTGTTCAGACCCGGTATTAACAACCGTCCTGAGTGATCCGATCACAAGTGGACAGCTCTAAGTAAAGGTGAGGGACACATTTGAGATCCGATCGCTCCGACCACATTCAAGGTGGTTAAAAACAAGCCACAATAGGCAGAATGGATTACACCATGTCTGATTTTGGGCTCTCTTAACCTGCCGATGTTAGCAGCAGATTTTCGTGATCACACCGTGTCATTTCAACCGATCCGACCATTAAACTGGTAACCACAATATCTCCAGACTCCCTGAACAAATCATGCGATTTTTCTGGAGTTGTTGCATGAGGAGAGACTTAAAATACTTTGTGAAACAGTTACAACACATCATAGATCACTCGTGCTTCCTTGAGATGCGTCTTTCCTTGTAACAAGTGTCAAGGCGTGTTTGTACCATCTGTCTGCTTCTCTGTCTAAAGTGCGTCTTACATGTCAACATTTAGCAGCTGTTTCACCATTTACACTAAATCCGCTAGTGCTTACTGTATTTGTAAAAGTTCATGGATGTCGTCCATAAAATGTCGTCACAAAGTTTTATAGTCTATAATATTGTTGGATGTTGTGTCGGGCTGCAACTAACATTTTCATTTCATTGTCAATCAATCTGTTGATCATTTTCTCGATTAATCAATTAGTTGTTTGGTCTATAAAATGTCAGAAAACTGGTGAGAAATGTCGATCAGTGTTTCCTAAAGCTCAAGATGATGTCTTCAAATATTTTGATTTCATCCACAACCCAAAGATATTGAGTTCACTGTCACAGGGGAGGAAAGAATCCAGATAATATTCACCTTTAAGAAGCTGAAAACAGAGAATTTTGACTTTTTTCTTTCTTACTTTAACCTATAAATGAATTATTAAAATAATCAAAGTTGACAACTATCGACTTTGAGGTCAGGGGACTATTACTGACCAGTATAAAACAAAATCTGGTTGCTTGTTTACCTTCCGAGCGAAGCTCCTCGTCCTCCGTGTCCGTGAAAACGAACGTCTAGACAGAAAGAGAGAGAAAGACAAATTGAGAGGAGTAGATTCAGACGCTCCAGCTTTGATTATTCATTCTCTCCGCTGCGTGCCTTCGGCAGAACGTCCTGAACACCTTCATTAAGGAGAGAACACAAACACCAGTCATACACGCCGGATCGATATCGCTTTCGAACGGGGCAAATATCGATGTGTCGAAAAACAAGGTTTCCCACTGAGAGGCTAAAGAAATGAGTCATTGCACACAGTTTTGTTTGGCAGATATATGAGCGAATAAGTTTGGAAACACACACCCACAAACATCTTGGTGTTACTGCGCTCACAGCCTGTTGTTACAGTCATTGAACAAGATAGATAGATAGATAGATAGATAGATAGATAGATAGATAGATAGATAGATAGATAGATAGATAGATAGATAGATAGATAGATAGATAGATACAACACTGACCTCTAGTGGTGTAACATTGGTAAAACAAGCATTGAACAGCAGTTTTAATCTGATTTTAACTTCAAAATGTTGATATAATCCAAACTATATTGTGTTTTTTGAAGGCTCTGGTGATTAAACTCGTCCAGAACATCACTGGTACCCATCTACAGAGCGTCAGTGATATTGGTGAGGTTGAGGTGTCTGCACAGAGGATACAAAGGATGCTAAAAGACAGCAGCCACAGTCTGTTCACCCTGCTGCCGTCTGAAAAGACACAGAAGTATCCGCCGTCGTACCTCCAGACTACCGAGCAGCTTCACTCCCGAGCAGCTTCACTCCCGAGGAGCTTCACTCCCCGGGCTGTGAGTTTCTTTTCCGTGAGTTTAGCACAATGGACTCAAACCTAGTGTCATAGGTCATACTGTCATCTCGGTCTATCCACATCCATGAGGAAAGCACATTACTCGCCTTTTACCAGACAAAATAACCAAAATACATAATTGACTTCCACCTGGCAGTGACCTGGAGATGTTGCTGTTGGGTCAATATCAAAGACGCGAGCGAAGCAACACAGTACATCAAAGCAGAAACATCAGATAAGTCGGACCACCGTGTTTTTACTGTAGATCTTTAAACTTTACAGTCACAGCTAAACAACAACAACAGAAGGAAACACGTTTCACATATCTCATTATGTAAATCATCTGCCAGTCATCCAGCCGGAAGTGACTCATGTTGTTTGCACGACATCAAAGGGATTCGGTTTGTATTGAGACCTGAAAGCAGACAGAATGAAGTCAGGCTGCTCACCAGTCAGTCTTCATATCCTATCCCATATGTCCTTTATTCTATAGCCATCACATTGTGCAATCAACATTTGACATCATAATGATACGCTAAAGCAAAAAACTTATCTATATTGTCCAGTTTCTGCTGCCGTCTGACAAAAGAAACAGAAGTATCCGCCGTCGTACCTCCAGACTACCGAGCAGCTTCACTCCCGAGCAGCTTCACTCCCGAGCAGCTTCACTCCCGAGCAGCTTCACTCCCCGGGCTGTGAGTTTCTTTTCCGTGAGTTTAGCACAATGGACTCAAACCTAGTGTCATAGGTCATACTGTCATCTCGGTCTATCCACATCCATGAGGAAAGCACATTACTCGCCTTTTACCAGACAAAATAACCAAAATACATAATTGACTTCCACCTGGCAGTGACCTGGAGATGTTGCTGTTGGGTCAATATCAAAGACGCGAGCGAAGCAACACAGTACATCAAAGCAGAAACATCAGATAAGTCAGACCACCGTGTTTTTACTGTAGATCTTTAAACTTTACAGTCACAGCTAAACAACAACAACAGAAGGAAACACGTTTCACATATCTCATTATGTAAATCATCTGCCAGTCATCCAGCCGGAAGTGACTCATGTTGTTTGCACGACATCAGAGGGATTCGGTTTGTATTGAGACCTGAAAGCAGACAGAATGAAGTCAGGCTGCTCACCAGTCAGTCTTCATATCCTATCCCATATGTCCTTTATTCTATAGCCATCACATTGTGCAATCAACATTTCACATCATAATGATACGCTAAAGCAAAAAACTTGTCTATATTGTCTAGTTCCAATTCAAAGTTCTTCATTAACTCCTGAAGGGACACGGTGAGGTGAGAAAGTGTGTGAAGAAACCACCAAACATGTTTCCTTTCAAATCCACCAACATCTCAGAAACTCTACCAGTTGGCGTCCTGCACCAGTTTCATCGGAGTCAGTATGGTCTGTGAGTCACCAGGACTGGAGGGAGATTTGTACCGAAGGGGGGGATTGAACAGGCAACCCTCGCGTCACACTCCATCTCCGCCGCCCCCTCGGGCTTAACCGAGCGGCGTGTTCGAGTTTCTTTGCCCGGCAGCCACTAAATAACCTCAGAGTGGGACAAATCACCCGTTAGATGAGATAAACACAAACCATAACTCATGTTTTATTCAGCCCCCCTGAAAATGTGTTAATGTGTCTCGCTGCCCGTTGGCGCGGATACAAGAATACTAAAAGGTTTTAAAGCGAGTCAGATGAGCTTTGAGTACAACATATGGGTCCATATCACCTGATGGATACACTGAGAAGAGTCGCAGGAAGGAAAATAAAAGAGCAAAGAATAAGAAGAAGATAGAGATATAACGTCTGACCTCTAGCGCGCTGGGTTGAATACAAGTATGTTCTTTCTTTTGCTGTTTTTGTTCTTTAGTCACACACAACTGCTGGCCACTTTTCAGAACCAAAATGAAGAGGTTCTAAGTGCTGTATCGTAGGCAACTGGACTCGTTTTCAAGTTTCACCTCTCATCCAAGAGGCTTCTTCACTTCTAACTAACTGGAGATGCAAAACTAAACTGTGTCGGAGTGTCCTTACAGAGTTGTTAAGGACATGTGTGAGCTCTGAGTTTAACTATGAAGACAACAACTCCCATGATCCCACACTACTTCACGACATCATCAAACTGCATCCCTTGTCTTTATTGTTGTGATTGAGAGATCCCTAACAGCACAAAATTACATATTGTGCATTTCGACGTCAGTTAGGTAACTATTTTATATTCGCAAACCAGACTCTAGAAGAACCGGGAGGAAAACACATGAATGATGATGTTATATTCAAATCCAAAATGAGACATCAACAAAAAACACTTAAATGTGAGGCTGTTATTTCAAAGTGTATCAACAACTGACAGCGTTTTCAAAAAGACAGATTGGAGTAAAGAAGCAGTCGACAGAAAGACTTAAACTGGAAATATTACCTAAAAATATTAAACTGATGATAAATGATAAATATTATAAGTAATAAAAGGAAAACGTCGGGTTGATTAGTGATTCTCGTTATCTTGAGAAATCAACCTTAATAAAATAATTAACCGGTGACCTCGAGATATTGGCGTTAAAAAAGAAAGATAACGGCGAGCAGAGCCTTTCTTGGCATCCATACAAATGACAGCAGAGGCAAGAGATGTGGATTTAAACCAGGCGTGTGTGTGTGTGTGTGTGTGTGTGTGTGTGTGTGTGTGTGGGTGTGTTTTAAAGAGATACAGATAGTAAAAGAGGAGATAGTCAGGTTAGAGTGTGAAGCCATCGGGGTGTGAAACTGAATTTCCCACCGTAGAGCGACACTGAATGTATGATACGTGTGTGTCAGTTTGTGTGTGTGTGTGTGTGTGTGCGTGCAGAGACAGCATGAATAAGAAGACACGCCGTGAGAGAGAAGCTTTCCAGACTTGCCTGACAGGCAGCTCCAGCTAATGACTGTAATCCCTGGATTACATGATCAGATTAGAGAAATATCATCCAGGGGTACGTTTTTTAACAAAGAGGGTGGCCTCTTTATTTTACACAGAAGATTTCAGCAGATCTTTTATAAAGTTTGGATGGTCAGGGAGATCAGAAAGAGGCCTGGAGACGGAGAAGAGGGATGTTGTTCTGCAGACATCCAGTGGAGGGCGACAGAGTTACTGTTTCATCCAGATGTGTTTGTTCCTCTTGTCTTCGTGAGGACTTTAGACCTTGAGAGTGAGGACATTTTCTGGAAATCACTCGAATGCATCTGATCAATTTGTTCAACCAGCATCAACACCTTCTACTCCGGTAACACCCCATGAGAAAGGGCCAGCATCACACTTCCTCTGCTCACAACTCAAACTACACTACCTGTTGTTGCTGTTTCAAGACCATTAGGTGAGATTTGTGCCGCCTCATAGCACAAACTAACTGCAGTACATCTCTAAGTGCTGTATCGTAGGCAACTGGACTTGTTTCAGTTTCTTGTTTCACCTCTCAACCAAGAGGCTGCCTCAGTTCTAACTGACTGGAGGGGAGCTGCAGGCTTTTAAACTCTGTGTGGGAGTGTCCTCACAGAGGCTCTACGGACTAGTGTGAGCTCTGAGTTTCCGGCCTTCATGCGGGTTGCTAGGCCCAGGTGTGAATTCACACAGCCTGCAGCTATGTTCCAGTTAGAGTTAGAGCTGAAGAAGCCTCTTGGACGAGAGGTGAAACGTCTTCAAGAAACTGAAACAAGTCCCGGTTGCCTACAATTGACACAAGTGCTGGTCTGATGCTGATGCTGTTGTCCATCAGGAGCAGTTTGTTAGCTGTGCAGATAAAACAAATGAGATGCAGCATGTTAATTCGTGGTGTCTGGGCGCCCAGAGCTGCACAGGGGCCCCTCGATCATTTTGCGGTTTCGTCGGTATATATTAACTGTTCAAGAGACCTAAAGTCTCTGACGCAACCCTCCTGTTTCCGGCTCTGTTTAGCGACAGTAGCTGCCTCGCTGTTGAGAAAAGACGCTTCACCCGGTTACAGGGACAAAGTCTTGTGATATGTGTGTGTGTGTGTGTGTGTGTGTGTCTGAGTTTCTGAGTGTGTGTGTGTGTGTGTGTGTGAATGTGGGTGGGGCTAAGATGAGGTTCGCACCGTTTCTGCAATCAGCCTCCCTCCACTTCCTGTTCTGTGACCGGCTTCCGTTTCAGCATTGTTAACAGAGTTGCTACACGGCGGCTGCTTCCCCTCGGCCCAGACAACCTGCCTGCACGGCTTCCTGTTCGAGTATGTGTGTGCGCTGTCTCATATCGCTGCGCCCATACTTGCATCTTTGTGTGTCTCTGCATCTGATTCGCCAAAGTAAAGCTAGAGGAAGATGGTATCGGTTCCTCTTTCACACTTAAGAAAATAATAATAACCCCCAGTACATTAAAGGACTTTCAGCACTGTGAGACAGAAAAGGAGAAGCTGAGAGACGAACACTTTGCTGCTCATTGTTTCACTTGTTTTACAAAAAGGGAATTGACTCTTTTTCATGAGCCAAGTGTAGTCCAGGGCTGGAGCTAACGATGGTTTTCAATGTGGAGTAACTTGTCTACTATGTTCTCGACTGATTGCTCAGTTGTTTGGTCTATAAAATGACAGAAAACGGTGAAAAAAGTTGAACAGACGTCCTCAAATGTCTCCGCTGTGACAGTAAATATCCTTTACTGGAACTATTTGTAAGATCACGCCGGAATTTTACTATAAAACACTCCAAAATATGTCATTATCAACACAGTGTGAACAAACGACAGTGTTGGCCTTCGACTCAAAGACGTCCATGCACTGTGCTGCAGAGATGTCTCCTGAAGTTAGCATGCTAACCAGCTAGCCCCGGCCAGTCCTGTCTCGTAAACCCCCCCCCCCCACCCCCCACTCCCACCCTCACTGCAAGAAGTGATGGTCTGATGACCTCGTGGTTTCAGCTTAGAGATGTAAAAGCGGAGAGTTTGCTACTTAGTCGCATCAATGTCTCTCGTTTATCGAACTATCAGGAGCTTTCATCTTGGTTTGTCTTTCCAACATCACCTCTGGTTTGGTCAAATAATCTGCAATTTCGGCTCTATGTGTTGTTTTCGCCAGCTGCTGATGCTCGACTCTCCTTTCCTGCTTCATGCCTCTCCTGTCCCCCCAGCCTGCCGTGTCCTCTCGTCCCCGGAGTCATAGTCCTGGTCGGGGCTGCTGTAAATCGCCTCTGTACTTTTTTACCCTGTCGGCAAACTGGCAACTGCTGGTCTCAGACACTGGCCCTCATTTATCAATCCAACGCAGAAACCAGCGCAGATCCGAGCGCAGAAATCATCTTACGACAGGGTTCACGTGTGATTCATGAAACGTTCGTATCTCGCCGATCACAGCGTAAGAATGATCGGGCGTTGATAAATGCGGCGGCTGAAAACAGTCGTCATTTAAATACCACGCCCTTAAATATTCTCAGTTTAGAGGCCTCGCCCCTAGAGTTTACGACATGGAGATGCGTAATACGTCCAAGAAGAGGAACTTCTCCGACCTGAATGCTTGAAGCATTTTGGCTGTTTAGCCTATATTTAAATAAATAAGGGTTATTTTACGGTTGCAGTCAAGTTTCTGTCGTGCGCTCGTTTATTTCTTTATTTAAATGATGTTCCAGATCATTCGGAGCCTGGCACGAGTGGCGTTGTTCAGGCTGGAGTCAGTCCCACAGAACCAGTCAAATGCGAGCTGTGCGTGCGGGCGCATGTCCTCCGCTGCCCGTGTAGGTACACCACCACAACCCTGGATCCTGACAACAGAGGTCTTGGAAAAACAAACCGAAATGTGTCGGTCAATGGCGGAGAGAAATCGCTCACTTAGGCCTATAGCAATAAACGACACTTTAAAAGAGAAACGAAAACCCGAAACGCGCATCACATGAATAAAATGTTTGACTAAAAATTGTGCATTGTCTGTTTCCCTGTATTGAATAGTTGCCAAACATAAGTATTTAACACTTAACATTTTAGAAGCGATGAATGAGGTCCTGTCTCCCTCATGCAGCCTCCAGTTGGGGCTCTGCTGGCCAGGCTCTCTGGGCAGAGGTTCATCTGGATGCACCGGGACATCAAATGGCACCCTGTTTTGCGCAGTAATGTGCAGAACCCCACAGGCTAAAATGATGTTGCAAACTTTCTCTGGCGTGTACAATAGGGTTCCCCCCGTGGATCCTGGACAGAGTCATCTGCCCTTAAGCAACCCGATGCAGCGCTCCAACGTGGCCCGTGTGCGTAAATGCGCATGGTTGAATCTGCGCTCCTGCTCTGTTGCAGGGTTTGCCGGTGGAGTTACCTGTTATTCCTTGAGGGGATAACCTTTGTCACCGAGCACATGAATCATTGCATGTATTGCTTGTAATTATGTCCTGCCTCAAAATCTTTCTCAAAATGAAAGAGAAATTAATGTTACAGCAACAAACGGTTAACCCCGTTAATTGCAAACTATTTGAAACTAGTAGGCTACCTTTAATGTCAGGGATATATGGTCTAATAACAATTCTCGGACTCCGCCAGATTTACTATGCTGCACCGCAAATCAACACGACTTGAAAACTTGCGTACACGAGCTGAGACCTGACGTGAGATTTGATCGTAGCCTCCGCTCACGTCCAAATTGATAAATGCCGAACTTTGCGTGGAAATGACCGTACGCCCAGTTTTCTGTCGTACGCTCGTTTGATAAATGAGGGCCAGTGTGTTTAAACATACTTAGGGACACGGACAACTGAGCTACTTGCTAAAAGCAGATAGTCGCTACAGCCACAAAGAGGAAAGAGTATAGTGAGCAGCAGTTAGCGGTTAAGCTATCCACAACAGTTTTGGAACTGCCTTAGCTGCCTTTTGGAGCCTACTGTTAACCCTGTGAGTCATCATTTCTGGGCCGGCGAAACCGACCCAGAACCCTTCATGTGTCATCATTAGCTCATCTCTGATTGGACCAGCCTGGCTGGACAAATCCAGCCTCTGCAGGTTCGAAACGCTGAACCCTCAGATAATGTTCCTGGTAAAGGCGTTGCGTGTTGTTTTGACAAGACGCTTCACTCCAGTGTTGGCAAAGCCTCGCTGGGAAGACAGACGGAGACACAGCGACCCGAGAGACAACAAAATACTATTTCCAATCCGATTAGACTGTTATGTGTCGATTTTTCTTTGCCAGTGACTGAGTTTGTATTTCATGCCAATAAAGCACCTTTGATTTGAACAATAAACTGAAAGAGAAGATGGGGAGAAAAAGAAAAATGGGTCCCTGCTGTCTGAAATCCAACGCTCAATACCAGAACTGTGGTTTGATCCAAACCTGGGATGATCTGTGATAAAAACCTTTAAAATTGGACTCGTGGCAGAATATCAGATTTGTTAGTCTCCGACTGAGCCTCAGAAGTTCTGTCAAGTCCAATTTTTCACACAAGAAACCGACTACGATACCTGATCTCACCCTTACTGGAGCCTTTAATCCAATCTGAACCCTTAAACTGTGACGATTGAAACAGATTTGATTTTGAATATCCATCTACGTCGCTCTCCAAAAAGCCCATTTTTAATGTTTCTTCTCTCTGTGTGTGTTCATCAGTTGGCCCTCAACAAGAAAACAAAACTGAACCTTAATCAACCTCAATCATCAGACCTGGAGCCTCGAGGCAGGAAGGAAGTGCATGTTTTCATATCCTCATTAGATCTACAGCACATGCAGGCCTAATGATGAGTCAGAGATTTGAATTTGTTGCCTAATAAAATGACTTTAAGTGAGTTCAGGAGTTCCAATCTTCAATCTCTGAGACAGTTTGATGATCTGCTACATGATATGTAACCAGACACCCTCTTTAAATAAGACTGAAACTGCAGTAAAAGTTCCTTATTTGCCTTTTTTTCAGGACCTTTCTTTAATGACAAATAACTTTTTGGTTCACAGTAGAATACGCAGACTATAATGTCCCTGAGTTTGGGAAACACTACTCTCTTACAGGTGCAGGTGTCTTTGGCTGAGAGCTGATTGTCTCATAATGGAACACATGACAACAAACAGAGACACTCACATGCGCCTTGGTTCTGGAGATCCACGTCTCCAGAAGGAGCGCCAGGCGCGTCTTGTGGAACCTCCCGGTGGTCTTCACAGCGATGAAGATGTCCTCCAGCCTCAGTTTGGGCTTGGTGATGTCATGCGCGCGTTCAGGAGCGGACTGACCTCCTCTCCCGCTGCTGCCGCTGCTGCTGTTCCTCGCCGGGCTCTGCGCGTCTTTACCCGGGGATGGAGCCTCCTGGATGGAGCGCTGACGCGCGCCGGGTGACGGGTGGTGCTGAGCCACGCTGACTTTGGGGAGGCTGCTGGTGCGTAATTGAAAATCCACGTAGAGAATGATGAAGAAGGTGAAAATTAAGACGGGCAACCTCCGACGTATCCATCTCTGATGCATGGTAGAAAGAAAAAAGTTATTCTGACTCCATGAAGCGTTAAAACCGAGTCTCTGGTCCCTTCACATTAAAACCCTCACGCTCGTCTGTGTCGGTGTCATTTCGCGGTGGTTCCTCCATCATCACCTCTCCGTCTTCCTCATTTATCAACTCATAATTTGAACGACTGCCAGATCATCAGAATCAATTAATAATCCGAGCATGATCTCAAACACTTTCTAGAATCCCACCTGTTCAAACACAGACTGCAGCTTCACGATCAGACTGATTTCCTCCTGTTTACTGCGTAAAAGCCGCCACCAGCGGAGCATATATGACTTTGTCACAGCTCTGCCCACGCAGCTGTCACCACTGTCAAGCTGCACGGAGTAAAACGACGGAACTTCCTGCTATAGATTTCAAAATAAAACCTCAACAGTGAGAATGATCGCATACTTCCGGTTATAATTAGCTTTAATTTGTGAGTGTAAGGATAAAAACGCAACATGTAATATGAGACAAAGATACTTATCAGGATTTATTATTACATTTGAACAGAATTTGTCAGTCTAATATATTTAAAGATCCTCATGTTTGTCTGTTAACTGGCTCCTGCTTCACTTTAAAGTCTGTTCTTAGTCTCTGGTGTTGCTGAATACTGGACCAGGATGGGCTTCCAGACTATTTGTGATGTCACAAATCATGCTCATAGGCCCCGCCTCTTAAAAAATCTGATCTTCAATAAGCATGACAGGTGTTTATTGCCAGCTTACCACCACATACTGTGTGTTAAAGCTGCACTTGTTAAGTCGACTAAAGCAGTCTGACTTTGTTTTATCAGTGTTATTTATCCGCTATGATTTCACCATCTGCCAATAACCAATAATGTCAATTTTCCATTACATATGGATCTGATATTATCAGTCTGATAGATATCATGCATCCCTACGTAGAAGCTGTTGCTTGTTTTAGTACCACCTTATAAATTAAAACAGACACAAAACACTGGAACGTTAAAACATCTACATTTCCATCAAGCAACCTTTGTTGGGGGGGTTCCCCGTAGTCAAGTGGGGAACCAACAACGACACAGCAGACATCTTATCACCGCCCCCTGAGCCTGGTGTCGTCTCTTCACTCAGCCAGAAACAGCAAACCGCAGCAAAACACTCCACCTTCTTCCTTCCTCAAAGTTTGGCTCATGACATTAGTGGCAAAAAGCTTCGTGTCAGCAATCAGAGGGCAAAGCTTGTTTTTATCTAAGTTGACTTCTCGTTGTTAAAGGAAACTGTGTGTCAGGATGTATGGTGCACTGAAGACACTCAGCGAAGGTCTCAGAACAGTCTCAAGACTGATGCAAGAGCATGAATTTGTCACCAGAAACTTAACTGGTTGAATGTCACAACATAATTGGTGTTAATGACGCCTTACGTGACGGGAAGAAGTCTGACGGAAAGACCGGCAGCTGAGAAGTCAAATTAAAGAATCAGTGTAAAGCTGAAACCTCACGACTGTCACACTCCAAGATCTTCCAGTCAGATCGATAGAGATAACCTGTGTGCAAATTTAGCATTTTGGCTTCAGAGTGATGTCGAGGAAAAGCTCAGCGAGTTTCTGGAATGATGCATAACCGAGCCGAACCAGAAGTTCTGGAAGAATAAACGACTGAAGCCGCATCGGATTCTGCTGTGATCCTGAGCCGTTTACCAAGCAACAGGATCTGTTTTTAACTTTTGGGATTATCTTCACTCCTGTTTATCAGCCCGACTCCAGCAGCGATCCGCATACGTGACCTCAACCGTCGGTCACCTTTGGGGTAATTTAAGTGCACAACTCAACAAAGGTCTCGTTTTATCAGACATTTTAATGCAGAAACGTCGGCTAATCATATTTTTCATTTGTTGTTGGAACACGTTAACACGATGTCACTTCCTCTCCCGTCTTTGCAAAGTAGATCTGAAGAGAAACGTCATAGGAGCCATGAGATGTTCGTGTCTCTTAAAGAGCTGCAGGTCTCTGTAAGTCGCTCTACAGTCCTCCAGTACTGTATCCACTGTCTACTGTTCCCGGTGCTGCTGTCTCTGGAGACCGTCACCGCCGAGAGAAAGAGCTTGATACAATTAATTCACCTCAGACCCTCATCGCCACCTTTGTTTATTTGTCCTTTCTCAGCGTTCTCGCCTTACATCCATCCCTCCATCCCTCCCCTCTTTTCTCTCCCTCTCTCTCTCTCTACGTCTCCCACTGACCAGCTGCTTTTCCTCTCCTCCAGCCCGGCCCGGGGAGGACCAGCCCACCCGGCCCCGCCCCTCCAGGTCCCGCAGGTAAACCAGAGACGCCCGGGGCACACCCTGGGTAGGAAAGGCCCAGGATCGCCTTACGGCCTAGCTGAAAAGGGCTCTTTTCTAAAAAACACAGAGTACATCACAGCCCCGCTCTGAACAAAGGAGCCGGGGGAGTCGAGGGACCGGACCCCCTTTCAGGGCTTTGTCTGCCCGCCCTGCTCTGAGCCCGGAGTCAGACAGAGACTTGGACCGCACTCAAGAACTGGGATTGGAGAAAGTGAAGAAGTCAGAAGATCAAGGGGCTGCAGGAGATTCCACTGCATTTTAACACAGTTTAATAAGCCAAACCGAGCATTAACTCTTACAAACAGCTCGTAACCAGGATGGAAAATAAGTCTTTACACTGCAGGAAAGTGAAAACAGACACAAAAAAAACATTATTTAAGACGTCTAGCTTTGATATAAACTTTATTTCAACATTTTTTATGGTGATGTTTAAGTGCGTAGAAGGTAAATAAGTCCTTGTTTCACCTGCTGGAAATCATTTTGTAAGAAGCATCGGTGCATTTAAGGAGACGTGGAGCTCTAATCCTGAGTCCTACTGACAAACTGAACCTCACAGAGGAAACCATTTAACTCCACCGGCAGGTAAAGTGACCTGGTGTGTGTGTGTGTGTGTGTGTGTGTGTGTGTGTGTGTGTGTGTGTGTGTGTGTGTGTGTGTGTGTGTGTGTGTGTGTGTGTGTGAGTGATATGGCTAAAGCTTAAGTACCTGAAAATCCCCCCCTCTTAACCTTCAATCTCCAGCTGAACTGCTGCTGAAATTCAATTCGGAGCCGGCGCAGAATGACAAGAAGGCGTCAGAGACGACAGCAGACAGCAACGTTTAACTCGCACAACATTCATGAGCAGCGTCACAGATGATGTAAACTCTCAGCTTCATGAGACAAGCAACAGCAACTCCTCCTGTCCACATGTCAAAGTGTCCTTGGGCACTGCAGCTGCACCTTACAGTAGTTCATACGTACGTTCATACACT
This sequence comes from Lagodon rhomboides, assembly GCA_039737535.1. NCBI lineage: Eukaryota > Metazoa > Chordata > Actinopteri > Spariformes > Sparidae > Lagodon > Lagodon rhomboides. The sequence continues at coordinate 32,676,602 of CM077786.1, forward strand.
GATGGCGGTGGCTGCCATGCAAGGTGCCAACCAGCACATCAGGAGCAGTTTGGGGTTCAGTATCTTGTCCAAGGACACGTCGAACCAGCGACCTTCCAATAACAAGACGCTGGCTCTGTCCCTGAACCACAGCCATCCTATTGGTGGTTCCAAGTCTCAATAAACTGGAGAGGATGCTGATCATAGATGTCAGATAATGCTGGGTCTGGCTTGGTGTTCACAGTCGAGATGGAAACAGATGATCTGCGGTCAAATCTGATCCCTCAGAGGACAAAATATGCTGACTTTTATTTTATTTTTTAATATTTCTTAAGCATTTAGCTGTTATTTGATTGGACAGCTTGTAGAGACTGACTGGAAAGATACAAGTAGTTTTTCTTATGTTCCTAAATTCATCCTATTTTTATTTGATTATATTCTTGATGTTATCCTCTTTGGCACTGAGACACTCATTAGTCTACTGTGCTTTTCTTTTTTTATCCTCATGCCACTGTAATTTTCAAATAATGTAAAACCATCTTATCTTATTTTACCTTATCTCCAAACGCCTGACCGTACAGCTTCCCATAATGCAACCTGTCTTTCATACAATACTCTCTTTAGATTTATGTCACTCTGATACATTTAAAAAAAATCTCTGGCATCCTTTTGTGCAGATGCATCGAGGTAAGTCAGGTGTGTGTCAGGAGACTGTGTGGAGGTGAGAAGAGTGTTGTGTTATAGGAAACGGTCAGCAGAGGGCGCTGCGGACTCTGGTTCACAGCTGTACACTGTGCATTCTCACAAAATCATCCAACAGCTGTCAGCTCAGACTTGACACCAGTAAACATATGCAACAAGCAGAATACTGTGTGTGTGATGTAATCATTATTACACATAATGCTGCAGGTGTTGTCCCTCGTTCCTGCTGCACAAACAGCAAAACACCAACAAATTAAAGCTCATTAAACCTTTGCTGAAGCCTCGTAATGATGCAGCAGCCTTCAGTTCATGTAAAGTCAGCTCACCTCTCCTCAGCTGTGGACTCGTTTGACTGTAATTCCATGAATGCTCTGGACAGTTTCAGCTCGTTGCCACCAGAGGTCCACATTCAACACAGCATGTAGATCTGAGGCTCTGAACAGGGTTTAATGGTGTAGATACTGGGACGCATGTCAGTTATTTTGTGTTAAAGGTGACACTCTGTCACATTTTTCTCCTCATCAGATTTCTGAAATCAGGATTGATTTTTCCATGAAGTCACTGTGAGGTTAACAACCACCACAGCTTCCTCCTCCTCCTCCTCCTCCTCCTCCTCCTCCTCCTCCTCCTGGGGCCCCTGGGATCATCCCTCTCTCCCCTGCTGCCTCACATATTGACGGATCTGGATCCTCACACCTCTGGATCATGGCTCTCCTCTGTTTTACTATCTCCTTATATCTGTATTTCTGTAAAATTTGACGCCTCTTCGCTCTGATGCTTTCTCTTTTACTGCTAATTATCTTGTGTGGCCCGTCTTCTTCCAGTCGTCCTCCTGGATCCACACACTTTACATATATTATATAATCATTTGTATCAGATATTCTGTCAATGCAACTTGCAAACCGTGATTTTGTTGTTCTGCACATGCAGCATCTCTTGCATGTCTGTCCGTCCTGGGATCCTCCTCTGTGGCTCCTCCTGAAGTTTCTTCCATCTTTTTTCCTCCGTTAAAAGGTTTTTTTTCCTCAACATGATAATATTGTTTGTCTTCACTTGAGTCGAGGGTCTGAGGACAGAGGATGTTGCTCACTGTACAGATTCTAAAGCCCACTGAAGGCAATGTGTATATAAATAAAACTGATTTTGGATTGTGAATCTTCTCGCTGACGGTCTCGTGTACGTTACACAGAGGCATCAGTGTTCAATTGAGACTGTTTCATAACCAGTTAAAAGGTTCATTGCAGCAGGTGTCATGTGTTAAAACAAAATGAAATGAGTATTTGTGTGAACTGAGCCTTTAAGTCTGCTCTGTGCCTGTGAGACTCGGCTGAGGGCGCACAGCTCCTCCTCCTCTGATGGGCTGGATGACATTGCGGAAGGGTTTGTTCGCGGATCCTCACCCCTCCCTGTCACAACAACACACCGGGAGTCAGGAGAAGCTTCTCCAGCGGCAGGAACCCGGAGTCAACAGGCGGACCAGAACCCATCCGAGCCCCCGGGACGCTCCCGGCGCTCCGATGGCCCAGGCGAACATCTCGGTGACGGAGAGCCAGTTCAGGTGTCCCGTGTGCCTGGACATCCTGAAGGACCCGGTGTCCACCCCCTGCGGACACACCTACTGCATGTCGTGCATCAACAACTACTGGGACAAGGCTGAGGCGGCCCAGTTCAGCTGCCCGCAGTGCCGGGAGACGTTCAGCCCGCGGCCGGTGCTGCGCAGGAACACGGTGCTCGCCGAGGTCGTCGGCAAACTCAAGCTGAGCGAGATGGTGACGGCGCCGGAGCTGTACCTCGGGGGGGTCGGGGACGTGCCGTGCGACTTCTGCCCGCCGGAGAGCAAGCTGAGGGCGGTGAAGTCGTGCCTGGTGTGCCTGGCGTCCTTCTGCGAGCTGCACGTCCTGCCGCACCGCGAGGTGGGCACGCTGCGCCGCCACAAGCTGGTGGCCGCGGTGGAGAGCCTGGCGGAGCGGCTGTGCGCGCAGCACCGCCTCGGGCTGGAGCCGGCGGGCGGAGGCTCCGAGGCGGAGGCCGCGGGGGAGTGGAGCGGGGACTGCCTGCTGTGCGAGGCGGACCAGGAGGAGGTGCACAGCAGCGTGGACGCGCAGAGAGCCAGGAGACAGGTACGGACTCACACCTGAGGGTTTAGAGCCATGCGGGTCTGAAACTCTTTAAGTCTACTTGGAATTAAACATCTGTGATTACTCTGCTGTGAGAGGATCCTCTGACAGCAGAGTGAAAACACTCCAGCTGTTGTCATCTGGATTCCCTCTGGACCTCCATGTAGATGTCACAACAAACCCCACCCATCACCTGCTGACTGTTTATTACCCATGAGTCAACACAAGCCTCAGCTCCTCTCAGAAAACAGACAGATTTAACCTGATCTGATCTGTTCTAATCGAATAATTGCAAAAAAGTGTTTCCTGCATCATATCAAACAACAGACAACCAGACACAAACCAGAGACAGTTATCTGTCCTCATACCTCCGCCGAGGCCTCCAGCAGTCCTCTTTATTTCAATAAATCCTGTTCCATTACTGGACAAAACAGTTAAATCCACCAGATCTAGATTTTTATTTGGATCTGGATCAAATTATCAAAAACCTCAAGCTTCATGTGTCATTATTGAGAAAGTAACAACCATATCAAATAAAGTCCTGTCTTTTAATGCTGCAAGTAAAAATAATAATATGAGTATCAACAGGTGTTCAGTGTCAGGAGCTGCTGTGAAATTAACTCCTGACCGTCTCTTCTTGTCTTTGTGTGTTTCAGCTTCAGCTCCAGGAGACTCAGAGGATCATTCAGGAGAGGACGCGAGGCGGAGAGAGAGAGCTGGAGGAGTTTCAGCAGAGCCTGGAGTCCCTCAAGGTGAGGAAGACGGACACACACTCCTTCTTCGCTGATCTGGTTTTCATCTGATGACGTTCAGTATCTCATCATGAGCAAGAACAAGTCTGAATGTACTCTGAAGCATACAAACTGCTGTTATCCACTCATCACCTTCTGAAGACAGCATGAGCGTACATGTTCCTGTCGTCCAGCGTGTCAGGAGACGAGAACTTCCTGGTTCAAGAGAAAGAAAATAAAACTCACCAAAATCCTTTAGCTCTTTCTCGCTCAAAGTCCTAGTCAGAGCCGCTGTAAATCGCCTCCATACTGTATCCCCTGGTGACAAACTAGCCTCCGTCAGGCTGAGTTATGTTTTCACCCTTCCTGGCTCAATGTTTTAAGGTCTAATAAGAGCATGGCGTGACAATAAAGGCATTTTTAATTGTTTGGTTCACTAACAAAGACCACAGCATCTTTTAGCATAAAGCTAATTTTATAGGCGGATGAAGGGAAGAGGGGTCCTTCATGCTTTTTGTATTTGCTTAATACATTTTAGCTCTGTGGTATTTGAGCTAATGCAGCGGTTAGCGGTGTAGAGGCAGAGACAGATGGCCGCAGACGGAGGCGCTAAAACCACTCAGAGCCTCATAAACTAGTCGTAAAATCTGTAAAAATCAATTCTGACGGAGACAGGAAGCCGATGTTGGCGGAGCACCGAGACAGACGGCGAGGAAGCAGACGCAATGAATGAGTTGTTGTACTTGTTAAACATCTAATCTGCAGTGTAACTTGGATGCATTATCTGGGGTTTTGCCTTTAGAGTCCCTGTTATTTTGTGCATAAAATCAAGCAGTACACATGTTTTGCTCCCAGCGATGGATAACCTTTGACCTCAACAGTGAGCGAAGCCCTTCACGTCTGTCGTACACAGCAGACAGAGGGGTATTACGGTATGTGCTATGTAAAGCACATGAGATAAGGTCCATAAATAAACTTGACTGGAGCCTCAACACACACGAACCCTTCCCTGTAACATCAGTCTCACACACACACACACACACACACACACACACACACACTCACAAACACTCCGCCTCACAGGAGCTGTTGTATCAGTTTCCACTGCACGGCTAATTTAAGTTACAGTTTCTATGCCACTCCTTAAGTCTTCCAGGAAAGCCTCCCCTGAGCATCCTCCCCATCCATCCTTCCAGCGAAGTGGCTGCCTTTCAGCCTTCTTGGAAAAAAAAACCCATCATATTATCGCTCTAAATTATGAAACTGAAATCCGCCTTTTTATCAGATGTTGGATGTTAGTTAGCTCAGCTGTCGTAGGTTAAATCCTGATTTGTTTCTGTAGAGAGTTATATTGTTCCAGGATGCTCTGTGAGCCTTTTTTGAGGGTTATAGATACAGTCTGGCAGCAAACTTGAGACCCTGACAGAAGATATCGAGCATCAGCACCAAAGGTCGACAAAAACCTTCAGAAAACCTTAAACCTGCACTGCAGAACTATTGTCTTCCCCTTCTGGCAGCGAGAGTAATTACACAAACACTGTCTACATGCCTATGACGCCATAGTCTCATGGACGTATTACTTTAAAACTGGCTAGTACCCAAAGATGGTATGAGCAGTTGATATTGCTTGCCTAGTGCATGCATACAGTGTATAGCCTTTCTTCTGAGGGTTATAGATACAATCTGGCAGCAAACTCCAGACAAAAACATTCAGAAAACCTCAAACCTGCAGTGCAGAACTATTGTCTGCCTGTGATGCCATAGTCTCATGGATGTATTACCTTTAAGAACTAAGAGTCTAGTTAGCCCTAATAGATGTGCAGCCGTGTCACAAAAGGTCTCTTTTTAAATGGTGGTCTATGGGGAACATGCTTTTTGGGCTGCAGTACCCTGAGTGGCCACCGGGCAAAACTGGAACCACGAAATACAGAGAGATTTATCTGGTTGTATAAACTCGCTCGTAAAGGGCTCGAACGCAACAGATGTTCGTGTATATGTGCCGGACTGCAGATCAGTGCAGAACTATTGTTTTCCCCTTCTGGCAGCGAGAGTAATTACACAAACTCTGTCTACGTGCCTATGACACCATAGTCTCATGGATGTATTACTTTAAAGAGATCCCGCCTGTCAGTCGATTGAGAATTGCTTGCCTGGTGCAAACGAAAAACAGTTTGTAGCTTACTTCCTCTCCGGTGAGACCCGTCTGCAAGTCCCCTCTCAGATAATCGGCTTTACATTGTGTTGACGTCGTAAAAAAGTCATAATTTTTATAAAGGTCTCTTTTTAAATGGTCTATGGGGAACATGCTTTTTGGGCTGCAGTACCCCGAGTGGCCACTGGGCAAAGCTGGATCCAGGCTATATGCTATACATCCACGAGTCTGGTCGCTTCCCCTTCAACTCTGGCAAACCAATATTTGGTGGCTTGACATGAAACGCTTAACAAACCGGTCTGCTAGATTTAAAACCTGCAGCATACCACGAAATACAGAGACATTGATCTGGTTGTATAAACTTGTTCGGGCTCGAACGTAACAGATGTTCGTGTATATGAGCCGGACTGCAGATCAGTATCTACAGATGTGAAGTGTGTAGTACCTCAGGGCTCTGTTCTCGGCCCTTTGCTCTTTTCTAAAATGTAGTAAGAACTTGAGAACGTGAGGTTTTCACAGGATGGAGATAAAGTGTATGACAACACATGTTATGTTATGATGAGGGATGATCTGCTCCACTGTGTCTTCAGGTATTTTGTTCTACTCTTGTGCCTTTGAACTACTCGTGTGTTCTCACTGTTTGTGTTTCAGGTGTCGGCGTCGGCCGTGTTGGAGGACGGCGAAGCTCTGTTTGCAGACATGGCGCTGCGCCTGGAGAAAACCAAGGCGGAGGTGAGGAGCAGCAGCTACAAGTAGCAGCTGTGATGCTGCCAATAGTTGTAGAGAGATGGTATTAATAGCGGAGATTCTCCCTCTAGTAGTGACAGTGCTGCTTAGAAGAGTCGCCGTAGAGGAAGTTAGAGTCGTATCTGAGGAGGTTAATGAGAAAGTCAGGGCTTCCCAAAGCCTGAGGTGACGTTTACTGAAGTTTACTGTCAAAGAGGAGGAAAGAAACCAGAAAATATTCATATTTAAGAAGCTGGAATCAAAATATTTGACCTTTTTCTTCATTAAAATTGACTTAAACTGATTAAATACACTCATTTATCTCAACTCGTGTGTCGTAGGTTCGAGCGAGGCTGGAGGCGAAGGAGCGAGCGGTGGTCGGGAGGGCCGAGCGGGACGCAGAGATGCTGGAGAAAGACCTGGAGGAGCTGAGGAGGAGAGACGAGGAGATCAGTCAGCTTCTGCAAACTGAGGACAACGCACATTTCTTACAGGTGAGGCGGAAAAGGGGAACAACTGGAGGGGATGCGAAGGGTAAAAAGAAAATAACAGGAAACAGACAAGACAAAATAAATCGTCGTTTTTAATTTGGAAATCTTACATATTATATCTTTGAAGCAGACGATCTGAGAACTTCCATTAGCAACTCATACATTACAGACCCATTACGTCTAATGCATCCTGTTCGACCGTAAGAAGTCACCAGAGAGCGTCCTAAGAAATGCCTGCAGAGATTAGTCTGCAGACGGAGGAGAGGGGAGAATGAGTCAGCAGTGACCGGTGGAAAAAGACCGCACGCTGCTTGAGTGCTATTTTAGATCTCATTTGTACGAGGAATTAAACGATGGAGGGAAAGAGGGCGTGCTGGCTGTGGACGCGACGCCAGCCTGTATTTTCCACTCTCGCTCTGTCTCAACCCAGGCGGCTCCTCTGCTATGCGTCGCTCTCACCACCGGTCGGCACTCCAGAGCCCTCAGCCTGCCCACGGAGGCCTTCAGCGGCGCCCGGAGAGCGCTGTGCCACCTCCGCAGCCGCATGGAGGAGGTCTGCAGGGAGGAGGTGGACAAGATCAGCAGAGCAGGTACGGCCGGGCGACCTAAAGATGATATACTCAAACATTCAGACGTGCAGATTTAAAGGGTTAAGCGCTTAAATATTGCAGATGTTCTGCGTAGAGGATGGAGGCTCAGTTTCATACCAAGATCACTTTTTTTTCTTCCAGTCAATGAGAACTACGTGTCCGGTGCAGAGTGTGTAAAAGGTAAGCGTGAGAAATGTGATACACACACACACACACACACACACACACACCCTGTGTGACAGTGTCAAGTCTGAGGTGACCCATTTTTACCAGGCTGCAGGTTTTGACATGACATTTAACACTGCGAGGGACAGTTGGACGTGTTAATTATTCATGCCGAAGAAGACAGGACGATGTCTGATAACAACGCACTCTGGCTCTCGTCCAGATCCGTTCTGACCCGTTCAGTTTAGTTTAATTGGAAGCAAATTAAATTCAGTCTGACTGTAACATTAACATTGTTCATGCACTGGTCAGTTTTGAGATTTGGGGCTGTTTTGCTTCCGTAACTTTTCTTTCAGACAAGTCAAGAAGAAGAAAATGCCCCAAAATACACATTTGGGTGTTTATTTTAATTCAGATTTCTCTTTTGGAAATGTTAAATTTAATTAGACAGCATTAGATTTGCATATTCAGACATAAAATGAAATGTTAGCTACTTACAATAAGTTTCAGTAAAAACCATCCACAGCTACGTCTGTGGATGGTTCTCTGTCTAGATGGGACATTGTTTTTAAACGTTCATATCTACTTTATGGGGGGAGGTGGTGCAGAGAACTCCAAACCGCAGCAAACACAAGCCGCAGGGCACCATGGGGGTAAGTGGAGACATGTGGGCATTTTTTGGTGAACTGACCCTTTAACTCACACAAGCGGCCGACTTCAGCATGCTAACTAACTAACTAACTAACCTCTGACACTTTTTCCTTGTCTTGTCCAATGAGGAGATTCACATTAGTCTCACATCCCTGGAGTTTCATGTACAGATGTAGTTTTTGATGCTAAGTTAAGCTAACTGTTCCCCAGCCCGAGCTTCATAGATTTGCCAAGTTGGAGGAGTTATGTCGGTCGATAGACGATGTTAAGTGACTCACAGTGTGAAGTCTTACAGGCTGGATGGATGAAACTCTACAGATCAACACTAACATCTCATTCTCAATAAAAACAGCACATACGTCCATTTCCCAGAATGCTCAACCACCGATAAAGCCACCATGTGTAGGATTTGAAAAAAGTCCATATTTTGGCGCCATCTGGTGGTGAAATTAATGGACTCAAAGCATCAAATAAACTGCTAGACTGTCTCAAAAGATGCTGCTTGCATAAAAACCTCTGCACGTGGTGACTTTAGTATTCTGTACTAATGCTGCATGCACACAGGGTTGGTGAAGTTTGCTTATGAACATTATTATGAATGAGATTTATTGGCTTTATGGCGTCATTGGTTCCCAGGCTGTTCTCTCTGCTACTCTGCTTGTTCCCTCCTGTTTTTGCGAATCACACATGTTTTGTACGTATTTTTCTGCATTTCTGCCTCGATCACTCACTCTTAATTTCACGTCTTGTCTTGTTTTTCCTTTCCATTTATTCCCAAAACTATTAAATACCATTTCTCTTTGTTTCTCAGCAGTGCCGGTGTCGTTCCCTCTCTCCTCTTTGTCTCTGCAGCCGGCTGATCAGAGGATGAGGGCGGTCTTCCTCAGGTGTAAGTAACCATCTCTATCCTCCATCGTCCCCTCTCTTCTTCTCACGTGGACCACCTCTTCGTAAACGTTTCTTTCTTTCCGCTCTGCATCATTTCTCCTCTCTTTGTTTCACCCTCTCTCTCCTCCTCCTTTTTCCATATTCTCTCCACGCTTCCAGTTCGACAGATAATAAAAGAAATCTGAGAGCCCGGTCCGGCTCCTCATCAATGATGGATGGCAATCATACTGTATTTATGACATCCAGGTCCGTCATTAGGACCAGTGTCTTGTCCCGACAGAAACAGGGCAGCTGACAGGATGACGACACACAATCGCCTTGTCAGGCTTTAATTATTCATCTTGTCAGAGGAGGATTAAGGCCGAATGTGTCTTCTGTCCCGACCGTGCCAAAATGTCAACCGAAACACCGGCCGGCTCAACGTCTGTTGGTCCCATGTAACTCTGGGACTTTGGAAAAACTTAGAAACGTCTGAGAGCAGCAAAGTAAAGAGGAGAAACAGCAAAGATACGTTCTTAACATTATTGATTCCAGCCAAGTCTTGGTTACGTAAACTGAATTCTCTTCTGTCTTTAAGCGTAGGATCACCTGGGATTCATCGTCTGGGAAACATGATATTCGTGGCAATCCATCCGATAGTTGTTGAGATATTTTGCTGATTGATTTACTGATAGACCAGCATTATTGTTTGTAGAGCTGTGCTACATGTGTGGCTATAAATAATTAAAATGTTGATTACGAGTTCCCACATATCAAGGCCGTACCTTTAAATTGCTTTTTAATCTTTTGTTTGTGACTCAGTTCCTGCCCCATAAACTTTTTCTTCTTTCTACCTCCCTCCAGTTTCTAGTCGTCTGTCGTTGGACCCTGATACTGCCCACCCTACCCTGGTTCTCCTCGAGGGGCCCCAGGGTGCCCACTGTGGTGAGGAGCCCCAGTCCTACCCCCCTCACCCGCAGCGCTTTGACTCGGTGGCCCAGGTCCTGTGCAGGGAGGGCCAGTTTGGCGGTGCCAGCTACTGGGAGGTGGAGTGGAGGGGCGGGGGATGGGTCGACATCGGCGTCACCTACCGAGGTATCGGACGGAAAGGCGGCGGAAAGCCCTGCCTGCTGGGGCGCAACGAGAACTCCTGGCGTCTGAGGTGCACGCAGGCTGGATACGCCGCCTGGCATGACAACCGTAAGACCACGGTGGCGGCGCCGCCCTGCCCCAGAATCGGCGTGTTCCTGGAGCGCCAGAAAGGAGCGCTGTCCTTCTACAGCGTGTCGGACACAGTGGTGCTCCTGCACACCTTTCGGTGCCCGTTCTCTCAGCCGCTGTACCCGGCCTTCCGCCTGGACCTGGACTCCACCCTGCTCATCTGCCCTCCGGACAGAGGCAACGGAAACCCGACCTAACCCCTCCCCCGCTCCTCATCCAAAGACCCTTCATTCAAACACTGCAGGAAAGGGCTGCTCACTCTGCTTGACGAGGTTGCTGGTGCAGAAACAACAACGTCAGGAAGAATCGTTACAGTCAGGAGCACTTTTCTTTTTCCATACATGACTTTTTCCATAGTCTCTCCTTGTGTGCCGAGAAAACCTGATTCCTCTTTCTCATTTTTGTAACATTCTCTTTGACTGTAAATACCCTTTTGGATCTCGGTCACGCTGAGCAGTAAAGCATTAATGCATTTTTCACAGCGTACGTAATGACATGTCATAGAAGGAAAAAGCACTGGTGTTGCAAAAAAAAAAAAAATTAATGGAAGTGACCCAGTAAGTAACGACAGCGGGTCAGCATACTTGCCAACGTGAATTATCCTGCGTTCTTTCCTAAGAAATAAAAGTAAAATTAAAAGTATTTAAAGGAGATGTATTATGATTTTTAATTTGTTTTCCTTCCCTCAGTGTTTTATATTTTCTCGTGCATGTAAAAGATCTTGAAAATTGAAAAGAAGCTCCTCTCTCCCACAGAAAACGCCGCTCCTTAAACGCCTCGTCAGCAGTCACCCCTTTAATTCTGTGACTTTGTGACATCACGCTACATCACGGAGATGTAGAATTGATTTAGCGCAGCTGCTCTGTTGTCGTTAACGATGCTGGCTCAGGCGTGCATGAGCTGACCAATCAGAGCAGACTAGGTCATTGGGAGGAGTCTGAGAAAACTGATGTGTTTAAAGTTTTTCTACTAGTAACCCAAAATAAAATGATGAACCTGAGAATGAGCATCATACGTCTCCTTTAACATAAACATGCTGTCGCCGTTTTTTTAGCAGTCGTCAATTTTTATAATTCTCACTTGTGCTTTTCCTTCTGCGACGTGTCAAAATGTCTCCTGTGAAAAAAAGTGACGTAGTAAAGAAGTGACGCGTTGAATGGACACTAAAAGTATTCACTCTAATTTGTGTTTCATGTTGTTTTCTTTGTACTGGAATTATTTATACTCACATTTATGACACATCTTTTGTATATTGTTCAGTATCAGAGGGTGGACTTTATATTTTTTATTTTATTGAACGCCCTACAACAACAGGCTGAATATTTACAACTACTTGAACTGCCAAAGGATTCGTTCACCAGCAGCTGGTTAGCTTAGTTCAGCACAAAGACTTGAAACGGAGGGAACATGTGTGGCTTCTGTTTTCAGTCTCTGTGCTGAGAGAAGCTAAACAGCTGCTGACGGAGATTTTAATGCTTTCCGTGGTCTATTAAGGCAAAGCTTAATTCAAATGTTGAACTACCGCAGCTCTTCATTTTTTGATTTCAAGGGTTTTTAACCATATCATATCCATGTTATATAACTTTATGAATAATTTTCAGTAACAATAAGTGATGTTCTAATGCTGTCGGGCCACACGAGACACCACAACCATCCAGTAACATGATTAATGATTTAAGAATATATTACTGTTATTGCAACTCTGGTTTAATTGTGTTTATCGGAGAAATGTGCTGTGCATGCTTCCTTATCTCATATCCAGTCATATATAATCAAGTCCAGTCTTATTATTATTACCTCATATTCATTCAGTCAAGGTTGAAAAGTTTGACGGTAGCATTATATGGGATAAGGATCCGCCTGCACTGCTAACTGAGCGACCTCCTCCTCCTCCATCTGAACCGATGCCATACTGTAGCCACAGGTTTATTCTTGGGTAATTTTTTCTACGCCTCATTTGGATTTTTTTTGTTTTTTTGAACGGTGCTACTATTCCAGATGATTGTCGATCACCTGACCGAGCACTGTGCGAGGCCTTTAAAACCAAAACCGTGAACAAGGAATCGAGTATTTTAATTCCAAAGATCACACAAGTACATGAAAATCTTTATTTGTTAAAAACATTTTTTGAAGGCTTGTTAAAAAAGTACAGTAAGAATTTTTAATAAAAAGCTGTAACAGTTCCACAGGAGCATTTCTGGAAAGTTATATTTCTGAACTTGCCAACATTATTTTATCAATCCAAAGTAAGAAACACTTTTTTTTTTTCTTTTGCCATGAAGTGCATTATTCCACAAGCTGTATATTCTTATCTTGTAGCATTTTCTCCACCTGTTTACTCGCTGTACTTCAAATACTGTCCGTTAACGTGACTGTAAAATGTGTTGAATGTATGTATGTTGTTGTTGTTGTTGTGTTGCTTTTTCCAAGATGAGTTCATTCCACCTTGACTCGCAATAAACTGATCCACGGGGGTCTGAATTTAAAGTGTGAGGCTGTTTTGTTTTGTGGACTGGAAACATTAGTACCAAATGAAACATACGAACGTTACCTTGAATTCGACTACGGATTTGTCTGGGTTTGAATGTTGTTAGAAACATTTTGGCAAGGCAGGGGCCCAGGCAGTTTAATCATACATTACAGCAAAACAGAGAAGATTTACAATTCAGAAGTGTAGAAAGAAATACAGGAAACAGAGAATTTAAAATTAAACTAGTGTTGTTTAAATTACGGGAAAGACTGCAATACATACTCATATGTTTCAAAAATCAATGAGAATATATTAATTACTAAAAATATAACTAAAAAAATTAAATAAAAGCAATTTATCAGCCAGGCTAAGAGGATTTGGCAGTGCAAAAAAGAAATGTTCTTGGCTTTTTCCAATGCAATAAAGCATGATGTTATTTTTATTGGGGGACATTATAACCAACAAAACACAAAGAGTAGCAATACAGAGCTATGTGCAGGTGAAATAAATCCTCCCTGTGAAAATGAATAAAATTAAAAGTAGCCCACTTTAGTAATTAATAAAACACGTAGCAGCAGCTTAGCTTTAATTTCGACTAAAGTCCATGTTTTTTTTTTTTCTTTAGCCATGCAGAACAGATATTTGTGTTCACGGTCGACGGGTTTTCACATTTTATCTAATGTAAAGAATTATCTCTAGACTACAGAGTGTATAAAGAACCAATCATCACATTTCATGTTATCAAAGAGCCACATGTTGCTAGGCTGTGTTGCTGACTAGTCTGTATTTTCTTTTTAATTGTCTGTTTTTATTTATTAATCAAATAAAGATATAGTCTATACATTGTATATAATGTCCAAATCAATTATTATCATTGTATAATGTAAATCAATAATAATATTGTTGAACTCAACAGATTATATAATTATTGTCACACTTTATATCTCATTTTGTGCCTTCCTCCTCCTCCTCCTGCTCCTCTGAGCTGCCTGACAGTCTGCGCAGAGGGACAAAACTCCCTCCGCCATGTTTTGGGGGAAGTCTCGTCACGTGACCCCTCCGGACATAAACACACATGTCATATGACTCGCGCTGTAGTTTCCAACATGGCGGCCATGTCGCTGCAGCTAACGGCCGTCTGTCTCTTCCTCCTCGGCGGCGTTTTGGCTTTTCCTCTCGGCCAGGAAGCCGAACACACCTCCACCTGCGGATACGAGGTCAGCCGTGTTTACATTTATAACTTTAAACGCGTGTTTTCGTCACTTGTTAGCTAAAAAATGACGAGTTTCGTTTGTTTCCGCTTTCAGTTTCACTCATCCCGTCTCTTACTTCCCTGTTTGTTTGAAGAAATGAGACTAAACTGAGGATACAAACTGAAATATCTCTGAATTATAATGTATTTCTCTCCCTGTGCAGTAGAGTTGTGTAGTCCAGTGCTGTACACGTGTCCTTTAGTGTGTATCCCTGTGTGTTTGTGTGTAGTCATGTCATCCCACCAAGCCCGACATGCTGAACGTCCACCTGGTCCCGCACACACATGATGACGTCGGCTGGCTCAAGACTGTGGACCAGTACTTCTATGGAGGTCACTCACACACTCACAGTCACACACACTTACACGTCAATATTACCAACAGGGCACTATGTTTTTTTACTGTCCAAGAGGGGACTTCTGTTTCTGGGCTTTGTTGAAAAAACTAAAATAGAATAGAAAATGCTTCATTTTAAGGTATTTTACCATGACATCACTTCAAATGTGTTCTTTTAACTTCAAGAAATTGCCAAGAGGGGACTCAGAAAAACGCTTAATAAAAATCTGATGATGAACGTATATAACTGTCCTTTTACTTCCACTTGAAGACTTTTACTCAAGTACTATTTGCATGTTTAACTTTCACTTACACCAAATTAATATTTGACAAGATATCTTTACTTTTACTGAAGTATGACTTTTCCGTACTTTATACAAAACTGCAAATAAGAGGAAGGATGTCACCATAGTAACCGCTAACTGTAGCTACTGTTAGCTCAATTAGCAGTGCAGCTAGGCTGTGTTGACACTGTTAGCTCAGGAGTTTGGCATGTTAACCTCATTAGATATCTTTTCAAGATAAAACAGAGATGTCGTAACTTCAAACCTGTTATTTCTCGTTTTCAACTAAAATTCTTCATACTGCACCTGTTTATGATAAATAATCTGTCTTAAAAACCGTCTTTGGTTAGTTGAACAAAGCTGAAAACAGGGCTGTTTTTCTGAAATAATGAAAAGTTGACTTTAACAGGACCAGCGGTGGTACAAGTATGTGACAATCTTATAGAATATGATGCAATGCTGTAGATTAAACCAGCGAACAGTATATAAGGTAGTTCATCCAAAAACATCATATATTATAAGAAAACACTGACGGGGAGCATTTTTACTACAAATTGAGTATTTTTCCTTTTCATACTCCCAGTATATTTTTTCTTTTTATTATACTTACATGTTTTTACTTAAGTAAGGTTTTGAAAGCAGGACTTTTGACACACACACAGTATTGCTTCCCCCTTTTTTTAAAAGAGGAAGCAAAACCTTAATTTAGATACAGGAATAATACCTTGACAAGCAAAGTCTGTCTTACCAGTGTTAATAACTAACTCAGACAGATAACCGCCGGTTAGAAATGACCTCTTGAGTTCCCTACTGGTCATTTTATGTCCAGTCATATGCCTCTTGTCCCTGTTTTTTTACTTACAAACACTGTTAACAGTTTTATAGTTTTGGTGCAATTCAAACTTGCTTGTTTCAGCATCACATGACTTTTTTATAGTAAGAAGGGCCACATGTTCTGCAGATGAGCATCATCTGTCCTTGACCTGTGTGTGGTTGTGTAAGCAGAGATCTTCTGCACTGTAGATGGACAGATGGTGTGTGTGGATGTATGGGAATGTATTTTACTGCAATGTTAGCACGTGGTTTTGGATTTAAAGCACAAAACAACATTTAAAATAATGTAAAATTATTTGTATGATGTGTTTCTACTACTTATTCGGTCTGTCGCTTGCTATCACGATCCACAAAAACGTCCCAACCTTTTTGCAGCGACAGTTTTATGAATCGTTAAGGTGACTTTTGTCCTCAATCTATGCGTGTTTGTGTTTCCGATGTGTAGATCGTAACGACATCCAGCATGCAGGTGTGCAGTACATCCTGGACTCGGTGGTGGATCAGCTGCTTAAGAATCCGGACAGGAGGTTTATCTATGTGGAGACGGCGTTCTTCTACCGCTGGTGGAGGCAGCAGAGCTCCAGCATGCAGCAGACAGTCAAACAGCTGGTGAATGAAGGTACACGAAGCAACACTTTACATTCACACTAGAAGGGTTTTCATTGTGTAAACTGACTGGACTCTTTTCTCCAGGCCGTCTGGAGTTTGTGAACGGCGGCTGGTGTATGAGTGACGAGGCCACCACCCACTACAGTGCCGTCATCGACCAGATGACAATGGGCCTGAGGTTCCTCAACGAGACGTTTGGGCCTTGTGGTCGCCCCCGTGTCGCCTGGCACATTGACCCCTTTGGCCACGCTCGCGAACACGCCTCCATGTTTGCACAGGTAGTTCATCTTAGAGGAGTACTCTGACATTTACGGGGGATTTCCTGGGATGACAACTAACTTTATTTGTGTTTTCTTCCAGATGGGGTATGACGGCTTCTTCTTCGGTCGTCTGGACTACCAGGATCGGGCTCGCAGGATGATGTACAGGGAGCAGGAGCTTCTATGGAGGGCCTCTGACAGCCTCACACCCCCCATGGCCGACCTCTTCACCGGTAACTGAACTGACCCTTTTTTTCTTTTTTTTTTGGGCCTTTTTATGGCTTTATTGATAGGACAAGCTGAAGATATGACAGGAAATGGGGGGGAGAGAGAGGGGGAGTGACATGCAGTAAAAAGGGTCCCAGGCCGGGCGTCGAACCCGGCTCCGCTGCAGCGAGGACTTAGCCTCTGTACATGGGACGCCTGCTCTACCAAGTGAGCTAAACGGCACCCGACCTGACCCTTTTTTAAAGGTGCAATATTTAAGAATTAGCCACCTGTTGAAGGTCAATCCAAACATATAGGGGACAGCAGACCGCCAGAGTAACCGATAACTGTGGCTGCTGTTAGCTGATTAGCTTAGCTAGCCATGCAACTAGCAATCCAGACAAGTAGCTGCTGTATATCTGCAATGAAATCTTTCACATAACATCAAAACTTTTGGTCTTCACATTGTTTTGATGTTAATTTTGTACCTAATAGGGATCCTTCCCAACGGGTACAACCCACCTGAAGGCTTCTGCTGGGACCAGTCCTGTGATGATGCACCAATCAGAGACGACCCTGATCTGGAGGATTATAACGTTGATGATGTGGTGAAGCGCTTCCTCGCCATTGCTAACGGTCAGGTTAGTAACACATATACACGAAATGTTAACTCTTTAATTACAACCTACTTTTGTTAGCCATTTATAACCTTGTCATCTTCTGCCTCTCTCAGTCTGCGGTGTATAAGACCAATCACATTATCATGACCATGGGCTCAGACTTCCAGTATGAGAACGCCAACCTGTGGTACAAGAACCTCGACAAGCTGATCCACTACGTCAACGCCCAGCAGGCAAACGGTGTCAAAGTAAACGTGCTCTATTCCACCCCCTCGTGTTACCTCCAGGAGCTGCACAGAGCAAACCTCACCTGGTATTATAAACTTCAAATAAGCTTGTTGCAGCAGTGATAGCAGATACCATCTTATGTATTTATGTTGCCACTTCATCCTCTTCTTATCGCAGGGCTTTGAAGAGCGACGATTTCTTCCCCTACGCAGACGACGCTCATGATTTCTGGACCGGCTACTTCACCAGCCGACCGGCGCTGAAGCGCTACGAGAGGATCAGCAACAGCAACCTTCAGGTAGTTTTGGGGGAGCTAGCGTGTTAGTATGCTAAATTAAAGCAGGGACATAACATGTGGACATATTGTATGAAATGCTGTGTCATTTTAGAAGGATTCATCTGACAGTGGTTAAAATACTGGACACACATGCTGCAGACTTTTTCACTATGTTTTCTTTATTTACAGACATGCAACCAGCTGGAGGTACTTGGTGGTGCGGCCTCCACGAGGGGTCCCTTTGGCGTGGGCGACAGCAAAACCATGAGTGAGATTTGGTTTTTATTAATTCTTATTGTAAAACATCATTGATGGCATCTGGCTAGTGAGGGCAATTCCATATTCTTTACATCACACGTGTCGGACAGAGGGCGAATACAACGGCTGTATAATTGATAGTATGATTAAATTAATGTGTTGAACAACATTTTATAGGAGACGCCCAAAATTTAAGCATTTAAATTAATTGTGCTCTGTGTCAGGGGAAGCCATGGCGGTGGCTCAGCACCACGACGCAGTGTCGGGCACAGAGAAGCAGCACGTAGCGAACGACTACGCCAGGAGGCTAGCTAACGGCTGGCAGCACTGTCAGGTGTGTCGAGCTTCACATGACATCATCTTGCTCAAAATAATCCTGAATATTTATGGACTTTTAGCTGCATGTCACATGGAGTCTCTGGAGAATTTGCTTGTTAAAAATATATCTTTCAGTAGGTTTGTTAAGCCCATAACACACATCTTCAGCTAATCTGATCTACTTGAAAATGTGTAATATGGGGACATCGTGTTCCTAGATCTGATTGTGGAGGACGTAACGTACGTTTCATTTCTCTCTCAGGTTCTGGTCAGTAACAGTCTGGCTGCTCTGAGCGGCTCGACCGCTGAGAGAATCTACTGCGACAACCTCAACATCAGTGTGTGTCCTCTCACTGAGTCCAGCAAAAAGGTGACGCACAAACATACAAAATGAAACTAATCGTGCACATATTTATACTCGTGTAAACGATGTTAGACATTCCTGCCCTGAATCTACCGAGGCAGGTTTGTAAGTTAATGTTCACCTAAGAATTATATCTTGTGTAAATATAAACTATATATGAACCTGTTATCATGAATCTGTCCGTATTGTTACTGAAAAATGCCTCTCTCACAGTTCACAGTCAATGTTTACAACCCTCTCGCTCGCCCCGTCACTTGGCCCGTCAGACTGCCGGTGAACGGCACAGCGTATGTCGTATTAGATGTTTACGGCAGATCTTTGGACAACCAGGTCAGTTTTTGTGTGTTTTAAGAGTTTATTTTTGCACTTTTTAAAAGTAGACCAGGTGAAGCTAACGGCTCCTCTCTGTCTCTGTTCCAGGTGGTTCCAGTGTCCGCAGCCACCCGGGAGGTGAGGAGGGGCCGAGGCTTCGCCGTCAACGAGCTGGTGTTCCAGGTGCAGGCGCCTCCTCTGGGCTACACCACCTACTCTGTGACCCTGCTTAAGGACGGGCCTCCACCTGCGACCACAAGGCACCGCACGCCCACAGCCATCAAGAACAAGGTCCTTACCCACAGTATAAATAAGTACATGATGCTTTACAGACAGAAAAAACAGCATGAAAACTGATCTGTTTGTCTTCATGCTCCAGTTCCTACAAGTGAACTTTGACCCCGACACTGGCCTCCTGAGCAGCCTCAGCAACCTGGAGACCAAACAGACCATCAAACTGTCGCAGAACTTCTACTGGTCAGTGTCTCTGCTAGAAACACACACACACAAACACACCTGTAGATGACTGGCGAGATTTACAGTGTGTTTGTTCCAGGTACAACGCCAGTGACGGTAAAAATATGATGAGCATCCAGCCTTCAGGCGCCTACATCTTCAGACCCAACTCGTCCACGCCGTTCGTCATCAGCAAGACGGCCAAGACAGAGAGTATTCAGGTGGAAAGCATTCACATTATCACGTTAAAATGAATCCTTTATATCCATTTTAAACCCACAAAGTAGAGTCCATTAAGGTAATTACATAGTCGTATTTTAACATCTGTTATTTTTTATGAATAACCGGCAGCTGGCGAACATCTGTTTGTATCAAGACGTCTGGATTCTGCAATTTCATACCCAATAATGGCACCGCTGTGAGTCAGGAAGATGTTTAAAAATGATTATTTTATATTCTCCCTTCCCTCCAGACCCCCGCTGTGCAGGAGGTGAGGCAGTGGTTTGCTCCCTGGGTGTCTCAGGTCGTTCGTCTCTACGCCGACAGCAGAGCTCTCGAGCTGGAGTGGACCGTCGGACCGCTGCCCATTGGGTGGGTTTGTTTTTATCACAGTAAAGTGGTATTTATAGTCTGCGTGCTGCCGTCTGTTGGCACAAGTCACAGTATGTAATTGTTTTATAGGCTGTGTTTTAGAAGTATTTCTTCTTCGTTCCCTTTTCTTAGTTTTGATTGTGGTTTTTAATCATTTACGTGCTTCATCGTGTCCAAAATGCATCACTTCATCTCTAACTCGCTGTCTTTATCCATCAGTGATGACCTGGGGAAGGAGGTGATCACTCGTCTGGACACCAGCATCCAAACCGCTCAGTATTTCTACACGGATTCAAACGGCAGAGAGGTTCTGCAGAGAAAGTGAGAGAACAGATTTTTTGTAAAGCTTTTCTTCCTGACGTCACTGTCTCATAACGAAGCTCAGATATTTGTGTGTGCTGTTGTTGTTGTTTTCTCCTACAGGACAGATTTCCGGCCCACGTGGAATCTTAAGCAGTCGGAGCCCATTGCTGGAAACTACTACCCCATCAACTCCCGCGCTTTCATCAAGGTGTGTGTTTGTGTGTGAGGGAGAAATGTTTTTCTGAGACAGTCCACCAGTCCAAATGAAAGCTTTTAACGAGTTTATAGATTAGTTTTTTAAAGGCCCGTACGTTTGAATGTGACATTTTTCAACTTCATCACTCTGTCTTGCTTCTTGTACACTTTTTGTGTGTGTGTGTTTCAGGATGATGTCGACCAGCTGACCGTGGTGACAGATCGCTCTCAAGGAGGAGGCAGCATCAGCAACGGCTCCCTGGAGATCATGGTGAGACACATGCACATGTCGGGTAGTTAAACTGGATCAGACTGAACAACAAAACTGACACACTCTCTCTCTCCCCGTCAGCTCCACCGCCGGCTGTTGTACGACGACGTCCGCGGCGTCGGTGAACCTCTGAACGAGACCTCTGACATCTTCCCCGAGGGGCTGGTGGTGCGAGGCCGCCTCCTGCTGTCCCTCGACCGTCCGTCCAGCGCGGCTGACGCACACCGCCCTCTGGCCCAGGAGGTGGTGCTGCAGCCGCTGCTGACGTTCACTGACGGAGCTCTGCAGCCAAACACTCGGGTGGAGGTGAGTGAGAAGGAGCTGTGCTTTTCAGGTCAGGTGAAGTAGTTTTGCTTCATGCAAATGTCAGATTCCTGACAAATTCCTTTTTAAACAGTCGTCTTAAAGGTCCACTGTGTCGTGTTTTAAGTAATTTATTACCTCAAATCAGCGTCTTCATTCATAAATAAGTCCTCATTGGTGTGAAATGATCTCTGCCAACAATCTCACTTCTCCTCCTGAGGGAAGAATCACACATTGTGACGTGAAGCAGGAAGTTGGGCGTGAAGAGAAGCAGGGCAGTTTCTGCTTTTCTCCCAAAATCCTCTTCCCGTTTAACATTGGGGCTTATGGGGCAGTTGCTGGAGTTTGTGTCGGTTAGACGCAGATAATTCAAAAACCGTACATCCTCCCGATAAAGTGGACACATTGCCAGACAGAAGACAAGTGTGGCTACGTTCTTGGAAAATATCACTATTGTAGTGTGAAATCTGTGGCTAGGATCGTCATCTAAAGAAACATTTTCGGAGAGTTTTTTTCAGGCTCCCCCACTCTGCCAGTTGGTGCTGCGCGAACATTCCGCAATACACACACATTGAAAATCCTGAATTTTTTCGAAATCACTCACGATCAATTAAGGGTCACCGTTCAAAAACTAAACATCGTAGAAAGAAAGTTCAAATACAACTCAAATAGATAAGACTTGTGCCTACATTTTAAAGTTTGAATGGTGTCTCTAGGTCAAAGTCTGCCAGAGCAGGAGATGTTTGAAAAACGTCGATGATTTTGCGACTTTTTTGACCCCGTCCCATTCATTCCTTATGGGAAAGTTTTCATACGGAGGCTTCCATGTCCTTCCGCTCTATAAAAAACGATGAACTGGTGAGAGGGACAAAAAGCTCTACGTGGTACAGATAAGGCTAAAGGCGTTTTCACTCAGAGCCAGCGTGACTGTGGAACGGAGAAGGAGCTTAGCCAGACGCGCTCGTCAGCTGCAGTTTGAAGTCTGTTTGAAATAACGTACCTCATCACCCGAAACTAAACTTGATGAAGTGCTGTTTGAAGACGTGTTGTTGTCACAGCTTCTTGAATCTTGACACATCCCGCCTGCCGTAGTTCCAACAGGTTGCAACGCACATTTGAAAACGCGAGGCGCTAGAGAGCAGTATTCGTTTGAATGCAGAATAACATTTAACCACTAGATGGGAGAAATAATTCCACAGTGTGTCTTTAACCTTAAACATTTGGTTTGGATCAGGGTGTGTTCATTATCACGCTGAGCAGAAGTGTAAACAGGAGAGGAGATCTGTACTGTAGGTCGGTCTGCTGTGTTCGCTCCACTTCTGTCCTTTTCTGTTTTGTACATGTTTGCATTTTCAGACCTTGTTCTCATTTCAGCAGCTCTCAGGAGAGCTCAGGCTGAGGCTTGTTGTTTTAAGCTCTGTTTGCTCTATAAGCCGACATGTTTTCAGAGGGAGCAGTAAATCAGCAACAGGCAGAGTCAACTTTTAGATGTTTATATCCAACCGAATGCTCTCATGACTGGAGTTACAGTAAGTCTGTGGTCTGTCTGTGTGCAGTTCTCTGGGCTGAACGCTGCGCTGCCCCCTGCTGTCCACCTGCTCACACTGAGTCAGTGGGACAAAGACTCGGTGCTGCTGAGACTGGAGCATCAGTTCCAGAGCTGGGAGAGCAAAGTGCACTCGCGGCCCGTCACCGTCGACCTGCAGGTCAGACATGCACACACACCTCACACCTGCGATGATGTCACTTTACAGATTCATCCTGAAAGTGTTGCCGTCTTGCTTCCTGTCTGTGCAGAAGCTCTTTTCCACTCTGGAGGTTCTGGGCGTGTCTGAACTAAACCTGTCGGCCAATCAGTGGAAAGACGAGATGGAACGTTTCAGTTGGACGCCAGAGACAGGTACAGGACACCTACACCTGTCGTTACCTTCACTACAGCACATCAGAACATGATGGCGGCAGGTTTGGATCTAAAGCTCAGCCAGCAGCTTAAATGTTTCAAACATGACGACGCACAAAAGTGTAGCACAGAATTAAAAGCTTCCTCCTTCAGGGAAAGTGAAGGAAACAGATTGGACATCTGCCAATCAGATTAAGATTTCTTAGAAGGAAGTGCACAGAGTGTCCCGAACGGTAACGGAGCAAGAATGAGTTCAGTAGATTTCTGGGAAGTTCATCCATCAGATTTCGATACTTCCTGTATAAAAAAAAAGCATTGTTCACTGGGGAAACAAAACAACCTCTTCAAAAACGAACGGTACAACACAGGAGAACAACTCCTCAGGTCGAGACTCTGATGTCCACTAAATAAAATCATTCCTCTGAGGACAACAATGTACACATGTTGGCCAGAGAAGACAGATGGTTTGAAAGAGGAGTTAAAGAATCCATCTATGTCAAACTGGAACGGCCGTCTTTGTGGTCTTAACGTCTGTGAGGACACTCCCACACAGAGTTTAAAAGCCTGCAACTCCCCTCCAGTTGGTTAGAACTGAAGAAGCCTCTTAGATGAGAGGTGAAACATCTTCAAGAAGCTGAAACACGTCCAGTTGCCTACGATACAGCACTCAGAGATACAGAAAAGAGGAACTTCAGATGTTTAACCTCCTGTCAGATGAGGGACGAGACACCAGAAGAGAACCTGCACTCTGAAATCAGTTTACAGTCACTTAAAAACTGAACACCAGACAGCCAGATGTTGGTGAATTCGTCTCATCTGTCAGCTCCGCTGGCAGGAAGCTGCCGCCGGTTAGCTGCCAACTGTCAGCCGACGGACCGCTCGGCTGCCGGTTCAGGTTCCGGTTTCACGTTTTGAGCAGCAGACAGACGGAGACGAGCGCGAAAAACACAGAAATCCACCGACGCCTTTTAATTCTACGAGGGCGGTAATCACTGCTCCCATTACAGTCGACGCAACTGTAAAATCTATCTCCCTGCAGGGACTAATCAAACAGCTGGGGCGATATAATGACTCATAAATACTTTGTTATGCTTTATAGCTTTAATAGTAAACTGTAGGATGTTTTAGAGGCTCAGTGAGGCTCTTTAACTTTCCTGTTGACTGTTTTTGACTGTTGAATATTTGTGTGAGCGAGACATTTGTGTGAAAATCGTCTGTTTTTTAATTGATTTTCCAGATGAGAGGCCGCTGCTGAAGACGTTCGAAGACTCCCCCGCATGGGAGGTGACCCTGAGGCCGATGGAGATCCGGACCTTCCTGCTCAGAGTCGCCCTCAGATAGCCGATCGCTCGCCTTAAACGAGACGCCGCAGATTAATTAGCGACGTGGCCTCTCGCTCGTCTCCGAGCTGCTGCGAAAACGTACGGAACAATTACAACACTGCCCTCGGCACTAAATCAAATCAATCCTGAAACACGTCGAGATCAGGTCTCTTTACGTTTCAACAAATTCAACCGGAGCCCAGCTGTGATTTTTTTCTTTTTACTTCCTCGTGTCCAAACAGAAGAGTGTTCCTCCTCTGAGACGTACAGTATTTACCGCCCAGCTGCCTTTTCCACTGTGGACACAATCAACTTTTCAGCCCTACAACTTAACTTTCAGTGTTTTTAATTCGATTTTTTTTCTTCACACACAAAATCTTCTGACATTTTCTGCTGCCAACGTGTGCAACAAGTGCAATCTTTGTATTTCTGCCAATATGTGTGTGTATATAGAGCTAATTTTATATTGATCGTCAAGCAGCTGATAATAAAGTCTGTGATTCTTATTTCAAGTTAACCTGCATGTTGATGTCACAGCTACACACACACACACACACTCTTTAAGCTGCGATGGTGCAATCGAGTATATTGTTCGGTTGTACTGAGAATATTTGTGCAATTGTATGAACTTCAATTTGGAAAAGTTAGCTCATGTCTGAAGAAGCATGCGAGTATTTCAAAAGACGTCCAGGAGCAGCACGTCGTGATGTCAGAGAGCTGTGATTGGTTGATGATACGTCGGTCCAGGGATGCAAGGTAGGAAGCAAATCTACTTGGCTAAATCATGTCGTGTTTTGTTTCCTCGCTATTAAATTAAAAGACCCGTTACATGCGATGAAAGTTAAGATTTCTGAAGCTGCCCACTGACATAGTTTTGTGAAATCAGAGCAGGACAACATTTAAATCAATGAAGAAAAGCTTCCAGAAATGTTTTAAGTCAAAACTTTACTGTTGCTGTTGTACATTTCGATGCAGTTCTGAGTGATTCATCCTGAGTATTTAAAAAAAAAAGCTTATAATGAACGTCCCAAAACTGACGACTAACACGTTGAATGTCGACCAGAACAGTGCGAGTAAAGTCAGCGTGACCAATTTATTTATTGGACTGAAACAACACCTGCATTAAAAACAAACAATCAACCGCTCTGGGATAAAAACTGAATGTTCTGTAAATTAAAAGCTGTCAGGGGTTTTTGTTCATTTCTTCATCCAGGCTGCACTCGGCCGTTCAAAAGTCCAAAATAAAAATACAAAAAATAAAATAACTGCTGGAATCATTCCATTTTCTCCTCCTTTGTTGGCTCCGGGTCGTGAGAGTAGCAGCATCTGTCTCCGTGGGTGCACGTTCCCTGAGAACAACAACACGACAGTAAGGTAAATGACAAATCTCCAGAGGGAGGTGATAAATTCTCTCGACGACGGCCAAAGGAAAGTTCTGGCCGCGATTTTTCACAACACTTTCTTCACTGGTGGATAAAAAAAACCTCCAGCTGATTCCTGGAAGCGGCTCTCAGCGCCGTACCAGGCGGGCGGCGAGCACTTCTGAATAATTCATAAATAATTAATGAACTTTGATTCCATTAGCGTTCGTGTTAAGACGTGCGCCCGTCCGTCTCTCAGGACCGTTATATCTTCCAGGGATCACTCGAGGTATGAAACGTTTCATTTCTGTTCATTTCAGCCGTTCTGAGAAAAACAACACGTGAGTCAGGTCGGCCTTTTTCTCAGAAGAAAAAAAAAAAGAGACTCGGTTGTTATTTCCAAGAAAGAGGAGAAATGTGTCTCGTGTTTAACAGGAGTTTTACTAACAGAGACTTTATCAGGAAGAGACACAGGTTTGATTGACAGGTGCAGGAATGAGCTGTTAGATTTAAATTAACTTCAAGATGTGTGAAGATAACAATGTGGATTCCAGCTCCTATTTTTAAAGAGGCTGAGTGTGTTTTCTCCTCGTCTGGGGTCCTTTGTGTCACTTCCTGTGCGTGGGCGAACTCACCTGTCTGAACCTCTTGCAGGGGAAGTCTTTCAGCTGAGACGAGTCTGTGATCTGGTTCTTTCTCTTGTTCTGGCACTTCTTCCTTTTGTCCTGCAGGTCGGCAGAGATGCCGCCGCTGACGGAGAGGGAGAAGGGAAGGGGAGGTTAGAGACGGTGGGACGTGACGGGTGAAGGAGGAGGATGAAAAGGAAAGACAAATGAGATGACGGAAGGACGAGAGACAAAGAAAAACAGGGGGGAATGAATCTGAATCCTCATAAAAACCAGAAATATGTCTTCAAATCTGATCTGATCTCTTCTCAGGTCCATAAAATCATTCTGAAATACAACCTTTTCGTCTCTAGTTTCAGCTGGACCTGTTAAATGAAAGGTTTAATGAGAAATCAGCCCTTTCATGGAAATGTTTACCCTCTAATTATTCACTTTCAGACTCATTTAGTTGATGAATTCATGCTGGTTATTCATTAACTCTCAGTAGCTTTAAAAGCTTGAGAACATTTCCAGAATCACAGCTAACAGATTAAAGATGGCGTCTTATCTTGGACCGTCCTCACAGCTGTGGCTGCTTGTTGTGTGTCAGTCTGTGTTTGTGTATGTGTGTGTCCAGTGTGGAGGTTGTGTTAGTTACCCAGATCTGGCTCGAGCTTTGGGGCCCCAGAAGGCCTGAGGATTCTCCTGGAACCGCGTCAGGTGGCGTTTACGGGACTGAGGGTTGGCGTCCTCCCTCACAGTGAAACAGGCCTCCAGGCTGCAGAACACACAGAGACGCTGAGTGACATTAACTCAGGAAGTATGAAGGCTCGCTGATGAACGTGGACTCACCTGGGCTCCGTGGAGAGGATCTTGAAGGCGGGACTCGTCTCTGACAGCTTCTCCCTCTTCACAGGATTGGTCTTCTCCTGTGGCAGACGACCAATCGTACGTGTGAGTGAGTAAAAGTGACGCATCATGTGATTCAGAGGAGCAGTTTTTTAAATGAATTCTGGGGAACTGTAGCCGTCTGACTCAGCACGTACAACACTTATCAAAAGTAGCTTTAGTCATGTTTTTTGGCAGTGAATAGTGTTTACCCAGCAGCGCATGATGTCCCAGAGGGCCGCGGGAGGAGCGTCCGTCTTCACGGCGTTCTTGCAGGCGTGAGAGAGGGAAACCCTGTGACCGGCGTGAAGGAGAGCCGACCTGCAGAGGGAGCGAGGTGCAGTCAGATGCTGAGGTGTCGGAACAACCCGGATTAATTTAGAAATAATTCTCAAAGACAAAAAAAAGCTGCCATGTGGTGAGAAAACACACAGTCATCCTCCGATCCAGTCGAAACCACTAATTAGCTCAAGTCTGACGCTGCATTTCACCACTTGATGGCAGCAGAACAAGCAAAAAAAAACTTAATTATTCAGGTAATTTAAACGGTTGTGAATGTAAACGGTGTTTCAGAGACAAAACAACAAGATAAAAGTGGCTCAAAGGCTCCACAGAACTGAGACAACAGCAGAGTTTGTCACCTTTCACATTACAAACACTGATTTCATCCACTGTTAACGTAACAAAAATGGATCAGTGCAGCTTTAAGTTGATATAACTATCACTATGATTCCATCCAGAAGTGACACTATGATCGAATGTAGGACAATCTCAGTCATGTGCTTCCTATAGTTGCTAAATTCTTATCAGAAGTGGGTCTGTAGTCTGATTTGTGTCAGTTTAAGGCTCCCTGACTCATCTGAACTGTGAAATCTGGGCCTCCTGGTTCTGATCTGAGCTAAAGCACAATTATTCTGTGAGATTTTACAAACACAAAAACAAACCAGAAACAGAAGTCCCCTCTTAGATAGTACAGAAACGCAGTGCCCTGTTGGCAATATTGACGTGTATGTGTGTGTGTGTGTGTGTGTGGTACCTAAACTGGAGCAGGGGCGGAGTGTTGCAGTGTATCGTGCTGCTCAGACTGTCCACAGTGTAATACAGAGGAACATCTTCCAGCTCCTGAGACAAACAGAACATCAGGTGATCAGGTGTGTTGGTGCAGCAGGAACACGTATAGTTACCTGACGCTGCTGACCGCACCCACATGACAATAGCAGCGGGATGATAAGAGGACGAGCTGGAGGACATAAAAGGACACTGAATACCTCCGTCACCATGCTGAGGACGCCCTCGATGCGTTTGGACGTCCCGAATCGAGACGGGTTCCCCGACACGGCAGACAAAACCTTCTGGACAAACGCCAGGTCGTGGATCGGCTCCGCCCACATGGGACCGCCCAGCTGCAGACAGGACACACACAGGCTTCAGCTGGTGTGTGTGTGTGTGTGTGTGTGTGTGTGCGTGTGTGTGTGTGTGGTGAACGTGTCTCACCTGATGTCTCTGTCCACAGTGCTCACACTGTGGTCCGACCGGGGGTCCGGTGGCAGCAGAGTACTTTGTGCTGCAAACACAGCAGATTCATCTTTATCACACACAGAGACACACACACACACACACACACACACTGCAACCAAGAGACAGAAGTCAGCTGTCACAGCTTCATTAACGAGACTGAGAGTCTGCAGACAAATCTGGTGTGTGACTTGCTGACTCTGACGTCATATTCACAGAAATATAACCAAAAGGATCATTACGTCACTGAATCTCTCTTTGGTGCCAGACTGTGGTGTCAGCTGTATTGAAGTCTATGGGAGATTCATGGAGAAGCACATTAAAACCCAACGTATCTACATCGTGTGACTCCTGATGAAGAAACGCCTCCAGACTTCACAGAGAAGGTTAACCACAGAGTTTCTTCCCCTCAGTGACTGACAGGTCTGATAGTACTGTGATCAAACGGGGCTCAACAGATGGACGGAGCTTTATGGGGGCTTCAATGGGGCATAAAACAGAAGTTAAGATCCGATACCTCCAAATATCAAAAGACCAGGAGTCTGAGAGGTTTTATTTAAAGCAGAGTGCTGCAGGTGAGTTTCTCATTGACACATTTTCATTTCACAAGGTAAAACAGCAGAAAGACTTCAGTGTGGACCGTCTTACTGTTTCCCGTTGATGGTCCTCCTGCCCATCCTCTGTAGGTGAAAAGACCCGCAGCCGACACAGTTGTAGACCAGAGCCTGTTTACTGCCACACCAGAGAGAACAATAGGATTTAAAATACTGTCGCTGTGTTTATTAACTTCATGTCAGAAATCAGGACAGTAAATCCTGTTTGGAAGCTGTAAGTTTACTACAACTGGCCTCATTCTTTCTCTTCTTACAGTTCTCCTAAATAATCTACGTTACGTTTTTAAACACATTCCTATTCTTCTTCTTCTTCTTTATCTCACCGAGTTCTGCTGCTGCCATTTTCCTTTTGTGTGTCTGCAGTGACCCAGTTTCACTTCATTCAACTTTCATCACGTATCAGTTTTTGTCAGAAGACAGTACCTTACGTGTGTGTGTGTGTGTGTGTGTGTGTGTGTGTGTGTGTGTGTGTGTGTGAGCACCTGGCTGAGTTTTTGACTTTGACTTGTCCTGTGAAGACGCGCACAAAGACCCTGATGTAGAAGTCGACGCTGACGGACAGCAGGGGCTGGATGTAGCGCTGGTACACGCCGGCCCGCTGGTCCAGACTGTGGAGGATGATACGGAGAGCCTGCGGGGGGGAGGAGAGACGGGAAGAGACGAGAAGAGACGAGCCTCGATGTGAACGATGTCTGAGGAAGTCGGGTCCGTGACAGGTGAGGGGGGAAACATCCTACTGGTCTCCTTATAGAAGAAACTGGAGCTTGACTCACATGTAATTATTTAAACAAGCTGAATTTTTCAATCTTGTACAAGTTCAGTCACGATGAAGTTGCAGTTCTGTATTAATTACAATGTTTAAAATCATTTCTCTGAGAGTTTGCAAAGACAAAGATCTGAGGGTTTAATAAACGCTGGTCCTCAACCCGTTTGAGTCGCAGGAAATCTAAACTTTCACGATGTCAGGAGTCAGTTTGGAAGGTCTCTCCTCTTTCTATAACTCTTAACTCTTTGTATAAATACACTCGTACACAAAAACCCAGTTCACCATGTTTCTGTCGGAGCCACACACACACACACACACACACACACAATGTAAGACGCTAATTCACAAAGGATAAAGACATTATGAGTGCAAACATAGCAACATGTCAGTGCATGTAATCTATGTGCAGTGTGTGTGTGTGTGTGTGTGTGTGCATCCTCACCATCTCATGACAGTATTTGGACTTGATGGAGACGGAGCCGTATTTGCTGTAGCAGGTCTCACCGCTGTTTCCTGCCATCACCGCCATGTCCGTACACGTTATACACAACAGACCTGAGAGACAGACAGGGAGAGAGAGAGACGGGTGAGAGTGAGTCAGCCGAGAGGACAAAAGAAAAGCAGCAGGAGGATATAAAGACCGTCTTTAAAACACGGGCTGCATTTTTCTATAGTGGAGGAACTCTGGGCGTTTGTTTTAACCTCCTGGTGGCACCACATGGGTGGAGACAATTCAGATGGTTTCCTATTGGCTGTCGAGTCTAAACTCCCTGTTGTGTCCTATAAATCAGAGTCATTGTGCAACTCAAACAGGATGAAACCAAACAAGACCAAACTAATTTCACAAACAACGTCCGACCTACTTCTGATCCGACTGTCGAGCTGATTTTGTGCCCATTCCTGAAGCGTCGTGAAGAGTAAAAGTGTGATTGAGCAAATAAACTCCAACAAAGCCCTCAGGGAAGGACTGTTACTGAGAAAACTGAAACACGATCGTGGCTAAATTTCATGGTTTCATCTGAAAGGAGAAGCATTTTCTTCCTCTTCATCCATAAATCCTGTGACGTCAGCCGAGCTTCTCAGGGGTCGTTTTTACCAAACGAGCCAAAACTCTACTGATAACGAGTCCTGTTTTCTTTGGACCGAGCGCTCTCTGCCGTTTAGGAAGCAGTGTGTGGTCGTGTTACATTACAGACTTACTTTATCTGAGCAAATAGAGAGTCTAAAGGACTTTAGAAAGAGCGGATGAGATGCTCTGATCTGAAACATTTAACATCCTGCTCTCAATTATATCAGACTTCTACTGATGACCGTAGCGAAGGATGTGAAGTCAAATTACATTTAATTTAACAAAAAGTTATTAAAAGTTTACATGGGTCAAGCCGTGTCCTGCAGTGAAATCACAGCAAAACTAAATAAAACTCGGTTCAATGGCTGACAGACTCACCTCCCTCGCTGACGGCCTGCACGGCAGCATCCAAAAAGGAAGCCGGACTGCCGTATGGATCCAGATCGATGACATCATAACGCTCCTTCTTCCCTCGCATCTCATACATCAGCATGCTGAGGAAAACAAAAAGAGAGCGGTGAAAAGAAAAGACAAATCCACATCCATGACCGATGGAAGAGCTGACGTAGACGCTAAGACAAAACACGGAGACGGACGGAGAAGAGAGAGGCGCAGAAACAAGACGAGCCAAATCCGGTTAAACAAGAAGGGCGGATTAATTCGGAAGAGAAAGACGAGAAACGACTGAGGAGGATGGAAGAGGAGAGGCGTGAAGACGAGCAAACGGCGGAGAAAAGAGCAGAGTGACGTGACTGAAGGAAAAAGGCCAGAGGAGTTCATAAAAGAAGAGAAAGCAAAGAGACAGTAAAGGAGGAGATGAGAAGAGGAGCAGAGGAGTGAATAGAACAAGAGGTCAAAGGTGAAGCCTGGAGAGGAATGAAGATGAGAGAAAGCAAAAAAAAAGCACAGCAAATCAGCGAAGCAGCAAACAACGCCTCCCTCCGTCTGCTGTGTAATCATACCTGGCGTCCCTGCAGCTGGCCTGCAGCAGGTGGCTGACGCCATTGTACTGGGCATTCCTGGCGATCAGCGCCGCAGCCTTGGTGGAGAAGTCGTTGGCGGTGACGCTCTGCAGGCCCGGGACTTCCAGAGCGAAGCGCACCGAGCGCAGCCCGGACGCCGCCAGACCCTCGAGCACACGGAGACCACGCTGACAGAAACAAACAACCACAGAGCTGCATGAACTGATGTTTTTTTGGAAAATTGCAAAACGTCTCTCAGTAAAACAACAGGGGTAAAACTGATGTCATTATTTTAAACATAATGAAAAGTTTCCTTAGGTGATCTAACTACCTCCGTCTGCCACTTGGGGCCAGCAGAGTGTGAAATTACCTAGCGCAGCATTAACATAAGTCATTTCGTGGACGGCCTTATCCAAACTGCTCGACGCCGGCATCGCTGTGTGTAATTTTAGCACCGGGGAAACCCCGCTGGGACTCCAGCCACTAACCCCGGCAGGGTGAGTGCTTCGCTCCGAGCCACAGAACCACAGAACCACACTCGGCCTCAGAACATTTGTCAAAACATAACATTTTCCTCCTTTTTCTCCCCAACTAAACACTTTTTTAACTGGATAAGCTGCAGACATATAGATTGTTTCCATCACAGATGATACTGTAAAATCCGTCCTACATACCTCACATTTCTCCCCCACTGTTGCAGTCACAGCCGGCTCCTCCGCCCCGTTTTTCTCCTCCGTCTGTACGTCGGCCTCATTCGTCTCGTCTGACAGCGAGACCACCACCCTCTCTTTCTCCCCCGGCACCACCACCTTCACCCCGCGCTGAGCCAGCAGTTCTCTGGCGAACTCTGTGATCACAGCACATCTGGGAGGCAAAAACGTACAGCTTAAATATAAACATGTATGCAGCACGCTGCGACCGAGCGACGGAGAGAGTGTGTGACACGTAACTGTGACTGTGGTATGCAGAATCAAAAATAAGACGTGTGAGACAGGAGTGAAAATATCTTGCTGACGGTGAGTTTTTTCTTCCACTGAGGAGGTTAGATGTTCACTTCTGTGTGTTTCATGTACAACATCTCAAAAAACAACCAAACAAATTTGGATAAAACGAGACAGAAAGTGGACAAAGACAGAACTGATTCTCTTTTGAACCAGGTAGGACCACCTATTCATATCATATCACTGAGGGCATAAAAGAAAAATGTATTCCTGACATACAAAAGAATATAAAGAATCAAAATGTTATTGTTATTTTATTAGCGATTTTCTGTCATTAAAGAAGAAATGTCAGAAGGTAGATCTAAAACTACAGGGGGCAGCATCACCGCTGACTGCTTCAATGTTAGCTACTGGCTGCCAGTAGCAACTTATCTTAATGGCTCATTTAGCTGTGGAGCTAATTGGCCCTACAAGCTGACTGTAGTTTGTCTGCCAGTGAAAACCAGACCAGGACTAAACACAGCCTTCGAGTCCGACAAACTCCAGTTTGAAGACGGGGGGGATACAGTATGGAGGCGATTTACAGCAACTCTGATCAGGACGATCACGCCAGGGACGCCAAGACTCTTTTTAAAAAAACATATAATCATGACTGTAAAATGATGGTTTTCATTTATCTCTGTAAGAAATCTGACAGTTGGTTCCAGCTTCTAACGAGGTTTTTGAGCCAATAGTATAACGCCGTTGTTGTCACGTGGCATCTGTGTTTCGTCAGCGTCAGTGTTGCCTAGCTAGGGTTGGTGACAGTATTGTTAGCTAACATTAGCAACGTTGACCTTAGCTAGCATTAGTAATGTTAGGTAGTGCAACAACAGCAGTGTTGTGACAATGAATGCAGTCCTAATGGGGAAAGAATAATGCCACATTTACTGACTAAATGTTATCAATAATACCTTTAAAACACACCTAATATCTAATTATCTTAAATCATGACAACTGATGACCGGCTCAAAGACATCTTCACTGTACTGAGACTGTCGATGGTGTAAATAATGTGTCTTCAGGGAAAAGGCCAAAGCCAGTGTTCGTGCTTACGTCAAATCTCTGTTAAACTCCTGGACCGGGTTGTAAAACACCTCGTTGGCGTTGGGAAAACAGATGGCCGCCTTGCCCTCCCTGACCACCGTCTCGCCAGGTAACAGTCCTGCGAGCGTCTTCTCCTGGTCGGCTGTGGCCGGGCTCGTACCTTCTGCTGAGGACTCGGCAGGTGTGGGAGGAGGTTTGGCGGTGGGAGTCTCAGGGTCCTGAGCAGTTTGTAGAGGCTCCATGGATCTGAGTCCCCTGCTGGCAGCGGCACCTCTGCCTAAACTCCACCGAAACGTCTGTCTGGCCGATCGTGTGCAGGAAGGATGCAAATGATGGGAGATGAGGAGGGGGAAGAGCCGCACCAACATAAAGGTACACCCTCTGTAATAAGACAAATAACATGTTTGAGTGAAGCATTTGCTTAACTTTAAAGATTAGCAGCTTTTCTTTGTCATTTATGCTAGTAACGGAAGATTATATGGTTTATGAACAGTTTATTGGACAATAGAAGCAATTTTTCAACTTTTCCTGACATTTTATAGACTAAACAATCAATCAATTAGATGTGAAAATAAAAGGCAGACTTAATGATAATGAAAATAGTCATTACACAACACAAAACAAACATTTTTTGCATATTCATTTGTTTATAATTCTTTTGTTATTATAGAATTATGACCTAGATATATACATATAACATGTCACTGCAAGTCAAACGTCCTAGTTTGCAATATTTACACAGAGAAAAGCAGCGAATCGTCACATTTGAAACTGCTGAACAGGTGACAGATATATTAAATGGTTATTTATCAAATTGATTGTTGATTGACAAGTCTTCTGAACTTTATCTCTCCTTCCAGCACCTTTAGCTTTGTGTCTTTCAGTACAACAACAGTGAGTGAGCCTGTTAATGCCTCTTAGACTCTTGCAAATACAAAACCCCACAAATATTCACCTGTCCCTGATAGAAAAGTGAGAAAAGCAGCAAATCACCACATTTGAGAGATGCTGCTTAACAACATATTTAGCGTTTTGCTCGAAAAAGCCTCCAATCATATACTGATGAACAACATCTTTGAAAAACAGATAAATAAAAGCCCCTTCTGTGCAGTCGATTGATCCCAGGGATTAACTAGACATCTGACCTGTAGCTTTACCTTCAGTGACTTTAGCTTCGTGTCTTTCAATACAACAACAGCTAGTTTACATGTCATTACAGTGCAGTGAAGATATTATGTTACTCTGGCTAAAATGATTGAAATAAAGCCATCTCGAGCTGTTAAACGACACAAAAACATGATGCACAATGTTACTTCGCAGCAGTAAAGAAGTTATTAGCCGGTTAGCTAGCTAAGCTAACCCTCGTACGCCGCGTATTTACCTGTGACACCTCCTCCAGGTGGACACTGCTTTTAAAACAAGCAGGTGGTTTTATTATAAAAAGCGATACGAGTTGGTCCTGTGGGGTGACAGCTTGCTCACTCGCCTGCAGCTCGGATTAAGCTTCACTCTCACGTTAGCACATGGGAGCGGCCATGTTTTGGAGCGTCTCTACGGCAACCCGCGCGGCCCATGAAGAGCGAAGCGCCGCTCGCCCCTGCGGCGGAGCCGAGTACTGCCGGGGAGGCGGTGTAACGTAAGGACAAGAGGGAGAGAGGGTCGATCAGTCAGCCGCTGCTCTGCACACACTGGCCTAGTTTCCCCCGCAGTGAACATGTGAGCAGGACTGGAAAACACATCAGTGTGCTCTCATGAATAATCTAATTTAATCTCGCGCTGCCTGAAGTTGGTGATGCATTGTGATGAAAAAAGGGGGCTAAACATAGCCTATGGATTATCCAGAAATACCCCAGACCTATGATGTGAGGAGATGAAAACTGCCTCAGAGAAGCACGGGGTCAGTGCAGGTCAGCGCTGAGCTGCTTACACGAACACAGTGAAGTGAATTCAGGTCGTTTAGTGAGTGTGATGCTGCTTAACGAGGACAAATTAAATAGATGCTGTTGTTTACAGTGTGCAGGTTTTAATCTTGGACTGAGAGTGAAGGCCTCACATGGATGGTGCTCTTGATTTTTACCCCTTGTTATTCTCTTCTTTTTTTTTGGTTTGTTTACTGCGGTGAAGGAGGCTGGATTAAGAAAAGAGCAAACTACAGGGGCCCCCAGACCTGCAGGGGGCCCTGATAGCTGCAGCTCCACTGTGTGTTTACTGGCTCGTCATATTCAATTTATTTGGGAAATATTCACTTTAAGCACAGAATCAGCCGACCTGCTTTATTACCTGATGCTTACATCCCGTCTCAAATTGAGTTAATGAGTTAAAATCACAGTTTTAGGATCTTCAGTATTTCAGGTTTTTGCCGAAATGATGCATATTATTAATTAATTTAATCAATTTAATTACCACACTGCAAATATGGGCTCAGCTGGTGTAACTAGTACATTTACTCATGTATTGCACTTATGCTTGTGCTTTTTTGCATATTTTAAATACAAAAGATCATCTTTAAAAACTAGGATGTATCGTCAGTGATGGAATGTAACTAAGTACTTTTACTGAAGTACTGTACTGTGATTTGATAACTAAAGTTATTGGTTACTTTGCAGATTTCATGGTGCATCAGATCCAAAAGTAAAGCACATCTGAGTGATACTGAATATTTAATCCAATAGACTCTGATAATTATCAGCTAATACTCTGCTAGAACATATACACACAGTTTGTACAATGATCCCCCAAATGTGGTTATCAAACACGAGATATGTGTGATGGAAACAGGATGTTTTACAGTTTAGCAATAAGACTTAATTGTCTAAAATGAACATCAGAGCTCTGAAACAATAAACTGCACAGGTAATTTAATAATCACATGTTAGTCTTTCACATCTTTTTCAGAGGTTTCCGTATCAGCACATATCTGACAACAGATGCTGATACCAGTATATCAGAGATCAGCCAATAATATCAGCTAAACAACACATCGGTCAGGCTCTATACGCACATACAGCAATATTCCAACACCATATCTTGACTTTTGGGTGCTTTTTACAACACTGTGTGTCCTGTTGTTTCTGATGAAACTGCCCAAAGATCTCTAAGATAATTCCAAAAAGTTCAAATTAGCTTTACCTTCATCTGTTGCAACTCAACGGCCAATCTCTGAATAATGAGGCCGACTTTTACTTTTGTTACTTCTAGTAACATTAAGAACTAACGACAATTAAACATGTAGAAAGCATCTTGTAAAGGCTCAGTGGGTTCAAATGTGACCACTTCAGGCGAGTAAAATAATACGAAACAAGGACGCTTAAGAACTGATCTCACAGAAGTGTATTCCTGAAACAGTATTTACACTTTCATCTTCAAGAATAATTAAATTGTTACCTGGAAAAATGAATATCTAAAAAAAACAACAACAAATGTGATGCTTTCTGGGTAAAATAGGTTGTTGTTGTTATATATCTCTTATATAGCAACTTTATGTACCTTTTTCTCATAATGTTCTGTTTTATTGATGTACATACTCAGTGCAGCGGTGCTGTTTATAATCTGTTCGCACAAGAAAATGTGTAAAAATAAACCTTTTATGGTGAAAAGTTATTTGAGGGTGGTGGTGTGGGTGTCATGACCTCTGTATCTGCTGCAGCCCTGCTTATACTTGAGTATTTTCACAGTGTGGTCTTATTACTTCTCCCTCCACTGCCTCGTAAATGTGATGAAATCCACGATCCGCACTGAAAAGCGTTTCACCCTCGCTGTCACATCCTCCAGCAGCACTCTGTTTTTATTTTGTGGCTTGCACAGTGTTCCCATAAAAAATAAAAAAAAAGGGAGCTGGATGAGAGGAAGAGGCAGATCTGCCTCTACTGTACCGCACACGAGCCTGAACATCTGGATGGGGGCGCTGTGACAATAAATGCCCAGAGAGCGTGGCGCTATACATCTGACACAGGAGAATTATAGAGTTAATAGTATTTGGCATGACAGGGAGAGGGAGCGGGGAGCGCAGTGCCGTGCCTGAATGCAGTCTCATCCTGTTTAGTATTCACTGTGCGCAGCGCCTCGAGGCCCCGGAGGGCTCACCTGCCCGGAGTCTAGACGCACTATCGCACGCGCTGAGACGGCGGGATCGAACCGGCGGGCCCCCTTCTGCGCACGGTGTCGGTCAGGAGAGAGTCGGATCCACCACCCAAGGGAGAAGGCACTCCGGTGAGCAGCGCGCGCGTGTGTGTGTGTGTGTGGGGTTGAGTGGGTGGACTGGGTGGGTGGGGCTCAGACGGTCGGGTCGGCTGGGGACGCTGCCTGTCTACCTGCCTTGCAGCGGCGCGTGGGCTCATCCCTGTGATACTCCTTCGAATGTAATCGGATTACTCGTATTTCCTAAACACCTGTTTTGTTGCGTTTCTCGTTACATTAGACATCCCCGCCAAAAAAAAAATAAATAAATATATAATTTCAAAATAAAACAAAAATTCAAATCTATTTCATTAAATTCATAATGATGAGAAAAATAATAAATGAATATTATGATTTTTTAGTGATCTCAACGCTGTTTTGACTGGATTTTTCCCCACGTGCACTTAAAAAGTCAACTTCTCTGCCATTACTCATCCACATCGTTGTGCCCGTGCCAAGTTATTTTTAGTGATGCTGAGGGAAAACAAATTAAACGTGGAGGCGAGTCTATAATTTACCTACAGTCACGCTATTTAAGGGATTTTTTTTTTTTTTTTTTTTGGTGACAAAGGTGAGAATCTAATGAGTGTCTGTTGTGACAACCGCCCAGATTAAACCTACTTCGGTTTATATTAATACGCTAATAAAGCGTTGCACATTAATTATGTGTATGTGCCAGCTCATCTAAACACACTCGCCATTGTTATGTGGGATTTGCAGCGCTGGGAAAAGTAACGGCTCCTCGTCTTACCTGTCTGTCTGCCTACCTGTCTGTCTAGTCGATCGGTAGCTCTGCGATCTGTCTGCACCCCTGGGAGAGTTCTAAAAAAAAAAAAAAAAACCTCCCCCCTCCTCCTCTTCCTCCCCCCTCGATCGCTCTGCGCTCATCTCCTCGCCTGCATGTGTGAATGCGTGCACCTCCGCGCGCACGTTCCTCAAGTATGTGCGCGTGTGCGTGAGTTGTGTGCGTGCTGGTCTCTCTCACACACACACACACACACACACACAGAGGCAGTACAGTCACAATGAATGGCTGCCTGTAGCGAGGCGGAGGGAGACACTACACCGCTTCTTCTGCTGCCGCTCCTCCATTGAAACACTTTCCAGCGGAATCACCGGCCGAGGGGGTGAGTTTGAGCGCGGGGCGGGTCACCGAGGACAACCGGTCTCTCGAGCGAGGAGGACATTGGGGTTCGGGGGGCCAGTTGTCCCGAGCCGCCCCCCCTCCTTCCTCCACCACCACCAACTGTATATGTGTGTTCGGATGGGTGATTCGGATGGTGTGTGTTCAGTCTGCGGCGGTGTGTGTGTTGGTGGAGGTTAAAGCTGTTGTTGTTTGATTGTTGAGGTGGTAAAGTTGTAGCTAGCTCGCTATGGGGGGATGGGCTCCATGGAGGGGGACGAGACCCAAACTTTAACCACTTCACCGGCTTCGCTCACTCACGTCGCCGCGGGCTGTACCCCCTCCTTCCTCCCCTCCTCTGTCCTCCTCTTCTCCCCCCCTCCTTCTCTCTCTCCTCGGTGAGTGACTTGATGAGTCCTCCGCTTCTTCTTCTTCTTTCTCCCGCATTCCTGAACTTTCTCAAAAAGTACTTGGTGTTTTTTTTCGGGGGGAGGGGTTGCAGTTTTTTGTGTGTGTGTGTTTCTCTTCTAATTAAAAACAAAACAAACCGCAGGCACTGTCGTGGACTCGCTCCATATCATGGTGTCCTGTCGGTAAACGGGTTAAGATTTCACAGCCAGCCCCCTACTTTTCCCTTCTCCCCCTCCTCTCTCTTTCTCGCTCTCTCTCTCTCTCTCGCCATGCCGGATCCATCCGTCTGTCTCGCCCACAGTTGCAGCGCATTTGTGTCCCGGGATGACCTGTTGATGTCGGCTAAAGATGGAGTGCGAGTGTCGCCCTCCGCTATAGACCCCTGGTAAAAAAAAAAATTAAAAAAATTAAAAAAATAATAATAACGCTAACACAGGACGATAAGTGAACGTAGCTTCTTGAGTTCCGCTTTTTTATTTTTTTTAAATTAAATAATTAATTCGCTGTGATATATCATAAGCGACATTTTGGAAAACCGTTGGGGGGGAGCAGCGCGTGTCTGTCCCGTATCGGTAACTGCCATTCGGGGCCGGAGGAGGCGGAGGGGAACTCGGGTCTAACAACGGACATCACACCGCGGCTGGTAACGGCAACGAGGGGAGACGAGGGGGGAGAGAAGGAGCGAGAGAGAGGAGCCGAACTGCTGAATATTTCATCCCCGCGACTATTTTTGTGGCAGATTCCGTGTCCCCCCGCCGGTTCCTCGGACGATAAACGCGCGTGCTGCTTTTTTGGACAGCGGAGGAGCAGGGGAGAGTTGAAGCCGGGGCTGGCATACAAAATAAATAAGAAGAGCTCGCTTGTCTTCTTTTTTTTTTTCTTGCCCTCCCTTTTTTGTGCGTTGAACGCACACGCACACACCGGCCCGGGCCAGCCGAGGACTCTCCCAAATCCTGCCGGGGCATCGAGGCTGGCACACGGCGGGGCACCGAGAGCTCTCTGCCCAGTCTGGCTGCCCTGCTGCCCCTCGCTGGTGGCGGGCTTCTCTTCCCCCCTCTCCTCTGTCTGTCTCTCCCTCTCTCTCGGGGCGTCTACCAGGCGAGACATCGGCTCGGCTAGACTTCCATGTGAGATTAATTGATGTATAATTGATGTGTATTTGAACATTTGGGCATTTTTGTGAAGTTTCAGCCCCTGTCGTGCTCAGGGGAGGCTACAGTATAGCAGCAGTCTGGTGCCTGTGTGCTCACGAGTGTCGCTAAATTCAGCCTGTTCAGCCTCAAATGTCTGTAAACTAAAGGTCACTCGGGGCTGAGGATCGATACGCGTGATTTAAAGACAGGTTCGCGATTTAAACGTGAAGGTGAAGTGCTTTTACTCATGCCAGTGTTAGCCCTTAGCCTTAGCCTGCTACTTGCTAACAGGGCCACCTTTAACCTCCCTAAAACCAGGAAACTGAATGTGATCAGGTTGTGATTAATGTTGATATCACAGGCTTCGACTCAGTATTGATTCAGATGAGCTGCTGTGGAGTTTTTTTTTGTTGTTGTTGTTGGTAATGTGCCAGCAAGGCGGACTGCGAGTGATCAAGTTACTTTCTCTGGTATTTGGGTGCTAGCTGGAGCATGTGGTTTAGTCTGCATAAAGTAAATCAGAGTTGGTGTTGTGACACTGCAGATAGGCTTTTAAAAAAAAAAAAGTTGCAGAGGACACACACACACACACAAAGAGAGAGAGACTCAGACACACACACACACACACACAGACAGTTTAGCATTAAGTCAGGGCATATAATGGGGCACATGGGGCCTGCGGGGCAAGGGTCAAGTGGTGTGAATTAACTCCCCTTTATGTTTCCTGGAAGTTGTCGTGACCCCGCCGACCTGCGAGGAGGGAAAGGTGGCGGGCAGGATGTCCTTGGTTGACATCTCAATGCTCCACAGCGCGCTGAAGTCACATGAGGCGAGCGGCGAGCTCCTGTGACGGAGGGAAAAGTTTGCTTTTTTAACGCAGATTTTAAGTTTTATCACAACTGCTGCTTTTCTTGAGAATATAAGCACAGCTGTAGTATTTTTATGTGTTTTGTAATTTTGTTCCCGCCTTTTGATTTCACACAAATGCCTTGTATTCACAACTGCGTGCTTATTATTCATGCGATGGCACATATTTACACCTGGAAACAACCACAGGCATCTACCATTGGTCGCTGAGACGCTCCACTGGGACTGTTGTCAGTTCAATTGGCCGCTCAAGGCCACGGGAAGTGCAGATGTTCGGCGGCAGGCGCTGTAGATTGTGCATTTTTAGTGCTCCGAGCTTTTTCCCAGCCAGCCCCAGAGGTCAAAACCAGGGGGCTTATAATTCTTAATCCTGCGGCTGTATCAGCACACCTTTAGGTGCCGTAACCTGTTTTGATAAGATCGCGAGATGCTAATTAAAGCAGGAGCGATGTAAGGAAACAAACCCTGGATAGGACCCAGAACGTATGGAGAAAATATCACCCTGAGCCACTTCAGCTGAATAATAATCACGTTAATGTAATGCATATTGATTTCTGTACATCGACAGCAGCTGTCAAGGCATAATAATGTGTCAAGGTACAATGGCTAGCCAACACTGAGTTGGTTATTGTCAAAGCATTATTGATTTTGACTAAATAAACAGTAGAAAACTGTAATTTATACACTCAGGCGATAATGGTGTTTTGATATTATGGGGAAAGTTATTCAGATCAAATTGTACAAAGTGCTCCCGAATCCAATAAGCAGCCGTCTGCAGTCTTAATTGTTTTTTGTCCGGAATATGGCGGCTCAATTAATTAAGCATAATAATATTGTAATGGCAGTTTTTACACAATTAATACACATGCTAATGTAATATTTGCTCTGCGGCTGTTGGAGAAAAAAAACCACAGAGAGCTGCTGATAAAGGTTGTTATTATAACTATAACTCTGCACGCACTAATATGATTTTTTTCAATTTAGATCATTTGAAAATAAAAGTGAAAACAAACGTGTCGCAGTGGGATTGTAAATAGTCACGCTTCACTCTTTCTCGTACCCCACTGCCCTACATACTTTGTCTATATCTATCAAAATTAATTGGTTGCCATAAACATATAAAATTAATTATGATGAATCACTGATGGCCCCTTTGTTCCCGGTGCTGCCCTCGTGTAGGCGTGAGGCGGCAGCTCAGGACTGCTTCACTGCACTTTTTTTAACCTTTTTATTTTCCAGCCAGGGAAGGTTTGCTGAGCAGGCACGCTTACAAGCATCCTGCCTCGCATTCGCACCTGGAAGTTTCCCTTTACAGCCACTATCTTTTATTGTTGGCTAAGGAGCAGCTTGTATGATTAAATACCCTTTTTTGAGCCTTAGCTCAGGGACATCTGGATGGTAGCTGTCGAAGGAGCTGATAACCATCCTCTCTGGAGTTTTATTTTGTGATGACAGCCGCAGGGATTTGAACTAGTACCGTCTTCGTGTTTCTCCAAGATGTAGATGGTCGAGAGATTTCTTGTCCTATGGCTGTTTCCGATAATGTGCCAATACCACTTTTTCCTTCCCGATATGAGATCTGTTCGTTGCAAAAAGGTGTACATGCCTCCGCTGGAAGGTGTAGAGTCTTGTTTGGGATATATATTAAATTAAGTGGTATCTGATCAGTATAGATTCCAGCATTTTAAACAGAATTTCCAATAGTGGTACCAGCATCGGAACAACTGTACTCTTTTCTTATATCTAAGGACGGTTGTGCTGAGTGGATTGTGTTTACATGTCTCCAGCTGTGGAGATCCGACTCAGATTTTAATTCAAGTCGGACCCGGTTGTTGGTGCTGTCTGTCATTAAGTCCTTCTTGTGTTAAGAGTGGGCTGGAAGACGGCTGCCTCTTGGCCCGGAGCGAGAAAGTTGTCCAATTCCTCAGAGCGACATTTACAAAAGCCAATCATTGAGGTTTAACGAAATTAACACCCTACGATGCACAGCATGTCGGCAAAAGTTCCAACCGGTTTCGTTCCACTCATAATAAGCCTGTTAGCCCTGATCAGTCTGCCTTTCTGCTCTCGCCTGAGGCTGAACACCCAAATATAGTGCTGGGCAGTACAGCAATAAGGCTTACTCAGCATTTGTCATGGCCCTTTTTTTTATTTCAGACCTGTAATACACATTTTTGTGAACCACAAACTTTACATGTCCAGGGTTTTTCCTGCCATCATAAGCTTTAGGGGCAGAACCCAAGCTGTTTAGGGCATCATCTATGCAGATGAATGTAAAATGAATTGAATTAAGTTTTATCACTAAGCATATTGGGTATGTTGGATATGTTTCCGCCTGTGTCCAATTGCTTGCTTGGTTGGATTGTTAGCAGGAATTGCACAAAACTACTGAACAGATTTCCACGATACTTAAAGAATGGGTCTGACCAAGATCAGACCCCATTAACTTTTGGTGCGGATCTGGATAAAGGGATGGATCCATTTACATTTTACATTTTAGGGCA
The DNA here is from genome assembly GCA_039737535.1 of Lagodon rhomboides. Classification (NCBI taxonomy): domain Eukaryota; kingdom Metazoa; phylum Chordata; class Actinopteri; order Spariformes; family Sparidae; genus Lagodon; species Lagodon rhomboides. Next base: position 32,720,986 of record CM077786.1, read on the forward strand.
TTTAAGCAGACGCTTTTGTCCAAAGAGACTTACAGTAATTCATACATTCATACACTGATGGCGGTGGCTGCCATGCAAGGTGCCGACCAGCACATCAGGAGCAGTTTGGGGTTCAGTATCTTGCCCAAGGAGACTAGGGACAAACTAACAACCTTCCAATAACACTTCTTAAACATTGCAAGATGGGCTGTTTTTCCGACAGTTTAATTAATTTCTTAGGGAGCAATCCAATGGATTTTGTTTCTAAAGAATGAGGCGTGTTTAGGTGGCTGGTATCTGTGAGAGAGTACAGTTTGATATTGGGTTAGATTGAATGAAAGGGGACAGTTGTCTTTGGTGGAGGTATGCGCTCTACCTAGTGTCATTCTAGTTAATTATCTGATTTTCCAACATTTTGTGTACAGATATGGTAATAATATAGGTCCAAGTTGATGTGAAATTGCATTGGTTTTACTTAAAAACATAAGACATCCACTTGTGGGAGGTCCCCCCACATCACATCACCAAATACATGCACTTCAGGTCTTCAACAAACGAATAGAAGACCCTGATATTGATCAGTAAATCAGCTGTCGGCCATAATGATTTGAGAAAACATGCCGTCCAGTGTGAGGGATGGATGATTTTGCACCTTTTGTAGTCGACCTATTTCTAAATGCCCCAGTGACCCAAACTTAAAATGAGGGGAACATGTGCATTATTCAGAATGCAAACACATTTTATTTGCCGTAATGATTGCATAGTGTGACGCTGTATTCTATGTAAATGAATCCTCATACCGTGGTGCATTGTGCCAAAATGATAAGTCGATTAATCAATTATTCATGGCGTCTGTCTTGGAAGGACAAGAAGGTGTTCTCCGAGCATAATGACGAAGTCAGAAAGAATGAGGGATAATTAATACAAAACATTATAATCAGTTGTTTTAAGTCATTTATTAGATCTAAATGTCAAACATTTTGCAGGCTTCAGCGGCTTCGTTTAAGAGGATTTGCATTGCTTTTTTTTCTTTGTCTACCTCATGTCATTATAAATCGAACCCCTTTGGGTTTTTAACGGTCGTTCAGGCACTTAGAAGTCGACACCTCGGGCTCCTGGAACTTGCATTTGGCATTTTTGAGTAAGCATCAGTCGTTAGATAATGGAAATATTAATTGATCTAAGTCAGTCAGTTGCAGCCTGAGTGGTGCAGTGGTGAGTGAACAGTACAGTACACCGTGTACCGCAGCCGATGATTGTCTTGTTCTGGAGACCGGAGTGAAGCTGCAACTCCACAGCTCTCCGTAAACTGGAAATCCTTTGAATGTTCGAGGATGTCATCTTGAGCTTTGGGAAGCATGAATCTGTGATTTTCACCTTTTCCGGACATTTCTTAGAATAAAGAACTGGAGCTGCAATGATTAAATGTTGTTGATTGAAAGAAAGATTAGTTCCCAAGTATTTTGAGTTTGGATTAATCGTTGCATCGTCTAAAATATCAAACATTTGCTGGTTCCAGCTTCTTAAATGCAAGGATTTTGGGGGGTTTTGACTGTTGGTTGGACGGGAGAAGCAATACTTTAGCTCCGGGACAATAATCTGCAGTTTATTGGTGATGAAAATGTGAGTTGCAGCTCTATCCAAACGTTGAAGGATGAATAGTGATTCTTGAACCAACATGAACTCTACAAGAAGCTGTTAAACTGAGAAGTAGTTGTGTTTTTTTATATACATTTTGCAAATTAGCCTTTAGGGACACGGTTGAGATGGTTTCCATTCAGTCCAGCAGACGGCAGGAACTTGAAAACAGAAGTTCTACTGTTGACCTGGCCTCTCGGCGACCTTTTAGCCTTTTGGCTGCAGCATCAGTGTTTGCTCGGCCCGGCGGTCGGGACGAGAGCCGGAGGTGATGCGGCGGCCTGACGCTCGGGTCAGTAGGTCTCGCCTGTGAGTCTTTCCTCCCTTTAGAGGAACAAGGCCGATTGCTATCATATTGTTTCCTGTTAGTGGTTTGTGTTGGGCCGCGGCCAGGCCAGGAGCTCAGCAGCATCTCCTCCCAATCAGCTTCTGTCCAAATACTTGTGTGTATCCACTCCGCGAGTCATTTGGCGGTCAGCGACTCACTTTTTTTTCGTTCTCATCTGTTTTCCACTTCATCAGACTTGGCGTTAGAGTCGTTCTATATATATACCGTGAAAACAAAGGGTCCGCTCTGAAGCAAGGGCATCAGCCGTGAGCGAAAAACATGAATTTGAGACGGATTCCTTGTTTATTTTCTGTCAAGTTTGACAGTTTTCCTCCACTTTTGATCACACGTACTTCTTCTATTGGACGGCGATCAAGCGAGTGAAGTCGACGAGTTACGTAAGCGGCTGTGTTTTGACTGCGAGGGAACGTCGGGAAAAAAATAACAAACTAGGCCAAAAACCACCAAACGGTTTATTAACAGTGAATTAGATGTAATGAAATGTGGTTTAGAAAAAAAACAGGGGGAATGATAGCTTATATAACCGGCGCTGGTGGCCCCAAATTCTCTTTCATTTGGAATTGGGAGCTTTTGAATTTAAGTTGTTTACCAAATACTTAATTCATTAATCATCATAGGTTTTACCCACCCTGCTTCTTTATTCTGAGTCTCCTGCCTCCTCCGTTTATTTCTTGTTTGCCTTACGTCTTCCAGTCCGTCTTGACTCATCACTGTTTGCTTCCTCGTCACTCCTCTGATGTGTCTCCGTTTGTTCGCCCTCACGCTCTTCCTGACCTTCCCTTCAATCATCTCCGTGTCATTACCTTCATCTATGCACCGCTCGTCTTCCCAGATATCTCCTCCTTCTCCCGGTCTTTTCTTAATAACCTTTCTATGATGTGAATCCTGTTCTCCCTCCCCTAACCCCACCTGTTGTGTGTCTCCTGCAGACCCTGTGGTGCTGGGCAGAGCGTTATGGCTCAGACGCTGCAGATGGCGATCCCTAACTTTGGCAACAACATCCTGGAGTGTCTGAACGAGCAGCGGCTGCAGGGCCTCTACTGCGATGTCTCCGTGGTCGTCAAGGGACACGCCTTCAAGGTCCGAAACCTTTTTTTTACAGATGTCACATATTCAGGGAATGACGGCCTACAGTGAGGTTGTGTGGAGTTCACCTGGGAGCTGCACAGTGGCACCCAAGACTTTTGTTGTTGGTTACCAAACAGCAGCTACATTTGTGTCTCAAACCTGTTGGTCATCTTATCCTCTGAGTCGTGAGCTCATAGACGGGTCAATAAATGAGCATTATTTTAATACATGAACTTGTAGCTTGACCAGCAGAAACAGAGCTGATGCTAAAAGATATTTATAACCTTTTTTTTTTTTTATAAACAAGTGGCCAAGTCAGAATTGGAATAAAACTTTAAGTTCACCCAAAAATGAAAATTCAGTCATTATCTACTCGTCCTCATGCCGATGGAAGGTTTCGTAGTCCACCAACCATTTCTGGAGCTTCACAGCAAAACAGTGATGCGCCTTTCTTCTAAACAACAGAAGGAAAAACGAAAAATAAAATGTAATGTCTCCGTACGTCCTCTGGAAGCCCAAATGGATTTAAAAAGATGTTAATTACACCGACGATCCACAGTCAAGCTCTGCAACCGCTTCAGGTGTGCTGACATTTACAGCAGCAACTACAGTGAAGATTTAGGCTCAAAAAAGGGTTTAAATAAAATTCTTTTAAAATCAGTTGTGGATCTAAGGGCTGTAAAAACATTTGTTTTGGTCATTTCCTCCTTCTTCCTCATTAAAAAAAATCCTGAATGTGTGATTATGAAAATATGAGTAATTTCACAGTTTAACTGCAGGATACTTCTCCTACTTTAGTTTGTGCACTGGATACTATTTGTGATGTCACAAATCATGGTCGTAGGCTCCGCCTCTTAAAATCAGAGCACCGAGAAAAATGAATGTGAAAACGGCCTTCTAGCGTCAAATCTTCAGTGACGATCAAACATTCAACTTCAGGAACAAGAAGAAAAGCAGGTTTTTGACTGAAGGGGAGATAAAATAATTTAAATTTTTCTTGCCAAAGTGCAGTTTTCTGGTGTTTGCATGGCCTGGTCAGACTGTTTGTGAGCGCTGCAGTCAGGCAGTAATTACTTCCTCAGTGAAAGTATTGATACGATTTTGGTCAAAATCGATAGGTAAGATGGGAAAATATGGTCCAGGTGAAAAACTGCCCGAGTCATGCTTTTAAATAATTTCTAACAGATTTGCTGAGCTCCCTCCGGCCACTTCTCTCTCACCGGAGGAATAAATCTCTGTAATTTGTAAGGCTACAATTAGACGTTTGCTGTATTTCACAATGTACCGCAACATAATGAGAAATGATTCCTTTGAGTCCTTTTTTTAAATATATATTGCAATTTGAAGTAGATTCCACCAAACACAGAAACTGTGGAACCAGATCAGCTACATTTCATGATTTGGGTCATAATATTCTTACTGCGTGGATTTCCCTCACAAACACTATATTTTTACACCTTTACCTCCGCCTGCTGTTTACCCCTCAGGCCCACCGCGCCGTGCTGGCGGCCAGCAGCTCCTACTTCCGGGACCTGTTCAACGCCGGCGGGAAGAGCTCGGTGGTGGAGCTGCCGCCGGCCGTGCAGCCGCAGAGCTTCCAGCAGATCCTGGCCTTCTGCTACACGGGACGCCTCAGCATGAACGTGGGAGACCAGTTCCTGCTCATGTACACCGCCGGCTTCCTCCAGATCCAGCAGATCATGGAGAAAGGAACCGAGTTTTTCCTCAAGGTAACCACGCTAACGAGGCGTTCATGAGCCACGGTTTAATTGTTACTTAAAGTTGAGTGCGTGTACACAGGCTTGTTTTCTGTGTGTGTGTGTGTGTGTGTGTGTGTGTGTGTGTGTGTGTGTGTGTGTGTGTGTGTGTGTGTGTGACACATTATGTTGTCATGGGGGGCGTCTGTGTTTGTAGACACGTTCGTGTGACTCCAGAATAATTGAAACGCCGTCCTGACACTACAGGTTCCCTCTATAGCAGCAGATGATCTGATTAGATTTGGAGCGTCTCGCTGCATAAATCTGCATATTAATGTTCAAAAAAACTGATTTCCTTGAAAGTTCCCCTCGACAGCTCCCAGACACGGAGCCAACATGGCACCCAGCTGCATGCTACATGAAGGATGTGTCTCGCAGGATGTTGCGTCGCTTCCTGGGTTTAAAATGCTTATTTGTTGGACATTTGTTTGTGTTTTGTGGCGTTAGATTAAAGTTATATGGGAAATTCACAGACATTACAGATTACATCACTACTTCCCAGAGCCTAAGGCAAGGTTTTGTTGGACCGGCAGTCCAAAACCACAAGATATTTAGTTTCTTTCAGTCATATAAAGCAGAGAAAAGCAGCAGAAGCTGACATGTGAGAAAGTGGAAGCAGAGGATTTTTTGGCAGTCTTGCTTCACGAGGCGTTTTCAGAGAAAAGAGTTGTGGGGATTCCCTGAGAGGAACTGCCCACGGGGGAGCTTCCCCGCAGCGCGCTGTACTTCCAAGTAACCATGTCCCAACAGCATCTCTCTGCCCGACACAAATGCTGCTATACTAACCCTGTGTGCTTTGTGATGAATGGTAGCTACTTGTTTAGTGATACATTTCTGTCAAATTGCATACTTATGTTGTGCATGGGAAGCTCCTGGGTTCCAAGGTTGTTGTTTTTGACCACCAAACACTTCCTTTCCTCTTATTCTGGGAGAGTTTCTACTCATTAGTAACTAAGAACGATGAACAAACCAGATTCTTGCACATAAAAACGTCTCCAACTGTTTGTTAGAACCATGAAAAAGTTCCTCCAGTCTGAAAACATCTACAGATGAGTTTATTGGTTATTTGTGACATAAGAAGCCTCAGATGTTACGGGCAGTCATCGCTGTTACATCACCTAAATATAAAAGTCCCAAATTGGCTAAAATGTTCAGAATCAGGAACCATCTGACCCCGGAGCAAACAAACAAGACTGATAATATGTGAGATGTTTGATTTAGTGTTCTGTACTTGATACCCGGCTCTTGTTTGGATGGGGAATTTTTTTATTGGTAATTCCGTGCTGTGGATCCCCCCAACAAAAAAATCATTCTTACTGCTCTGAAGCAGAATCTGGTTGCATGAAAGTGAAAACTCGTGGAGATATGATTTTCTGAAAACGGGTAAAAATTGATTCATTGTGAGTAAATTGATTCCTGTAAACATTCTGCATCAACTATTTATAAATGGATATGTGTTGCCAAGCATCCTGAGAGTTACATGGATGTTCGTAAGCGATGCTGTGTTGTGTGTCATCACTTCATCGGTAACGATATCAGTGAGATGAAGCTAATCTCTACGACCTCGCCTCCAGGTCTCATCTCCAAGCTGTGACTCCCAGGGCCTCCACGCTGAGGAGACCCCGACCTCCGAGCCTCAGAGCCCCGTCACTCAGACCACGGGAGTCGGCGTCGTCGGCTCGGCGGCGGGAAGACCCACCTCCTGCCTGACGCCCCTCCCCCTGGTGTCCAAGGTGAAGACGGAACAGGCGGCCTCCACGCCGCAGCCCGCCCCGCAGCCGCAGCAGGTAGGCCACCTCGCCTCCGGTAACCTCCGCACAAAGCAAAGTGTTGCCTTGATGAGGCAATTAACAGCATCCAGGCCTCTTCCATCTCTGAATTATGTAAAGTAGACTGAAGAGATAATAAAACATCATTCAGTAGTAATGTCATTTGAAACGGGGCATCGTGTGTAGGTGTCTCTTTGAGTGTGAGATTTAAAAAGGCTTTGACAGACTTTCAAGGGAAAAGCTCGCTCGCTCGCAGCAGCTCAGCTACAGAAAGACAGCTTTCTGTTCAACAGCAGCTGAAAAGATTTATTAAAAAACACCATGTATACATCCTTTAGATGATTCATTACCTGAAGGTTAACTCTTATATACGGTGTAAACAGTTACAAAATGTGTTTTAAGGAGAAAAGACATCAGTTAGTGTAGAAACCGGTGGTTGGATCTGTGTGCAACCAGCCTTGATGTAAGTGCTCCAACCAGAGGTGTCGGAGCGCCTTAATACTGAGAGATGAGGACGCTTTTTATCCTGTTGCCATCCATATTAATTAGTTGTGGGTGTTAAAGGAGCACAAAGTGTAGTAACGGTTGTCTCACTTCATTTACTGTCACGTAATATTGGCTCAATACAAACACCAGAATAGCATTCCACTCATTTCTGTTCATTTCCTCTCATTTCATTTTCCGTTGAAAAGGAGGTGGGATGTAATTATAAGTGTTTTAATTTGTTGCTCACCTGCTGAGACCTGTTTTACCAGCCTGCACACAGGATATAGAGTACATTTACTCAAATACTGTCGTTAATTACGATTAACGAGGTATTTGTGCTTCAGTGTTTCCATTTCCTGCTACATTTTGGGGGTAAATGTACTTTGTTCAACCACATTTATTTACTAACTTGAGTTATTTTCCAGAGTAAGACTTTTACTAGAGCACTATTTTTATGGGTGTCATTTACTTTTACCAGAGTACTGTTTTAGTTCAATATTGTTCCTTTACTCAGAATTCAATCTGTTGTTTTTATGGGATGAAGTAAGAAGTCTGATGGATCTGACGCTGATTTGTGTAAACCAGCCTCTCGACAGTCGGCAGTCGAGACGAACCGAGATTCTGTTTTTGATTAGTTTGGGATGTTGTTCTCAGTTACAGACGGAGGAACAGAATCGTTTAAATGTTGCTGGAAATGTCAGCAACTCGTGAATCGGGAGAAGTATGTGGATTTATTTGCCAAAGACTAATTGCAACCAACTGTGTTGTTAATTGATTAATGAGTTCGTCAAGTCGAGTCACAATTCTCTGATTTCAGCTTCTTAAATGTGAATCTTTTCTGGTTTCTCTCCTCCTCTGACAGTAAACTGAAAATCTGTGTGTTTTAGGACATCGTCTTCAACTTTTTAAACACTGAAAAACACTTTTTTGACATTTTATAAAGCAAACATCAAATCGATTTAGCATGAAAACAATCAAAAGTCACGAGTCACATGTTGCAGCTCTTGTGACTGTGGATTGTATGTCAGTCTTTTTTTGGACTTTTGAACAAGTGTCAGCTGTAAGATACTAAAAATTAAATCAGGAAGGAAGTCATTGTGAACTAACACTGACACACAGGGAAAGTTCTTGTTCAGCTGTGTGTTCAGACATTTAACATTCCAGAAGTTTAGATGTTTGGTTATTTTCATCGTTGGTAGATTTATCGGTGCACAATCTCTGCCGTCACATCGGCTCTGACAGTCCAAACTTTCAGCTGAATCTTTCCGAGTTACTTTCTGACCCCGTTTGAGAGGAAGAATCTGGAGTTTGCAGTTGCAGCTCGTGTTTTGACTCCTGACTGAGTGAATCTGAGTCTCTGTATTGTTGCTGTCTGATGTTAAATTGTCGGTTTATGTTCGTCAGCTCTGATGTTTCTTCAGAGCTGACTGACGAGCGTTCCCGTGTCTCCCTCTCCTCAGCAGGAGGGCTCTCCCTACTCGGTGGTCTGCACCCCCGTGGCCAAGCGGCTGTGGGAGGGCGGCAACCGTGACGGCGGCGGGGGGTCCGGAGGGGGCGGGGGCGGCGGCATGAGGAAGGCTGCACGCTACTCCTCCTCCTCCTCTTCCTCCTCATCCTCCAACAACACTACCCAGGATGCCTCTGGGCGCGGACCTGCAGCCAACGCTGCCATGCTGGGCGGCGGCGGCAACGGCGCTTCGATGGGAGCAGCCGGACTCAACAGCAACCACAACCACAACAACAACAACAACAACGGCGGGACGCCCGAAGGCACCAGCCCGGGCACGCTGAGCATGTACACCAGCGACTCGCCCATCAGCTACCACGACGACGAGGAGGAGGACGACATCGCCGACGACAGCGCCGAGGAGCAGTACAGACAGATCTGCAACATGTACACCATGTACAGCATGCTGAACGCCGGAGCGGCAGGTGGGTTCAGCTCGCAGTCACCGCGATGTAACGGGAACCTCAAGGTTTGCCTTCCTGTAAAGTTTGTTTACCCAGACTCCTCAGCAGCAGAGGATGTTGAGGGGAGAATGAAATGTTCCAAAACACTGAAACCACCAAAAGTTCTGGATCCGGGCTGAAACTTCTGAATGTTTTTTTAATAGTTCATATCATCAAAAGGACGATCAGACGATCAGACGATCAGACGGCTGTTTGAATCTGAAATAAATATTCAGAACACTGATAGTTGGACAAAATGTGGTTTATTCATAAAACATAACAAGTGTGGAGAAAACTGGTGAAACAGCGTCGTCAGCAGGGCTGAGAGTTCTCTTTCAGCTCCCGTCTTTTCACTTTGAAAACATTTTGTTGTATAGGATTCATCTGTTAGTCTGTATAATGTAAACAAAAGTAAAAAAAAAATGTAGATTAACACATCCACACATTCTGGAACTCCAGCTGTGGTTCAGTAGTATGATGATGATGATGATGAAGATGGTGCCCTTCTCCTAAATATAAGTAAAAGCTCTGACAGTCCGTCGCCTCCCCTCCTCAGTGGTCGGCGAGCGGGTGGAGGCCCTCCCGGACTTGGCCCCGGACTCGGGCGGCGGGCGCGGCGGCAGAGGGGCGCGCTCCCGGCAGGACCTGGCGTCGCTGCCGGCCGAGCTCATCAGCCAGATCGGCAACCGCTGCCACCCGAAGCTGTACGAGGAGGGCGACCCGGCCGAGAAGCTGGAGCTGGTGAGCGGCACCTCCGTCTTCATCTCCCGCGCCCAGCTCATGAACTGCCACGTCAGCGCCGGCACCCGCCACAAAGTGCTGCTCAGACGCCTGCTGGCCGCCTTCTTCGACAGGTCGGTGTTCGACACGGCCCGCCGGCCAGAGGCTGGTGTGGGAAATGTAGTCTTTAACATTATTTTCTGTGTGTGTCGTGTCTTTTTTTATAAATCTGATTTTTGTTTTTTTTGTCCTTGCTCAGGAGCACTCTGGCTAACAGCTGTGGAACCGGCATCCGCTCTTCAACCAACGACCCCAGTCGTAAACCCCTGGACAACAGAGTGCTGCACGCTGTCAAATGTGAGGCTCACACACACACACACACACACACACACACACACACGTGATGTGATGATTGAAGGCTCCAGAGTCGGTGTGGTCCAGGTCTTCTAGAGTGAAATTTTAAAACTCCTCACAAATCCGTTCTTTCCCTTTTTCACTCTCGCTGTTTGCCTCGTGGCTTCTTTTTTCACCTCCCTCTCTTCTCCTCCCTCCAGTTTACTGCCAGAACTTTGCGCCGAGCTTCAAGGAGAGCGAGATGAACGCCATCGCGGCCGACATGTGCACCAACGCCCGCCGCGTCGTCCGCAAGAGCTGGATCCCCAAGCTCAAGCTGCTGATGGCCGACAGCGACGCCTACTCCGCCTTCCTCGCCGACAGCGTGAAGATGGAGGCCGACGCTCTGGGGGCGGAGCAAGGCTTTGACCCCGCCTCCCTGGAGGCGGTGGCGGCGGCGGCCGCAGCAGCCAACAGTAACGACGTGGGAGGCGGAGCCACGCAAGCAGACGCCCTGCAGGGGGCGGGAGGAGACGGCAGCACTTTGTTTTGAGTGAGTGAACGGACAGATAGATGAATGGACAGATGGACAGATTGATGGAGGGAGGGAGGGAGGGGTGGCGTTCTTCTGGGGCGATGAGTGGAGGGCGGCGGCGGCGGTGGTGATCACTCGTCCCCCGGACGCCACGTGTTTGGGGATCTGTTTCTTCTTTTCCACCTCTTTCTGTTCTGCTTTCCTTCCCTGTCCAGTTTCCATCTCTCTCTCTAACGGCCCACAATGCCTCTCTTCGGGCTTTTCCTCCCGTCTTTTCCTGGTAGAGAGAGTCTGAAAGGTGGAGAGAAAGGTGGCAGAGGGACGAGGTGGACGGACAGTCGCCCCCCCCCCGAACACCTCGTCATCCCTCTGCCACCTTTCAGAGTGTTTCAGCCTTTATTTTTTTATGTTTTTCAAAGTGTGTTCTGTCACTGAGGCCCTTTTCTGACCATGATCACACACATTCCCTGGGGAGGGTGGAGGGTGGAGGGAGGGTGGAGGGTGGGGCGAGCCTGTGTGGAGAAAGAAAGTGATGTATTTCCTTCCCCAAACTCCGGTAACACTGTTGTTTTGATATTGAATGTATGCGTGGGGAAGCGTCCGGACCGCAGCGTTCGACTGATCCTGTTTTGATTTCTTGCTTGGTGTCGTGTCGGACGATGTGAGCTCTCTCTGAGAACGTGGGGTTGATGAGGTCAGCGGTGGAAATGAATATTAATATGTATATCGGCACGGTTTATGATCCCACCCGACCCCAGCAACCCTGCCCCCGACCTCCCCGACTCTTTATTAACCCTGAAACAAAAACATTTCAGTTCTACTTTTGTTTTTGTCTTTAAATTTGTTCCTTCTTTTTTGTGTGCGGTTTGTTTTTTTAGGGGAAACTGTCACCGATGATTGTCAAAGAGTTTGCGCGTGATAAATGCACTGTGTTACTTCCTGCGGTATGAGTACAATCGAAACTACGACGTTTTTGTACGTATCAGAAAGAGAAGAGGGTGGTTTTTATTTAAAAAATGCAAAAAAACAAGGAGAAAAACACGAGCTGAAATCCAATTTATATCCGTTAATCACCCTTTTTTTCTTTTTCTTTTTTTTTTTAAATCTGAAGGAAAGTCAAGAAAATGAGTTTCTGCCTGTGAGCTTAGGAACAGTGAGTGTGTGTGTGTGTGTGTGTGTGTGTGTGAGGACACAGCAGCGATGTTCTTTTGTTTTCAGCTCATGCTTACAGAATCTAACGCAGCCGTGCCGGTTAGCAGCACAACTTTCCTCCGGCTCTGCGAGCTCGCCTGGCGCCGACCAGGGTGCTAACTCACGCGTTGGTACATTCGCAAGGAGTACTGCTCTGTGTGTGTGTGTGTGTGTGTGTGTGTGTGTGTGTGTGTGTGTGTGTGTGTGTGTGTGTGTGTGTGTGTGTGCTGCAGCAGAGAAGAGTGCGGGAGGCCAGACGGTGTGTTTTCACACACGCTCGGTCGATTCATTCACCCATCGTCACTGCGGTGAACACACACACACACACACACGTGTTCGCCGCGATTCGGGCGCCATCAGCTACATCAGCTCCAGAACACCAGAGCATTGTGGGAATTAGACCAAAGCGGGCAGGAGAGGCACATGAGAAGCGTTGGTCCTGGTTAACGAGGGTGAAGGAGGGAAACTTTGCCTCGCCGGCTGAAAGTTGAGTCTGTCGGTGAGGTTTATGCGAGTTGTTTAGAATTATAAAAAGAGAAGCTGCTAAATAATGGAAATCACAGAGGAATGTTGGCATAGAAACAACCCTGAATGTCGTCGTGCAGTCTTTGATTCCTGCGTGGCTGAGTGGAAGCATTCAGCAGGAGATGCTTCCTCTTTAGAGAGCTTGACCTCCACAGTACAGCTGGATGTGCTCATCAGACGCCTCTTGTTCGGTTTCAGGTTGAATAACTCGGGCTCCAGGTGAACTTCTTCTGATTTAGTGCCACTGATATTCCAGTTTCAGTCTGACCCCAGCCTCTCGTCTTATTATCACACAATCAATCTCAGACAATCGATAGAAAGTCGCTCTTTCTTTTGACACTCGGGCGAGACGACGCATTGTCTTCGGCATCGACGTCGCACTGTGCTGCCTGATACAAAAGAGAAAACTCCCACAGTTCTCATCTTCCGTGACTAATCTACCAGAGGAGTCTCGGTCTGATTCAAGGGTGCTTGGCGACATCGGAGCGAACCGTCCAATCACAATCATCCTCGATCACTTTATCAGACAATGCGTGGCTTTGCTTGTTAAATAAAACGCCTATCGATCTAGATTTGAATTTGAAACCTTTCACTCATCAGGTGAAAAGTCCTGTACTTGTTTTTCCTTTTCATCCTGCAGACGATGAATAAAAACAATGGAAATGAGGCGTCAGGACCCGACACATCTGTCTGTGGCTCTGAGGGGGGAGGAGGATGGTCGGCCTGATGAAAGCATGAAGGCAGAGTCAGCCGACCGTAAAACGTATACGCTCTCTTTTATATGTTAAACAGGTTTGGATCAGCGCTGCGTTAGTTCGTATCTGTAGAACCCAACAGCAGGTAAAACTGAGAGAAGTTTCCTCGTGTGTCCGACGTAATCTGCAGCAAACTCCAAACCCAAACCCCCTTTTTTTATTTTTTAGGGTAATGTCGGAGCTGATTCATGTTAATTCCATCCTCTTACAGGAGGCGGTTTATTGCCTTCACACCGACGTGAGATAGTGAGTCAGACTTCACAACAGTCCAATTTAGAGACTGTTGTGAAGTCTCTAAATCACATGTCAGCCGGTTATTGGGCCCCGGTGCGGGAGAGGAATTGAAGATTTAATCTCACTAATTTGTAAAGAGAGTGTTTTTTTTTTTTTTTTTTACTGGGACGTTTCTTCATGGTGGAAATCACTGATGGTGTTAATGGCACCGAGCCAGTATGATCCTTGTTTAGTAAGAAGACTGGACTGAATTTCTACTTTTGAACATCAGTATTTAATTTTTTTGTTGAACTCCACCAGGTAAAGTCAAGCTTTCCATGCAAAAAACAAGAATTTGAAAATAAAGCCAATGATATGTCGACGCCGAAACAGACAAACGCTTAAATCTGGATCAGAACCTTTTATTAAATGTCTTGTGTGTGATGGAGTATTTAGTTGTAAGTGGCACTAGGTGACCTGGGAAGTCTCGCGGTGGAGCCCTGAGCGCTGAGTTTCCTCTGTGTGACAGAATTTTGGCAAAATAATCCGACTGGAAAACAAACTTTTATTCCTGTGAAGTTTGGAATTTCCTAAAAGAAAAAAGCAGCAGACCCGTGTTCATGTTCAGCGTGGTGATATTGTCCAGACTCACCCTCAGATCGCGGCTTTGTTATGGAGGCCGGTAAACACGAGCGAACGCACACGAGGTCGATCTGGTTCGGTTTGCGTTCAGCAGATTCTCCTGTTTGAGTGGAGGTGAAGTGTGACGTATGGACTGTAGGGGGCGGCGGTCTGCCTTCAGTGTCAGAGGTGCCATCTTGGTTTAAAAAAGGAACGCGTTGAGTGTTTGATTTGAAAGATAATCCACATTTATTGTATATAAATCCCCTATTTCCCGTGTTGTTTAAATCTGCGCCGAGCGGTGGACCAAATTTGACTCTTGTTGCTACGAAATTGCCTGTGCGAGCGTGATAATCCTGACGACTTAACACTTTAAAACCTAATCAAGGAAGGATTTGACATTTTAAAAGATTTGCCTTATTGCGAACACACTTCGGACCCGACTGACATTCATTTCTTGTGTTAGTTTTATTCGTGTGTTAGAAGCAGAATAATACGACTCGAGCACCTTATTGCCAGCGTGGCATCAGAAAACGGGCAGAGGCCGCTGTGGTGAACTGTTCAGTGTCACTGTCACCGCTTTGAATTGATGTTTGGACTGACACACACACACACACACACACACACACACACACGAGGCCCTGAAGTTAAATAAAGGGGTCTGTTGTTAAACCATCTCTTAAGTGAAACACCCGCAGAAGAACCAAAAAGAGCCTCGGAGGCGTCTTCTGATCGTCTGGAACTGACCAGTGTTATAAAAACTGTCTGAGGAAAGATGTTTATGTTTTTTTTATATATATATATTTGCATGTATATCAAGTTTTTTTATTGTTTCTTTTAAAAAAAAGAAAAAAAAAAAGGCTATCAGTCAAAGAACCCTCGGTCCTGAGACGAGCACCTAAAGGTCCTACAGTCAGGGGGTGAAAGGTCACCCTGCCCCACCCTCTGCTCTGGAGCACATGGTACGATCCGGAGAGACTTGTCCAAGTTAGAAATAAGGAAAGAGAAAGAAACAAGTGAAAGCGATTGGGGAGGGAGGAGGAGGAGGGGGAGGAGGGGGGAGGTGGAGGAGACAGTTTGCACATTTTCCTTTCTTAAAAAAAAAAAAAAAGGAGAATCTTTTTATTCCGACGCTTTGTTTAAAAACCGCCGCCTTAAACGAGGAGAAATAATTCAGAGAGAGATGGAGAGGGAAGGAGAGGACAGTCGAGCCTCCCCGGAGAGGAGGTGGAGGAGGGGGGAGAGGGTGGAGGGTGGAGGGGGGGTGGCTGGGAGGGACGGTCGGATGATTCGGTGTGAACGCATGCATGCATACTGGTGTGTACGTAAGTGTGTGTTAATGTGTGTGTGTGTGTGTGGGAGGGTGGGTTTGGAAGCTGTTTGTAAAGGCTTTGTGTGTGTGTGTGTGTGTGTGTGTGTGTGTGTGTGCGCATCTGTGGGCAAACATAATGCGTGGGTGTGTTTTTAATGTTCCGTGTGTGTGTGTGTGTGTGTGTGTGTGTGTGTGTGTGTGTGTGTGCATATTAATGTATGCATGCAGTTTTTCTCCTCCCTGCTCGCTTCCCTCCATCTCCATTTATGGCATGTTAATGTCTGCCTCCTCACTCGAAAGAGCCTTTGACAGTGGTACAGTGTGTGTGTGTGTGTGTGTGTGTGTGTGTGTGTGATGCGCATGCCTGTGCCAGGCTGGGTCTGCGTCTCGATCTATGTGCTGCATACGTGTGTGTCTGGCTTCACGTGGCGACTGCGCATGTCTGTCACCGTGTGTGGGTGGTTTGGGTGCTCGGCTCTGCAAGGTCTGTATATGTATGAGCGTGTGCGCGTGTGTGTGTGTGTGTGTGTGTGTGTGTGTGTGTGTGTGTGTGTGTGTGTGAGAGAGTGGGTGGTATGTGCGCAGAGGTTGAGATGAGTGGCTGTTTGTTTTTGTCTGCCTCCTCTGCCTTACGCACGCACACACACACACACACACATCTGCAGAGTCACATATCTATATCCTCGGCACACATCTGTGCCACGCCGCATGCAGATGTGTTGCGGCCATGTTGCTCGTTACATCACCGGAAAAGTGAAGCGGACTTCAGACGAAGCCGATCATCAGCACTTCCATCGCCCTCTTTATTCTCCTTCGTCCTCTAGATTCTCTCCCTAAACATCCCGGCTCCGCCTGGTTAAACGTCCTGTACTCCTGCACGGGACAGCGACACACACACACACTCACACACACACACACACACACCCTCTTAATTTCCTCCCTCCCTCCCTCTTCGCCCCTCGCCTGCCTCCCTCTGTTTTCTATTTTCTTTGTTTACATCTCTTTCCGCCTCGCCTCCTCTTTAGGTATACATTTCCATCTCCCTCCCGTGCTGTCCCTATATGTCTCCCCCTCTCTCTCACCACACACACACACACACACACACACACACACACACACACACACACAAGAGGAAGGAGCTAAACAGTGTTGGTCCCTCGTTGCTTCATTACGTAAACCATCATTTTCCATCCGCCGCTGCTTCAATTCTGTGTCGACTCCATTTTCCTCGTAGAATGCAAATCCCTGCCAAACTCTCACCCGTATATCTGTATAACCCAGCGCGTGTGTGTGTGAGTGAGGTCCCCTCTTAGAGAGCAAAGAAACATAGTGCCCTGTTGGCAATATTGACGTGTATCTGTGTGTGTGTGTGTGTGTGAGGGAGTGTTTGCCGTCTACAACAACAGATGGGGCTGCCAAATATGCTGCTGCATGTGTGTGTGTGAGCTATTCGAATGCAAATATGCAAATAAATGGGTGTAGGTACATCTGACCAGGCACATCAGTGTGTGTGTGTGTGTGTGTGTGTGTGTGTGTGTGTGTGTGTGTGCTGCCCCCCTCTCGTTTGACACCGTGGTCCAGTTTTGTGTTGTTTTTTCTGTTGACTGCACCTTTAATAATCAGACTATTGATGAGGACGCTCCGTGTGTCCCTGGCTGACGTGGAGCGAGCGACAGGCAGCCAGTCATGACGCAAATAACGACCGTACTGTCGAACTAAGTGACCAAGTGGGGTTAAAAAAATAATTACAATCATCCTAGACTTGAGCAGTGAGGGGAGAGGGAGGAGGAGGAGGAGGAGGAGGTGGTGCCGTTCTTCCTGAGGAGGAGATGTTTGTTAAGAATCTCCCAGGACAGATGAGGCATTGCGGCAGTCTGCCGTCACATGAGCGAAGCCACAATCCAGACAAAGAGACAAGAGAGTGAGAGGAGAGAGGAGGAGGCTAATGACAGAGAGGAGGAGGAGGAGGAGGAGGTGATCGTCTCTCTCTGGCCCTGTGCCACCAAGATAAATACCTGGGTGCTTGTTTATTGATGTAGCGTGGCGTCGTGCAGAGGGGTGGGGTCGACTTTTCTAAAAACCCTCAAAATGACCCCGAGCAGACGAGCGCCCTCTGACTGGATCCAGATACAGAATAAAGCCTCCGGAGGAACTTTAGTCCAGATGGAGCTGTGATCTTTTTGTTCCCCCACACAAAGTTGAAATTGCACTAAATATGTGGAGAAAATGTCTTTAATGTCCAGAAACACATTTGGCTGAATGTTTTTACCCGACTCCTTTTTTTTTTTTTTAAGCACTGCGATATGATAATGTGAAGACGTCTCTGGCTGCAGCTGCAGAGGTGATCTCGGCCTCGTCGGCGTGTTGAACGCCCGGCGAACCTTCATCTGTAGTCGACACTTACAGGTCAGGACAAACAGTGGATTTATGAATCAGCAGGAGCCGATCGGTCTTAAAGGGGCTGAATCGAGTAGTAGTGCAGTGGTTCCTGACCTTTCCGTGCTCGTGACTCCACAACAAAATCATTCCACGTTCAGTCGAACCACAACGTTCCCGTCTCGGATTTCATTTAAATAAAGAAAATCAATGCCGATAACTGTCACGCTCAGGAAAGCAGACAAGTAAAAACAACTAAATAAGAGGTGTTAGAAATGCTTTGATTCAGATCTTTAATAACATTTTCAGTTACGTTTCTCTGACTGATAAAACATCTGTCCACAGTGGATGTTATACATACATGGCTCATTCTGCCTGCAGTTAGATAGAAATCTAAACTATTTAACGCACAAAATTAGGCAGAATCTAAATCAGCAGAATATATATCGTCCACTGGATGAACGTATTAATAAATACCTTTTACCTGACAGGTTTTCTGAGAATAAGATGATTATTATGTTATTTCCTCCGACGTGGAAAGTAAAGCTTCGTCTTTTGTATTTGTTGATAATAAATTGAATATCATTCGTTTGTCAAACAAGACGAGAAATTTCAAGTATTTTTTGAGAGCATGAAAATAAGTTTCATGCCTGATTGAACATATAGAGCAATAATTTGTGTAACTATATGAATCAGAATGTACTTTAATCATCTAATGACCCTTAAATTGGTCATGATGTGGGGAGGCGACAGGTCGGGAGCCACTGCAGCAGCAGTATTAGACCCCAGTGTTGTTTTTTTAAATGTGGGCTTTAATTTTCTAACACAGGCGGGAAATCGGGATTGAAGTTGAAGGTTTTTGTACTTTTTGAAAAGTAACTTTTGTCACTGTGGAAGATTTTTTTTTCAAAGAATGTGGAAGTTGTGACCGTCGAGGGTTTTTTAGGCAGATCCAACGGTTTCCGCTGTCTGTCGGTGCTGGGCCCGGTTCTCCTGGGGCCTCGGGGTGCACAGGGGTTTAGAGAAATTCGGCGTACTTCAAACGAGCACAGCGAAAAGGGATATTTTCCGTAATATCCGTCTGTGTCCGTCGTGTTTCCTCGTTGATTGGGAGGAAATGTTACGAGCTGAGAGGAGAATCCAGAAGTTTTGAACACTCCTCTGCCCTGCAAAGAGCAAAACGTGGAAATGAAACTGAACAGTAAAGCTTCGTCAGCCGGGTACCAAGGGCTGCATATCACAGAATATCTTTGTTTTTTATTTAGGACACAGGTCGCAGCTTTTTTGCCTCTTTGTAGGGCAGCTATGTCTGAGCACAGTTTTACGACTAAAGGTTGAGCGGGGCCAGAGCAGACGCTTTGTTTCTCGAAGCGATACGAGTTTGTAGAAGAGCTTTGTACACGTTTTTATTTTTTTTTCTTTCAAACATTCACGTTTTAATTTTCTGTTTTCTATCGTGTTTCTTTTTGTTTTCTACATTTGAGCTAGTGTACTGTAGTCCTCGAGAGGTATTTTGAGACAGATGCTACTAATAATCCAACATTAACACCTTGTACGTACGTAGAGTTGCCAAGATGTGTAAAAAAAAAAAAAAAAAAAATTTAAAAAGAGAGAGAAAAAGAGAAAGTGGAGACATGGTTAGCTGTAAAATAGTTTTAGAGAAAGAGAACCACATATTTTTGCATTGCGATTGTTGTATGACTGAGGTGCTGCGGGAGGGTCGAGGGGTTTGGGCTTTAAAATGCTGGAACAGATGTTTGGGTTTTTACTGTACTGCAGCTGTCGCCGGGCAGGACGGACGGATTGGACCGACTGATGGATGGACGGACAGTCTGAGCAAACAGAACACTGCTGGGCTTACTTCATTTAAAGGCTACAAGTCTGAATGTCTGTTTTAAACAAAAAATCTCTTCACGGATAAAAAAAAACTTACTCTCCATTGTCTTGTGACGATTTAAATACGTTTCTAACCAAGCTTACATGAACTTCCATTAGAAAACGACCCAAAGTAAGTTTACTTGACCTGGTTCTGGAACCAGCTTTTCCACAAAGAATAAGCTACTGCTGCTTGAATGTTCGTTTTCTTAACACACCACCTGGTGGCCGAATGCAGCTACTGCGGCTCAGAGAAAAAGGGGGGGTTCTCACAACCGCAGGAGCTGCCGGCGCCACCAGAGGGCGAGATCCCAAGACGCAGTGATCCAACGCAACGCTACGATTGTAATGAGTCTCGATCACTGTATTCATCCGAGCACCTTAACAGCGGACCGCCGGAGGCTTCTGCTGCTCATTTCTTTTTTACAAATCCGACACAAGACGCAAAACCCGCCAAAATGTCCGCCGCATGCGGACCAAGATGCCAAATAAAGCTGTCAGTAGATTGAAAAGTTGCTGACGAGACTTTCCAAAAGAAAAAAAGAGCTCAGCGGCTGTTTGTTTTGTGCTTCGACCCGTCCGTCCATCCGCGACCGGTCCGTTCTTCTGTTTCCCGTCCTGATCTCGGCTCGGCTGCAGACCCACAGAGAGGATTAAAAGTGACAAAGGAGAGAGTGAAATAATCTTTAACAAAAAAAAAAGCACCTTTGGGCGAGCGCTCAACTGTCCCGGAGAGCCAAAGCCCTCTGCACCTTTCTGAGCACGCTCACTATGTCACTTCCTGTCTGTGGTTTGGATGCTGGCGTCAGAAGTGGGACTTTTGTTGACCTTTGGGGGTCGGGGTGGGGATCGAGATGTAACGTGAGGGTTCTTTTTGTAAGTTCCTTATTTTTGTTGTTTTTATCTTTTTGTACTATTATTCCCTTTTTTATTTTGTATGTTTTGTTTTCTCTCTTCTCTCGATGACATTTGTTGTTTACTGTAAAAAATGATGATGATGATGATGATGATGTGCCCATCGACCTGTCTCCCCCCCAGGTGGGAAGTGGGAGCGTAGACTGTGCAAACCCTCCTCTGATTGGGGGGGAGTAACAGGGGGAGGGGAGAGTTCAGATGGGTGAGGGGTTTCAAGGGTGAAGGTTGGAGTTGGTCCAGACAGGGTTCCTACACAGATCTGGAATCTGGGATGAAGTGATTTCTGATCATTTTCCAGGTCTTTAAAAGAAAAACAAATCCTTGAAAATCAGCAAGAAAACTGCTCGCTCGGCAAGAAAATCGGATCAAAACGAGCACAAAGTTTTGAGTTCGCCGATAAATCACAGCTTGAATATCTCTTTAAAAACCAGATTCAGGCTGATGTCGAGCAGATTGTCACGTCTGATTTTCAAAATCAATCAGTGAAGAAGCAAAGATGGACGACTTCAGTGTCCTTCTGTTATCAGTTCCCACCAAAATGCTTGTGAGGTTTTAACTTGTACTGTCATATGTATCGTATGGAAACACTTTTTAACAAATCCAGTGGAAATGTCAAAGGAAAAATCCACCCTCAAAATCACATGTTCACCAGTGAACATCAAGTCCTGGTGTCTCTTTATTAAAGCTGCACTAGCTTATTATTTTCATCCTGCAAACATGGAGGAGAGTTTGCATTAATTTGGCTTCATGTTTTGTTTTGTTTTGGTCCATCGTTGACTCTACTTTCAGCTCTGTTTTGGTCTCCACCAGCTCCAGTCGCTGCAAAAAAGCTCAACTGTTCTCACCAGCTGGTCGCTAACTTTGTTCGTCTGCAGTTTGGTGACAACGGTGGCTGACGATGAGTCAAAATAGTGGATTTGCTGGCTTTAAAAAAACAAAACGATCAGCTGAAAGATGCCAAATAATAATAATCAATCAAAAGCAAATTAAATGCCAACTATTTTGATCATCAGTTGTCATTTTGTTAAGCAGAAATTCCAAACATTTGCAGGTTCAAGCTTCTTGAATGTTTGGATTTGCTGCTCTTCTTTGTCATTCATGACAGTAAATGAAGAGTCTTTGGATTTTGGACTGGAAGGAACGAGTTTGAAGCAAGACTTTGGGCTCTGGGAAAGTGTAAGGAGCTTTTTTCAGAGTTGTTGACTAATCGATTAATCAAAAAAAGGTAATCTGTAGTTTGAGCTCCAGCCACAGCACACGTTAAACAAAGTTTGGACACTTTTGTAACCAGAGGGTGGATCTTTCCTGTGTAGGGACCCGGCTGAGAGTCCGGATGAATGTCAGGAGTCGTGTCGTTAAGTGTGTTTAAAAAAACTGGCTAAACTTGAGAACAGAGGAGCGAGAGGAAGTGGATGCGAGACTGTTTTTGAATCAAGATCCGGAGGGCGAATCCTCCTCGTTTCTCTCTCTCTCTCCCCTTCCCCATCCCTTCCTCTCCAGCTCAGCCGCCTTCCTCCTCATCTTCCTCGGCGCTGCGGCCTGACCTCATCGACCCCCTCGCCCGACCTTTCCCCCGCCCCCCTCGCGCTCCTCAAGCTCCGCGAGTCTCTTTTTTCCCTGCCGTCTGCAGGTTCCGTAGTCTTCTATCCAGAACCATTTACTCCGCTCTCCCAAATCCCCACACACCAGAGACAAACACACACTCACACAAATATATATATAAATACTGTATATGTATAAATGAATACAAAAACGGGCAAACCTCTGAGATGCAGAAGCTCGCACACACACACCTGCAGACTCTCAGGATGCGACGCCGGACGTGTGTGTGCGCGTCTTCGTGTCACTGATGCAGTTTTAAAAAGTCGTACCAGTTTACCTCGGGAGCTCTCAGCCATAGCAGACCTTAATCTCCACAGATATATCTCAGCGCTGCGAGCAGCTTCTGAACTGCTGTGGCTGCCGTTACAAAAGCAGGTACATTTTTTTGTTTTTCAGGAACAAAAAAAACCTCCGTGGGCCTCAGCAGAGCGCCTCTCGGAACCATTTGAATGCATATACATCGCAGGGTTTTTACAGGAAAACGGGACACACGTTGAGAGTCCATGTCAACACAGTCTTACCTCAGAATCATACTACAGAACAGCGGGGCGGGCCGGGCTTCTATATGATCATAGCAACCGTGAATGACTATTTTTTATTCCTTCTCTTCCTTGTCTCTGGTGTCGTCGGGTGAAAAATACTCTGCAGAAACTCTTTTTTTTTTTGTTTTTCTTTTTCTCCGTTTTTTTTCCACTATAAATATATAAATATATAAACTGTACATTATGACATAGAAGCACTATCGAAGTTTGATTGTTAGATGTGCACTCGCAGCATGAGGTATTATTCTTTATTATTCCTTCATAACCCAGAAAAATGATAAAAGTGAAAACAAGAGCTTTTGGAAGTAAAATGACAAAGGATTTAAAAAAAAAAAAAAAAAGACAACAACAAAAAAACAATGCAGTAGCATCTACTGATGTCAAAGAAAATACCCGACCTCACCCCCGCCACACACACGCAAACACACACACACTCCCCCAGACCTTTACCCCAGCCCTGCCGTGTTACCCCGCCCCCCCATCCGACCAATCGCCCCGATGCCCCCTCGCGCCCCGCCCCCCCCACTGCCCCGCCCCGTGTACATGCCAGTGTTTCCCCCATGTGTTCCAAGTGCCAATAACTTTGTGAATTCCTAACTGTGACCCAGTAATAAAGATAATTGCACATTAACTACTGTAAAGAGAAAAAGAAACCAGACTGATTAAAAATGAGGAAAAATCTGAGTATCTTAATAAAAAAGGTTTTTAACAAACAGGATTGACCTTACGGCTGTGTCGCGTCTTCATTGACCTCTTTCTGACAACTTCATCCAAAAAATGGCATCCAGAGGGACCGGGTCATGTTTCAGCAGAGATTTAATATCTTTTTAATTGATTATATGTAACATTTACTTTTTTTCTGGATTTTTCTTTTAGGAGATTTTGTAACTTTTTTTCAGGAGAATTTTTAAAATATTTTCGGAAGAAATGTTTTTTTCTGAGAAAGAAAAGAAAAAAAAAATTCCAGGAGAATTGTTTTGTCAGGATTTTGTTTTGTTAGGGGATTTAAAAAAAAAAAATATTTACGTGTGAAACAGTAAAAAATATTTTCAAAAATTTCAGGATTTTTGTTTCGTCAGGGGATTTTTTTTTTAAGTCTTTTCCTCATCTGTGAATACATTTTTGTCAGGATTTTTGTTTTGTCAGGAATTTTTTTTTTTTTAGGTGACCCATTTTTTAAGTCTGATCCTAAATAGTTTTCTCTCCTGTGTTTATAACTTGAGAACTGGTGGACTTTTTTTTGTCATCTGTGAACACATCAACAAAATCTTGAGAATTTTTTCTTTTTCAAGGATAATTTTTTTACTTTGTAGAATTTTTCTTCCAAGGGAATTTTTTTATATTATCAGGGTTTTTTTTTTTTTTTTTTTGAGGAGATTTTCCTTGGGATTTCTGTTTCTTTCGGAGTGTTTTTAAATATTTTCAGATTTTTTTTTCAGGAGATTCTTTTCTTTTTGTCAGAATAATGTTTTTAGGAGATTTTTTTTCAGAGATTTTTGTTTCATCAGGAGAATCTGACAAAGGTCCTAAATTCTTTTCATTTTAGGAGATTTTTCACTTTTTTCAGGAGAATTTTTAAAAAATTTCAAAGTAATTGTTTACACTTAGAAAATCTTAAGATTTTTTTTAAGGAGAATTTTCAATTTTTTTCAGTAGAATTTTTTTCTTTTTTTCTGGTGATCCATTTTCTAAGTCTGATCTAAATTGTTTTCTCACCTGTCTTTAGAAATTAAGAACTAAAAACTTTTGCTAGGATATTTTTTTTTCATCTGTAAAAACATGAAAGGAAAAAAAAGGATTTTGTCAAAATTGTTTTGTCAGGATTTTTGTTTCATGTGTGAAACAGTAAGACATTTTTCAGGAGAATCTTTTCCTTTTCTCTGGAGATTTTTTTTTTTCATAATTTTTGATTCTGTTGGGATTTTCTTTTTTTTCAGGATAAGCTATTTTTTTCTGGTGATCAGTTTTCTAAGTCTGATCTAAATAGAAGAAGTGTTTGTCTTTACAGGATTTTTGTTTTGTCAGGAGCCTTTTTTTCAGGAGAATTTTTTTTTAAAATTCAGGATTTTCTCTTTTCAGGACTTTTTTTTTCTGGTGAAATCTTTTTTTTTTTTTTTTCAGGATTTTTTTTTTATCTTCATCCTCTGACCAGATCATGTTTCAGCAGAGATTTTTCTCCATTTAATATCTTTCTAATGATTATATGGAACATTTAACTGAACAATAGCCACTATTTGCAATCAAATAATCATGGCATGTCAAATGTGTGACGGTGATCTTTGATGAGCTACTTTCAAGACGCCACCATCATGAGACCAACGGTATGTTCCAGCACTAACCCCACCACACTCATTAGTATGCCAGGAAACATGTTGTCATGTCAAAGCAGTGTGACAGAAATATGCCTACTGCATCCCTTTGCAAAAATGCAAGGCAGCATGTTTTTCTGGCTGTTCTGACCCACAATCCTTTGCACAACCGAAGATAACATCACATCGACTGAGCTGCAGAGAGAGCGCAGACAGATGCCGGCTCATTGGCCGCGTTTCAAATCGCATACTTTTGTCTTTTACATAAAAATTTACACTATGGATGGCAGCGGATGTTTATGCAGCAGTACATAGTTTGTAAAGGAAACTGCAGTATGTTCTTAGAGTGAAAAGTATGCGATTTGTAGCACAGCACAAGTCAACAAACACGCTAGCAGCTCTGTGATTTTCTAAGTCTGATCTAAATAGTTTTCTCTCCTGTCTTTATAAATCGAGAACAGGTGGACATTTTTTTGTCATCTGTAAAACATGAAAACATTTTTCTAACCCTAACCATGTTTTTCAGGTTTTTTGTTTCATCTTTTTTTCAGGGGAATTTTTTCATTCTAGGAGATTTTTTTTTTTTTGTCATTTTCTGAAGATTTTTTTTTTTTTTTTTTTGAGAAACTTTTCAGGATTTTTTTTTTTCAGGAGATTTTTTTTTCAGGAATTAAAAAAAAAAATTTGGGTGACCCATTTTTTAAGTCTGATCTAAATAGTTTTCTCTCCTGTCTCAGACATTTTTTGTCATCTGTGAAAACATGAAAAAAAAAAATCTTTAGAATTTCTTCTTTTTCCAGGAGAGTTTTTTTTTGTAGAATTTTTCTTTCATGATAATTTTTACAAATTTTCAGATGAATTTTTTTGCCAGGAGATTTTTTTCTGGATTTCTGTTTCAGGATTTTTTTCTCTTCTGAATAATTTTTTTCAGGAGAATTTTTAGATATTTTCCGAATTTTCTTTCAGCGGATTTTGTTTCTTTTTGTCAGAATATTTTTTTTTTCTAACTTTTTTTATTTTTATTTTAGGAGATGTTTTACTTTTTCAGGATATTTTTAAAAATATTTTCAAAAGACTTTATTTTCAAAAATCCATCAAGAAAATTTTCAGAATTTGAAATTTATTTCAGGAGAATTTTCAATTTCTTTCAGGAGAATTCTTTTTCCTTTTTTTCTGGTGATCCATTTCCTAAAGAACTGGAGGAAAGAAAAATGTTTTCTGAGGAAATTTTCAGGAGATTTTTTGTTTTGGATGAAGATTTTTTTTTTTTTTTCAGGATAATTTTTTTTTTTTTTTTAAGGTGACCCATTTTCAGTATGATCTTAATAGTTTCCTCTCCTGTGTTTATGACTTGAGAACAGGTGGAGATTTTTTGTTATCTGTGAATACATGAAAAAATAATCTCCCGACTTTTTCCTCTTTCCAGGATTTGTTCAGGAGAATTCTTCTGTCAGGAGAATTTTTTAAAAATATTTATAGAATTTTCTTTTCAGGAGATTTTCTTTTTCAGGATTTTTGTTTCATCATGATCTTTTTTCAGGAGAATTATTTCATTTTTTGGAGATTTCGTTCTTATTTTCAGAATATTTTCAGATGTATTTTCCAGGATTTTTGATTTAATTGACTTTTTTCAGGATTTAAGTTTGTTTAGGAGAATTCTTCCTTTCAGGAGAATTTTTAAATATTTTCAGAAGAATTTTTTGTTCAGAGAAAATATTCAGATCTTTTTTCAGGATTTTTGTTTTGATGGAATTTTTTTCAGGATCTTTTAAGGGGAATTCTTCTTTCAGGAGATTTTTTCTGGAGATTTTATTTTTCAGGATTTTTGTTCAGGAGAATTTTTTCATTTTAGGAGATTTATTTCTTATTTTCAGAATACTTTTTATTTCTGAGAAAATTTTCAGATTTATTTTTCAGGATTTTTGTATTGATGGAATTTTTTCAGGATTTTAGTTTGTTTAGGAGAATTCTACCTTAGGGATATATTTTTTTTAAATATTTATATAATTCTCTTTTCAGGACATTTTATTTTTCAGGAGTTTTGTTTCATTATGATCTTTTTTCATGAGAGATTTTTTTCTTATTTTCAGAATATTTTTTTTTTCTGAGAAAATGGTGTCTTATGTATTTTCAGGATTTTTGTATTGATGGAATTTTTTTCAAGATCTTGTAAGGAGATTTTTTTTTTTAATATTTACAGAATTTTCTTTTCAGGACAATGTTTTCTTTTTTTATGGAGATTTTATTTTTCAGGATTTTTCCATTTTAGGAGATTTTTTTTCATTTTCAGAATATTGTTTTCTGAGAAAATTTTCAGGATTTTTGTTTTGATGGAAAACATTTTTTTCAGGATTTTAGTTTGTTTAGGAGAATTCTGCCTTCGGGATCATTTTTAAATATTTTCAGGTGAATTTTTTTCAGGATCTTTGTTTTGTCTGGAAATTAAAATTTAAAAAAAATCAGGAGAAATTTTTTAAAACCCCATTTTTCTAAGTCTGATCTAAATAGTCTTCTCTCCTGTGTTTATGACTTGAGAACAGGAGGACATTTTTGTCATCTGTGAATACATGAAAAACAAAACATCTGGAGAATCTTTTCTTTTTCCAGGAGAATTCATTTCTCTGGAGATTTTATTTTTCAGGATTTTTGTTTCATTATGATCTTTTTTCAGGATAATTTTTTTTAATTCATTAGATTTTTTTTTTTCAGGATTTTTGTTTTGATGGACTTTTATTTTTCCAGGGATTCTTTCAGGTGAGTATTTTTCAAGATCTTTGTTTTGTCAGGAAAATTAAAATAATAATAATAATAATAACCCCATTTTCTAAGTCTGATCTAAATAGTATTATTTCCTGTGTTTATGACTTGACACAGATGGAAATGTTTTGTCGTCTGAAAAAAAGATAATTTTTAAATTTATTTTACTACTTTTTTATTCAGGATTTTTGTTTCGGTTTGAGAATTTTTTTTCAGGATAATTTTAAATCTTTTTCAGTAGAATGTTAATTCCTACGACAGAATAGTTTGATATAAAATAGCTGAAAATATCAGCCTCATAGAATCTGTCCTACAAGACTGTCAGTGTGAGGGTTGATGTCGAGTCCATCACCGACAGCTGACGGATCAGTGTGATGCCGTCAGCGTCTCTCACTCCTGCAGACTTTCAACAGGACGTCTGCTGGTGCTCGCCTGAATGAACAAGGACTCCTGCGTGCTCGTTTTCGCAGCTCCGCTCGGTTCCCTGAACCCACCGGGGACCCAGTTCTGCTCATTACAGCTAAAGTAAATGTAATTTCACATGATGGTCCCGCTCTCAGAATAGGATGCGACGATGTTTCCATTTGTGAAGAGTGCCTCTCGATTAAACCTCGCTCCTGTGGCGTCGGCAATTTGATGAAAGCTTTTTACCTAAAGTACAAATCACAGAGGGAACTGGAGCAAAAAATACTTACTTAAGACAAACATACAGCGAAGGGAACCAGATCAGCTCCGAACATAAGATAGTTTTATTCATATTTCAAAAATAAATAAATCACCAGTCGCTTCATGTTGAACAAGTTTAATGAAACTCAAAACCTCACTGAACCGTTTCATAAATCTCCGGCAACCAGTAAGAAAACAATCATTTTACGCAGATTTTTATGTTTTGTTTTTCGTCAAAGCAGCAACAGAAGCTTCGCGACCTTCATTCAACATGTAGTGTGTGAAAGTTAATACTTAAAATATCTCGTAGGGCAGAGCAGTGAAATGAAAAGCAACGATCACCCTTTCTTTTAGCATCAAAGGGCACGATGGCAGACGGTATATTATACAACTCCCCTCCTTACCTTTAATATCATGTCACAAAAACACAAGTCTTTCAGGAATACGTTTGGATACATTCAAAGGACAAACTCTCCGGCCAGAAGCTGCTCTCTGATCAGTGGCACTTCGATTAAAGGAGAAGTTTAGTAACATCATTAACAGTTTTGAACCAGTCAGAGGTCAAATCACAGGTCAAGATGAGCCATAAGCTGTTTTGAAATGTGCTCCTGAACAAATTTGTAATTTCAGGCTATGTGCAGTTTCTATTGGACAAAACAAAGACTAGAAACCTTAAAATGATTCTTCCTTCAGACCCAGATCAAGCGAAAAACAGAATGAGCTCCCTAGAAAAGCCACGTTTCCACCTAAAAGCACCCGAAACTTTTAGTCCCAGGAAGAGTTTTTCTAGAAACTTAAGGTTCCGTCGGAAAATTAGACTCCTGGCTGACGTACCGGAGCACAGTGAACAAAAAACAAACATTTTTGCTGCCGCTAGTGTTGTCACAAGTACTGAAATATCAATTTGTAATATTTTAAATGGTTTCAATACTCATTTTTCACAGTATTAATACTGAAGTACCATCTGTTTTTTCCTTTTTCGCTCCTCTCCGACAGAGATTCATGCACCACTGCAGTGCTCACGTAGTACCTTAACTTTAGATATTTTATGCCCCAATGTTGTCAAGGGGCGGCTGTAGCTCAGCAGGTAGAGCAGTTCGACCAGTGTTCGGGAGGTCGCTGGTTCGAATCCCGGCTCCCCGGGGCGGAGCTGAGCTACTTTACGAAGTATCCTTGAGCAAGATACTGAACCCCAAACTCGCTCCTGATGTGCAGAATGTACACTTGACCTCCCCGCAACCCCTTGAAAAAAAGGGATAAAGCAGCTAACGCGACCATCAGCGGTTGACAATGAATGAATGTTGTCAATGTTTCCCCATTTAATCAAATATGTTTTAAAGTATTATTACTAGTACTAGATATTCCAGTATCGTGACAACACTAGTGCCTGCAGATTAATTTAAACGGTGGCCGCAGTCTCACAAAGTTACCGTACTTTTGGAGAGTACGACCCCACAATCAGGTACTTTTTGTGGGCTAATTAATTTAGATCCCTGCGGTGGAAACGTGGCTTCTAACACTCTCGCACACAGATGAGACGTTACAGCTCCAGATCTGTAAAATCCAAACAGAAAAGCACTGAACAGCCTGAACAACAGAAAACTCCCCTTCGAGTGTTTCCAGAAGCCTTTACCTTCACACTCTGTTTTGAGGTCTTTCAGTGACTCACGACTTCATTTATGCTCGCAGCCGTTTTCCACGAATTCAGTTAATTCTCCCCACTGAAGCATTTAGGGAACGAGGGCTCGCATACGTAGAAGCGCATTAAAAGCATACGTGATGGACTACTGAGCGAATGGGATTAGAAGAGGCTCTGGCAGTGAAGCATCCCGGACGTCTGACCTCTGACTCGGTGAAAAAAAAATCTCATCTAACTACTGAATTCATTATTTTCTCTGTGACGGGGAGACAAAACACAAACGTGAAAAGAAATCAGGATCACACAGGATTAAAAAATAAGATTGAATCTGGATTTATACAGGAATAAAAGTCCATTTACACACACATTTAAAGCGTTATAGTGTACTGTATAGTCTCGGTACAGCACTGGAACACACCCTAGCGTGGGCAGTGTTACCTGACATGACACAAAGAAAGCGACATGACCCGCTGCCTCCAGCAGAGGGCGCCGCGAGCCCGACGCTGGGCTGCGTGTGGAGACATCCTGCCCAGCAACTGTTCATCCTCTCATTAGCTAAAGCTTTTTCAATAAAGCGGGCGAACCCATTCGCTCGGAGCCAAGCTTTTCCCTCTCATCACCCAGTGAGAGTAACAAAGCCTCAGCCAATCGTGTGCTAAACTGCCCGCAAGCGGCGCGAAGGCGGCTTGTGTCTGGGGCTGCGGACCTGACTTCACCTCGCCGAGACGCATCACGATCAGGCGCAGGGAAAATGAAAACCGTTTGTTCCGGGCCGACGCGCCAGAAGAAATCAAAACAGGCATCTAGAATCAGAGACGGATGAGTCGACATGTTTGTTTTGATTTCAGAGGACGAGCTGATCGGTGGAATCGGCAGCTGTCGCGTCGGACTGGAAAAGGAAAAAAACCTGCCCGTCCTCCTGATTGAACCGATGACTAATACTCGGCTGTTCATTTCCCCTCCCTGATTCACATGTAGGCACAGAAACATA
The DNA here is from genome assembly GCA_039737535.1 of Lagodon rhomboides. Classification (NCBI taxonomy): domain Eukaryota; kingdom Metazoa; phylum Chordata; class Actinopteri; order Spariformes; family Sparidae; genus Lagodon; species Lagodon rhomboides. Next base: position 32,751,859 of record CM077786.1, read on the forward strand.
CTGCACTTTTCACAATATAAAAATATATTTAAGGCAACACTGAACCCCCTCCCTCCTCCTCCTCCCCTCCCTCCCTCCCTCCCACGCTGCTCCTGAAAGCTTAAAAACACAAATAACTGCATTTTTCTCTTGATTTTACAGTTAATAAATCCACTTTTTTAACTCTTTGGCTGCTCACTGCCAGGAATCAGGTCTGATTAAAGACGTTCTTTACAAAAACACTCCTTTCTCTCCTTCTATAAAGCATTTTGAAAACCTTTACTTACAAAACAGTTTATCAATAAGTTTGTGGTTCGTGGCGGAGTCGGGCGCCTGTTTTTTTCAGATCTCCCTCCCTCCCGTTATCCAAAAATCAACCTTCTCTGTGGGGAAACGGCAACTACGACCTCCGAGCCGACAACCTGCACGCTGGAGATCACGCGCTACACTAACCTGGACGTAAACGGTGCGTAAATAAAAAAAAGCTAGCAGTTGTGACCGTTTCTTTTTTTGGGGATTTAGCCATTTAAATGAAAAACAAGTTCCCTCCTGACACTATCACGGAGTGTAGCGTCACTCTAAAGTTACGAATGATGACAAAATGAGACCGTTTCGTAGTTTTAAAGTGAAGATGACTTGATGTTCACCGATTTATCAACATAAAAGATTTTTCTGCCGTACACGCTGACAGACGTGAAATGATCTTGAACTGATTTGCTTTGTTTAACCTGACAGCAGCAGCTTCCCGTCCCGACTCTCACATTCAGTACCATTTTTCTCCAACAATAACCGAAATGCACCGGTTTGAAATCCGTAACACCTCCGAGGTTTTCCACGTGTTAATCTCCTCCGCCGAGGATTTGTTTTGTTTTGTTTTGTTTTTTCACTTGAATGATTAAAAGCAGAGAGGAGGAGGAGGAGGATTACATCCTGACTTCTCTCTGCAGGTCACCAGTTTCTCCTCAGTGTGAAGAAAGGGAGGGGGAAGGAGGAGAGACACGTCCCTCCTCCTCTATCCGTCCGTCAATCCATCCATCTATACATCTATCGATCCATCCGTCCGTCCTAACAGCGAGGAGTCGGTGAGCTCAGTCGGGAGGTCAGAGGTCACCGGGATCAGAGGGCGAAGAAGAGGATGAGGACGACGATCATGATGGCGACCAGCACGCCGATGGCACACCACTGCCTGCGACCTGAACGACACAACACACACACACACACTCAGGCTGACACCAATGACTATTATTAAAGTATTGATTGTTGTTTCCAGGCAACAGTGTGCCAACTGTTTTAAAGGGAAAAGTTCATATACACCCTTCAGAGCAGAATCAGTGTTCTGGATTCATTACTGGCAAAGAAAAGAGGGGATCGGCATTTTCCCCAACGCCGAAATAAACGCTACCCACATTTCTTAAACGCAAGTACTCAGATTCTCTTTATAATAAATGACGATTAGCAGTAATTACAAAAATGTTTCTGGGTCATTCCATGAAATCGGTGCCTTTTGTGTCCCCAAGAAATTATCAGTCATAAAATTACAGTAACAACAAACAAAGATGTAATTTGAAAATATAACATTACCATGTCTTCTCTCCTCAATAAAACATCAAATTAAAATCAATTAAATATTATTTTAAATAATAAAAATGATTTTTAAGCTGATGAGGGTGAGGTTTTTGGCCTGTCCCTCACTGTTGTTGTTGTATGTCAGCAGGACTTTTTATTTGTAAAATGTTGGCAAAATGTTAAAATGTTCACATTTACATATTGTTTTAAGTATGATCTTATTGTGAAACAGTGTTTTTGGTAAAAATATATATTAATTGTAATAAATATTTACCAATTTATCGGTGTCCCCTAATTTTATGTCAACCCTGTTACCCTAACCAAAAAACCCTATCAAAATAACGGTACATTCTAGATTTGACATGATTTACAGGAGGTTGCATCATCTCTGAACCAGGATGCTAACAGCTCAGTGACAAGTAAGTTTTGCTCATCTCTGATGTGCTATTTTTGATGTTTTTTCAAGGTTGAACCAGGGGGACAAGCATACAACGTCAACCCTGTTACCATTTTTTAACATATAAATCCAAACAATTATTTATTTCTCATAATATAATCAATATCTACATGTAATTTCCTTTCAAAGTACATAGCATGTGCTTTAGCTAACATTTGTTTTAGCTAGCAATGGGCAAATTAGCTTGAAATGGTCAACCCTGTTACTGTCAACCCTGTTACCTTTCCAGTAACAGGACTTGACTAAAACAGTTATAAAATATGAAATTCCATAGCTGAGATGGCACAATATAATTTCTTGTCATTTTAAACTGTTAAATTTTAACTTTTCAAAGTTGAAAAGGCACCGATTTCATGGAATGACCCTTCTATCTCTGCGTGTGTGTGTGTGTAAACTTACTGCTGGTCATGTGAGACACCTTCTCCAGCTTCTTTAAGACCGAGTCCATGCGGGACGACGTCTGGTCCATCTCGTCTCCAAAGTCCCCCAACATACTGAAGAAGAGGAGGACAAAAACAGTCAGCAGAGGCACCAAACACTCACTGAAAACATTATTCACACTCATTTAAGCCACTAAAACCAGCCATCGTGATCAGGTCCAAGTGTCCTTGGCCGCTGCAGACATTTAAAGCGCTGCACGATATCAAGACAGGAAGACATTTAATCTGGGAGTCTGAATGATGAAGAAAACTTTGAAATAAAAGACAGCAGGAACTCTTGAAGGACACAGCGGTTATTTCATCCCGATGTATTAAAGTATGTGTTGAAAGAGATATTTAAAGAAATGTGAGGACTGTCCTGCGGGTGGAGCTGCAGGGAAGCTGGAGGAGTCATTAAAAATCCAAACTGCTCTGAAGATGACAGGACGGGCAGATACTGAGGAAACATCTGAACGTTCATGTGATCGTGACTCTGCTGTGACGTCCAGCGAGTCACTGTGGACAGATGATTAAAAGGTGTTATAGCTTCTCCCGCCGAGCCCCGCGAGTTTCCATCGGGGTGTTGTTGACGCGAGAGGAGAGAAAAAAGACATAATCCTCGCTCTGCTTCCTGAAGACGTGCGCCACACTCGTTTTAATCACCCTTCTGTTGAGTCAACACGTCTCGATCCTGGACGCTTCGCGGGAAACATTCAGAGGAATCCGACTCAGATCAAATAAATGAGCAACTGAAGAACTGTGTGGGAGGACGGCAGCGGTGGTGGGAACGATCAGATTGTACCGCACGTGTTGTCCGCTGGAGAAACATTCAGTATTTAATTAAACCGACATAATAAAAATAAACAAAGAAATAAATGAAAGCAAACACGTGTCGAACTCCAACGTGGCTGTTAAAACTCTCATCACCGAGCAGTAAAGGGATTCAAACCCTCTAACTACTTTATTTCCGTTAATGACGGCGTACGTTTCCCAGAATGCTCTCTGATCACTCCTAGAAGAGAATAGAGAGGCCTTCCTCTTCCACTGGACCACCATGGGATCTTGTTTTTTCTTGAATTTTGCCGTGAATTCAAAAACAATTGTTCATCTTGAGAAAGTCTCAGTTTGTCATAAAACTGTTGAGGTGTAAGACTGTGAGAGAACGTGATTATAAAGACAGAACACCCAGATATCGTCTCGTTTAACAAAGAAACCCAAAATCTGACTCTTCTTTCACGTAACATCAGCCGTCAGTGAGACCAGATTTGAGATTTTAACCTGTTTAAATAGTCTTTTTCTATATTTTACTACCTTTATGACAAAGTGTGACTTTCTTGACTTGCAAAATTATCTTATAAAAATCAACAAACACGTACCTGTAATTCACGGCACAATTCAAACAGGAGGGACGAGGGGCTTTCAGCTGAAGGTGTTGATAGATACGTTTTGTATTTGATGGCAGGAGACGATGTTTGTTTTCATTCTCAGTTTATCTGCCAATTGTTTTCTTGAAAAAATCAATTTAATCTTGAGAAAACAGAGAGATATGTTTTCCTGAAGCCCAAAGTGACGTCTTGAAATTGCTTGTTTTGTCCGAACAACGATATTCACTTTACTGTCACGTTAGACAAAGAAAAGCCGCAAATTCTCACGATTAAGAGACTGAACACCAGGAAACAACTCAATTAATTAATTACAAAAACAGTTTTCTTTCAAGGTTTTTGTCTGTTGACTAATCAATTAATCAACTAATTGTTTCAGCTCTCTGAGGGACTGACACCACAACAGAACTGAACTGGATGTTCAAACTGTTGATGTTGATGAAAAATCTTTCTTGACCTGAGAAATAACGGCTGTATTTAAGTTCCAAACATCTTCTGAAGTCATCCGGAGGACACACTCTGTACTTTGTGTCGTCTTATTTTACTTGACCGACAAAATCTGTCAGGTAAAAGAAGTTAAAACGTCGTCCACACTCACACAGCCTGCTCGTCCAGCTCGTCCCCGATGCGTCCCGACATGTCTTTGAGGACTCTGATGCTGCCCGACACCAACTCCAGCTGCTCGTCCTGCTCCTGCATGATCAGCTGCACGCACACACACACACACACACACACAGAGTTATTGTTCATCCTCAATGTCTATCGTTTCCATTTGAATGTGCCTGTTTATTGATTATAAATCATGTTGTAATTTGCCTCAAAGCGTCACACATCCTGTTGGAAGCTCTGGTGAAGCTCCACAGGAGCTCACATCTCCTCCTCCATCGCTAATCAAAAGGTGTGAACGAGCACGTTTTCTCTCTCTCGTTCACTTCCTACTAAAAAGCCGACGACCTGCCACAGGATGTGTGAAGACACAGTTTCATCACTCGACGCCGCAGGAAGCAGAAAACCCGACAGCTCGTACTCTGACTCCCAGAATAACCTTTTACACGTAGATTTCATTTTCATTCACAGCTTGAAGCTTCGTAAAGCGGATAAAGATCTACCTCGTCTACCTGGGCTTTATTAAAGCGCTGCGGCGGGACTCCTGCGCTCGCTGTGCTCCTTCTCTATTCATGTGACGTGACGCTTTGATTAAAATCTGTCTCCTCGTCTGTTAACATCACCTCGTAAAAACACAAACATCACGGCGTCTTCTAAGCTTCTGTCTGATCTCATATCGGAGTTTATGAAGTCTCATGTTACATGAAATCATGTTGAACTGCAAATAAAGTCACGCTGAACTCTATTTAAAGTGGCTGCAGAGGGAAAACTAACGCTGGTCACTTTTCTCTACTCAAATTTAGGTCAAGAGTATAAATAGAGATCACAACACTGATGAACGAGACTTCTCCCTTCTTCCTTTTCCCGCTCCTTTTGTTCGCCGCTTCCTGTTCGACCCATCAGTTTCCTCTTTTCTTGTATGTTTCTACCTGCTGTTGTTCCTGTTGCTCCTCGATGTATCTGGAGTTTGCAGACACCATGTGAGCCTCCAGTCCTGTCGACCTGTCCTGGCCTGAGGACGTCAGCAGAGCCTGGACAGAAAGACACACACAGGACACGAGAGAGGACAAAAATATAAGCAACATTTATAAAACATAATGATCTAATGAAACTAACAGGCTAATTTATTGGTTTCAGCATCACATAAACACCAAAGCATCACTCGGATTAAACTTATTTAGTATTAACTTAGTATAAACTTATTTTATTCTAACATATTGCACAATATCATCTATATTTAATACATAACATTTGATAGATTTAATAACATGCAGGTTTCTTGGGCTTTTGTTGCAGACGTACGAGACAAAAAATGAATTTTTACACCAGAATCAGTGCGTATATGAACATTTTCTATTGTGGATAAACCTGCTAATATCGACATTGACTGTGTTACAATTGCAGAGTTTGTTATTGTTTTGTTTGTTTTTGTGTGTGTCACGTTCAACGTCATGAATGAACGAGAACACAGGTAGTGGTAGAAAAGCAGCATGGAGGCCAGTGACAGCAGTTACCTCTTAAATATCTTTTTCTCTCAGTCTCTCTTTCAAACGCAGCGCCGACTAAATGCTGCTCGAGCGCCGCTTGTAAGGAGACGAATGGAAAACTACACACCAGTGTCCTCAACTTCAACGTGTGTCATAGTATCACACCCAAAAAGGGAGAAAATCAGTGTGTGTCCACCTGGGTGTTGTGTTTCCACGGCAATATTGAAGGTGGAACCAAACAGTCAAACAGTCATTTGCCCTCTGAATGAAGGCTGATTGAACTCTTTCCCATTGAAGACAAAAGCCAGATGTTAGCAGGTGTTGGTGGGGTTTTTCTGTCTGGTGTGAAGAAGGTAACATCCCCGAGTTGTGTTGGTGTTTTGTCCCCAGCCTCGAAGGGCTGCTGTGAATTTTAAAAGCCACCAGATGTCACTGTGTTCGCTGAGTTTGAAGCCCTTCAAACCTTCCTCAGCACATTCATGAAGGAAGCCCCGGAGCTTCTTTAAAGGGATATTCCGGTGTAAGTTTAATCCATGGTCTAACACACCTTGACACCGAGTAAGACTCCCCCTCGAGAGGTCAAGTTAGCTGACCGCTAGCTTAGCTAGTTTTAGCAACCTCAGAAAAGACCGCACGATAACAATACACTGCAGCTTATGTCTCCAACTAGAAACCGCCATCAAAAAGCCACAATTAATGGTGAGAACAGCAGCAAACTTCAGCAACAGTACATGTACAGTCCCAGCACACAGTATGAAGCATCAAACATCTGCTAGCTTTGCTGGATTTGTATTAAGAACACAGCTCAACTCACCCTCTCCTCCAGCAGCCTGCCTGTGTGGGGAAGCCCTGACGAGTCGATTACCGAGTGCAGTAGATTTCTGCAGCTCAAGGATGAAAATGTCTGATTATTACTCCATGGAATGCTCAGTTCTTATTATCGAGAGCTGACAGGGAAAATAAGGGAAGTAATGGAGTAATAATCAGACATTTTCATCCCTGAGCTGCAGAAATCTACTGCACTCGGTAATCGACTCGTCAGGGCTTCCCCACACAGGCAGGCTGCTGGAGGAGAGGGTGAGTTGTGCTGTGTTTTTAATACAAATCCAGCAAAGCTAGCAGATGTTTGATGCTTCGTACTGTGTGCTGGGACTGTACATGTACTGTTGCTGAAGTTTGGTGCTGTTCTCACCATTAATTGTGGCTTTTTGATGGCGGTTTCTAGTTGGAGACATAAGCTGCAGTGTATTGTTATCGTGCGGTCTTTTCTGAGGTTGCTAAAACTAGCTAAGCTAGCGGTCAGCTAACTTGACCTCTCGAGGGGGAGTCTTACTCGGTGTCACGGTGTGTTAGACCATGGATTAAACTTACACCGGAATATCCCTTTAAGGCTTCGTCCACCCATCACTGCTGACGACCTCACATCATCATCATTGTATCTGTAGTTCTTTACATCACACCTGATAAAGTGTTGATGTTCACGTGCTCGTGGCGTGTTGTGACGTCCACCCACCTGTCTGTTCTTCTTCTCTGCCTGAGCCACAGCAGACGGGCTGGACAGCTGATCCTTCATCTCCTGCACACACAAACACAACAACACTTGACAACTCTCCCACAGTCTCTCACAACTGTGGCAGAAATGACTTTAAAAGCCCGGCTCGGTGCCGACAGCTTCATAAATGAGACGTTCTGCTCGGCAAATCAAAACGTCAGCAGCACTTGTGTTCCCCCTCAGTGAAGCTCCTTTCTTTGGCTCGGATGACTCAGTTACCTTCGGCTCTATTTAAAGATGGCACCTTTGCCTGCAAGACTCGTCTGCTGGTACCTGACTCATGTTTTCCATTGTGCCAACAGCGTGGTTGTGATTCCATTCAGTCCGGAGCAGACAGGCGCTGATGGATAATCAATATCATCGCATCTCTTTACGATAAAACTCAGTGAAAACACACAGCCGTGCTTTAGTCGTGGGAGCTGCTGCTCTGACGGATGTTTGACTTTGTCCGACCCGTTCAGTCTGTGGGCTTTATTAGAAACACTTCAGTTGCCAAAACACAACAGAGACAATGTTTGTGCGACTGTCTCTGCTCCGACATGAGCGCTGGTAACCACGGCTAACACCTCTACTAACAAAACACACACCATCTGTGCCGACGATACGTCAGGTGATGTCCGTTAGATCAAACAGAGGATTTAAGGATCTTTTAATGAAACAATCAGGATCAAAATATGTGCCGAGCGCTGACATTCAACACTGTTTCTAAACTGGCACAAACATTTAATCCTTGACATTTCTGCACTCACATTATTTACTGGCAGACGTCGATATACAACCCTGATTCCACAGAAAGCTTGGATATTGTGTAAAAATATGTGAACACCTGGCTTTAACGTGCGTCTTGACAAATAAATGCAACTCACATATCACTGGATGTTCACAGACACGATGTTTATTACACGAAGAAGAAGGAAATAATTATGTGTGTAACATTTGCCGAATTTACAAGAAGTGCTAAAATAATTAGGAATTTGTCACAGACGGCGTTCATAACATTTTTTTAATGTTTTTCTGACTCAACAACTAACACAATACGAAGATTTAGTCACGGAAGTCTGGGGACTTTCCACACAGGTGACAAACATGTAACCTACATAGGAAACTATTTTTAAAATCTGACATGTTTACTGTCGATGTTCCAGTTCCAAAAAGAGTTCAGAGGTTAGTTTAAATTTAGTTTAACTACATTTACTCAACTGAAAACAGCACAAAGACCATATATTTTTATGTCTTACCTCATCCACTTCATGACTTCTGTAAATATTTGCTTATACAGGTAAATCCACTTAATCAAATACCTGATAAGGCAACATGACACATGTCCACTGAACACCATGACTACAAACAACAAGAAAACAGAACATATGATAACAGTAATGTGGTCGAAGGTCGAGTTTACCTGGACAGATTTCCTGGTTCGCTCCACAAAGTCTCTCCTCTCCTGAAGTTCATTGTCGCCCAGTTTGAACTTCCCCGGGTTCGACTCCACGATATCTGAGCCGGTTAAAGACCCAACGGACACACAAAGCTTCTCTGAGCCTCCCTGTGCTCACTGTTAAAAACTCTGCAGCACTTTCAGACCATCTTTAACGGACTCAGAAACAAAAACCTACAGGATTTCAGGAGGTTTCAGAAATAAAATACTCATAAAAAGCGCAAAAAAAGTTTATCAGGACATTGTCGTGTAAAAACTCCCTTTCTTTTCCCGTCATTTGAAGTCGCAAGGAAACTTTTTTAATTTTCGAACTACTTGAGGCACCATCATCCACTGAATTCAATCCTTTATTAAAACCCTGGTGAAGCAGTTTCATTTGTTAGTGGCTCCACTATCGAACACATTTTGTGTCCTCTGATATAAAATATAATAACCAGAGTCATGAGTCACATTAAGAGGTTCAATCACTGAGTGGAAGCAGGTCGTGTTCCCTCTCCTGCCTGAAGACTCTGCTCTTTAAAAACTAATTTCTTATTTTCTTGACTACTGAGAGGCTCTCTTTATTATCACGTAGGTAAAAACGGCTCCGACTCGGAAGATACAGAACAAATCTCCTCCTGAACGAGTGGACAGATAACAGGAGAGGTGAGAGCGGGAAACAAAGGATCTGTTTGTTTTAGAAGTGCTGACGGTCATGTGAAGATTGGAGCTGTGAGGACGAGGGGAAGAGATTTTGCTTGTGTTAAAGGATACTGATGGTCTCGCTGAGGTCCTCCAGGTCCCAGTCGATGGCCCTCAGACAGTTCCTCAGTTCGTTGGTGCTCCAGTCGAGCTCGTCACGACTCACCTGAGAACACAGGAATCAACAGACGCTCACTTAGATACGACATAAACACTGTGCTCAGACTCTTTTCACTCCCACTACATCATTCTACAACTTCGTGCTCACTAAAAATTGGGCATGTGGGAGTTAAAGGTCTGAAAACAAAGTCCTGACGTCAAGATGCTGTCAGACACGGAGGACTCAAACCGCTGTTGTAAGGAATAAATGGACAACAACTAAACAGTTTATAAAATATTGATTTAACGAGGCAGATTAAATACCAACAATATGATTAAAGATTTGTTGACAAAGCACATTATTGTTTTCCAGGAATACTGTGCTCTCATCCAATAATTAACAGCCTCGGAAAATTGGTTATTTCCACAAAGACGGTTAACTAAATTAAAAACAGATGTTTCAGGAAATTATTCAGAACATCATTAAACTATTCCATCTGTTTTAAATAGCTGTGGCGATAACTGTGAGAGTCTGACAGCACTAACAGAAGCAGATAAGTGTGTCTACTCTTTTCTCCACGTACCAGTTTATCATGAAGTGATCACTGATTGATAAACAGCTGCATCATTTACCAGAAACATGTGTGAATACAGAGGAAGCTCTCAGTGCAGCAGGTTGTTGATGTGCATTTGTTTAAAAGGCTGTTTGAGTTTGAGAGATTTATTGTAATGAACATTATGCTCAGTTGACTCGACAGTCTTTCTCTTCATACACAGAAGCATTTGCATTTTAATAAATGCATCCCTGAGTGCAGTTTTAAAATTATAATCCCAATGAGTCCAAAGTGCATTTCAAACGCATTAACAACTATATTTAGAAGTTTCCTCACTTGTGATCAGACCGTGTGATAATCGTTTATGCCGAGGCTGACCTACTTGGTTGCCGAGTGCTCTCAAAGCATCGCATTTTGAGAAAGTGCTGTACGTGCAAGTAGACACAACACAATAAATAAAAACACAATAAATAAAAAGGTTAACCGGTTTGACAGCAGATATGTCTTAGAGAGAAACACACTGCCATTAAAACTGATGAACACATGAATTAGCAGACAGGTAAATGCTTTCTGTATAGCGGATATCTACAAGAATACAGGAAATAAATAATCAGACTTTTCAAATCTACAATAAAGACTATGCACACATTTTCCTGCACGTCTGACAAGTTGTGTTCAACAGTTTTTTGTGTTCATTCTGTCAATATGCAATTTGTAAACTGTGATTTGTTGTTCTATCCTGTTCATGTGACATCTATTACATGTCTGTCTGTCCTGGGAGACAGATCCCTCCTCTGTAGCTCTTCCTGAGGTTTCTTCCATCTTTTTTCTCCTCTGTTAAAAGGTTTATTTTCTCAATATGGCAAGTTTTAGCTCACCTGATCGAGGGTCTGAGGACAGAGGATGTCGCTGTACGGATTGTAAAGCCCACTGACGCAATGTGATTGTGATTGTGATTGTGGGGGTATATAAATAAAACTAATATTGATTTTTGTGACACGTGTGAGCTGTCAAACTGGTCAATAAGTCGTCTTCTTATTCTCTTGTGTTTCAGTTTACTGTAATGTGTGTTTCCAAGTTATCTGAATGAGTGTTGAGCTTTCTAGGCCACCATAGACCTGGGCTTTAGACCCTACCCTGGGTGTATAACGTGTAAGGACATAATTGATAAGATTATCCATTTATATGAGTCCACAAAGTGTCAGGACAGTGGTTCCTGCAGTGGTGTTGTTGAGGTGCAGGGCAGCTCACCTGTGTCCCATCCTGCAGCAGCTCCTCCCATCTATCAAACAGGCTCCGGGCTCGAGAGAGGGCCTTCTGCACCTCCCTGCATACACAAGCACAGCGAAGACAACATGAGCAGCACAGAGAGTGTTAGCTAACTGACTTCACCCCGGAGACACCTGGCTGTTTGTCCAGCTCAGACCCAGCAGCTACGCCTTCGTTTTAACCAAAACAAACACAGGAGCTACAGTTCGCATCCCTCTCTTAACTTCGCAGCGGCTCGTAAACTGGCTGACAGCAGAGTCCCGAAGCAGGCCAGCTGTGTGCAGTGAAAGCCAGACGGAACAAACACGAACAACACGGATTTATTTGTCTTGTCAGCCCTGAAAACAAACATCAACACACTGGCCACCACGTAAGCTAGCAGCGCTGATGCTAGCTAGCCACAGCTAGCCGTTTGGCTAACTTCGCTTGTGTAACTTTGTCCTGAGGGAAAAAACAACAACTCGTTGTCCGGTTCTGCTTTTGTATGTGTACTCTCTTGACTTAGCGTGACGTAACTCCGAGTTTTAGGTCTTAATTTGTTCATTTCTTACCCCTTCACGACGAAAAATGGGTCTTCTATCGACATGATGCCTCCTTCCGCTTTCTTCCCTTAGCGCATGCGCACTTCACAGACACGTCTCCAATGACACTTATCAGTCAGAGTCAGTTGTGCAGTCAGTTGTTATTCAGCTATTTCTTTACATTTAAACACAATTATGCTTATTTATGACACTTGAACAATATAAATCAACACCATGTACCACCACAATCTATTATCCAACTGCATATCCTTTGTTTTTTTCATTCTCCAGCTTGTAAAAGTTGGGAAAAAGTACAGAATTTCATCATCATCAAGTCCATTCCAGTGGAAAAAAACTCATAAAAATATGTTTTTATACCAAGGTTGAAGATTGTTAAAATGAAAGTTGCAACTAAACAAAAAAACAGAGAGAAAAAGAGGAGTTAGCAGCACACATCTGTATAGGATTAGTTGCCGTGGTAACGTCCATGCAGTGATGCAATCGCTGGCTGTGTTTGCGGTACATTGCAGGAATTGTGACACAGACAGAAACAATGAACTGCATTTAACTCTTTGTGTACACAATGTCCAAATATTTACAAAAACAGACCGTTTAAAAAACACTAAGTAGGAGGCAGCTTCCTCCAGAGTAGGTCCTGTACAGCCTACGGACGTGAATTGCACATCTGCAGTACAATCTCATGACAGCTGGCTTCTCTTAAATGCTCCTGTGGTGGGTAAAATATGATAAAGTAATCCTCTGCGGTCGCCAAATGTGCAGTAAAACATGATACAGTGCTCCTCCTCCAGTGGAGGAGATGGGATACGGGGTCAAGAAGTCTAAGAATTAGTCTAAATGCTATAATTAATCGTTCACTCTGTGTTTTTTATTAAAGAGGAGTAGTTAAACTTTAAATCAGAGTCACATTATAAAAATCTGCACCAGGGTTTGGAGCTTTTTCCCTATTAATACATCATGACTCATCACATTAATACAGTGTTAAATATAGCAGGCTGTTATTTTGAGTTATTCAACAGCTTTGAGCAGAAACTCGATGCACTCTTAACTAACCGCTCGTGTTCTCTAGCCTGGATCCAGACCGCTGAGTTTCTGCCTTATATCTCCTAACAGAGGCTGATTGTTTCATTCACAGCCCGAGGTGGAAGGAGTCAATTTCAGAAAAAGCACAGAACATTTATTTTTCAACATTGTCCCCTCCTACATCTGCAGGAAAGATGTAGGAGGGGACAACTTTAACAAAAAAAGGGATCTGGATGCTCCTTTTGTTTGTTAAAGTCGGCATTTCCGACCTCCAGAGAATCAAAATAACAACCGCTGAGCTCTTATGTCATCTCGGGGAAGTGGTAGAAATCTGAGGGTGGCATGTCAGACGAGTCGGGCAGGCATTGGACGAGTTAAAATCCACATTCCTGGATGGCGGAAAGCTTGGAAGTTAATACCTTTTGTTGTGTTTCTGTTTTAAGTCACTGAAAGTTGCAAATCAGCACCGACAACATTCCAGCTTCCAAGTCCACGGTGGCACAATCACTCAAAGATCTGAACTGCACGTGAACGGAACAAGTGCTGTAAGTCATCTCGTTCTTCCTGATGCCATGAACATATCAATAACCTCTTGTATAACAAAAAACAAAAGTTCATTCTTGGCCAAGGAAACAGTGTTTCTGCCAAATAAATAACGGAGAATCACAGAGAGGCTTTAATCAGGATTTAGGATTTAATACATGAACCGTCGTGTTCCTCATGAGGAAGACACTGACATGTTCGGGCCGGATGCACAAAGAAAAATATGTGACACACATTAAACTCTTTGCAGACGAATCATAGACATCGATGTGTTTTTAATATATATTTATTGATTGTCCAGAACACAACAGCACACAGAGTGAGAGAGAGAAACATGGAAAGAGACTCAGGTGTTACATCACATCACACTAACAAACCTCACAGTAACCCTCGAGGAAGAATCGTAGAAATATCTTTTCCAGTGCCGGACATAAAGGCTCCCTTGTTCTAATGACATACATTATCTAGTCGTAATCTAGAGACACATATTAAATCATGACCTGATGCCACTGTGTGTTTTGTCTGTTGCACGGAACGTTAAAAAGATCTCCTTTAATATTTATCGGTGAAAAAGCTGTTTTGCATTCCAAGTAGCACTCATAACGGATCACCGTCTGGATAAATGGACACGATTTGTATTAATTTCCTGCTTCATTACGTGCAGAAGCCTCTGTAGTGCGGCCAAGACCACAGGCGACGGGTCGAGACGAGCCGACTCCAGTCTGCACTGGAGAGAAAGAGGGGAAGAGGAAGTGTTAGATTTATCACGTCGGTGGGAGATATTCTCTATTACAGATGCTTTCTGTTCCTCACACTCTGCAGGGCCTCATCCACACGCTTTAATTACACTTTACCTTGAAAAGAAAGTCTATAATTTCATGGACTGTTCAAGAGTTTATGTGTGAGTAAAGTTTGTTCATCATAAATTGCATTTAATTGCGGATGCATATTGTAGCAAGGGACCAACAAGCAACGCTAAAACCTTGAAATCAACTTAATATTACACCAGACTTTCTTTATATTATGTTTTCCAACAAAATGATGTTAAAAGACTCACTGACTTCTTAAAACAGAGCTACAAACTCTCCTCAAAGCTAAAATCTGTTAGTCGAGGGAAACAGAGATCGGACCGAGGCTGATGAATCTTCTGGACGAACATGGAGTTCTCATTAAAAATGAATTAGGATCCACACAGACACGAGACGGACTGAGTGGATCAATGAAGGGTGTTGCTGGAAGAAGAAGGAGAAACATGCATGCTCAGCAGATCCTCCAGCTCCCGTCTGCATGTTCTCCTTCCTGTCCCACCCATTTGTCTCCGTCCTGAGGGGGTTCGCTCTCGGTCCCACCCTGTCCTGTCCGGCTCCTGGCTTCCTGTCTTCATCCTGTTTCCTCCCCTCTTCTCCTCCTTCGCTCTGCTTCCTCTGCTTCCTCCCGTCCTGTGAAAATTCACAGCCAGTTATAAACGTCACTCTCACCAAACACACACACACACACACTCACACACACACACACTGAAGGAGTCCTCTCTGTGGTTTTGTTAACACTGGTTTTTTATCCAGATCAAGACTCGTTCACTCTGTCAGTTCTAAACCAACGGGCCAGTTTTATAGATATAATACGAAACATTTCTGAATTTAAATGTTACGTATTCAAAAACAAATCGACAAATTCTTAAGTCATCCCAAATGTTTCCAACAAAGTGCAAACCTTAGAGAAAATCTGTAAGGAAACAAAGGAAACTGAAGGAAACGGAGCTTCTCAATAGATCATCGGTCGATGGCGACGCTGGAAACATCAGAGAGGGAGGAACATGACCTCACCTGAGTCACGTCAGATGGATTTTTATTAGTTTTTGTTTAAAGGTCCACTGTGTAGTGTTTTAAGTCATTTATTACCTCAAATCAGCGTCTTCATTCATAAATAAGTCCTCACTGGTGTAAAATGATCTCTGTCAACAATCTCACTTCTCCTCCTGAGGGAAGAATCACTTCTCTGTATTTCCATAGGACGGGCGAGCTCTACGGAGGCTTCCATGTCCTTCCGCTCTATAAAAAACGATGAGCTGGTGAGAGGGACAAAAAGCTCTACGTGGTACAGATAAGGCTAAAGGCGTTTTCACTCAGAGCCAGCGTGACTGTGGAACGGAGAAGGAGCTTAGCCAGACGCGCTCGTCAGCTGCAGTTTGAAGTCTGTTTGAAATAACGTACCTCATCACCCGAAACTAAACTTGATGAAGTGCTGTTTGAAGACATGTTGTTGTCACAGCTTCTTGAATCTTGACACATCCCGCCTGCCGTAGTTCCAACAGGCTGCAACGCACGTTTGAAAACGCGAGGCGCTAGAGAGCAGTATTCGTTTGGATGCACAATAACATTTAACCACTAGATGGGAGAAATAATTCCACAGTGTGTCTTTAACACTAAAGACAACAACTCCCATGATCCCACACAACACACACCAAGTTTAAGTTTTTAATTGGACTACTGCCGTTGTCCCAGTATACGAGCACCAGGGGAGAATCTGCTTACTGACAGCAGCATGTCCGACTCCACCACCAGTAGGTGGCGATATGCACCGTTTTCAAGCTAGTTGCTACTGGACCTTCAACCGGGTTGACCTATTACATCACATACCAAACAAGATCAAGTTAAGAAGCGGCAACGGGGAAAACATGGATGCCTTTTCGGCGCCGTACGTTATGTAATATATGTTCGTCGTCTTCTTCTTCCTTTGTTTATTTTCCCGGCTTCCTGCTACAGATTTAATCCATGGACGACTTCCGGGTCGATGCCTGTCGCGGGGGACTGTGGTGCATGTGCATAAAGCTGAGGCCAGTTCAGGTCCGACTAAGGCGTCTATATGAGTACATCGACTTCCAACCACATTATCCAGGTGTGTTAGTCCGAGAAATTCGATTTAGTGCGATTTCAGTCGGACTAACACAATAATCCGACTTTTTCTTAACATCATGTAAACGTCTGAAAAAAAACACAGATAAATTAAAAACTGAATGTTTCTTTATGTTGCAACTTTACGTTTGTTGAGGGTCATTTTTCTCTTCCTCTCTTGTCACAACACTGTCCTTAAGCTCTGGTTTGGTTTAGGCACAAAACCACGTGGTTAGGGTCAGGAAAACATCCCGGTTTGCCTTAAAATACCCGTTTTGGCCAACTTCTTGTGAAAAATAGCCGGTTTTGGTTGCCTTAAATACGCATGGAAATATCCTGAGGTGTCCTTTACAATAAGCAGGCTTTTTGTTGGCTTGTTGGCTTTTAACACCACCACCATCCTCTCAGACTGGAACGTGACATGCCATGTTTCATACCAATGTCAACTGTGGATGTATCTGTGGTTTGCAGAAACGTTAACTGCAAACATTATCTCTCTTTTTTCTTGATATCACCCCAAAATCTAAAAGGTGCCTCAACACACTCTGCAGTCTGTCCAGCAGACAGCAGCATCTCTTCCCTATCCTTCACTGCAGCTCAGAAAACCCCTCCAGTGCAAAAACCCTGAAACACTCGATGAAAGAAAACATTTAGGAGTTTTTCTTACAACTAAAAATGTGTTTTTACAACTCAGAGAGTTATTTTTCCACTTGCTGCATCACTGGATTCGTCTCTGCTGCTCTGCTGATGTCCAGCTCAGCTGTGGAAACTCTGCGTCACCGTGAAGCGCTGTGATGTAGCAGGAAAATCTCCGCTGGAACAAAAACAGCGTCTGAAATGAACCAGGTTGGTCTGGTATAACAAAAGAAACTGGCTGCGAGTCAACAATCAGAGGGAAGCAGCCAGAGAAGCGCTGGAGCTATAAATAGACACCATGACCCATTCCCTGACGATGCCTTCAAGTGCCGCTCGTAAGGATGACCTACTTTCAGCTATTTCAGTCACAGATGCAACTTGCTGTTTGGTGCATTCAGAAAACTCACTTGGTCTGCTGCTGTCTTGTTCACAGCTCAAGTTTCAGGTGGAGCTGCTGTTCAGACGGAGGAGGAGGAGGAGGAGGAGGAGGAGGAGGAGGAGGAGGAAACACACGTCACGACATTAAATACTTGTGAATGAAGCCAGGACGCAACTGAAAACCACAACAAACATCAGCCTGTGCGTCAAACACCTGCAGCGCTCTAACCGCCACTCGACACTCGCTCTGAAACGTCTGAACACGGCTCAGAATCCATTAAAACATTACGACGTGCCAAATAGTTCAGATTTTAGATTTGAGAGGCGGCTGTCTGTCACTTACAGAGGATAATATATGCTTTTTTCACAGCCAACCAGTTTGGCCTCGGATTCTAGGAACCCTGTGGTTTCCAGTTATTTTGTGAATATGTATCAGTGGATGTCACGTCTGAATTAATTTACGTCAAAATGAGTCAATGCAGAGCAGATTTCTGAATTCAGCCTGACATTAAACTTGCATTAGGTGATATTTTGGCTACACAACACAGACATACAGTATTATCTCTTTAAAAAGTTAATACGGTCTTAATTGTCTGCGGTTTACTTCTTCAATTAATTTGGTCTAATGTCTTTATGTGTCTTGTTTTGTCCTGCTGATAGTTTGAGAGAACATAGAAGAGACTGAATGTGAAATCCTTAAAAGCGCCAAAACAATCATTAATATGAGAATGAAGCTGCTCCAATACAAATAGTTTGACTATGACCCAGTTTAAAACAAAACCAGACTGTATCCGAGATCTTTTTTAATTACGTGACGTACGTGAAAAGTTAGATTTCTTTTCCTTTGATGGTGGAAATCATGTCTACATGTTATTTTATTGTTAAATGTAACCACTAGTATTGTTTTTGTTGATTTCTTTGTGTGAAATAGAAACAAAACAATCAATAAAAAACATGTTGGAACCTTAACGTGGTCCAATATTCACTCGTTTTTCCCTCTATTTTGGTCTCCTCCGACTTCAAATGAAAACGTCTAAGTGTCTCACTGAAACATCTTGTTCACCTGCGAGTCGCTA
This sequence comes from Lagodon rhomboides, assembly GCA_039737535.1. Lineage (NCBI taxonomy): Eukaryota > Metazoa > Chordata > Actinopteri > Spariformes > Sparidae > Lagodon > Lagodon rhomboides. Next base: position 32,770,434 of record CM077786.1, read on the forward strand.
ACTACGTCTGGAGATTTTGTCGCTAAAATCAGCGGCCTGTCGCGTTTGGAAAGCGCTTGGAAACAGTGAGGTTGTGGGCTGTGAAACCGAAACAATGAGCTGAAAGAGGCTAAAACACTTCGGAGAAGCTGCAGAGTCGAGTGATAGCTCGGACTGTGAGTTGATTTCACATCTCAAGCTAGTTTTTAAATTAAAAAATGCACAAAAATGATCAGCGAAAGAAAATTAAGGATATGTGATCCACAGTTAGCATGCTAATCCTTGTGCCCCTTGTGTAAAGTTGCGATATGTGAGAATTTTAGAAGTTTGCATGCTAACCAAGCTAGCTCCTGTCTCATATTACTACTACTGAGCTCCCAGCCTGGACAGTTAAGGCTGCGTGGCTACACTGCAGCAAACAAGCGTAACAGCAGCTCCAGTCAGCGGTTGCTCAGAGTCGTGAGATCGAATCAGAACAGTGAGGTTGTGGGCTGTGAAACCAAAATAATGAGCTGAAAGAGGCTTAAACGCAGTCAGAGAAGCTGCTGAGTCAAGTGATAGCTCGGACTGTGAGTTGATTTCACATCTCAAGCTAGTTTTTAAATTAAAAAATGCACAAAAATGATCAGCGAAAGAAAATTAAGGATATGTGATCCACAGTTAGCATGCTAATCCTTGTGGTCCCTTAAAGTCTTTTTAAAAGGCAAGTTTAAAGTTGCGATATGTGAGAATTTTAGAAGTTTGCATGCTAACCAAGCTAGCTCCTGTCTCATATTACTACTACTGAGCTCCCAGCCTGGACAGTTAGCTGCGTGGCTAACTGAGCGAACGAGCTAACAGCAGCTGCAGTCAGCGGTCGCTCTGGTGATTTGCTGCCTCGTATTTGTTTGCAGTAAAGATTTGATAGGAGGCCAATTCTTACATTTTGCACCTTTAACACGCTGCCAAACCAACATTAATAAAGTTGATCTTCTTTACGTTCATGTTTTGTTAATTGTGGCAACAGTTTCCAGGCTTTCTGCAGCTTAAAGGTCATATTTTGGCAACTGGGTCATTTCCCAGTCCTACCAACCAACCAGCCAGTGTTTACACAGAGGCAAATAGTGCAACTCTTTGAAACGGCAGACCACACCCTTCAGTCTGCACACACACACACACACACACACACACACACACTTACAGTCATACACACACACGCCACCGCCCATTTGGCCTCAGGCGGAGGCAGTGTAAGGAGAATCACACACAACACTGTCACCATAGAGACGGTCGGGTACGGACCTGAAGTGAAGTCATGTTTGGTTTGTGTGCGTTTCTTCTTCGCTCGGCTTATAGAACCACTCATCCGACAGGCATTTACTTAAAGAGCACACCGGGCCGTGATTTAGTCTGTTTAAAAAGACACTTGCAGTAACACATTCCAGTAGCAACACATCAGCTCGCGTTTCACAATTTATCATCTGATTGCTCAACGTGACGAGCGAGAGCCGACAGTGAAAGTGGACACGAGGAGCGTAAATTCTCCTTTATGTCCTTTCACGTGCACAAATTTACATCTTTGTCTTTAAAACTTTGTACTTGCATCTTGGATTTGTCCATTTATCTGACACATTTTGTGAGATTACATCATGTGTTTGCATTTAAGGGTGAAAAACCAACTGAAATCTGATCTGCAGACTCGACCGACGAACCCAAAGCGCCTTTGTTTCTTACTTTCAGACAAAATAAATGATCTTGTGTTAGTCTGACACAGATAAACACCTTTCTCTGTGATTTCCACACTGAAATCCTTATAATTATGACTTTTATTTAAAGTTTATTTCAGATACAGTGAGTTGTAACCTCCATATTATACAGTACAGCATCTCGGTGTGATTGCTGCGAGGACATTTGGTCTCCATTACAGTGTTAGTGTTTCTCCTGCCACGTTCGCGCCATGTGGGGAAGGAGACGGAGCGATGGGGAAGGTTTCCATGGTTACAGCTTGCATGTTTTTTTTTTTTCTTACAGCAGCGGACCACCGAGGGCGGCGACTGCCAGCGCTGCTGATAACAAGAGGAGTTTGCACCCTGAGTTACAGTTGTGTTGTACGACGGGCAGTCGGTCGTCATGCGTGTGTGAAGCTCGACCTGTTTTGTGTTTGAAACCACAGCTGGATGTTGTCATGAGAAAAACAAATGCAGATGTGGTTACTTCATTTTTTTTCCATATGTTGGTGACGTGCATTCAACACACACACACACTTCGCTTTCTGTCTCTTCACTATATATCACTTATTGATGCACAGGAGGGAGATTCAGCATTGAATGTTCCAGTGCGCCTTTTAAACATCCAGATTAGATGGAAATTAGCCCAAAGTGTGGATTATGTATTGTTTTTCTCTGAACGACAATGAGAACTGTCCATGAAAAGGTAAAAAAAAGCAAATAAATCAGTGTTTGGTTTACGTTGGAGCAAGATCACAATAAGTTAAACTTCAGTTAATAGTTATTTCATCTCATCCAGGAGGCTTCTTCAGTTCTAACTAGCCGGAGGGGAGTCGCAGGCTTTTAAACTCTGTGTGGGAGTGTCCTCACTGGGTCGTTGAGGACACGTGAAGACGCCTCCTGGATGAGAAACAAACTTAAACACACCCGGTTGCCTACGATACGGCAGCGAAGTGCACCACGACCTGGATGACTGAGAGCCTTCAGCAACATTTCACTGTTATAAAGCAAACATAAAGGCTAAAAACATTAGTCACAGCACTCTAATGGCATCCAACTCATGTTTATGAATGAACTACATAGTATTTATTAACCATTTACAAAGTCAGTCGCAACTTTCCAATAAACAACTGCTTATAAATAGTTTATAAAGCATTGAATTGCTTGTTTACAGTTGAATTTACTTCAAATTTGCCATTTTTGATGATATAAATTGCTTATTTTAATGATATGATAGAGATGATAAAGTGTTACCAAATATATATATATAAATATTAGATATTACTACTCATTGTCCTTTAATATAACCTGATTAAGTTGAGTTTTTTCCTGATTGTGCTGACCTCATAAGCAGCTGCTGCACCACATGTGTGCCTCTGTGACCTTACAGGGTTAAAAGAATAAATAAAATAATAATTGTCGCCGTCTTGCTGCAGAATTCGCCTCTTTTCTTCTGTTGTCAGTGTGAAGTTCTCGTATTTCCCGCGGGCCCTGAAGGCAGCGCGCTGCTCCGGGCGGACTGCCTCCTGCCGTTTGACCTCAGCTGTGCTGCTGCTGCTTAGTAACCTAATTTACACCGGTGACAGCTCCTTATATGGTGCAGAGATGACGACATCACCGCTGTGCACGGGCACACACACAGAGCGCGAGGGGGGAGGAGGAGGGGGAGGAGAAGAGGGGGGAGCTGCGGTTGCGCGCTCCCGTCATGGCTTTTCCACTGTGCGCGTCCCCACGGGGCTTTACTACCGGATGGACCATATATGGCAGCTGAGCGTGCGAGTGTGTGACGTAGTGTGTGTGTTAGAGAAGAGAAGAAGAAGAAGTAGAAGCGCAGAAACTCCCGACACGTTTTTTTTCTCTCCCACGTAAATTCTTCGAACCGCTGACTGGATTTTTTTTACCGGAACGTAAACACTGACTGACATAATGTGACTGTTACTGACCCGACCGGGCTCGGTTCTTCACCAGAACACTTCCTTGTATTTATTTTAACAAACACTTCCTCTTCCTCAAAGCTGTGAACGTCTCAGATGTGACTTTATCGAACAGAATCTCTCATGAAACCTGGTTTTTATTAAATAGAAGCGTTTATTCTAAAGAAACATCACCAAATAACATATCAGTCATTATATAATCATTATTATGTAGTAGATGAAACGTTGAAACGTTATTTTATTTCTTATCTCAACATTTTATCTCTTAAAAATACTAAATAGAAATAATATAAATAAACTATTTATTTTAATAATATAAGATAGATAGATTTAAGGGTATAAAAATAAGACATTTACATTAATTCATATATAAATTAAGACATAATAAGTGCAGGTATTTGGCTAAAATGCGTTTTTAAACCAGAAAAAGCACCTTTTCCCTCGTGTTTATAAGGAAGCTACCAAAAAAGGGTTTAATTAAACAGCGAGAACATTACGTAATGTGAAATTTAACCTTTAACAGTCGAATATACGAGTTTAGATTTGAATCCGCTGCAGCAGAGCTGAAACAGAAATAATGAGAGAAGATCAACTGTGAGAAAAACTCGGTAGACGGAACAGATGGTGTGTGTGTGTGTGTGTGTGCGCTCCCTGCAGCTACAGCAGGTGTGGGCGGCGCCTGTTTGTCACTTACTGAGGAATGAAGTCCACGTTACGTCAAAGGGGAAATAAAACGCCACCCTGCTACTCGCACACTCTCATTTCTCAGAGTACAACAACTGGGGAGGAGCGGAAGTCCGAGCCGAGACACATCACACTAACTGCCAACTAAAGTCTAACTCAGGACAGATCCAGCTCGTCGGGCTTGTAGCCTTTTTTGGTAACTGTGCCAAAAACAACCGTGCGTAATTACGCGTAAAAAGAAGAAGACAACAATGAGTGCCACAACCGCCATGGAAGTCAACGCCGAAGCCAGACGGATCCTGGCCGTGTCGATCAGCAAGCTGTACGCCTCCAGGACCCAGAGAGGAGGACTGAGGCTCCACCGGAGCCTTCTCCTCTCCATGGTCATGAGGTCCGCCCGGGACATCTACCACTCCTCCCGGGAGAGCGAGGGGCCGGGCGGCGCGCAGCCAGCGTCGGAGGAGCCGATGGACACCACCCCCAACCCCGAGGAGCAGCCCGAGCTGCCCGAGCAGCCCGAGCCGGCTCTGAACTCCCCCGAGCCGGCCCAGGAGGAGCCGGACAGCTCGGAGGAGGACAGTGACACTGAGATCACAGAGGACAAAGAGAACCTGAGCCCGGCGCGGCAGTCCAGGAAGCGCCGGGGCAAGGCGTCGGCGGCGCCTGACTTCCTTCCCAGCAAGAGGGCGAGGCTGGAGCCCGGGGAGGAGCGGTACGCGGCCCCGCTGGGCGGCTGCCGCGCGGGGGCCGGGGACACCCTGAGCGCTTTGTCTCTAAACCGGGTTATTCCTGCCTTCTGAACAGACGCGGGGGGACAGAAAATAGCCTCCAATGAGACTTTGGAGCGGAGTGATTCTCAACTCCTCGTTAGCCTATAAGGGCGGTTTGATCCCCTGGCGCACCAAGGAGCTGACCTACATCGGCGATCCTGGGACAAAGGGATTACCGGGGCCGCGGTGCGAGCTCTCCGGGTCGACCTGAGGGCGCCTGCCAGGGCTGCCAGAGCCTCCCCCTCCCTCCCTCCCTCCTGAACAGAGATCAACGGAGCAGAGAGGGGAGAAGAAGAAGAAGAAGAAGAAGAAGCAGGCCGGAAAGTTTGAGGAAGACACCGAAGGGGGAAGTGACCGCGGCGCTTTCTCGTCCCGCGGTGATTCACCTCCAGTCAGACCGAGTCCGAACAAGCTGCTGACTCAAAGTGTGTGTTGTGTGTGAATCAGCAAGTGAGTGATGTGAGTCAGTCAGAGGAGAAGAAGTGAAGCGGTGAGGAACGGGCTGACCACACACACACACACACACACACACACACACACACACACAACAGGGACTGGAGGGAATTTCCTGCCTTTGTGCCGGGACATGAGACTCTGAGAGACTGAAAGAGGAAGGACAGCTGAGACTGTCACACACACACACACACACACACACACTGCTGCTGTGGACTATGATAAATCAATACTACTGCTTTGGATCTGTGTCACATACAGTGTTCACGTGGTGCTTTTTAAAAAGCTGGCTCTCCATATGATGTCGGATGAAGCCCAGCGATCTAAACTTGTTGTTTTTATGTCACTGAAATGTTGTTTTTTCATGATTTCTTGACATGTGGAAAATGATCTTACCTCACATTCAAAGCTGCTTTATTCTCATCTGTGTGGTGTAATAAACACGTTGAAAGGATCCTCAGCTGTCTCGCCCAGTTTGTTCTGAAGTTATCTGATTTAAGTCCAATTTAAAGGGTTCTGTTGGTTCTATATTAGAGGCCGAGGCTCCCGGGGTCAATCCTGTTATAAGAGGGCAGGAGGCTGGTACAACTGGCCCGCCGCCGGACGCTAATCTGACGCTTACACTAAGACGCACGCACATTAAAACAAACAAACCCGCTGACACGCAGCAACGCAGAGCTGCCGGGGTCGCACACCGCTTCCTGCTGGATTATGACAGAATTCTGAATCACATCCTTCCTTCCCAACATGACCTGACACCGATTCAGCAGAGGGATAATAAAAGAGTTACGCAACATCACAGCAGCAGCTGAACAACACAGAGAGCAGCAGGTAGTGTTTACAGCCTCAGGGGCCTCTTCATCATCACCATCATCATCATCATCAGCAGAGTCATCGTCAGGAGCAGCCACTTCCTGCCAGATAATTACACCCTGAAACTCGTGATGTCGCAGCTGGTTGTACTGGTTTGCTCAGGGTTTTCACCCTCGTCTTTCCAACACACACACACACACACACACACACGACGGATGACAAAGTGTTTGACTAACAGGTGTCATCATGAAACCTCCCCCGGTCCATTACTGACAGGAAGACGATTGTTTGAAACCTGAGCCTCGGATAAACCCAGGTTCAGAAGGGTTTTCACAGAGGGACATCTCTTTTTATAGATAGATAGAAGAACAGATTCCTCAGTAAAAGACCTTCAGAATATAGAGAGGAATAAAAGTGGAAAGTTTGGTTCATGTAGGTACGACAGGAGTGGAGATTTCTGGCTCCGAGTACGAGAAGAGTCTTTTTAAAGATAAACAGTATAAAATTCCAGTCGTTTTCAGACATAAAATGGTCATTTGGGAGTTTGGACTGATAGATATCGGCATGAGTCTTCCCCAGCTGACTGCTCACATTAAAGATGCGATCTGTGAACTCTTTAGTTGATGTAGTGTGAATAGAACAGCACTTCTCGGCCCGTCCGGGTCCAAAGCTCCTGAGCCGGCGGTGTAAACACAAACACTTCCCTGGTGCTCCGAGTTCCCAGTCCTGACTGCAAGCTGCAGGACTGACTGACTATCTACTCTAGTGACCTTTAAGACATCTATTTTTATGTATTACATGTTTTTTGATATTTAAAAATGAGTATTTTGGACATTTTCTGTCCACTAGTCTGAAAAAAAAATACCCCGAAATCTCCAAACTGACTAATTCATGAAGAAGAGGAAGAACAAGAAAAGCAGATAATGATGAAAGAGCCGAGGAGTGATGAGGCTTTTATCCCTAAATAGTTCTGAGGAAGTGATGATTCAACTTTGACCTTATTTCTTTCACAGTTTCTGTCAGTAATAACAACAAAGTACCGACCCAACGATCAGCTGGGACACGGAACGAGTGATCAGACGAGCAGCCAGGTTGTAAACAAGCCCAGTCAAGCCTGTTTTTAAAAAAGAAGCTGAGTTAACTCTTAACCTGACGCACTTCCTGTTGACAGGCGCTGGCAGCGAGGCCGAGGGCGAAGGTTGTCTCATTTGGTTAGAGAGGCGTTAGAGTTTCACTCGCGGTGAGCTGCAGCGTGAGGTCACCGCCGGAGATAAACAAACTTCCTGAAAGTTGAGAGCGTCCACGTCATGGTGTGTTTGACTGCAGTGAGCACGAGGAAACTCTACAGTTAATACATGTCATTATGATCATGTTGAGTAAGAGAAGACAGATGATGATGACACAGGAAGGAAGCAGGAGATTAAAAAATGAACAGAGGTCGTGTGAATATAGGAAGGAGAGCTGTTCCATTTCCTCGCCGTTATCTTCTATTTCTGTTTCATCACCGTCCTCTCCGACAAAGCTTCATCCTTCACCTTGGTTACAGTCGTTCGGCAAAACAGCCTCAAATAAACGTCCGGCTACGAACCGACGCGAAAAAGCTGCAGATGACTGTGTCAACAGATGATACGCTGATAAGACCGTGACAGCGGTGACATCACTGGAAAAAGCTGCGTCAGTGGACTTTGTGTCGGGTTGTTTTTCGTTGACTCACCGTCGTCCTTATCTCTGAATCGAAGGAAAATACCTTCAGCGTCACAGCGGCTGAACGTGTGGATTCCCTCCAAACCGTTTAGATCTACAGATCTACGTCTGCTTTTATTTTGAAGAAGTCCTCTAAACTGTAAAAATGTGCCTTATAGTTCGATAATGTTACTTCTTTCTTGTTGTTACACCAACATACACTCACATGTAACATCTTCCCAATCATTCAATTCATGAAACGTCAAAAAACTGTTAAAATAACGCTCATCACAACGTCCCAGAGCGCCAGACGACGTCTTCAAACATCCAAAACCGACAGATATTCAATCAACGACGATGTTTGACGAAGGCAGCCAGTTAATCCTCTCATTTAAGAAGCAGAAACCAGAGAATATTTCTCACTTATTCCTCTGTTTTCTCTACAGTTTTCAGTACTTGAACTGCTGAACGTGTGGATTCCCTCCAAACCGTTTAGATCTACAGATCTACGTCTGCTTTTATTTTGAAGAAGTCCTCTAAACTGTAAAAATGAGCCTTATAGTTTGACAACTTTACCTCTTTCTTGTTATTACACCACATGTAACATCTGTAACATCTGACGAAGACAGACGGTTAATCCTCTCATTTAAGAAGCAGACACCAGAGAATATTTCTCACTTATTCTTCTGTTTTCTCTACAGTTTTCAGTGCTCGGATTTCTTTTCCTCCTGCTAACAGTCACCACTTTCTTTTCCCCACATTTCGGTCATCATAACCCCGTACACTGCCTTTACTCTGCTCCTTAATAAAAAGTTATATCAGCTGTTGATAGACTTGTAGTCAAGACCGCCCAAACCGAGACCAAGACACTACCAAGACCAGAGAGTATCAAGACCAAGACCAAGTCAAGACCAAGACTTGTTCAGCTCGAGACCGAGACCGATACCGAGACCAAAAAAAGACTATTTTTTTGCCATTTTGCATGAGTTGTAGAACCCGCACGCAGGTGCACCAAAAAATGCATTAAATTAAATGCAAAATACAAATAGTTTATAGTACAAATAGTACAAAATTGTACTTCAAATTGTACATTAACAAGAGGAAGAACTGGTCACCTTGATGTGTGCAATGGCATCTCAATTATAACACACTTTATCAAGTTGTAGTTGTAGCTGTAGTTCAGTGGGACAAGAACAATATAACACAGACATCACAAAGAACAGATACATAAACATATACATTCAAACTGTAGAACAAAAGGCATACTACATCATGAATGCATTTATGTCTTGAGTAGACTTGTAGTCAAGACCGCCTAAACCGAGACCAAGACACTACCAAGACCAGAGAGCATCAAGACCAAGACCAAAGACTGTCGAGGCCGTGACAAGACCAAGACCACGGAAAAGACCGGTCTCGAGAACTACAAGTCTAGCTGTTGATGCCTCGTTGTGACTGTTGGGATGAAGTTAATCCACAGAGTGTTTTTCAGAGGAAAAACAAAAACAACAAATGTGAGAAAAGTCCGAAAGAATGAATCAATACGTTGGGTAGAAAATCAATATCTCCTCAGATTATCCTCTGGGGGGGATTCTGACCAGCGGGCTTATAAAACATGTTTTCATCACGACTTTTCCTGCTCACTGATGTTGTTTTTGTCCATCGGAGGCTCAGCAGCTGCATTATCACACGGCCGGTGTTAATATCCACGCAGCGTCTGAACGTTCACGGGAGAGTTTTATCACTGTGACCCTGATCTGCTCGATGCGTCAGTGGCTTAATGTGGAGGGAATAAAACAACAAATCTGGGTCATATAGAGAGTTCACGCTTTCATATTTAAACTGCGGTGTAAATCCGTCTTTAAGCAGCCGTTAGAGAGGATTCCAGCCTGCGAGAGTGTTTATCAGGCTGCACGACGAGGACTTAAGTCTTCTGAAATGTGCTTAACTAACAAAGTCAATGCCACTCAAGTATGTAAATGAGTTCAGTGAGAAGGCGTTTTATTGGGTGTTTCATTTCAGTGTGGGCGCCGTGATCAGAGAGGAGGAGGAAGCTTTGTACCAAACATACAAAACGTGCCACATCTGTATCTGAACTGGGATCTGGAGGTGATGGCGGTGATAGCATGATACTGGGACTAGTCCAACTAGCCGGTGTGGAGGTCCAGCTAGTCCAACCGGCTAGTTGGACTAGTCCCAGCCTAGTCAAGCGAGCAGGAACTGATGAAGCCTCTTGGATGAGAGGTGAAACGTCTTCAAGACAAAAACCAAATCCAGTTGCGTTTGATTCAATTTCCTTAAGATATCTATGACCTGGATGAATGACAATATTCACAGACTTGATACATCTAGGTATTTCTGAGGAGAGCTGGGGACATTTCCAGACGTGTTGTGGCGATCAAAACCGGACACTTTTCACGGGAAGTCGGCCCGTCGTCGTCGTGTTCGTGGCTACAGAAACGGACGATTTCAAGGAGATGTTGTGACGTTTCTAGCCATGTTTGTGGGGACCAAAAGACATATTTTAAGCCAAACCAAGATGCCTTACTCGCCATAACCAAGGGTTTTTTTTGTGCCGTAATGTAACATAATGTTCCAACATACAGAAATATACAGTGTACTCTTGTGCTGTTAAGTCTTAAAGAGGCATCAGTATTAAATTGAGACAGTTTCATGAACAGTTAAACTTGTGACAGAGTATTTTCACTGTAGCGTTTCTACTTTTACTCAAGTATGTAAATGAGTTCAGTGAGAAGGCGTTTTATTGGGTGTTTCATTTCAGCGTGGGCGCCGTGATCAGAGAGGAAACTTTGTACCAAACATACAAAACGTGCCACATCTGTATCTGAACTGGGATCTGGAGGTGACGGCGGTGGCGTTACAAAGAACAGCTGCTTGTGTGCTTTGTAAGCGTGATACATCTAGGTGTTTCTAAGGAGAGCTGACGTGTTGTGGTGACACTTTTCACGGGAAGTCGGCCCGTCTTCAGTCGTGTTCGTGGCTACAGAAACGGGCAATTTCAAGGAGATGGTCTGACGTTTCTAGCCGTGTTTGTGGCGACCAAAAGACATATTTTAAGCCAAAGTCTGTGAATATTCTCATTCATCCAGGTCATAGTTATCTCAAGGAAATTGAATCGAACGCAACTGGATTTGGTTTTTGTCTTGAAGACGTTTCACCTCTCATCCGAGAGGCTTCATCAGTTCCTGCTCGCTTGACTAGGCTGGGACTAGTCCAACTAGCCGGTGTGGAGGTCCAGCTATTTAACCTCTCAGGAGGCGGTCACAAGGCCACTGAGGCCTATGGGTCGTATGTGCTCCATTATTGCCAACGACAGTCGTTAGTATGGTCGTTGGGGATGGTGGAAAGTTGGTTTCGACTTCGTTAGTGCTCTATTGTGTTGTAACAACAGTGAAACGTCTTCAAAGACAAAAACCAAATCCAGTTGCGTTCGATTCAATTTCCTTGAGATTTTAAGCCAAACCAAGACGCCTTACTCGCCATAACCAAGGGGTTTTTTGTGCCCAGAAAGATAGAAAATGGAACCTCAGCAAACGTAATGTTCCAACATACAGAAATGTACAGTGTACTCTTGTGTTGTTAAAGACACACTGTGGAATTATTTCTCCCATCTCGTGGTTAAATGTTATTCTGCATCCAAACGAATACTGCTCTCTAGCGCCTCGCGTTTTCAAACGTGCGCTGCAGCCTGTTGGAACTACGGCAGGCGGGATGTGTCAAGATTCAAGAAGCTGTGACAACAACATGTCTTCAAACAGCACTTCATCAAGTTTATTTTCGGGTGATGAGGTACATTATTTCAAACAAATTTCAAACTGCAGCTGACGAGCGTGTCTGGCTAAGCTCCTTCTCCGTTCCACAGTCACGCTGGCTCTGAGTGAAAACGCCTTTAGCCTTATCTGTACCACGTAGAGCTTTTTGTCCCTCTCACCAGTTCATCGTTTTTTATAGAGCGGAAGGACATGGAAGCCTCCGTAGAGCTCGCCCGTCCTATGGAAATACAGAGAAGTGATTCTTCCCTCAGGAGGAGAAGTGAGATTGTTGGCAGAGATCATTTTACACCAATGAGGACTTATTTATGAATGAAGACGCTGATTTGAGGTAATAAATTACTTAAAACACTACACAGTGGACCTTTAAGTCTTATAGAGTATTAAATTGAGTCATAAACAGTATTTTCACTGTAGTGTTTCCACTTTTGCTGAAATGAAAGCGGTGAACACTTCCTGGTGTGAGAACTGAGTCAAACCTGCCACAGGAAACTGAAGGTTGGACCTCAACCGAGTCACAAAACTGAATTGTGAGTTTTGTTTTCTCAACATGTCGTATTAATCATCCACGTCTGTCATGACTGAGCGGCTGCGAGTTCGAGCAGAGGCAGAGGAAGTGAGCCGCCGTGAACGACAGAAACCTGCCTTTGATCGAGTCATCGCACCGTCACCATCCATCATCGTGGTGTCACTGTGTGCGGTGTGAATCTGAAGCGTTGTCCTCCGTCGATGACACAACGGTAGGTGTTCGGTGACCTCTTCACCTCGGATGTGTCACGTAACGGCTCGGAGGAGACGCAGCTTCAGTGGGTGTTTGTCTGAGAGCGGCGAGTTCTCCGCAGACGGGCACAACAGCAGCCGTACATAATGTTCCACACCGCCACTTAAATAAGAATACAACATGTCCTTGGGCCAAACATGTGCTCGAATCGGCACGGACTCATTCCGGCTCGAACGCCCTGCATACGGAGCAGCAGCGCTCGCTGTTATTGCTTTTTATTGTTATTTATATCAATTTGCAGGCTGGTGCTGCTGCGGTCGTGCTGAGAAAGGGCATTAATGGAGCCGGAGGTGCAAATCTTCCCCTCAGCCGAACGTGATTGTTTTGTTCCTTTTATTTCGCGGCGTTCTGCATCTTAAGCAGCAAGGAAAGTGCTGCTCTAATGGAGCCCAGAAAAACAAAAAACAGCACAAGAGTCGGACACGAGCTCAGGAACAGCTGATCCTCTGCTCTGTGTCACGTAGTTAATGGACAATAACTGACAGAATACAATTATTACTGCTGTAAAATACAGTTCTTGTCCTTTTACCACTGTATGTAACAGCTTCTGAGTTATTCCGGCCGTGAAGCCAAGACCTTGAACGTTTGACAGCAAACAAATCAGCAGAATAAATGTAAGTACGTTTCTGCAAAACCACAGAAGAGTTCAAACTGAATGTTTCTTTAAACGCTGTGCTCAGGTTTACACACAAAAACCACTCGGTTAGGGTTAGGAAGACATCATCGTTTGGCTTAAAACACATGTTTTGGTCCGTCTTCCTGTGAAAAATACACAGTTTGGGTCACCAAGAAATCCAGTGGTGAGCACAGATGTTCGTCGTTACGTGAGTAACGTTGTGAAACAGTCACAGTTTGGTCAGGTGTAGGAACAAAATTGTGATTGTGACCGTGATGTAGCTCGTTTATAGCCTGACGTTAGCTTTTTACTTTTGCCCGTTTCATTTACGTGTCAAAAATCATTAAAGCAGATTATCAAGTTGAAAAAAAACCCTGTATCATAACTCTTTTTAGCCACAGAGCTTATTTTCTGCAACAAAGCAAATAAAAATCCCTGGAGGCTTTTAATCGAGGGAACCAGGGCGATGCTAACTTCAGGGTTAGCCTGCAAGGTCGTACCTGCAGCGCTCTGTTACTAAACAACATGCGTAAATACACCTGTCACGATGCAACGGAAAACACAGAAGTGATGTAAGAGGCGACGTTTTAGCGACACAATACACATCATCAATATTTCAGCTCGTGTGCAGCTGCCTTCATGGTGATGACGTGTTTTTGTATTGTCAACAAATTCCATGGAAAAGACCAAAATAACAAACTTCCGCCTCCTGATACTCTCTGACATCCATCCTCTGTCTGTGGCTCGCGGCCCCGATCCCACTGAATAGTCTGTTTGTTTTCTATTTTCATCTGTAAATTAATCAGCGTTCGGTGCTTTAGTGGCTATTTCCCGCCGCCGAGCGGTGCATGTGGGTCTGAGTCATGGTCGACTACAATGTGTGTGTGTGTTCACGGGGACGGAACATGACAAAGTGCAACCGTGTGACTCAGATGTGTGGTTTAATCGTCTCTGGACAACAATGGATCTCCTTCAGAAACAAGAATATGTGTCAGTAAAATCGGTTTATTGGTCTTTTTTTTTTGGACAATAAGACAAATATAGAATATCTTCAGCCTTAACCTTTAAAATACCTCTAACATATCCTGCTACACACACATATATTCTGTTTTCCTGTATGGATGGACCTCCTTTGGACAAACCCTGCACACTGTGTGAGGCTGCCTGATTAAGATGCAGAGTGCAGAGGCCAGACAGTCACAGTGACGTGGAGCTCTAACAGCCCCGAGCTAAAAAAAGAAACACCACACCAGCGCAGGAAATGTCTTCACACAGGATGCATGCATGCATCGAGCGGGCGGGAGGCAGATACACCGTGCGACCAATCAGAGGGGAGGGAGCCGTGCGGTGCAGATGCGCGGGGGCTAAACACGGCGTTTGATCAGGTCTCTGATACCACCAGCATGATGACGGCGCTGTGTGTGTGTGTGTGTGTGTGTGTGTGTGTGTGTGACGGGCGGTGTGGTTTCTTTACGTACGTCTTTGAAGAACACACTCGAGGGTTTTACATTAATATGAGTAAGAACGTTAGCGGTGACGTGTAAATAAATGACCAGGACGTGGATCTGAAAGTGAAGATACAGTCGTAAAGCTGCATTCTTCCTGATGGCCATCAGGGGGAAGAAGTCTGGTTGTATGTAAGCTTATGAGAAATTTACCGGCTTCTCACTGGATTCATTACCTCTAGTCTCTAGTTTCAAGTCTTCTTCAACACAGCATGATGTTCATTTTGTATAAATTATGGTCCTATTTAAAAGCAGAGTAGACAATCGAGCAGGATGTGACTGACAACATGCACCACCACTCCTCAGGTTTTCACTCAGGATATCCTCCTCAGCTCCACCCACTCGTCCAAATATGGTCACTTCCGGCTCCTCACCACCAAGATGTCGACCGCTGAAACAGACCACAGTCCCCTGTGTGACGTCACGCCGGGTTCACACTTGGCTGAGATGCTAAAATGTGGTTAATTGATAACGACAGAATGCAAAAAAAACTGACGTAAGAATAAATTGCTTTCCACTTTTTCCACTGACTGGAGCTCTTTTAATTTCTTCATCTCTTCTTCGCCACCAGCTGTTTAACCTTGATGCTCCCAACTCCTAAAGGCTCAATCATGCTCAACATCTACGTACATTTCTTCCGTATTCCTTCACTTTTTCTGAGAGTTTACGGATACGGAACAACAGGGCAGTACCTCCGATAGTCGTCGGGGGGCAGTGTCGCAGGTTAGCCAATAGTTCAGGCGAGACACGACCACAGGACAAAGTTTTCCAGTCAAAGACAAACAGTTTGACCACCTGGGAGGAGATTAGACGGGGACTAAACGTGAGGACTAGGAAGGAAGGATGTTTGACTTTGAGCGGCGCCCTCTAGTGGTTATTCTGCTTCACATCCAAGCCAACGTGACGGACGCATGGAAGCATGTGGGCACTGATGGTGATGATCGTATCTATTTCCATTCGTTAGTGGAGCACGAATGAGCCTGAATATTCACATTTTCTGAAAATTCCCTCAAATTAGCACGACATTTTAGCGCTACATCGCTTTACTAATGATGGGAAAAATTAATGTATCAAAGCTGTGATGACTTCATCCTTTCCTTTTGTCTTTTTTAATCTCACAAGCGAAGGTTGAACTATTAATATGGGCTGAATAAAAGCTGATAAAACAGCCTCTGATGCTTGATGCAAAGTCAGACTGCCTCCACTTCTGCAAAAAAAATCAAATCAAATATGTGATCCTCCTCCTTTTGACCTCCACTTCCCCCCCTTTTTTTTAATACTCAGCACAAAATGTCAAAATGAAACTTCAAATGTAGAGAGATCAAAAGTGTGTGACTGTGGGAACAGGAAGTCACTGCAAACTTGTGGCTGTTTCTCTTGATGTAAAGAGGAAGTAATTATGTCTTGTGTCTCTCCCTCTGTGTGTGTCTTTGTGTGTGTGTGTGTGTGTGTGTGTGTGTGTGTGTGTGTGTGTGTGATCAGTCGGGGATCACATGTCGAGAGGCTGCGATCACATGACCTCACGCCTCTCACGGCGCCGATCGCGGGGCTGAGATGTTTCATTACACCAGAGGACTGACTAACTGCGAATGTGAATGAGTGCGAACGCCTGCATGAGTGTGTGTGTGTGTGTGTGTGTGTGTGTGTGTGTGTGTGTGTGTGTGTGCAGCAGTAGCAGAGCTGGCTGAGACAGGAAGTGATGCGGTGATGCCAGCGGGCGACAGAATGTGTAGGAGGGTTCTATTTTTAGACCCGGCTGCAGGAGAACACAGAGCACTCCAATACATCTGGGCCTGGCACGTGTGTGTGTGTGTGTGTGTGTGTGTGTGTGTGTGTGTGTGTGTGTGTGTGTGGCCATGATGCAGTGGGCAGGCTAATGGCCAGAGGCAAAGCTTTTAGTGTTTTTTAAATGTCCTCAAAGCCCAACAGATAATTGCATCTTTGCACGAAAATCAAATTAGGACATAATTCTTCTGGTGTTTTTTAAGCCCGTCTGTGTGTCGCTCGGTCGGTCGGAAGCCACCCAGAGTGTCTTCTGGAGGAGGACAGACAGATGAGTGGACAGGCAGACACAGAGGAGGAGGAGGAGGAGGAGGAGGAAGGACAGATGTGAGGACGGCTGCAGGAAGAGCAGCAGCGGTGTTCAAAGAGAGGATGGGAAGACGAGAAAAAATAGCGGAGGAAGGATGTCAATAAAACGTGACTACACGGGGAGGGGGAAGAGGAGGACACAGCAAATGGTTGTGTGAGTGTATCGGTGTGTGTGTGTGTGTGTCTTCCACAGCCCACATCCGTGACGTAGCACCAGACGTAGACAGAGAGGAGGAGGAGGAGGAGGAGGGAGGCAGTCTGAGGACACTCTGTGAGGGGGCGTTTGATTTCAACATGTTTTACATTGTTAAACGGGGAGGAGAAGCAGCCCGGGTGTCTCACCTGCGATGAGTCGACTGCCTCCCAGGTTTTTTTTTTTTTTTTAAAAAAATCGCTCTGCAGGAACAAAATGAACAAAATGTTTTATTCAGGCTCCTCGCCAACACTCAGGTACAGCTACCTGCAGTCATCTCCTCTCTGATGAAGAGTCCAATAAAAAAGAAATCAAGCTTCCCCTCAGGTTGTTGGGATTTTTAAAAATTATTTTGCATTCAGAATCAGGAAGTTATGAGCAGTTTTAAAGGGAAACTCCACCAATTTGACACATTTAAGTGTGTTTACAGGACAAAAAGAAATCAGGAGTGTGACATAAATTTAACACAAAGACATGTAGTCTTTTAAAATCACTGTCCACCCTAATAAGTCACCTTTAACACCTTTTTAAAACGCTGTTAGCTCATGAAATTCTAATCCTTAAAGGGTAACTCCACCAATTTCACATACAGGTATCAGGGAGTCCTTACTGCATATGTGAAAAAGTAGTATAAAGCCTTTTGTAGCTCCAGAGGAACCTGCACATTATCGGATAAATATCCAGTGATGTCACTCAGTTGCATTGTGGGTAGTGTAGGCACCAGGATTTGAAAAGCAGCTCTCCGACTCCTATAACACTGTAAGAAATGATGCAAATTGATGCAGCAGAAACGGAGATATCAACCCCTTTTTTTATTCCATGCATTCTTCTTCCTTTCCAAAACCTGGTGCCTACATTACCCACAATGCAATTAAGCCACTGAGTGACATCACTGGAGGCAATTTATCAGATTACATGCAGTTTTTTGGGACTTAAAGGTGATGAAGGTGAACTATTAGTGTCAAATAATCTTGTCACACATGTTTCTTCTTCTCTAGATTTGATCTAAACAGACTCTCATTCAGACTTTATTCAAAAAAATGTTTAAACTCAAATGTTTTTCAGTTCTTTAAGGAAATTGGACCTCGAAAGTCCTTAAAAAGTCCTTGAATTGAATGATTTTTAAGAAAGTGTGTGATGTCTGTTGAATGAGTTATTTGGTGTTACATTTAATGGTGTAACTGAGCTATAATTTGTAATAGCGTCTCTAAAATATAATCCTGTCATATATAATTATATTAGCTGTCAGAAATATCTTTCTTGTACACAGTAGTTCCAAAAGTTGACTCCTGTTACATGTAATTTGCTACTAAAATCATAGTAAGTTTTTTCTGTTACGGGTTCTCTTTGTCACTCTTTGGCGTGTGAACTCACTGAATAACAGTTATCACGGACACATGATGCTGTTATTGTCCTGCTGTGTGTCTGAAAGCTGTCAAAACTGTCTGAAACTAAAAACAGTCATTTATGTAATCCTCAGTGATGAGAGAATGAGGCTGCAACCAGTATAATTAAAACTAGTCCTGCAATGACAAGTATACTCAAGGAAAACTGTGTGAATTGTCCAAACAGTATTTCAGTATTGGGGGTTCAGGTGCTTCTACTGATCAGTGTTCTGACCCGTCTCATCAATCTGCAAACAAATAACACAACTTTACAGGAGACTTTTGTCATCATGGTAACACAAATAAACATGTCACAGTTCGGTTCGGTTCAGGGCAACAAATCTACATCAAAGGAAAACATGATGATACGTACGTGCTTAACTTCTTAGTCTGCGACCAAAGTGTGGACAGACCGGGTCATCTCTAAATGTTTACTCTTATCCAGGTTGACTCATCATGAATGCTGAAAATAGTCCCATTTCACTCAGCAGGTAGGTGTGGGTTGGACTTTCCCGTTCTTTAAAAATATGTCACATGATATTTTCTACTGAACTTAAAGTCAAATCAGTCGTGTTTTTCGTAGGCAGATGGAAGTGACTCAGCTGACAGTTTAATGTGTACCTACAGCTGTCATATTAATGTGTAAAAAACTACAACACTTACCCCTTAATATTGTTTAGGAGCCACAGGGGAAACACTTTGTTATTCATAGTTTGTGTAAGTATCCTGTCAGCTCCAACTACAAATCATATACTGCTTGTATCATGTAAAGACTTCATGGTCCCAGTCTATTTTTTTCCTTTTAGTTGGTACCAGTTAGCTTGAGCCAGTGTGATTAAACTCTCATTTTGTTAAGAGGAAATATGCACACTGATGACAGTATTAAAGAATCTGAAGTCTCAAAACTACATTTTGACTTAAAGGGATATTCCGGTGTAAGTTTAATCCACTCGTCAGGGCTTCCCCACACAGGCAGGCTGCTGGAGGAGAGGGTGAGTTGTGCTGTGTTTTTAATACAAATCCGGCAAAGCTAGCAGATGTTTGATGCTTCGTACTGTGTGCTGGGACTGTACATGTACTGTTGCTGAAGTTTGGTGCTGTTCTGACCATTAATTGTGGCTTTTTGATGGCGGTTTCTAGTTGGAGACATAAGCGACAGTGTATTGTTATCGTGCAGTCTTTTCTGAGGTTGCTAAAACTAGCTAAGCTAGCGGTCAGCTAACTTGACCTCTCGAGGGGGAGTCTTACTCGGTGTCAAGGTGTGTTAGACCAAGGACTAAAGTTACACCGGAATACCCTTTAAGACCTTCTACAAGATGAGAGCCACAAAAGATTAGGTTAAAAAGACAGGACTCAATCCGTTGCTACTGTTGCTTAGTGGTGCAAAATTATATACAAATGTATAATTAATAACTGTGAATTTACCACTATGTATCTTGTTAGGGTTAGGGTTAGGGTTAGTGAAAATACAGTTGTGTTTGTCGTCAGTGTGAGAGTGGTGTAGGTCTTCTCATTTAACTCGTGGACATATTCCAAAAATGTCGAACTGTGTTGCGGGTGCAGGATCAATAAAGCAAGACAGGAGGATGGGTAGAATGCATTCTCTCTGGTTTATTCAGGTTCTTTAGGAAGAGTTCTGTTTGAAATTACAAAATGCACTGGTAGAAACAGCAGAGATAGATAGAGAAAGAAAACAGAGGGAGAGAAAGAGATGGTCAGAGAAAGAGAGAAAGAGAGAGAGAGGGAGGGAGAAAGAAGGGATCTCATAGCCGGAATAAACGGGAATAACATCACCAGATTCAGGTTTCAGGCAGCTCTTTACTCTCAAAGGGATTTGTTTTTCTATCAAGGAAAAAGTTTTGTATTCCTTCTCCCTCCTTTTTAAAATCATTTTTTCTTTTTTTTTTCTGTAATGTTAGTTAAAGTGTTTATCTATCCTTTTGTTCCCCCCCCACGGTTTTCCCCCCGTGAAATAACTGGCAAATATAACAAACAAACATTCTTTGATTTCATCACCAAAGTCATTTCCATTGTTTTTTTTTTGTGTGTGATTTTTTTTTTTTAAATCAGGATGATTTTTTTTTTTTTTTTCATTTTTGTTATTATTTTTTTTTTGGTCGGGTTTTTTGGATTTTTTTGTTTTTAAAAATAGAAGAAAAAAGAAACACATTGCTCTTAAAAACATCTATCTATATATATTTTTACATATATATACTTTTTTCTTTATATTTATTTATTTTTTTAATTCCTGAAGTTGACTTGTTACCCCACATAGTGGCATGCACATTGCACATGCAAATCTGTAATTAAATACTTCTCTTTTTATCTTAAATTGCCATGTATGTTTATTTTTTTCTCTTTTTTCCCCAACTTGCTTGAGTGAATCCTGTATGGTTTTCTACTGTGGCACTGGTTCGGTTTCTACTGGGTCGAGTGTCTGATGGTTTGCGTGGTGATGAGATGGATGGTTGGGTAGTTGCTTCAGAGAGTCCCCCCCCCCAGTGCATCTCTACGCCGACGACACTTCTATATCTCTTGGTGATCAGATCTTTTGAAATGATATTAACCCTTTGTAGCTAGTTTTTTAAAATCAGATGGTAATATTCATTTTTAGGGGAGGGTTTTGTTCCTTATACTTACTTATACTCCTTTAGCTTGACCTGGTTTGACTATTTCACCCAGTGTTGCAGCATCATACAGCTAAAGTACCATATATAAGGATATATAAAAGTAAATAAAGCTTAAAAATACATGGTTTTGAGTCAAAAACCACTGTGAATACCAAAGAAGAAGAAGAGACTGAAATGTCCCTAATCTTTGGATAAAGTTTACAGGATTGGAATCAAATATCTTTTGACACCTCAATCACACATCAATCAAATGATCGGTTACCTGAATTTTGTCAAAAAAAGGAGTTAGTAGTTCATTTTTAAAGCCACATAACATTAAATGTGTCCATTTCTGTTATAATGAACTGTGGATGTGTCACTTTTCCTCTGTTTTGCAGCAAGTATATTACGTCTCGAAGATATAACAATGAATCTTATGTTTTAGAGGTTGAAAAATAATCAAATCTGTGCTACAAAGGGTTAAATAAGAGATCCCGCCAATTCCCAGATCTCGTGGCACCTCGAGATGTTTTTTTTTTTTTTGGGGAGGGGGTGGGAAGATCGTCCTCCTGTTGTCAAGACGCGTGGACAGATCTTCTTGAAGCAACTCGGTTCACTGGGTTGATGGTGATGGAGAGAGAGAGAGGGATACATCCAGATAGATGGAAACAGAGAGAGGGACCTTGAGGGTTGCTATGGCGACAGCAGGAGACACTTCACTCGCGTCTCTGAGGAATCGTTTCTACTCTGAAGTACCGAGCCCAGCGTGCATCAGAGATGAAAGTTTGGATAACTTGCACAGAAATGAATAATTCACTACTCGCACTCGTCAGTCCCGTCTTCAAAGCAACAACCCAGAGCGTTAGCATCAGGCTAGCAGCAGAAACAACTGCACCTATTCAACAAGATATCACGATCTTAAACACTTTGGATGCAATGTCTTCTTTTTTTACTCTCTACAAAACAAAGTTAGGAACTAGCCAGTGAACAGCTAGCAGCTTGAGATTTTCTTTGGAGTTGGTGGAGACCAAAACAGAGCTTAAAAATTGGACTTAATTCATCATGTGACTCCCAGTTAATGCTATGCTGCTCTGTGTCTGTTGGATTTGTCAGTAGCTAACTGTAAGCTAACACATTAGCCATTAGCACTTCTTAATACCATATCAGGGTTAGGGTTGGCTTCAACAATGAAATATATCATGTTTCTCTTGTGTTAGCTCGTCTTCATGACAAATTTAGTCATTTTCAGATTTCAAATAATTAATTCAAATTAGTGAGTTACAGATTAATGTGCAGGAATCGTCAACAAATTCACCCCTGATACCTGCTGGACCCCCACGAGGAACTGAAGACCTACACAAAGAGGCTTTGGACAAGACGTTCACAGACCAAACACACCCACACACACGCAGCAAGCATGAACTCATTCAACCTACACAGCACACACACACACAGACACACTGGACTGCACACCTTTCATAATGAGTGACGATGGTGAAAGCTCAACCCCACCACCTTGTGAGTTATGAATGGTACTACAAGAAGGAGTGAGGAGAATGAGATGTGAAAAAGAGTGAAGCACGAACACGATGAGTTTTTCCAGAAAGTTTATGGATTATATACACAAGAATTACAGAGCCCAAAATATACAGTAGACAGCATGGGAGAGAATGGGTGAGATGAATGACATGATTATCTACTGAAACCTCCTCCTCACCCCTCCTCCACCCTCATCAGTCCAGGCTTGACTTAATGGTCCCGGAGGAAGGTGAGGAGTGGGCGAGGGAAGCAGGGAGGGGGGATGAAGATGGCGGATGGCGATGAGGACGTTAAAATCTCACGTACGTGCGCTGTGATTGTCTCAGTGGGGAGAAATCATCGTGTCCTGTACAGTGTAAGGCACTGAGGGGTTACCTACTGTAGCTGATGGCGTCAGGACACGTGCACGCACACACACACACACACACACACACAATAATAAATACATGCAAGTTCACTCGCTTCCATATCTTCCTCTTACATGCACACACTCACAGTTAGCGCTGAAACGATTAGTTGCTTAATTGATTAAATTCGTACGTATTGGAAAACGTACGTATTTTAATGGTTGCGGTGTCCAAATGGCTCACCTGCATGTTTGAAATTTAGTACACTTGTGTATCGCACCTTCGCCTACAAAAAAGTGTCTTGTGGCCATGACCTCAAACCAACAGGAAGTTGTTAATTTTGAATTTAGTCTCCAAGAGCTTTAATTATTATTACTTTTCTACGTTTGATATTCTTGTAAACTAAATATCAGGACTTGTGATGTTTATTGTTATTTATCTGTTAATGTGCGAGCAGTTTCATACTAATAAAGCCATTTAAACACACCACCTGTGCATCAGTTACATTCATTGTAAATTTTCTGACTTCTTGAGTAAATAATTCATCCTAAAAATAAACTGATCAATAATGAAAATAATCTGTTTCAGCCCTAAACACACTTGCTCACTCACATCTCCACACACGTGTACGCCCATACACAATCAGACATCAACACACACACACACACACACACACACACACACACAGTAAATGTCTCCCTGTCGCAACAGTAGCTCCGCCCCTCTCAAAGTGTGACCAAGCGTGGGCGGGTTTGACGGTGACAAAAAATGGCTTCTGAGCATGAGGATGAGCCCGAAAAGTGGTCCAGTGCCATTGTGAAATTGTGTTAACATCACTACGACCTCTGCTGCTGCTGCTGCCCCTCCCCCCCACCACCCCCACCTCCCTAAGACTCCACCCCCAACACCCATTACATCGTTAAAATCTCTCTCGATGCCTTTTGACCCTCCCGCCCCTCCCTCCCTTCCCGCCTCGCTCTTGACCCCCTACACACACACGCATGCACACATCTAGTGCTGTACAAAGGGGAGACCACGGCGTGGCTTCAGCTACATAAGCACAACTTTTGGCAGCACTACTGTACATTAAAACCCACTGTGTAGTTTTTTTTTTTTTTAAAGAGAGCCCTTATTCGTGTTTTTGTCGACACGTTGCCTCACGACTGACCCACTGACACAATTTCACAGCCGACTGAGTGGATGGGTTGGTGCGTTTTTTTGTTGTTAGTTTTTCCTTCGTCCCATAACGAAGAAGAACATAAAGAGAATGATTAAGTCAGGAGGTTAAGACGTGATGGGAGACAGACTGCCGGAGGTGAAGACGTGGAAAGCGGAGGTGGAGAGAAAGCATGACTGAGCAAAAAACCTTGTAATCCCCCCCAACTCCATTCAGGAAAGTCAGTGAAACAACAAGAAAGAAAGAAAGAAAGATCGGATGTTCACTTTTCTTCCGAAAGAATGGGACTTTGTTCTCGGAAAAAGCACACACACAACATGCTTTCACACAAGGGCAGTGTTGTGTGTCGGCCATTTTGGATCCGCTGTTACAATTCTGGACAAGCGAGTGGTGTCGTGGAGAGCCAAAATGGAGGTGGGTTTTTTCCTGCCTGTCTGTCAACACGCTTGGCGTCGAGTGTTGGTGCGTCGGCAGGCTGCTGATGGGGAGGTGAGGTGTGATGTGGGTTAGTGAAGGGAGAGGGGGGGAGGTTGGGGGTGGGGGGGTTGTTAACATTACAACGTCTGACGCCATGCCAGGTAAAACCATACAATAACTCAATCTGAGGCCTGCTTGTTTTCTTTAGCTTCCCTACGTGGTCTAACTATCTAGCTACCTAACTCTAGAGGGACCTGAGAAGTAAGCAAAACTGCTTTGCACCTCTGTAAACCTCTCACTACACCGCCTGAAACTGGACCCGCGATATATCCGCGATGGACACAAAAATGCCACACCTATCCTACATAGGGAGGTGAGGCCAAGAGGGCTAGCTTGCCAAGCAGCATCCGGTATATCAACGATGACGGTTTGAATCTTTAAAACTCGAAACCCACGAAGCTCTGATTCAAACTGCGTGGATCTCTTTTTTTGATTTTTTGGCAACTTTTACAAAAAACTTGTGTTATGTTTGGATGGAAAGTTTAAAGCCCATACCGGATGTGATATTGATTCCTGCTTCAAGTCTAGCCTCTTGGCTGTTTCCTCACCGTGGCCCAGTCTCAAAATCACCGCTCTCCCTGTTTTCTATGCTAGCATGGGAGCCGGTGGGACTCGACTTTTTAAGGCGTAGTGTGGTTGATCTCAACTACTACAGAGGGTAAGGGGGGGACGGACGGGAGCGGCCAGGGGCGAGGAAATCTGGGGGGGTGACGAATGTGACTCTGATACAGAAGGCACTGTGGCTCTGTAGGGGGTATTTGGGAAGTATCCCCACTTGCCGTAACCTCTCTTGATGGGAGGTGAGGGCAGTTAGGGTTTTCGGGTTTGCGCCCCTCGACTCCCGCCAAACAAATAAGACGATCAACGAAAAAAACAAAACCCCCCTATCCCCTTCTTCACTACGCTATGCTCAACTGCGAGGCCTGGAGGCAACACGTTTCGGGAGAGGAGAGAAAGATGGAGAGGGGGAAATCATCTGGAGGAGGGAGGGAAAAAAGACAGCGACAGAGGTAACATGAACGAAAGGGGGCTTCACTGCGAGGTGTGATGTCAAGTGACGTGTGCAAACGTGGTATCGATCTTCACATTTTTCCCCAGAATCCGTTTTTTTTTTCATTAATCTGTTGTTACAGTACCACAGCGTTGCAGTTTCCGAAATAATACGATGAGGATGCTCATGAGGTCTGCATAGAGTCAAAAACACGTGGACTGGGGTTTGTTTTCTGGCTTCAGCGACTGCGACGAAAAAACAGCGCAAGTTTTCAAGAGTAGCTAGATCGTCGACCGTGTCATGAGCATGAACGGTATGCAAAATAAATAAATATCTGAAACTCTAATTATACTCTGTTATCTATAACTACATCTACTGCATTATGTCTAGATTTAGTTTATCATCTATAGTTATCTATACTTTATCATCTTGTCCTAGAGTTATTGAATATTCAATAATTGTTGTCCCTCATATAACAATAAGGATGAAATTATTATTCCTAAGTGTTTCTGTCCTGTGATGCCTTTTTAGTGTCTTCAGTGTCGCTCTCTGGCAAGCTGAAAGAACAGATGTCGAAGCAAATGGACAGAAAAAAAAGGAGAAAGGTAGATGAGGAGAGAGAGGTTGGTGGATACTGAAGTAGGTTTTGGCAGAGGAGGTTTTTCAGCTTTGCTACAACCTCATATGATTGGTGATTTTGGTGACTGTTCTCTGGTTATCCAGACCTGAGAGTAGGGGCTGGAGGGGAGGTCAGCATTGGCACAGACAGGCAGACAGAAGGACTTACGAACCGACAAACGGACAGATATGGCGTCTCCTGGGCTACATCCACGTTTCCTGACTAGGACTGGACTCCATCTATTTATCTCACAAAGATACAGGAGGTTTCACTCCGGGGTCTAGAAACCAGGATGTGGCCCGGAGGCTGTCCTTTAGAGGGGGGGAAGGCGGGGAGGATGCGTGCTGATAACTGCCCCCTGGTGTCAAAAAAAGAGAACAACACCACCTAATACTGACACCAACACTGTACCACCAATACTGTGCTGTCACTGCCGGCAACCGATCTCACTACAAAACTACAGAGCCCGACAGAGGGAAAAGATTGAAATTGGTAGTTTTTTTTTGGCTGCAGGTGGAAGAATTCAATCGTGGTAGAAGTTTAACGTCAGTAAAACAGGGTTGTCTGAAGCCTCTGCAGTGTAAAAGGCAGACATGATATGATCTACCCCTGCATCTGAGCATGAAGTCTTGATCTTTGGGTTGGCTCGACAAGAGTGCTGACCCCACGAATCATTGGAAGTCAGGTACTGAAGCTCCCCCTGACCTCTACCTCCACCATTCAGAAGAGAGAGTGTATCTTAAGAGTTGCGTTACAACACGCAACGCTGCTAAGTGAATGTTCCCAAGCCGTCATTGCCCCGAAAAGTTGCAGGAAGGCATCAGGAACCCGGTAAACGTCATTGAACGGGGGGGATAAAAAACATAACGGATGTAAACAAGATGGACATAGCATACTTAAAACTCCAAATAACATGACAACAAATCTACAGCAACAAGTTCTATCAATCAAACAATCAATCAACCAATCAATCATCAGTATCATCATCATCATTGTCATCGTCATTTTGCATTGACATTGATATCATTATTCATAAGACTATCATCATTAACAATAATAAATCAAG
Organism: Lagodon rhomboides; assembly: GCA_039737535.1. Taxonomy (NCBI): domain Eukaryota; kingdom Metazoa; phylum Chordata; class Actinopteri; order Spariformes; family Sparidae; genus Lagodon; species Lagodon rhomboides. Next base: position 32,797,643 of record CM077786.1, read on the forward strand.
TGTGGTAGAAGTCCGCTTCTCTCCGCTCGTTCTCCCTCTTGTTTTCTCGAGCGCGACAGGAAACGAGAATGTGATCCTGCCGTGTTTCCTGTCTTTCTAATAGGTCGTAGAAACGTAGCTTTTGAACGGCGTCGGCAGAAAAACTGAGACGAACAAAAAACGGCCGACCGTCAAAAAAGCCCGTTTCGGGTAAAAAGTAAAACTACAATTTGAGATGTTAAGAGAGAGAGAGAGTCTGAAAGAAGAGAACTTCTGTTTTTGAAAACCTAAATGCAAAGTTTCCTATAAAGCCCCCAGGTCCCACCCACACCAGTTAGATTTCCTCTCTAGTATGTATTTTAATCAATCATGCAGGTTTCCATCAAATTTTGGACTCCGAAAAAGATCAAAGGAGGCTGAGCGAATGCAACAGAAGAACCAAGCTCCAATGTCCGAAGAAGAACAAGAAGGAGAAGTAATCGATAGAAGAAATACTGAAGAAATTAGTCTTTTTCCCCATCCCTCCTTTCCTCTCCTCCGCCCCATTCGACTGTGTGATGTCATTTCCTGTCAGGTCATCCCTCGCCTTGCGCCGGGTCGAGTAACTGAGGAGGAAGGGGCTTGACGAAGTGTCCGACTCCCCTCTCAAGTTACCTGAGCTCACTGCCCCCCACAATGGCGCACTCGAACAGGAAGCGAGCCCACACCGTGCCCCGCCCCCTTCCTCTACCACCACCACCACCACCGCCGCCGCCGGACAGGAAGTGATGTCACACCAGTTCCGTCAGCATTAAGTGAGTCTTTAACAGTAAACAGAGATGATAAAACTCATCAAATATCAGCCAGCACTGTGATTGGCTGGTTTTTGCAGTATAGGCGGAGCTTCCTGGTTCTGTCCCTTGGAAAGGAAAAAGGTTAAAGATAAAGTGGTTGTTCTCCCTTTTTTTCTTTTCATTGTTTGTCATGTAAAGTTTCATTTTTGTTCTTCATTGTTCAAGTTTGATTTTTCTGGAGGCATAGCTTGGCATGTAAGGGTTAGGGGGTCCTGGCTTTTTGATAATTTTATTCTTCTTTAAACATATCAGTTCAAGGAGCAGAATCAAAGCGGTGGACTCTGTGTTCCAGCTCATGTTCAGGCTTTTACATTTGCAGACTTAGGCCAGCAAACAGATAGCACACATCTGGCGAGACTAACCGATCGCGCGACAGTCTGGGAGAAGTGCTGTTTGGCCTCGTAAACGGCGATCGACCCCGGCCATTTTACATGCTCCTCCCTCGCTTTTCCGGCCCCACGCCTCTCTCTTCGTCCTGCAGCCTGGCCTTGCTGGTCAAGCAGGGAATTCGTAAGTTCTGAGACTGAGAGAGGCGGAGGTGCGCTGTGCCCCCGGGTGTCTTGGCAGTCTCTTTTTCAATTTATCCATGCGCTGCTCTCACTGATTTGAGTCTTACACAAAATTTGTAAAAGGCTATTTGCAGCACCTTCACCCCCCTCCCCACCACCCTCTCCTCTCATTTAGAGTCCGAGGGCTGAAGGTAGAGGGTTCGGAGGGCGTTCAACCCCCCCCAACATTTTCACCACCCCGCTTTATTAAAAGTCTACATATCCAAGGCCAGAGCACCGGAGGCTGCTATTCTTCTTCTCCTCTCCTGCCCGTATCCCTCGCTCCCTGTGGTTGCTAGCACCAGTCATCCTCATCCGTCTCACTATAAGGTTCATGCAGGCCCTTGCGGGGCCCTCTGGCATGTGGGGAGCGGTGGTGTGGATGGGGTGGCACCCCAGGTGGCCCCCTCCGATGTGGAGAAGGTGAGGATGAGCGGTAGCCATTGGGCACCCTACGTGGATGTGGGTGAGGGGGCGGAGGGGGCCCGTGGCGGGCAGTCCTTGGTGAGCGTGGGTGTGGGTGAGGATTTCCCCCATGTGGGTGTGGGTTGCCATGAGAGAGGCTTTGCTCGTAGGCAGGGGGCTCATGATGCCGCTCGTACTCGTAGTCGCGCTCGTAGAAGGGCCCGTCGCCCTCCAGGCTGTCCCCAGGCGGGGGTCCGCTCCAGCGGCCTCGATGAGGGGATCTAGGTGAGCCGTGGAGGGGTGAGCGCGGGGACTGGTGCCGAGGGGAGCGCGGGGAACCGTGCCGGGACCCGGAGCCCCCATGGTGTGGAGAAGCCTGGCGTGACGGGGGCCGGTGGTGGTAGCCCCTGTCGTGGTCTGGTGGGGAGAAGTGTCTGGGGGAGGGCGAGCGAAGTCGGCCCGGACCCGGGGGACCGTAGCCCGGCTTTCGGACAGCGGGGGAGTAGGTGACATGTGGACGGGGTACAGCAGGGGTCTGGGGCAGCTGGCGACGGCCTCTCCTCGGAGTGCTGGTCCCCGAGGTGGAGGGGACCGGGCTGCCGCTCACCGAACTACTGCCCTACAGCAAAATGTAAACAAGGAAAATCAAAACGCACCACAACAACAACAGAGACCAGAGTAGAGCAGAGTGGTGGTAGATAGACAGAACGATAGGTAGAATAACAGATAGATAGATAGATAGATAGATAGATAGATAGATAGATAGATAGATAGATAGATAGATAGATAGATAGATAACACCATTGAAAATCATTAAAAAACATAGTGATGAGGCAAAAAATTGACACCAAGAAGCCACACGTCACATTGAAGAAAAATGGACAGAGAGAGAAAAACAGTGATAAAGAAAAAAGCGTAACACAAAAAAGAGAGATTGAAATCCATAAGTAGGTGTATGACTTTGTGTGAACTCTTACTGGATAAGAGAACAGTGGTTGTGGTGGGTGAAAAGGATCACTTCATACAGCACAGTGCCTCTTTCTAAAATCAAAATCTACATCTAGTGCAGTAGAAACACAGCTCAGAGGTTTCATGTAAAGTACCAGCATGAGTGTCACAGTACAGAACATCCTGAAGGCTACAAGGGCTTTTATCCCACCTGCACTGAGTGGAAAGCTTTATTTGAGCTTTTCTTTATATATGGAAATTAACACAAGAATGAACAAAAAAGACAGTGTTGGACAGACTGTAATACTTTATGCCCCTCGGCATTAATCTCGGTGTCTGTGGAGCCCACCTGTCTGTGTCCTCGTCCATCAGGCCCCTCGCTGGGTGAGCGGGACCAGTGGCGGTCATGGGGATGCCTGTGGGGGTAGTCATGGCGGTCGGGGCCGTAGCGCTCCTTGTCCATGGAGCTGTGATGGTGATGGTGGTGGTGGTGGTGACGACGGTCCTTGGTCCGGCCGCGGTCGTGGTCGCGCTCCTTGGGTGGAAGGTCGCCCGACTGCGTGGTGGTGCTGAGGTCTGTGCCCAGGCCTACCAGGGAGATGTCTCAGTTTACATTTGAAAATACAAGATTGTCCATTATGTTGTCAGCTAAACGAGGCGAGGCGATTACAAAACAAATTACAGTAGTGCGGGAAATACTGTCATTGGGGGAGAAGCAAGTCAAAAGTGAGTTAAGTGAAAATGAAAACAAGCAGTAGTTTTAGCAGATTTATTGGTTTAATGGAAAAAAATTAATTAAATGCCATCCACGCAAAAATGCACTATACCTGCAGCAACGTGTCGAGAATAAAAAAACTAATTTCAAACACGATCATTACTGAAGGATAAGTAAGCAGTGGAGAGTCTCCTCCATCAGATTAGAGAGCTCTCCAATTACAAAGGGGCTTTAGAGTTTTACCGTGCCAGCCTTGTCGCATTAGTTTTACAGCTGAAGCCTGCAATTTGCACTCGCAATTAGTGATGAAGTGGGCTATCTGCACGCACCACGTTCTTTTTCAAGGACCTCTTCGTGCCAAGACTTCACTTGCATAAGATTTAGTGAATACAAACTTTACTGTCTGTCTGACTTCTCTTAACTGCTACAGAGCTGCTCTTCACCAAGGTTGTCTGACATGTCCTGGACGAAGAGGTTCTGAGTGAGGAGCACACAAATCTTGCAAGGCTGGACCTCTGTTTCATCGCTGTGTAGGCTATGAACGTTTGTGAAGTTAACTTTCGTTTGTGACAGCTGTCCGGCAGTGACTCATCAGATCTAACGTTAGCCTGTCTGCCCTTGACTTGACTTAATTACGTAATAACTTTTCTCCTTTTAGCTAGGAGTGATATGATCTCGTAGCGAGCCATCAGACCGACATGCAGAACCACGTAAGTACTAACCCTAACCCTAACCCTAAGTTACAGAAGTAATGTAGTTATCTCACCCCAAAACACAATGTTTTCCTAAACCCAACCAAGTAGTTAGTTGCCTAAAACTAAGCAAACTGTGAGCGTCCGACTATGGTGTGGTACACTTGTTGCTGGTACGCTGCAACACCTAGTCAGTCAGTTAAGGTCTGAGGATGTGCTGGCCCATGGAAGCTGTAGCTTTTGAAGAGAAACTTTCAAAGAAAGCAAATTGAACGTCACAGATTCACACACTTTTAGGTGCGCAGATGCTGTACAGATGTCAGGTAGGACCTGAAGGAAGCGTATCGATAGCGTCTACTATGAGTGACTCACCCGTGTCTGCGTCGGTGTATCTGGTGAGGGAGCGCTGTGAGGTACGGTGACTCCTGTCCCTGTTTCGGCGCCCACCGTGCCTCCCCTCCTCGGACACCACCCTCTCCAGGGAGTAGTCGTCCAGCCTCACGCCCCGGCCCGGACGCCCGTGGACCAGGCTGGAGGTGGAGCGACGCATCGGACTGGTGTCGGTGATGGTCTGAGAGGACCAAAGGACAGAGCAGAGAAAGGAAGGGAGAGGGGACAGGCAGATAAGGAAGGAGAGGATGTGATAAGGTGAGCAGGAAGTGGTGGGGCAGAGAGAAAGAAACAGGAGAGAAGAAGTGAGATTTAAAGCATTGTGACGTCCATCATCAGCTGTGAGAAGGACGACACTCTCAACACTCACTAAGCTGATTTTAATGAGTGTATGACGCTACAACAGACCTGCACATGGTGGAATGTCTGTCAGATTGTGCATTCATTCTTTTGTTTACATGCCTATTCAATGACAACTAACTGACTCGGGTCAAACAGCAGCAGCACGTTGTCTCTGTTTAGGTGGGTGTTGGTCAACCACACGAGGACGATGTTGCATTTCTCTCATGATCATATGAACAGTTTGTCTGTGGTTCTGTCCCGTGTGGCGACCTGCACCCATCTGATCTGAAACAACACGCCGACATCACCTGTTGACCCGTCTTAAATCTTATATATCGGCTTACGATCTTTTGCATTCTTATAGCTCGACCCCGTAGCCCCCTGAAATCCCCACACTACTAAGCCTTTTGACAAGCACATGTAATACCATGCTTCTTCACCATAAACATGGAGGAATGAAACATACAGGAGGATAAACAGGGATCTGACAGGAAAGGAAGAAAAAAAGGGGACAGAGAGACAGAGCAAGCATGAAGGAAGGCCGTAGAACCCATGCCTCACATGCACAATGCAGAGGAACCTTTACCGGACGTCTCCAGACGGCAGTCGTACTTCATTTAGATCATACTCAGGTTGGAAGAAGCCAGGAGAAGAACCTGATACGTTCCTATTTTCCCCTATCACTGATACCACAGAGGCTTGTGATAGCTGATTAGAAGAGTAATTACATCTCATTGATCAGGAGGGAAACATCTGGCAACTCATGGACCAGCACTCTTGCTTCTTGCTTTTCTTGGTCGTTAACGTCTCACATAGGTTATTGTTTCCCAACACAGAGTATGACATAAATCAAATATGGCAGCCAGGTGGATAAACTCACATTCATTAACCTCAGAGACCGGTCAGAGTGCTCCGAAAGAACCCAACGGGAAAATCCTACAGGATTAATTATTGTATTTAAAAAAAGGGGTTTGTGTGCTGCATGTTGAATTAAGCTGTCGATTTGTCTTGGTGATGTCAGTGCAGAGAGGTGTTCACTGTTGGCCTGTTTGTAAAAGAAGGGCTGTACCCAACGATATCTGTGTTGAGGTTGTCTTGTATGAAGCTTTGAACGTCTGTCATCAGATTTTATGACATAATCACTCAAATAAAACCCACTTTTAACACATTTCTTTAACAAATTGAACAGGTCAGTGTCATCGACGTAAATACATGTACTTTTTTGCAAACAACTATGGACTGAAGCAGAATAGTTCTTCAGATAAAAAGTAATTACATCTAACTTTATGACATTCTGGATTTACTGGAAATGTTTGAATCACACAAGTTGGAAACAATCCTACACAAAGTATAATACTAGTAAAATCAGTGGAGCCTAATCTTTATCTGCAATTGTGCAGAAACGTCATCTTTAAACAGATTTACAGACACACGATTAAACAAACTGCATAGAATTAAAGTGTTAATATAAAATATCGAAGAAGCTACAAACTATTTGGTACAGCCCAAATTAAAAGTGTTCAAATGTAGAATCAACTAACTACACTATCTTTGTGTCCTGTGTAGTGTTTGTGCATGTTTAGAAAATCTATTAACATGTGGCCGTGTTTTTGCATCAGGACACAGATAATCAGTCAGGTAAACATCGAAAAAATCGAAGAAACTGGCTCCAGTTCAAGTCTACGTGATGTATTCTAGAGCCAGTCTTGTGTGATTTTCCTGCTGGGCTCGTTATTGGGCTCTTCTGACCAGAACCCGACCCTGCTGACACTCTGAACCCCCCCAGAAAGCTTCACATCACCCTGATGAAGAAGCACACGTCAGTCTGCAAGCAGCAGGCCGGACAACGGATTCACCTTCCAAGAGGAGCTGCACTACACACACACACACACACACACACACACACACACACACACACACACACACACACACCAGTCCGCACACTCTCTGAGCAGCTTAACACAAGCCATGCACGCCCACTGGGTTGCCGGCAGCACGGGACTACAGATCTGCACACACTGAAGACACACACACACGCTTTTCTTTATCCCCTCCCTGTTCCATGTGTCGTGTCTACAGATGTACGAACATTCACAAAAAACAATCAGTGACTACTGGGATCATGTTCTTAATGAAGTATATAAAGTTAAGAGCAATCATGTCTATTCTCTTCAGCTTTATTCGAGGACTAATGAGAACGACGTTACCATCTTTTAGCTGTTAATCATCACACGTCTGCTGTTCCGAGTGTCGCTAAGATGGTTTCAATCTGCTGTGTGACTCAAGTATAGCAGCGTTTCCTGAATGGATGGCATTTCCGTTTACAGAGGTGACTTCTACACCCTAAAAAATGAGTTAAAAACCTTCCAGGGAGCCAAAAATAAAGGTGTGCAGAGTGATTAGATAACACGTTATAGAGGCTTCTTTGTACAGATATGAATACAGGTGTGCCTTGAGATTTTGACCACTGCCACATAGCAAATTTCAGCTCAAACTACACAAGTAACTAATATGAATTACTGACACCATTACTAACTGTTAGGTATAAACAGATATATTTATTTTCAGGAGGTCGCTACAGCAGTATTAGTTATAGGAAACTATTTGATATTTGGAACTGATACAGATTTGCAGTATAAATTAAAATCTTTAGAACAAACGTGAAGGAAAGTAAATATTCTCAAGTACTGTACTCTAGTATACATTTGAGGTACTTGTACTTGTTTCCACTTTAAGCTGCTTTATATTTTCACTCCGCTACATTTTTTGGCAAATATTGTACTTTTGGCTGAATCTGATAGTCGCCCAATGCCGATAATTGGTCTGTCCCTACGTATAATTCTTGTTTTTAGAGGCACACACAACTCTCTTTGCATCACCTCATCAAACAGATATATGTCAGCTTTAATCTGGGGGCATAAAAGACTAAAAATAATACGAGCCTGCTGACTCGCATGTCTACACTTAACTCCCAGTTGTGACAAATACTGTGCTGAAAAGTTAGAATAACACCATCCAATTTAAGACAGACAGAAGTGCTGAGCATGACACAGTCACTCTTCTCTTTTGTCCAACTTTCACTCCACCTTTCAGGCTACAGAATGAGCGTTCCCTCGTTCACTTCCATCCACGGCAAGACTCAGCTCTGCCACGTCATGCACGATATATATATGACATGCCGGTACGATGCCAACCCCTGCGTGTACAGGCCAACAGTTGCACATCAGGCCAGTCCATGCTTTCCGTCATACACTGTTGACCTGGTCTGCAGCGATGCAACAGACTAAAGAAAACGCACACGTAACACACACGTAACACACACGCACACGCTGCATACAAGCAGAACTCCAGGGGGAAACTGGTCACGGAGAACAAAAACGATGGAGAGCAGAGCGACCTCAACACGAGCAGACACGGGGGGAAGAAGAAGAAGAGAGAGAGGAAGAAGAAGGGAAAGGATAGAGACAGGGAGATACCGGTTTGAAAGAAAAGCTGACAGCGCAGATAGAAGAAGGGAGACGTGATCAAAGTGGATCTGAACAGTGACAATTAGGTCACAGTTGGTTTAAAGAGCTCCGGGTAGCAGGTGGGTGGGATTCACCGCATCAACACGACTCAGAGGGCGACTCTTTGAAGCCGAGGAAACGACTGAAATCTGAGTGACAGTTAAAACAGACTACAGAAACTATCAAATCAATAATCCGAGGGAAGAAGAGAGGACGTGAAATATAGAAATCTGTCCCCCAAATGATCGTGATAAGGGAAAAGGTTACCAGAAGTTTTGGAACTGATGCAGTAGATTGACTAAAACTTTTCCAGGCTTGAAAACTAGATCTTTTGTTGGTCCGTCACTAAACTGAGTCCCTGTTTAAAGACCAGGCTTTGACTGTTGATGATTTGCTGTTGATTTGGATCATGCTGCAAGTCTGCCCGTCGTAATTATCACATAATGGACTATTACCAAGACATCCCTGTGCTTAATGTGTAATATTTATAAGTGGAATTTTTGTCAACAGAGCCAGAAACTCAACTGTATTCATGTTTATGTTGTGTGGTTTTATTTTTATAATACTTAATCTATTTAATTCTTTTCAATGTTGGAATATTCTAAAGAATTAAAATGTCATCGCTCTTTGAAAGGTTGTACCTGCATTTAAATGCTATCATATTATAATTATAAGTATAAAGTAGTCCTAATAATAGTCTGACAGACCTGGTTGTTGGTCACAATGCAGATATGCTCGCAGGGAAGAACTGAGCGTGCACTGTTACGTGTGTTGTGTATGTGCACAGACTAAAAATAGACTAAAAGTGTTTTTTTTCACAGTGAGTGAGCACAAAAGTGTGTGCACAATATACAAATTCAATTCAACCCATCAACCCAGCTGGTTCCCCCCCTAAATGTGACTTAAGACTTTTCTCTTGGCGATAAAAGAATATAAATATATTAACTGACAGTGGAGAGGATGTGTTTGATAAATAAAACTGACAGGATCATAACTTTACACTGTCGTGAAGACCAAACAGACAGCGTCACTTTCACCGTCTGACCCGTCCCAGTGCAGGTGAAACCGACCCGTATGGCAAACACCATTCTGGTTCAGATCCAGTTTGAAAAAGTGATCGACAGAGAGACAGAAGAATCAAGAGAGAGGAGAGAGAGAGAGAGAGAGAGAGAGAGAGGTACATACACTGAGGTTTCCGCGATGCCTGTGTCTCCTCCGCTGCAGAGCAGGCAAACACAGAGATGATACGATACGTAGAGCAGAGCAGTGTAGCACACACACACGCACACACACACACACACACACACACACACCACACACACACGCACAGAGCACAGGCCCGACATAGCATAGCCGCCAGGACCGAGAGAGAAGAGAGGCAGAGGACGAGGAGATAAGACAGATGAGGGATGAGAAAACGAACGACAGAGATATGAGGAGGAGAGGACGGATAATGAGTCCATGTCGAGGACGTAAACAATGTTTCGGGAGGGAGGGAGGGGAAGAGAAAGAATACAAGGGCAGGGTGACAGAGATGTAGGACGTGTATATAAGTGAAGGAGAAGATGAAGGGAAGGATGACGAAGACGTAAACGTACAAAAAGAAAGTGATAAAGAGAGGACAGAGAGAGAGAGAGGAGGGAGGACCCAGTTAATTTAAAGGAGGCCAGTGCACACACATATAAGAGCGAGGTGGGTGTGCCAGTGAGCGAGAGAGGACAGAGGACAATATATAAGACACACACACACACACACACACACACACACACACACACACTTACCGAAACAGCATGAGCTCTCTGTAAGGCAGAGCAATGTTAGAAGGCAGTAAGTAACACACATATATACTGTATACACAACACACACACACACACACACACACACACACACACACACACGCTGGACATTTTCTACACTCCGGCAGCATCTATCTTCAGTTACTGATTATATTAACACGTCTAATTCTTTCAAAGTTTAATTATGTTAACGCCAAAACTTGTTCTGTATGTCTCAGAGCAATAACAGTGTTCACGGACCAAACCTGAGTGAGGTGGCGTTTGTTTTGATGAACAGGGAGTGCCGAATGGGTGGAGCTTGTCTAAATATACAGAGAACTGATTGTTCACGCTCTTGTTGGAGAGTCCCCAGAAACTTGGTATTTCAACTGGACGCGATGCCACACAGTCGGCTCGCATCGGGCGTCCTGTCACTTCTAACCTCCAGTGGAAACGATTCCGACATGTAGAGCATCTTTAACTTCTAACCGAGATGATTTTTATCATTCTGATCAAAACTGAACGTTGACTTATTACTTTAACCCAAACCCTGATCTTCTCCTTGTCCTAACCAGGCGGTCGAATAAAAAAGGTAGTTTTGTTCCCTTAACTTAACAAAACTGTGACTGAAAACTGAAGTAAAGTCCAGATTTCTGATCGTACACAGGACTTTCTTGTGGGAGACGAGAGTTTGTGTCCAGTCATCCGACATGTTTTGCAGTGACATGTTTTCCAATCTTTATACTATATCATCAGACTTCTAAAGGCTTTCCGACAGAAAACTTCCAATATACCAACGCAAGCAGACTATTACTTTAAAGCCAAATACACAAAATATATGAACGGTGCACGGCTACGTCCTGCAATCCATCTGGGTGAAATAACAAGTTTAAAGGGAGACCCGTATACAAAGTGTCTTTCATAGCTAATCAGCAGTCAGTGAGTTTTATTTTGTTTGGTTGGAAGTGCATTTGGATTTAAAATGAAACAATAACTGTGGTTATTAAAATTAAGGCTGTTTAGATCTGGCTCGTATGAACAGTGTGAGAACTGAAGCCATAAATAACATAATATTAATATATAACAAGCTACAGACTCTATACTAGAAACTTAAAGTATTAGAATAAGTAGATATCGTACTGACTCCTTCTCCTCACACATCACATTCCCTCTTCTACACCTCTCTACCTCGTCCTCTAAATGTTCAGACAAAAACACTCCATGGAGAAACCAACATACCAAAGTGAGAGCAACATGACTGGATGCAGTGACAGTGGTTAATGCCTGTATGCATGAATGGTGTGTGTGTGTGTGTGTGTGTGTGTGTGTGTGTGTGTGTGCAACTGCAGCCAGAGGCTTCACAGTAAAGTCTGCGTGGAAATATGAATTCCAACACTTCTTATAAAAATTGTGCAGGTTTATTTGTGATAAATATATGAAAGGCAAGCTCACTGCAACTTTGTTTCCTCACCGTCTTCATAATGTTCGTTTCTAGTTTCTTTCTTCTACCTGCAGATTAACATCCAGTGGGATGGACGCAGATATAACCCTAACAAGATACTATTGGGACATGTCCTGTGAAGGTGCCCTCTCTTGTTCTAACCGCACAAAGGTGCTAAAAGCCGCCAAACCTGCTGAGGAAATTCGTGAGGCCAGATTTCCCAGTCGGTCAGTGCAAAATCAGGGTTTTTACACTCAAAATCTTCCCATGTCTGATCCTTAAATGTGTTTTGTTCTCACTAATAATTTGCTGTTAATAACTTCTACAAAAAGGTTCAGCTGGGATTGAAGCATCTATAACAGCTTCTACGTCAGCCCACTCTGTTCCTGTCTCACATACCAGGGAGGAACGGAGAAAATAGAACAATAAAGACATTTATATCAACGAAATAAATAAACTACTTTGCCTTTCAATGCACTAAAAATAACATTTAAAAATGTACAAATGTGCCAAAAATTTATATTTCTGTTTTAATTTGCTTAGCAGAATTAATAAAACAAATGGAAACCCAAATGGGAAAGTAAATAAAAATACGTTATTACAACGGTAAATAAATACAGAAGAAATTAAAACAGAAATATCTATCTATCTATCTATCTATCTATCTATCTATCTATCTATCTATCTATCTATCTATTTTTTACCTGCATTTTAATGGCATATTAATTTATGTACTTGTTTTTTGTGTATTTGTTTCTGCTTTGGGCTAAAACACACCTGAGACGTCAAAAAAGAGTCCGTTTGGACGAGTTAATGATGCTGAGATCACTGAACCATAAGATGATGACCAAATACAAAGAGTTTGCAATGTGGCTGTATTTGTTTTGAATGATTTATATCGCTGAGGAGAGACGTTGACTCTGGCCACAGTTGACACATGACAGACACACCAAGGATCTAATGGAGATGGAACAGGGAGCAGGATATGGTTTGACCACATATTCTATACATATAGGTCCTCTAGATATATATTCTGTACATATCTAGAACACTTATCCAGCCCTCCGACCTGAGAGACAGCTGGATAAGTGGAGGTTTATGAGGGTGGAGGAGGAGGAGGAGGAGGTGGAGGGATGGTGGTGGGGAAGGGAGGGAGGGAGGGAGGGACGAGACAGACGAAGGTGAATTCACAGAAGTCTCACTGCTTCTTTGCATCCTGTCAGAACATTACAGAAATGTAGTAATGTTTCCAGAATGAAGGAAATATTTCTTGGCTTTTGGTTTTGTTTCTGGGATGCGAGGAGACTTTGTTTCTGATTCACTTCGGCTGTCCTCGCTGCTGACAGGCATATTAATGGGAGAGTGGGGGTGATGGTGGATGATGGTGGGATGAAGGTGCTCACTTGGTTGTCTGCCGAGAGGCGGGGCATGGAGAGGGTCCGCCCGTGCCCATCCATTGGGTGATAGGGCTCAGTGTCGGAGTACCCGTCCCGCCCCATCTCCCTCATCTCTACCGTCTGTAAAAGACAACGAGAGGGGGCGTGACCACTGTCTGCTGAGGGAGGGGAGGGACTCTGACAGGTCATCGACTGATCGAAGGGGGAGGAGCTAACTGAGGTGAAGGTAACATTAAATAAATTCAATTCAAATTCAAATTCAAATTCATTTATGCAACGTGTTGTCGCATAAATTGCCTGTTGCAACCTTTGTTGTTTTGATTTAGATGAGGTGGGTATCAATAAGACCAGCCGTAGCCAAAATCCTCTATGTATAATCATGTTCTGAATTCTGGATTGTGGCACAAAACCAAACCCTGCACCATCGGACTAGAATTCAGACCCTTCTGACATAAAACCTGCCCGACCCAGAGGATCCAGAGCTGGGGGGCAGGAAAATATCTCCTTCCAAACAGTCCACGACACAGTTACCAAATCCATACACATTTTAGTACGTTAGTCATGGGATTGAAGAGAGAGATGAGGAGCTGGGGGAGTAGGGACGTCCCAACAGACAAGTGAAAGGAAGGAGGAGAAGGTGCACATCACAAAACACATCCGCCAACTCCATCCACCAAGCCACTGGTTCAAGAGGAGGTTGAAGAGTGGACGGGGAAAAAAAAAATAAAAGGAATAAGGAAGATGGTGAGACCAAAGAGAATAGGGGAGATGTGAACTTTGAGCAGAGAGATGAAGAAAGAGACAGATAAAAAAGAAAAGAGCTCAAAGGACAGAGAGACGCTACAGTCTTCATCCAGCAAGATTTCAACTCTGAACTAAGAAAAGTGGTGTTAGGGCTGACGGAGTGGATTATAGGACAGATAGCTCTCAGTCTTTCCACAACTAGGACACTCAAACGGGGCATCGAGGTGGAGTTCTTCAATTCCTTTGCAGCTGCATCAAATCATCTCAGAGACAGGAAGCTGGATTAAGGTCTGAAATGCCCATCCAACCACTGTCTGAGGTTAGATTATGGATCTTCTAAGATAATTTTAAATAAAATACTTACCTGAATGCAAAGAAATAACTTTTAGCTCAGTTACTACTTAGCTCCGACTCTTAGATCAACTTTTATTCAAGGATGGGCACTGGAGTGGTTAAAACTCAACTGACCAAACAGTTTTAGGCCCTCAGTGGATAAAAAAGTCCATATAAAGTTATTTAGATAAAGAGAATGAAGAGTCTTTGCACCTCTAGTTCAACAGGTGCAGATTTGCAAGTGTGATGGTTTCAGGATTGCAACAGCGGGAGTCCTGAGGATTGTTGAGTATTTGTACCACGGCGTGGTTGGAGAGCGGAGGAGAAACATTGGTTTGCGTGTGCGCCTGTGTGTCCATCATACCTGCGAGTTGTGACGGTTGTCGTGGTGATCGTCCGGGTAGGGTCTGTCGGGGTTCCAGTTACCCTTTGGGAACATTTCCTGGGCTTTGTCCGTCACCCACGACTGGCTCTCAGTCATGCCACCCTCAGGAGGTCTGGCACCCACACAGACACACAAGTCAGGGGATTACAAATCTGGGAGGCTTCCAAGTGAAGAAAATTCACAGTTTGAGCAGCAGTTATATGATGACCAAGATAATTTAAAATCGAGGGTTTATCCAAAAATTAAAGAACATTTTGTGCATATATTGTGACACCACAGATGATATGTTCATGGTTTAATGAAGCCCTACTGAATAATATGCTTATTACCCAAATATTACTAATATAACATTCTACGACCACGCTAAATCTGTAACACTAGTGGGGCATGAAATTGACATTTTGGCCTTGAGAGTGGTGCAAGAAGAAAACAACATATTGCAACCTATATAAAACAGGCTTATTCTCTGTAGAGTAGCTGTTTTAGGATGTCTCAAAATAAAACTGAAGGTCTACATTATCACACTGCACTAAAATCTGCACTTTGTAGCCCTGTTAAAAATCTAACCTGCTAACTTTAGCCATACGATTGCTAGTTAATTTCTTCCAACCCTGTCGACTGGAACAACAGGACATCAACAACAACATACATACATACTTTGACACTTTCTCCTACATGCACATACACAAACAGAGATTTGGGAATTTGTAAAGCATTACAACTATGATAATCCAGCTCAACTTCACCCTGATAAAGATTATGCGTACATTTTCAAAAAGACTTTCTTTTTTTTTTTTAGGGGCACATGGCTGATGCTCTCCCAAAGCTGACTGATTTTATTTTTATGTCAAGTGACCCCATCTGTATCGCACACCAGAGTTTGATCAGACAAGCAAAATGTTGATTTTCAACAATTCTGCTCAATTCAAAACACTAGATCTGAAACGGCTGAAACCACCAGTATAATGTTAACTTCTGCAACTGAGGACTGAGGGTTGAACTGATGCAGATGTGACGTCTCTTTGCCAAGTCACTTCCTGACATAAACATTGTCCTTGAAAAAAACAAGGTGCCCCTAAAAATCTGACAAAAGGTGCACAAAGTATGTAATGCATCTACTTTATATTATTAATTACTACAAAAAACATGTTTGTGTGGGCAAATATGAATATTTCCTGCCTTTGCGCCCAGTCACTCACATGCTGTTGATGTTGTCCGGCTGGGTGCTGGGGAGGCCGTTCAGGCCTTGGCCCCCCTGGCCGTCGGTGCCCCCTCCCTCAGAGGGCGGTCTCACGCGCTGAAACATTAATGGCGTTCGGTTCTGTGTGAGATACACGACATGGCCTGCAGGCTGGCATCAGGCAAACTCAGGGGGCAGACACAGGAAACAAACACAGGATGCACTCGCAGCATGCACCCACACGGGGGCGCCATCGCCAAGCACATGGCTGTGGGTATCCAAGGTAACGTTACCTGCCAGACTACTGATCTGGGATCTGCTGTCCACACTGAACAAGTGTTTAAATGAACACTGCCGACTTTAAGATTACTTAACTTTTTCCGTTATATCAGTTTGGGCTGATGTTCAGGGAGGGAAAGCTGATCTCAGATCCGTGTCAGAGGGAAACTTTTACCTTAGGCATTTGAGGTAAGATTGCTCTTAAATCACAGGTTCTGGACCAGATTACCATATTCATGAAACACATGATGATGAAAAAAATGATGATGATGCCATTTTGTTGAAAGTAAACATCTGATCCTGAACTAAGAACATCTGCTTCCATCAGGTCAGAGGTCAGGCAGGCTTCCTCCCAGGGTGTGCTGGGTAATGAAGACCTCTCAGGAGTGGCTTAAAGGCAACGGTTCATGACTGCTTCAGCCTGTGTCATGTCCCTCCACAGCCTGGAAGCTAAAGGCTGAATGCTAAATGAGTGCAGATGGGTCGAGGACTGTTCAGAAACAGATACACGTCCAAACCTCCTCGGACACATCAGGCTGATCTGCTGGACAGGAAGCTCGTCTGGCTACAATGTCAAAACTTTGAAGGATATTTGTAGTTTTACAAACCAGTCTTTAAAGACAGGCTGGTGAAGGTGGTAACAGAGGCTTTGCAGTGGTTTCCTTAATCTGTAATAAAAACTGTATCTTTTGTTATGGAGGCACAGATATCTTTACAGGATTGTTTTGATGTGGTGTACATTTTCTAAGTAGGCCGCAGGTTTTAAGCAAGTGGGCTTGTGTGGTAGCTTCAGGAGAGTCGGCTCAAACCAGATTTATACTTCTGCAAAGATACACAGACATGTCTTTGTCACGTTGCCTTGTCCACCAACTTTCTGTTGTGTACCTCAAAGTGACATTTCACCTTTTCATCCCAATTCCATCTATGTATAAAAGACACTCCCTTCAACTGAATAGGTTAGTAAGTGTGCTAATCAGTTTTGTTCATGGAGTGAAAGTTAGGCAGAAAAGCAGAATTGATCTAAGAACCAAAACAATTTGGATGAGATCTTGATTCCTCGTCAAAGAAGCTCAGAAATTCACTGTGACTGTTGAACTCTGTTGGCGCCTTCAAGTTGTTTAAATATTTATCTAGCAATCAGAAGCTCACACCTATCATTTCTCAAGAGCTGAAGTCCTCCAATGCATTTGCCAAAGGCAACAATATGTCATCTGAAAACCTTCTATTTCCTTCTTTGAACAAGTTAAAAACTGATCAGACACTGAAGCACAGACATTCCTGTCCAGTCGTCATCTCCTGTGCCACAGAGGTGGACGGCTCAAGTTCGTCTCTGGACAGTCTTGTTTGATACTGGATAGCTCCAATGATGCATCCTGAGAAAGTTCATGGTAGATGGCGAATACATACACACCAAACACCTGACACAGACACTGGCTTTAATGGAGTATGTTTCAGCAGCGGCATATGTATCAATGAATTGTTCCAGGATTGACTGATTACATACGGCGCCACTGGTCACAGGAACCTCCACTCAACATCCCACCAACCACCACAGCAGACAGACAGGCAAACAGACAGCTTCATGAACACACAGAGTGGAGAGAATGGGTCTTGGTTAGAGCAACTTGGTGACAATCAACGTGGATTGACCAAACAGCGAGTGCTTGATGAGCCAAAGTCTCATCTCTTCCTGGAAGGATAAAGGGAGTGCATCAGAAGGGACAGAGATGACGCAAGACTACAGACAACAGAGTGAAGAAACAGGAGAGTGACGGACAACAGAAATAATAACAAACAACAACATATCTGAGACACAACAACAGCTCAGCAAACACAGAAGAGGACAGTTGTGGCGTGAAGACGGAGGAGGAGAGAGACGAGCACAGCGAATGAGGAGTTATAGAAAAATCCACCTCCTGGGTCAATAACACTGTTACTTGAGACCAGGATCTTTTAAAAATGTTCCTTTCTTCATGAACCTACCACAACTCTACTTTATTTTATTAACATATATAGGTCTCGGAGAGCACAGATGACACCAAATTAGCAATGCTAATGTCAGCAGCCATGACAAGAAATGATAAATCTTGTTCAACAGGGCAAAGAGTCAGTCATCTTTACAATGCCAGATTCAATGAAACTGTAAATCGGACTCTAAACGAGTCATGACTTTTAAACTGGAATAATGACTGGATTAGCCATGATGTTTTAGTCAGCAAGTAAAGAAGGACGAGAAACCCTGGATGAATTTTACCAACTTTCTTGGAAAGGAGAAGGGATTATATATGCACCATGGCCAGGCACATGGGAGAATGGCTACTAGTGCAACCCTAGGTAAGACACAAAGTTTAGTTCTGAAAACCTGCAAATTAACTTGTTAATGGCAATCAGCTGTAAAAGTGGTGCTGATATGGTTGGTGTCGTCTGGCTGGGTCTGACGTCTCACATTTCAGGGTTCAGGCATGACTCTATGGACCTCCCATGTGGACATAAAAATAAAAAACAGCTATCAAATTTTTGAACATTGGGGTTTGTCCATGATCCCAACCATATCCTTTATTCAAAACACAACACATGTTAATATTACTGTGTTGTATGTTGATTGGTTGAGGGTACATTTGGATTTGTGTCTATTTGAGTCTTGTATCAATGATTTTCCCTGTATGTTTCCTGAAGTCCAGAAAGTTACCCTGGATATTTTAGATAACTAAGAATTGTTCTGCTATAAGACTCCACTGAAAGAAGAATGACAAGTCAATAAACAACAAAACCTCTTTTAAAAAGGTCTTGTTGTTTATTGATTTGTCATTCTCCGTTATGTTTTTGGGTGGATTCTTCCTTTAAAATGGTACGGCATTACAAAAACGCAAGACCACACTGAAAGAGAGAAAGGAATGACGTAAGATACTGTGGACATGGCAAACGACGATGACAGACACACAGACTGCTTGAAGTCCTTGTGTACTGCTGATGTTGAGAGAGCCTGTGTGGACCTGTCCATTCAGTCCAATGGGATGGCTGCATTCAAGAACATACCAACACATACTGTTTAAAGAAGAAAGACTAACATACTCTCCAGTCACCAATTCACTCCTTCGTTCTTCAAAGTGGAAATCCCATCTCAAGAAATAAATGTCTATGAGCAAATTTGGACTTGGTTGTATCGCCTGAAATTTAGGATCAAGTGCTGATGACTTGCTAAAGCAAACTGGAGGTATTTTGACTGGAGAGATGTTTCCACACGTCCACAGCGTGGACTGAAAAATACAAAGACAGCGGGCGCGAGTGCATCTCAAGGGCATTCATCGACATGAAGGGAAGAGCACTGACAGGGAACAAAAGGTAAGGCCATGTGGTATCATCATCATACTTATCATCACGGTTCAGAACATTGCCAACAACAAAAACCGTAGTTGTGAATTGGTAAACCTTTGTTAACACCGAATCCTCCTCACCACGTTCAAACAGCCCATGGTGAGAAGACAAGGAACACTGAAAGCAGTTGTTGTGGGAAAGGTTGCTAAATAGCTAGAGAAGGTAAAGGAGGTAGAAACCTCAATTAGCAAGCACGGTAAAAGGCATAAGGCTGGTGAAAGGAGCAACAAGGTGCTTGATAAGAACGCAGATTCTCAGGTGGCATGCTAATGAAGGGCATAGCACAGGCGGAGAGAGAGGTAGGACGTTTTTTTGGATGTGTAGCTGAGAGTTTATATAGGATTTAAATGTATAAGACGTGGTTCTTATACTTTTAAATCCATAGTTGGCAGAAGACAGGCAGAAATCTCTACAAGGGCCAGTGGAAGTGGTACCAGGAGGAAGAAGAGGAAAGGGAAACAAAAACTTGTTCGAGTTCAGGGAGTTTCTCTGGGATGGAGTCTACCTGTTCCTCTCGCAGGTCCTGCTGCTTTTTCAACTTGCTCTGCCGGTAGTATTCCATGATCATCATGGCGGCGTAGATTTTGCCCACCGTCAAGTCTGTGGCTGCTGAGAAAATGACAAGTTACCCTGCAAGATTAGACCCGAGTGGGATGGGACCCTGAGCCGTGGGGGGAATGGGAGTGGGGGACAAGACACACTACACAACAACAACAACAAGAAATTCACAATAACATGCGGAGTACACCAGCAACTGGGCCATCTCTGTTTCATGTCAAATCCATGGAGGGACAGACCTGAGCTTCAAAATCAAGACTTTAAAGCTCCTATTTGTGAGATATGGAAAAATACTGACACTTTTAGGTTTCCCCAATTGTAGGTGGGGTCGGCAGCCAGCCCAAAGCATCAGTCCTTGACGAGTTGGGAAAGAGACTCAAAAACCATCTATCTTATAAATAGGAGCTTTAAACTTATTTTAAAATGTTAATTTCTCCATTTGGAAGGTTTCATGTTTCCATCTTCTGCTCACTTGTGACCAAAAAAATGAGGTGATTACTTCTTCTTCATTCACAGTCACTTCGAGATTTACACAAATTCACTGAAAAGTAAGCTCTCTAAAGTAAGCCTCCATCTCACATACTTGACATGACCCTGTCCTATTGGACTTACTTAAAATGTTTTACTTGTCATATGTCAAGTAGGTCTTAATTCCTTACGTCATAACAATGGTATGCCTTGAAAACTTGTATCTTGAAGTAATTGTGTACGTGGCTGTGACAGAGACAGTATTCACCCTATTACCCCATTGTTGATACTGTTTTTATTTTACCTTCTCATGTATGAACCTCAGCTCTATAAATTTGAAAAATATGTAGACCTAAAGGCAAAACATTTTTTGACCAGTTTGATAAGCTAATGATATAATCTACACCTATATGTAAGGCAAGATAAAAAATGGGGTCTGTTTGTTTGCTGACGATATGTTTCTGAGCATTTCAAGTGAGACTGTGAACTGTACAATATAAAGGGACAAAACGCTTTTACAACAGAGCTCTTTTGCTGTCTTGAGGGATCATAGGTAACCACTGTGTAAACATGTCTTGTTCAGCCTCAACAGAAACAGACAGCTCACTCGCTGGTGTACAACAGACAAATACAATATTACAACACTACAATTACTATCACAACAAGGCCAGTAGTCTTTTCACAGGCAGATGCTGTACCTATCCATTATTCACATTCTCTTAGCTGTAATCTAAACATATTAAAACTTGAGTATATTTCATCTTCAGACATAATACTAGGGTACTAGGTAGCCACCTCATTAGGAAACCTTTTGACACCACAGTCAAATGGAAAACAGGAGCTCAATTTTTTTCTAAAAACTCTAGACATGTATCCCCAGAGTTTGGATGGAAAACATTAACATTTAAAATCAGAAAAATACTGAGCTTTGTTTTGGTCGTCGAATAACTTCACTGCGTAGCTAAGTTTCTTAATGAATGAGTGGCACCCTTTTCATAGTGGCATGGCTACAAGTCATCCATCATCCAAACTGATATTGATAAGATATGACGACAACATATCTTATTTTTTTCTTATATAACTGAGCAATACGACATGACATGTGCATATCTTATACATTCTTAGCTGCCATGCGTTACTTAAGGGTATGCATACCATGCATCATTTTACTAGTTTGTATTCATGGGAGCACTAAAGTCATTTCTATAACCTTCTAAACATTCATTCATCACGATCATTTCATATACCTATATACTTGTTGTTATATACTTCTTTGCCCCCAATATCTGTTTTACTAGTCTAATAACTGCTCAATTCTTCCTGTAGTGAAAAGACTTCTATAGAGGATCTTCTATAGCAGGCACCCCCTGATACCAGGACTAACTGAATGGGTAGAGATCAGCAGTGCAGGTATGTGTGCTAACATTTCCATTCTGGTGTGTTCGTATGTGTATGAGTGTGCCTCCAGTACATGTACGGTATGGTGCATTCCTGTGTGGGATGTTTTTCTGTGAACACAAATGATGCAGGAGCTACTTTAGCCAATTAGGTACAAGATTCACCGTCCATCTAAACTTAAAAACCACTATTTGACAATCTGTTTAGCACGAGTCCAGTACAAAATGACTCAACTGACCAAATTTGCTCACCAGGGTTCAGGTAGGCCTACAACCTTCCATATTGTTGGTAAGGAAAGCAGTTAGCACATTTTGTACCCTGTTAGTAGCTTCAGGAATTGTGGTTAATTGCCCTAGACCTAAAACCAAATCATTTTACAGTACAACCTGTGCCTAAACAGTAACTTTAGCTTAGACACAAATCTTTTTTCTTCATGAGTGGAGAGCCATGTCATGTCTTTAGCCTCTTTTACGCACCCTGTTCAAGGTGGGACGGTTGCTCCTTTATTCTGCTTAATATTCTGTTTAAGAGGTGTGAAGACATAATTGGGTTGGTCTCTGTTCATCTGCCACTGAGTCAGCAGTAAAGGCAGCAACAAAGCTGAATAGATGTCTAACAAGCGGGAATTTTATAAAGCGGCTAGCATCAGTTAGCAGGGACACAAGACACAAGGTCCAGGACCTCCTTACCCTCTGAGCAGAGGAAGAGACCATTGTCATTATAATAGAGACATAAAATAATTGTTATTGCCAAATTATTGGTTGTATTGTTTCGAGAGTGCTGCCCTTGCCATATGTATCATATGCCGGTATCGTGCAATCTCTTCGACGCTATTCAAGTCACTACTACTGCTTGGGGCAGTGAGCAATGAGTTACTGAGGTAGCACATTTCTATCATAGAAATGCTATATGACAGGCCAAGGAGTCACCAAAATCCATTATAACTTGCCTGCGGACCATGAATCTTGATACCCAATTTCATTGGAATTTATGAAGAAGTAAATACGTTTGGATGCACAGAACATATACTGGTTTATGTATGTATGCATGTATGTTTGTGTTTGTATGTTTAGTATGTGAGTTTCTGCTGTAGTAGCCTGATCAGGAGATGCGAAGCAGTGAATGACACTGGCTGGTGGAAGCTGTCCTCTTGGTGAGTTGGTGATCGGACACACACACACACCACTATGCTAGGCTCTCCTGCAACTTACCCTTGTGTGGTGTAACCAGCAGATCCAGCGTCTTCTGCGACAAGTTTGGCCAAATAGCCATCATCTCTTTTCTCAGCTCTGCATCCATCTGGTGCTTGTCTGCACCGCCTGGGTAGCACCAGCAACCCAGAGTGTCCACACATGCATCAAACATTCGTACACACACGCATACATCCACACATATGCAAACACCCCACATACATAAACACAAGGCAGAGAAGGTACAGAGCGAAAGGAAGGCCAAAAAACATATATGTAGTCATTCACACGTGTACACATTCACCCAAAACAAGAAAGTATTTTGTTAGAATCAATATCAACAGTTTTGTTAAATTTGCTATAATAATCTAGAGTTGTTGAAAAGACAGACAGAAATAGAGAGGAGAAAAGTCATATTTGTGAATTACCCAGGAATACCCAAGAATGTCAGACAGGAGGGTAACTGAGATAAACAGTAAATGGATTGTAGTACTTTAGGGTCGTACCCTTGGCAATCTTTATATCCAGTGCTGTCCTGATCAGAGCCATGAGGGTGGAGTTAAAATGCACCGTGTTGTCATCAGCAACCGGTAGATCCATGCGCAGCAGCCTCTGTGGAGAGCCAGTCAGGATGAGAGCATGAGAAAGATACTTGTCCTTCCTAAAGTGTGGTGTGCCTGAACCTTCAGGAAGGGGAGAGGGTGAGGGGTTGGGGGCAGGGTTGAGAGAGCTCCATAGACAACAGCCAATTAGAGTTGGACTGGATTCGTCCAGGGTTTATTTAATGTTCTGTGAGACAGATTAGAGTTAAGGCAAGGGTGACTATAATGTGTTTGGGTAATGATTTGATCAATGTAGCCTAATAAGTCAAGACGGTAAATTTGAGTCGAGGCAATGATTCCTCTGTCAAGTATGTGCTATATTAAGTGATTGTTGAGCATTCATGTGTTAAGTCTGCTGCACATTTTATAAGTGCATTCACTCGCAAATGCAAGAGCATTTGCTTGAGGAAAGAAACTTGAATTGGTGAGTCCCTGCGTCTCCTGATTTTCCAATGATACTCTACGAGACAGCACAGCTATCCAATGAGGGCCATCTGCTGCTAAGCAACTGTGAGAGCCGAGAACCACAAGGAAGAACAATCGGAGCCAAAATGGCCTCCGACCCAACCTGTGCCCATGTTCCCTAAATGTGTGAATGCACTGGCGCATTTACACATCTCTGTTGTTACACACATATAGATATATACTATAACAGTACACATACACTGACCCCCCACCCCCCTCCAGCCCCAACATCCCTCCCCGCCCACTTACACACAATTATTTGCACAGACTGCAATTAAGGGCGCTTAATTGCAGTCCTTTGAAGACAAAATAGGTTGACTGGAGAACAATAACAGTATCACTGGAGTAATTCCGCAATTTTTCAGGAGACTGCTGTTGTTTTATTTGAGGCATCTGCTATAGAGCTCCCCCTACCTGTAAGGAAGTTCCCTGTCTTTACATGTCTATACCAGGTAAAACCAATGGAGAATCCTGCGGATAGAACGAAACAAGCTCGGCCAGCTGGGGCCACTTGCCGTTCCTATCCTAACCAGTTGGCATCCATCGGATTTACCTACGAACATGAGCGTTGGGCACTAACGATAGCAAGCACGGCAGTACAAAGGCGGTGGGTTGTGTACGTGCTCGTGTTCCTGAGTGTGTGTGAGTGTCGGGCATGCCCAAAGCCAAGTGTGCGGCAGGCGGAGGGCATCGGCCAACATCCACAGCGCTCGGCAGACAGTAGGCAGGCTCGATGTCGCCCATAGCCATGCGACAGAGATTGTGAGCAATGCATGCAACACCACAACACCCCCCCTCAAGAAAACTCCCACATACCCGGACAAACAGAGCATGCAACATGCCTTAACTTCACTCTCATTATCTAACCCCAAAATCTTCTACCCAGCCCACTCTCCCCCGACTTCCCTCAAAACCCACTTTCACAATACAAGCAGCCGTGCATCCGCGCAAAGAGAGTATCCTCAATCCAACTGGATTGATCCTATTGATTGACAGAATCATTTCATAACTTTTTTCGCTCTGTACATTTTTACATGAATGGTTCCCTTAATCATTGTCAAATTGAACAGCGATGGTAGTATTTCATATCAAGTCAAGATCTCTCTCAATGCCAAACGGGTGCAGTGTCTTAAGGGGGTTGTCAGAGTTAGAGAGAATTAGAGTTGTGGCATTCCCTGAAAGAAGAAAAAAAATCATAGAAAGATCAAAAAGAGATGATTGACGTTTCTGTTTTTGTTTTGGACCAACCAGACTTCAAAGTGGTAGTACTGAAGGGTCAGGTGAGGGGGGTCTATCAAAGGGGAAACATGTTAGGGGCAGCAGTTAGTTGAGTTAAACTAAGCGTCTCTAAGCTTGGTCATGAGATGTAGTTACAGATAAAAAGGGAAGGGCGAGTATGAGAAGGGAGAGGAGGATCGTGAAAACACTGAAAGAGTAAAAGAGGATTCAAGAGAACGTGGGTCAATTGGTTTTAACAGAGAGAGGAACGAAGTGTGTGTGTGCAGATAGAAAGAAAGATAAGAAAGAGGCTGAAAATTACAGAACAAGACAAAAGATAAGGACGAGGACTAAAAACAACACTGACATAAGTTTCCTGAGGAGAGGTCAGCTCAAAGAGCAAGGTGTCATAGCGATACACATTTGTCAAAACTTTGAGGACTTTTTCAGTAAGGGCGAGGCCTAGTGTCCACTAAAGAGTAGATCAAGAACTTTAGGATTAAGAGTGATCAGTGTCAAATGGTTCAACACGTCTAACCTTCCCCTCTCTGTTCTGACAAAAAACCATGAAGACTTTCTGTTCTCACAAGGTCCTTTAATGGACATTTTCTGTGAAATTGTATCAATGAATACTGGAAGGCTTTGATGGCTGAAGTATGTGATGGGGGCAACTGCCAATACAAGTTGATAGTCTGAAGAAAAAAAGACAGAACAGTAGAGTCAAGGTAGAGACAGAGTGGTCTTAATTGGGCAGAGGGATGATATGGAGGAATGAAGATGGATGCTGAACGCTGACAGGTGAAAGGACGAAGAGGTACAAGGACAGAAGAATGACAGCAAGAGAGAAGGAGAGACTGACAGGTAGGAAAAAAGAGAGAGCAACAAAAATGAGTAAAGGATACGACAAGACAGTGAAGAGGAGAGCAGAACAGAAGAAAAAGGAGGAGACAAAAGTGAGAGAATCTAGAAAGAGAGACAGGGGTGAATTAGGTACTGACACCCAGATTCAATAAAAGTTTAGCACACTGCAGAGTTTGTATTATTTGATCTAAGGGTGTATTTGCACCTGGCTCATTTTAAACTAGTTGTATGACACCCTGAGTGTTTCATCTACAGGTTTGGTTTGGTTGTGCATGTGGCAACACAGCAGTCGTGATCAGATGTGGGCCAAAACAAGCGGGCCAAGATCATCTAGAGAGGGCTTGCCTCTACTCCTACTCTGGAGTGGTTTGTTTGCAATCAGAACCAAATCCACCTTACTATCCTAAACAACTGGCTCATGCACTGACTGATGATCTATCCATTTTCTCCAGCTTATCTGGGGTTGGGTCGTGGTTGCGGCAGGCTAAGTAGGGTATTCTAAATGTCCTTCTCCTCAGCAACACTTTCCAGCTCCTCCTGGGGGATTCTGAGATGTTCCCAGGCCAGATGAGACATGTAATCTCTCTAGTGAGTTCTGGGTCTGTCCAGGGGGCTCCTCCCAGTTGCTCATGACAGGAAAGCCTCAAAAGGGAGGCCCCCAGGAAGTCTCTTAATCAGACATCCGAACCACCTCAGCTGGCACTTTCCGATGCAGTTTAGCACTCTATCTAATATCTCTTAGGCTAACCTGAGCCTAGAGCCCAGACCTGGGCAGGAAGCTTGCCAAAGGGTGTCTGGTGGCTGGGCTTTATTTCAATTGGGCTTGGGCCTTGAAAACCAACATGGAGCCACCACTCTGTGGGTCCACCACCTGCAGGAAAAGGCAATAGGGTCGGGTGCAATGTGCAGACTGGTTTGCAGACTAACAATTTCCGTGCAAGTGTGTGGTGGAAGCACCCATCACAGTCCATCTACAAGAGTGACTGAAGCAGAACATCTTTTATTAAGATGCATCAGAACACTGTTTTCTATTTGCAGTCTAGATGCTCTTTGGAACTGGATATTTGTTCAATTCCAAGGGAATCTTCCCAGTCCTCCTTCTGCCCAGTGAGGGAAAGGCCTGCCGATGGTTGGCAATTGTTTCCAACTGTTTCCAGCCACACAAATGAACCAAGGGGGATATGTGACAATTTTAATCAGACGAGGGTTGGCTAAAGCAGATTAGCTTTACAGTTGAAGCATACACTTCACACTGAGAACGACAGGATGTTTGCCTTTGTGGTGCTACTTTTCATAGCTTCTTGATTATGGGAACTCTTTGCTATCATTTTTTCAATACTTATTTGGTGCATCTGGATGTCAATAAGAAAAAGAATGACAGGAGAGGATTGACAGAGTATGATTCCACTGAGGATAAGAGAAATTGAGGACAACGAGACAAAGAGACAGCGGATGCTGAAGTACTCGACCCAAATCTTTACCCTGATGGTCTGAGGCACAAAGAGAAGCCAAAGACTCTGAAGTTTCCTTGGGTGTCAAAAAAAAAAAACATCTTAAAAAATACAAAAAATCTAGAAGGGCCATGTGTATGTGCACAGTGTGTAAGTGTGTGGTAATGTGGGCATGTGTATGTGTGCACTAAAGTGCCATCCACAGGAATAAGAGACGCAGAGGACTGAAGACAGACACCCTTGCCGGTCCTTCTGTACCCGCATCGTAAGCAAAGAGTTGCACAGTGTTAATATAAGCCTGGTTTAAATAACCTCACTTTAAATGTTGTTTGTATGTTGGCCTTTGCACTAGAGATTTTCATTTTTGGTTGTTGTTGTTGTTGTTTTTAAAAATAATGGCTTGTGTGAACTAAATATTTTTCACATTTTAGCACTCATAATTCTATACACAGTATATGTTCACAAAGAATATCAGTAATTGCCACCAGCGATTGGTTGTTCTGGGGTTCATGTCATAGTTTACAAATTTTAAATAAATACTCATACCTGTAACACATAATGAGAAAAATGTAGCCCAATAATATGTTTTATTTATACAATCTGCATTATAATTTGCCTTAAATCTTTAAATTGTTGGAAAATTCTTTAACACAGGCTGTGGGGTATTGTACAAGTTTATTTGAGATTCCATGTACTTGTACTACAAGATTCAAGATGCAGTAAGGTAGAATGCAAGAAAACGTCCTTTGTTAGTTTTAATGGATGTTTCCATATTTTAATTTCCTTAATTTGGTGGGGAAAAGGCAAAATCCTTTGTTTTTCTGACTGGATTGTGGGTGTGCATGTGCATGCGTCCGTGCAGGTTGCAGAAGGACTAGCAAAGCCTCCTCCATTCCCTTACTCCTGCGGCCTGACGGGAGGATATAAAAGAAAGAGGATTGACTACCACTCCACTATCACTTCACTTCACTGCACGACAAAAGCCCATCCCTCCATCCCCGCGGTCGGAGAGAGAGAAGAGAGGACAGCGCTCACCACCACCACAACCACCACTAACAGACAATGAGGAGAACATCGTTGGGAGGAGGGAGAGAGGGAAGGAGGGACGTGGTGGAGAAAGGGAGAGGAGGAGGAGGAGATGGAGGAAAGGGACTGGGAGGTCTCAGCAGAGTACAGAGAGGAGAGGGTCTTCTCCCCAGCGATGGGGAGGTTTGAGGACGGAGATGAGGGGGAGAAAAGTAGGGAAGAGAGGCATGATGGGAGAAGGGAGGGACAGAAGGAGGTGGGGTGGTGGCTGAGGAGGGTGGAGGGGTAAGGTGGGGGGCGAGTCTACCTTATAGGCGACCCGGGCGGGACACCTCTTCCCGAGGCCTAGCGGCGGACACATGTGTCTTAGCATCTGATACATGTCTGTGTAACTGATCCGGCCGCTGGGTTGGCCACAAACACACACACACACACATATCACATGCACACATGCATTCAAACATCCACACACCATCACACACACACACACACACACACACACACACGACAGACAGAACAAACGTAGACGGACGACGTGAAAACGAAAAAAGATAAACAATGAGGGGTAGGGAGGGGGAGGACAGAGGGGGGAGGACGCACAGAGGTGAGTTTGGAGGAGGAGACATGAGGAGAAAAAAGAAAGAAACCAACAAAGGAAAGGAAGAGGGAGGGAAACAAATACACAGAGGTTATTGTTTTGATCGCTGTGGATATGTGGTTGCTGTGGTGAGAGAAAGAGAGAAAGAAAGATAAAGAGAGAGAACGAGGGGTCGTGTTACGTGGCTCCTAGTCTGGTATATCATAAAGTAAGGGAGAGGAGAGGAGGGGAGGTAGGGAGAAAGGTTGGGGGACGAGGGGAGGGTTGGAGGAAGAGGAGGTGTTGTTTAGTTTAGTTAGTTGTTGTTGAGACACCGTTCTATGCGAGGTGAAAAGGGGATTTGGGATTTTTTTTCGCCGCTCGAATAGAACTGGCAGCGGGGCTTCTAGCAGGCAAAGAAAAGCACCGCTGCAGAGATCGGAGTGAGTCACAATGACAAGTCAATGCAGTCCGTTACTGAGGCTGCGTGTCCACCGGGAACCTCCGCTCACCGCTGTGCCTCCAGATGTTCACGGGGAGCTCCTCCCTGATAACCTGATAGGGAGGGTTGGGATAACCCAGCAGTGCTAAAGGCTAGGTCAGTTCACCCTCATCACAAAAAGTATGTTTTGTCACTGACTTCTTGTGGTGTCTAGCTTTACAGTTAGATCCATAGAACTTACTGTGAACAGATTCAATAGTACGAGGGCACGACTTTAATGATAGCACCTGGTATTTTGGTTGACGTAGCTCATACGCAGGAATTAGCCCGAGGAGACCTGTGTGTGACCAAGTGTTTGTTTGCTTTTAAGTTAAGATTGTAAGTAAAATAAAATATCATCAACGTTAAACAGTCCAAAAGTCAGAATACTTTGAAAGTCTAACTGGACACTGCAAGCAGTTTTGCGCCAAACTTAACATTTTTTATCTTCACATGCAAAACTGATGCTAGAGGGGTACGTATACTGTCATAGTCAGAAGCTTAAGGCCAAGCTGCTGCATTTGACAAGTTGGGAGCGAGAACGTGTTGTAATGGTGAATGATTGAATTAACAAGAATAAACACTAGATAAATAAACATGCTCTTGCAGTTTTGATGAGCACAGTGGTTGACTACTTGCAGATATAGCAAGAGTAGGTATTGGGACAGACCATATACAACTAAAACTATGTGCATGGTGAGATATCACCAGCAATCTGTAAAATGTTCTTTCTGTTTTTTATGATTTTGGTGAACTGACCCTTTAACCATTTCTTATGTCAAAGCCAAAGACTGCAGCACTTTAAAAAGATCTTCACAGTCTCAAAGCATACGCAGACGACTGAAGATTCTACCCACGAGCTTCTGTCGACACAGGAAGTTAATGAGAGGTACCTGGTGGACACAAGACCTTTTTATGTCCAGAGTCACTGCCCCAAATCACACACACACCCTGCCCCTGTCCTTTCTTTACCCAAACACCAGAGCCACAAACAGAGCAGGTTTGGCCTTATTATTCTGATGATATTTCAGTTAACAGCGAGAGTAAACTTTTACCACGAGGCCTGTTACATCCTCCACTCAAGAACACAAGTACGTGGGATACAGAAGATCTCATAACACACTCATGTGTTTACATAACACACTGTGGTTGTTGCACAGGGGGAGTAATGTCAGTGCGATCTGGGATTATTTAGCATAGAAATGGCCAAAGAGTGGAATTGTTTGGTTATATTATACACTGAAGAGTATTTTAAACAGAAGATAAAAGCTGCAGGAGATCTCTGGAGGTTACAAGATGACAAGTTCTTTATAGAATTTGATTTTATGCTTCTTCACTGGTGGTTGCTCGTTGTAGTAGCTTGATATTGCTGCAGGTTTTAGCAGTGTCTCAAAAATTCTGGACTATTTACGTATGCGATGGACACCGCGTGCATTCTTTCTGAGGAGCTTGTAACAGGCCTAACATTTCTACAAATCAGCCACCAGAATAAGATTCAATAATCACATAAAATCTCTGCACATAGTGGCTTTAAAATCTTAGATCTTATAAAAGACTAATGCTGAGCACAGTGGTTCACAAACATGTGCCATGGAGGCGCGAGAGTCTGCAGTTTCTGATTCCAAAGAACAACAGCTGCTGATATCAGCTGGTTGCATTTGTGTTTATCAGCAGTTGACAAGTCACCATTACTGCTGTGGCGCCTCCCAACAATATATAGATATTTTTTTATGCAAGCTGCCCTAAGAAGTGAATATTTTTTATATTTTTTACCTTCTAAGTAATGTTGCTTACAATAACGGGAAGACCTTGTGTAGTTCTCAGCTGCTCCAGTCTTTGGAAAAAACGGAACACTACTTGATCAAAAATATTATTTATATTATTATAATTAATCATTTATTGCGTCATATTATTATAACAGTAGTTTTGACCCTCTATGAGTGACCTGTAGTTAGCATTTTGTTGCTCAACGCCAGTACCTATAAAGGTTTTATTATGACTCATATTTTAAAATGTTTAATAAAAAACTGCACTCTTAGAAATAAAAGTTCTAAGTAGAACCATATAAGGTTCTTCGGCTTGTCCTCATAGGAGAACCCTTTTTGGCTCCAGGTAGAACCTTTTATAAAGGTGGAGGTTGAGAGGTTCTACAAAGAACCCATACAGGATCTTATACCCATGCTTTCAACAATCCCTGAAGAACTCTTTCTCCAAAAAAGGGTTCTCTGGATCAAAATGGTTCTTACTGGAACCGTTAGTGTTACCAAGAACCCTTGAAAAACCGTTTCTTCGGGAAAGGGTTTTTCAGAAGCAAATGGTTCCAGGTAGAACCTCAGCCCTTGTAGAAGAACCCTTTTGGAACCCTTATTTCTAAGATTCTCGTCTTTCATGATTAAATGCAGTTCTTCACTGATTAGTAAGCTAGTTAGTATATTACTCAGTACTTCATCTATTCTGTCATTAACAGTGTCATGAAAATCTGAATAACATTAAGGAATCACCATCTATATTAGGTACATTCAATATTTACTGGGGGCCAAAGGCGACAATAGATGGTGGAACACACAAAGCCTGCAGACTCCTGAGCCTTGATGACACGTGGCTGGAAAACAGTGGCTGAGCTAACGGCTATGAGGGTTAACGTGGCGACAATATTCAGACCAAGCCATCTCTGCATGTGTCTCTGCACTAACCCTACCTCCCTCACCCAAAACCCCCAACTCAAACAAGAACAATGCACATTGCTCGAACCATTTTCTGCCCAGGCAAAAATTAGACAGCAAGCAGAAATAAAAGACAATGGCTGACTGGAGCCTAGACTCTTAATGTTTACATCGTACTGACTTAAAAAGTGAACACATCAGTGTCATTTTCCCCCAGCGCTCAGTCAGAAGACAATAGCGAGTGCAGTGCACCACCTCATGCTTCACACACCGCTGTCGGTGTGTGTGTGTGTGTGTGAGTGCGTACAAGAGTGTGTGTGTGTGTGTGCATTTCTGCATTGTCCCAAACATTCTCATTGTCATATCAGAATGCAAATACATATAACAGAAACCCCCCCAAAATGATTCAATGGTGAAATGGGACTAAAACAACTGAATAATGCAAACCCAAAAAATCAAACCAAATGAAATTAAAAAAAGTTGAAGTAGTAAAGAACTTGTTTTAAAAGTGATAAAAGAGCGACATTCATTCCAGTCTCTTAAAGGCGAGCAGGTTGCGTTTAAGTTTGTGCTTTAGGGGTTTGTTCCAAACCTTGCAGGCCACCCTATGTGGGCATTTCTTGCCAAGGCCCAGGGGAGGGGAGATAACTCGCAATAAACTGTACATATCCTTATAATGTATGCGCCCGCTGCAAGAAAAATACAAGGAGGGGAGGTTAGGTGAGGGAACACACAGAATACAGAGAGAGAGAGAGAAAAAGAGAGTGGAGAGAGAGAGGAGGAGATACGAAGAAGAAAAGGAAGAAGAGGAGAGAGCATTTATTTACACTGAGAAAAAGAGGTTACAGTGAGGAGAAGAGGAAGAGGAGAGGTGTTACATTCATCGCACAAAGTGTGCATTTTTTGAGAAGGAAGGCAGAGAAGTTCAGAGAGAAAGTCAGGGAGAGAGCTGGACAGCTCGGGCCAGCTGTAACTGACCCACTTTGAACATCATCTATGATGCAGATCATCAGCTGATGAAGATCCTGTTTCATCATAACACTTCCTGGATGAGATCATGACATCAGTCTTTGCCCCGTTTTTTGGGACGGGAGAGAAAGTCAGGAGTTAAGAGTAACTTCACATTCAGCAAAGACTATCGGTAGACTCATCTAACGTCTGCTAGCTTAGTTTGATGTAACACATCAGAACAGTCTGTATGTCTGTGTATTTGCTACTTCAGATCTTTATTTCTGCCTTCATATTTGTGTATGACTTCTGCAGTGTGTATGACAGCGTGTGTGTGCCACTCACCAAGCAGCAGGGTCGTACTCGGCCCATATCCTTACATACTCGTCCAGGTGATGCGGCCCCAGGATGGACGAGTCCCTGGTCAGGTACTCAAAGTTGTCCATGATGACGGCCACGAACAGATTCAGCATCTGGAACAAGAATGAGGTGAACGAACTCATATCAAGAGTGTTTCATTGAGTTCAAATGTAAGATGTTACCGGGGAAATGTTTGTTTTGAGAAGTGAGTGAACAGCAGGCAGAGAACATGTGACTTTAAACCATTTATCTAGCTGGATATAGAAAGAGAAAGTCTGCCTCAGTGGCCGGTGTTTCTCATGTGGCCAGCTGCGATACTGCAACAAAAAAACCTGTGTAGACCTGTGAATTTTGGTGGAAAAGTTAGTTAAGTCATGTTTTTTCTCACCAGGAAAGAGCAGAGGAAGATGAAGGAGACAAAGTAGGTGTAGGCGAAGGTGCTGCCACATTCAGCTCCTGAGTTCCCTGAGTTCTTGTCGCATTCCTTACCACCCAGACAAGCTAACATGATCTCATGCCACGCTTCGCCCGTCGCACTCCTGCATGAGGGGAGACACGCAAACGTGAAGGACTGAGCGTACGACACCTCGGAGACAACAACAATCAGCAATGAAACATTTGTTCAAGAATGTTCAACCTTTAGCGAGCGTTAGCGCTGAACGGGAAAGAGACGGTCTCACCTAAAGAGCAGCATCAGGGCCATGATGAAGGTTCTGAAGTTATTGTGCTCGTTAATGGCGCCTTCCCTCTCCTCATCGAGCGCCAGATTCCCGAACAGCTACGCACACAAACAGTGGAAGAAGGACGCAAAGCAAACACAATGAGAGAAAAAAACATTACTGTTTATTCTAATGTATTGTTGGGTGCTTTAAATTCCTGGTTCTGTACTTATACTTCTTATATCTCAGA
This sequence comes from Lagodon rhomboides, assembly GCA_039737535.1. NCBI lineage: Eukaryota > Metazoa > Chordata > Actinopteri > Spariformes > Sparidae > Lagodon > Lagodon rhomboides. Next base: position 32,832,085 of record CM077786.1, read on the forward strand.
GGCCAATATTGTACTTTAACTGCAACACATTTGATGCCTTTAGTTACTTTTCTGATTCTGATTTCATTTTAATGAATTAAGACTCTGCAGAGTAAAAAATGTTTAAACTTTTAATCACAATTCAGCTCTACACTATGCAGTATAACAGGACAGGAGCCGTTGTTCCTGCATAAAAAAGTTCTTTTAGTTTCGATACATTTATGGTGATATTGCTTCTATACTTTTACTTTGTATTTAAATACAGGGCTTTTATCTATAATGACCCTCTCAACTGCATGATTAATCCTACGTATCATGTAAAGATCACACATGGGCAGACAGGCAGCACTCACCTGCATGCCGATGATGGCATAGATGAAGAAGAGCATGGCAATGAGCAGGCACACATACGGCAGAGCCTGTCAGAGGAGATGGAGAGAGAGGGAGTATTTGTACGAGCCGGTACGTTGTGTCGTGACCATACGTACGTATCTGTTTACGGCTGAATACCTTGAAGGACTGGACGAAGGTCCACAGCAGGATACGGATGGTCTCTCCCTGCCTCAGCAGCTTGATGAGGCGAGCTGCTCTGAACAGCCTCAGGAAGCTCAAGTTGATGAAGTTATCCTACGCAACAGAGGGAGAACACAGTCAGCTTCACCGAACACACGACACCGGCACAACCTCCCTCTACCAAACGCAAAAGCCAAAAAACAACAGCGGGAGGAAGAGAGTACAAAGAGAGAGAGAGAGAGAGAGAGAGAGAGAGAGAGAGAGGAGGGGAGGGGGGAAACATAACTTACTGCAAACAAAATGGCTCTTAGTAGAGACAAGTTTAAATGAGAGAAAGACAGAGAAAAAGTCAAAAGACAAAGAAAAGATGAAAGAAGGAGGAAAAAAGAGAGGAAATAAGGAAATCATAATTCAAAGAGGCTATAGGTCATCATCCAATCTGGTACAGCAGAACGCTTTTTTTTTTTTAAAAAGAGAACCAAATGCACTGATCTCTGGGGGGCAGGCAGGCCACACAAGATGGAGCACAGTGCACTGTGCCTGTCAACCACACACACACACACACACACACACACACTTTTCTGTGGTCCAAAGAGCGTGGCGTTATGTTGTCTGTGACACCTAAATCTCTAAAATGTTTCTTTGCAAAATCAGACCCAAATTGCATTTCATGTCCTGGGAACAGCAGCCGAAGTGTGTATGAGTCGGATAAACTCGTGCGTTTTCACACTTTAAAGCTCATTGAGCTCATTCTCGGGTTTATACTTTTTTGGGTGACTACTAGCAAATGTTTAGATGCTTAAATGTTCAAAAAACACATCCTTTATGCATATCGTCTATTGCTGCAGCACCTCTATTCACCCTTTGTTTGAGTGCTCTGTTTTAGTGCCTGTCTCTTTAAGGCCTGCCTCCCAAAAAAAAGCCCAGTCCGATATGATTGGTCAGCTCTGGCAGGCCTGAGCAGGCAACACCAGCTGTTTTTTGTCTAACTCTGCCGGTGTTACTGTAGCCACGATGGCTCATTTAAAGGCGCAGTTTCTAAAATACAATGTCCTAAAAAATGTCCACTTCTCTGTGCATCGAGTTTTTGCAAATGTTAGTGTCCATGCACAATGTTATCGTCTAGATGAGTGCTAGAATGCCCTTAAACATTAAGGTGCTCTGTTCTCAAGACGGATTCAGCCCAGTAAACTGCTGATTTTTGTTGGTGTCACAGAGAGAATAATGTAACGTACGACAGCCAGACTCCCTGATGAGGCCCTCGCATTGTGTGGTTGACAGGCAAGGCAGGAGGAGGAGGAGGAGGAGGAGCATGAAGAGGGAGGGAGGGAGGAAGAAGAGGGACTTAGCGAGCAGCCTCCGTGCAGGCATGGTTTGGCATGGCAGCATACTTTTCGAGAAAAGAAACCGGCCTACATGCAGACCAGTGGGGGGCCGGAGGGGCCGAGCACATAAACTGATTCACACATTCACTCATTTAGTTGCACGAAGAGTGTGAGAATTCAATCTGCTTCAGATTGTCTTATAGATTTAACATGAAATACTGGTGCTACCTGCTAATGTTATGTGTATGAATACCCTCATAGTGTTGAAAAAGAGTGTGAATATTATGTGTTATTAAAGGGACAGTACACCCCCAGATCATAAAAATACATATTTTTCCATTCAGATTGTTTTGGTGTGAGTTGCAGAGTTTGGGAGATATGAGCCGTAGAGATGTTTGGCTTCTCTCGAATACAATGAAACAAGATGGTGGTCAACTTGTGGTGCTCATTTCAACTCGACAGCAATCCTTCTGCGCCGAGATACGGATCGAACATAGTTCCTTCATGCAACTGTTCAAGACAAGGTGTGTGGATTATTTTGAAGTCTCCAGGTCATGATTTCTGGGAGGAGACATTGCTGTTGAGGTTGAGCTGTTGTTTTGGTACTTTGAGCACCGCAAGATGTCAAAACTTCTATCTGGATACATAATATTAGAGAGAAGGCAATGCAGACATCTCTACAGTCAATTCACACCAAAACAGGTAAGAGTGTCTGAAGTGTAACGTGTATTTTTTGATTTTGGGGCGAAATGTCCCTTAAACGTGTTGCACTTTAATTAAAAGTGATCTTTGAGATGATTGGGATTAACCCACACAGATGCAGTGGGTTAAAAAAAAATAAAAAATAAAAGTCAGCTGAAAGATGGCAACAGCATCAAACAGTCCAGTCCGCTACAAGCTGAACCAGATCCAGCCGAAGTTATCTGGTGCATGAAACTGTTGCCAGGAGCCGAATATGCAAACTTTTAAATGTGTTCTTTATTCCACCTCGCTGGAGAATTAGTGAAATTGTTTGGGAGATATTTGGGATGGATTAAGAACTGTGACCAGGAAGCTTTCTCTTTCTCTCTATATTTCACCTACAAGTGTTAATAAAGAACCTCACTATGTAATCATGTGCAAAGAGTTGAAAAGGTCATCATCCAGGAAGCGCATGCACCGGGGTCAGGGGTTAAGACTGGTCATGGAGGGGGAAAGGGGGGGTGACTGGGGGGGTCAGAATGGTCAGGGGGTACGCATGACCAATGAGGATGCAGCAGAAAGCTTTGAGAGATAAATTACAAACCAACCAGATTCTACATGTGCGAAGATGTAGAAAGATGAATGGGGAGGGAGTTTTTTTTTTTTTTTTTGTGTAGTACATTGTGAGTGGGTGAGAGACATTATTTGGAGGAGGGGGGTGTTTTTTTGGGGGGCAAGGGCATGGGGCGAAACGCACACCATCACCATCATTATCATCATCATCATCATCATCACAGCACCACCACCACATGTCATGGCGCAGCACGGATGGAAGAACACGATGAAGGATTTCATAGTGCATTTTGATTGGATGGATTATATCAAGAGGAGGAGGAGGGAGCGGGAAGGGGGCGTAGTTCGCCAACAAAGTAGAGAGGTTTTTTAAAGAAAGCATGTAAAGAGATAGAAGAGGAAGACGGAATCATTATGGGTGTCATTAGAAAGGCAGTGAAACACAACTTCAAGTCAACAACAACAGTTAGAGAGTGATTGGAGGTTCAGTGTTCAGCCCCTCTTTGATGCCAGCTGTTAGAAAACCATGTAGGACTGTGTTTTTTCACATATATTAAGATTAGTCGTCAACGTATTGGAGCATTTTTTGCAATCGACCATCAGCTTGGCTTGGCTGCTTATTATCTCTTTGAGTTGTTGTCAATCTTGCAGCTGTCATTAGAAGAGTAGAAGTCAAAGTTAACGGTCTTATTACAGAGATTTTGGTTCATTTTGGGGAAAATTTAGTACTATTCGTGTCTTTTGTTAAGATAACTATGCAACCAAGCAACATCAGTATCTGATTGCTATCTAATACTAACACTAGATTTCACTGGATGCGTTCACTCGTGCAAAGATCAGATGTGCTTAACCTTCAGGTTAGCTGCATCGAGCTGACAGAGAATCAATCAGATGTCCGAAACGATCAGCTCACTGTTGACAGCAGCGCTGGAGTCAATTACTGTCTGCTCAGACAGCTGAGATGTGAATTGAGGGTGTCTTTAATCATGTGAAAGCGCAGTTGTTCTGCAGTGATTACAACACTCGCTGCTAATATAGTCAGCGCGAACGAGAGGGAACACTTCAGTAAAAGTCAGAACTGAAACCTGGATACAACAGAGAGGGGCTGAAATTCAACTGAACTCCACAAATATTGAGACTTACATCTATAATCATATCAAGATCATATATATATAGAATAAAAACACAGACATGCTGATAGACATACAAACAGAATCACAGTTAACAGTGAGATAAACGTGAGTGTGTTTACATACAACAGCACATTAAAGGCACAATCTGTCATCGGTGCAAAAATGGTCATTTAACCTCAAACAACAGAGTCACAGGTTATAATCTGAATGCAGACAGTGTGGACCAATGTGAACTATTCCCCACTGCAGGTCTTCCCTTTCAGCCTCGCCTCTGTGAGAGTGTGTGTGTGTCTACATGGTGTGATCTACACTGGACTTTTTGAGGTCTCGACCAACCGACTCCAAGGAAAAAACAGTCAAAAAAAACACTATTTATCTGTTTTGGCGCCTTTCCCGATGGCTGTAGAGGCAGTACATTCATGGAATTTTGTACTGCATCATTATTTAAAATGTTTCGCTTGTAAAATAATAATTGATGATCGTCTCCGGGCTTTATCAAATAAATTAAATTGTTAAATACAAATCTTGATTTTGTGTGAAAGATGGCTTGTTTGTACTTTCAATAAGGGACTTGAGGAGGTATTGCAGCATTTTGAGGGTTGTTAGCTATAAAAAAAAAAAAGTCTGCACAGTGGGTCACTCGTCGAGTATCCGGGACACGTAATTAGCTTTTTACAAAAACAATATTGGTACTTGTGAAGAAGGATGATCCTCATTGGGTAACCGACTCAAGTTTATTTATTCAAGCTTATAAAGTGCTTGTTCTGTAGGTAGTTCTCTTAGTTTTGTGATCAAAAACATTGATATGAAGTTCAATTCAGAGGCATTATAATAAATATAGCAACTTCTGGTCAATGCATTTCAACTTCAGGCCTAATATAACGACTTTTAGTTAATCTTGCCAGAACATTACAGAACATTTAACTGGTTGGACAGATACCAGATAATAGTTTACTCTCTCAACTTCTCTCAAAGCTAATCTTTTCTTTTAGTCCACTGAACCAGTTTCATGTGACAAATCAACAACCAGCGTTCAGCTACAAACCAAGAAAAGTGTCATCTAGTCCAAACAGTCCTCAGCACTTACCACTAGCTCTGTCACTAAAATGTCAGTGACGCTTCCGAGGACGGAGACAAAATCAAAAATGTTCCAGGCGTCTCTGAAGAAATTCTGTTGGGAAAAAAAGAGAAATAAGTAAGAGACCGGTGAGCAGACAGAGAGACGCTACAACAACAGCCAATCACATCCTCCTGTTACCGTAGCCAGGGCAGCAGTGAGGGGCACGCCACCGGCCAACGGTGGTGTTGTTACCGTGGAGACCGGCCGGAGGGAGGCCGATAGCGTGACTGCCGAGCAACACGGTGCGCTCCGGGTTTTTTTCAGGGACAGGAAGAAACATGCTCTAGATCTGTCTACCAAAATAACCCGCTTTATAAATGAATAATAGGATGAAACACCGAAGCATATAGACCGGGTCGACCTAGACGAGGAATACGTGCGTCTGTAGTGCGTTTTTCGGGTCTTACCAGAGGGCCGAAAGCGATGAACTTGAGGACTGATTCCATGAAGAAGAAGGTGGTAAACACAATGTTGAGGTTCTTCAGGACTTCATTGTACGTGTCCGACGCACCGTCAAACTAGGAGGACACAAAAAAATTAGTTTTGAGTATTACATACACCAAACTTTTTCCACTCCACATATTGTGACGTTTTCTGCGGAGTTGAAGATTTTTTTAAGAATAGTTTTACTTTGCAAAATGAATTGCGTAAATGTTTGTACCTTCATCATGAGGACGATGGTGTTGAGCGCAATCAGAGCCATGATGCTGTACTCGAAGGGCGGAGAAACTACAAATTGCCACATGCGATACTGGAAGCTGAGTTTATTCTTCGGCATGTGGCGAGTCAGAGGCCTGGCGTTGATGGCGAAATCTATACAGGCTCTCTGTGGGAGGGAAGGAAAGAAGGGGAGAAGAAAGAAGAGTTATAGTTACATTATTTTAAGACGAGTTGACGCAAGATATCCGAACATTCAGAAGAGTCCCTCCTCACCTCATTCTTTTCTAAGCTATAATCTTCCATCATCTTATCCCCCTGTTCCTGGAAGGTGATAATGATGAGAGCCACAAAGATGTTTACGAAGAAGAAGGGGAAGACAACGAAGTACACCACGTAAAAGATGGACATTTCCATCCTGTAACCTGGGCTAGGGCCCTGATTCTCATAGGTGGAGTCCACCGAGTGCTTTAACACCCTGAAAGAGGAAGAGAGAGAAACGAAATGAAAATGGAGAAATGAGGTTTGTGGTGACAACAACTCAAATGTTTGCACTGGCACATCCCACTCACGTCGGCCACCCCTCTCCAGTGGAGACAGTGAAGAGGGTGAGCAGGGCCCAAGCCACGTTGTCGTAGTGAAAATCGTACTTCTTCCACTCCCGCTTCTGGGCTTTGACCTCATCTCTATCATACACCAAGTACTCGCCCCTGAAAGAACAAACACACACACGGTTTTACAGTGAAAACACAACATCAGCATCAATCAGGATAAAGAGACGTGCAGAAAAGGAACCAGGATCACCGTGCAGCCTACATTTCTATCATCTATCGTAACATTCCCGGGAAACTCCTCCAGGTGGCAGCATCTGCACGGTTAACTGTAGTTCAAGTCCACAGATTCTATTTCAATACAGTTCACCACTGTGTTTTCTCACCAGCATTTGCATGATCCTCTGATATTAAATGACCATCAGTTTTGGCACATTGAGAGTACCGTACTGTGCCAAAAGACAGGACTTTATGTTCCTAACAACACAGAATCATGGTCACAATTGATGGTACTGAGTAAAAATCTTTCTACCTAATGAGTTAGAAGTTCTTGTACAAATGGTAGAAATTAGAAAATACTTGAAATATCAAGTCAAAAATGTGTTTGTTACTGGATGAAATCTTTTAATTGTACTATTTATTCTTCTTATTCTTGCATGACTGACTGAAAATAACTTTTAATACAGTAAATATGCAATGCAAGAAATCACACACCGTCCCACTGAATGAATACCGACCTGCAGTCGCGCTCAAACTCTTTGGATTCGTCCGTGCAGTAGAAAAAGCGGCCCTTGAAAAGCTGCACGGCCACCACGGCGAAGATGAACATGAAGAGCATGTAGACGATCAAGATGTTCAGCACGTTCTTCAGAGAGTTGACCACACAGTCAAACACAGCCTGCGAGGTGGAGACGGAGACAGATTAGCAAGACGGATCGACTAGTGTGACTACACAGAGACATGATGGTAATAGATGAGTATTCAGCCTATAATACACTTGATTTGTGCACTTTTACAGAGAAATCCAGCCTTAAAGGTGCTTTACATACAAATATAACACATTTAAGGTGTTGAGTCATGCTTTCCCCTCTTTTATCTAACCTGCGTTGAATTATAACCTCTCACAGCAAAACAGCGCTGCTCTCTGGGCTTCTGGAGACTGGAATACGCCGGACGAGCTGTGTGGACTGCAGTTGTTTAGGAGAATGCTGCAACGCTGTTTTGCTGTGAAGCTCCAGAAATGTTTTGTGGACTACGAAACTTTTCTTTCATTTTTGGGTGAAATTATCCTTTTAGACAAATTCAGTAAGATAAATGGGACCTGTTTTTAGATCATTTTAACCTGTTCCATTGGCAAGAAACATCTTGCATTCATCTGATATATGTATATATGACTCATTCTATAATATGATAAAGTATACTCTATCGTAAACTTCACGTATGCGGCCCCCTGACCTGACATCATAGAAACACAGCTCCTACCTTTAACTTGGGAAGTCGTTTAATGGTCTTGAGAGGACGCAGCACCCTGAGCACTCGAAGGGACTTGATCGTACTGATGTCTTTGCCCTTGCTGCTCCCCCTAGAGTTCAGCCAGAGAACAACAGCAGTGTCAGAGAAGGATTAGACAGCAGAGCGGAGGAATGAAGGGATGGAGCGATCGCGAAGGGCTCTTACTGCACCCTCATCAAATGTTCTTACAAAAAGGGGGGTGAGGGGTATGTCTGCAAAGTTGAGTTTAACTTAAACCTCTATAGTGACAATCTATGTGAAGGCAACACATGATATGCAGTACTCTCGTATAAAAAAAATGTACATTGCACCAGTGAAGACAATAAAAGCTCCTCTTCTGTAGAAAAAAGAAACTTTTAAGTGCACGTCAAACATGAAACCAGGAGGAGGGAGAGCGATCAGTCGCCTGACCGTTTGGTTTCATGGACATCGAGAAGCAAACACCATCATCCGTTATTACGATCTAACCACCATTATACAAACAGACATTCGCTCATTCCATATCGACAGGCATCTCCCGGCAGAGTGCCCAGCCAAACCTCTTTCTTTCTTTTTCAGCGACAGTTTCTGTTCGGTTCTTCGGAAGAAATGGGAGTTGTTGTTTTTTTTTTTAAGATGTGGACACATGAGGCGTGAACGTTACGTATCACATGGGCGAGGATTATGTTGATATAATCCTGGAGTTTGGACACTCTGAGAGGTTTCACATAGCCTCCTTTCATCTGAATCCAGATTTCAGAGAATGTTTTTTTTTGGGTCTTCGGTCAGGGAAACGGAGGCTATGCGAGACTCTCGGGACATGTGATGTCGCTTTGCGGGACGCGACATCCACATGTCGTAACACAAACAAACACGTTGCATCGATATGCGTCAAACGAGCCATGAGAGCGACCGGGAGGAAACCAGTTAGGGCCGAGAAGACAAACTCCTTCGGACGTGTGTGTTTTTTTGTTTTTAATGCGCTCGTTTCCTCCCCGAACCGCATAACAGAACATTCTGCTCATGATTTGTACGCCCATAAACCAATATCAGCGAGGAAAAATTGGGGTGTCAAGGGAGTAAATAGCCGAGTTGATCTTTACTGTAAGTGGATGGGCCATTTTCAAAAAACACAAGGCAGGAGGCGCCTGGACGCCTGCCAAGCCCCGAGCGGAGGAGAGGTCGTCCATCACGGCTCGCTCTTTAACTATGAACTCAGCTCCCGTGGCAGAAAAAAAAAAGCGTAAGACAATTCAATTCAAGGCTGATTGATTGAGTCTGAGCCTTGGAAGTTCTACGTGTATGCGTACGGAGGGTTTGTGTGTGTGTGTGTGTGTGTGCGAGAGTGAGACTCGATCGATAATCAATAGGCCTTCCTCCTTTGAAGTTGAGCAGGAGACTGAGGTCTCTCTATCAGAGCAGCTTGAGAGTATTAGAGTAAAGCCCGGTGAGGCCAAAGGTGTCAGGAATTAAAAACATCCCTACACAAACACACACACACACACGACTCACACATGCACACATACACGACTCACACACACACACACACACACACTAGCATACTTAATAGGGCTCTTGTGTGAGTACGTATCGTGCACTATTAAAAAAGTGTTTGACTGACATGTGCTGTCCTTCAAGTTAAGGTGACACTCAAACCCTTTAAATCAAAACGTATCGAACTGTTGTGTGTTCGGATGTTTTTTCTGTGACGTATGAAGAATAAGACAAAGTACGACAACAGCGAGAATGAGCACGAACGATCAGAAGAACAAAAGAAAGAAAGAGCGAGAAGCCAATTTGATCCGGTAGGTGGAGAGCAAGGGGACAGATCGGAGGAGGAAGAGGAGGAGGGGGATGAGGACAGAGGAAGAACTTTACCGGGTGGTGCTCCTGTGGAGTTTCACCGAAGGTGGAGACAGCGAGAGTCAGTGACAGCGACAGAGAGAAAAGGACAGCAGACAGAAGAAAGAGGAAGAGGAGGAAGGGAGGGAGGGAGAGGAAAAAACACATAGAAAAGACAGACAGACAGACACAAAGACAAACATTGATAGAGAGAGAGACACACAAAGACAGACACAAGACAAGAGAGAGGGGGGTTTGGTAGAAAACAGGAAAAAAATACATCCACATGAGAGACAGACAAGAGAAGGAAGGACAGCAAGATGGCCATATCTGCTTAGAAACCCCTCCCGCTAACACACCTACAGGATACACACTCGGATACACACATCACTCCCTCTTATCCAACCACCCCCACCCACACCCGCCTCCTGTCTCCATGACAACTGGACGGGATGTCTACATACCTGTCTCCTAAATTTGTTTTCAAATAACTTGAGTTACTGTGTTATAGAGAAGGCTGAACAGTTTGTTTTTAATTGGACGGTGAACATCGTAGCTAACGCCTCATTTCCACGCGGTGTTGTGCCTGTAATTACAGACACACACCCCCTAGTGTTAAAGAAAGGAACTGCATTACTTTACGAATGGATAGAAACACCACCGCTAACATTAAAAAGAAGCTAATTTTCTCAGCATTATCAAGAGAGAGGTATGCACGCTAACGATGCTAGCTAAATATGCCATCATACTTCCATTTATGCTAACGTTATTTGGCACACAGTTGGCCTGAAATCCACTGCAAATGTTATAATTTTTCAACGTAATAGAGGCATAATCGGGACTGGGAAAGGAAGGAGTGTCTGAAACACATCAGAGATCACTGAGGTTCCTGTAGGGCTGAACAGACGTCGGGCTGACTCACATTAGCTACACTGAGCTATGTGGAAACGAGGTGTAAGAGTTTTCTACTAATTTTAAGTTACTAGCTTTCTGCCAGTTGATTTTCTGAGATTTTATTGATGTATTTTAAGACCAAAAGGTTGTGAAACAGTATGGATCCAATTATAGATGTGATCACAACCCCCCTGGCCACGTATTTAAATTAAATTATTCTGCACATTGATCAAACAAAAGAAAGGCAATTAGCCACCGAAAGATTTAACCGAAAGGTGGATATGTTGATCATCTTTTGTCCTGATTTGAATTGTTTCCCACATGGTTCAAAAATGACTAAAATACTGGTGCGTAAATTATGTTTGGTCGGGGAAACACCAGAACCCGCTAGAAAAAACTCACTTCTCTATCTCCTGTGATAACTGTGATGTGTATATATATTATTTTTGTAATTTTATAAAACTTTTAATTCACAGCTTTTACTGTATACTGCAGACATTAGCAGTAAGATTTAAATAGACGTGTTAATTTTCAGTAATATTGTCAAAACTAGCAAAACTGCAGTAATCTGAGAAGTTAATCTAGTAATCTGGTAAATGTTTGAATTTCTTAAATAATAAGAAAACTCTTAGGATAACATTTTATATCATCTGACAAAGTAATTAACCCTGAAACATAATATTATTTAAAGCAAATTAAACATTTTTGATATTAACTGATCTCGTTCCCTCTAAACTGCACTGAACAATCATCTGTATACAACATACAAAGATCTCAGGTAACTTCTTCAGATCTATATTAAGAGCTCTTCTGAGAATCCAGCCCCCGGCTGAGAGACCCTGGATGGTTCAGCCCTCCTTCCCTCCTGGCTGTCTTCGGCTGTGGCCTGCTGTGCTAGCAGCTCTATGAAGAATTACCTTCACGGCTGGAAGAGGAAACTCGATTGCTGCATCCATTTACACCGATTCTTATCTTATCACACCATAATGATCAATTAGACCGGGCCTACAGCACAAATTGCCCTCATTAGATCTGCAATCAACTAGTTGGATTTTTATCAAAGCTCTTTTTTTTTGCATGCACATCTGCACAGGGGGAGGAAAAAAAGGCTGGTTCCAGGTTCTCTTGACATGTTAGAGCACATGGGGTTTTACACTCAGGACATCCATCATGAGTGGAGACTCAAGAAACCAGGATTTGTGTGTATTGTCCCATACACACACACCATCAGTAGAGAGGGAAGGCATTCTCACAGAGTACTGCGACTGCATGCAGTCAGTGTTTCATTCAGCATCTGTTCGGAGGATGAAGGGTGCCAGAAGCGCAACTGTTGTGTTTAAAAAAACCCATAAAAAACATGAAGCCATTGCACTCCGACCATGCTGACACTCCTCTCCCGTACAATGACTCTGTGATTGTACCTGCTGTGGAACAATGTCATGCGTCGAAGTTTAGTTTTAGAGGTTTGTGTGTGAGAAGCCTTCGCCCCCGTTAAGCAAAAAACTGTACTGTAGCTCAGCCCTGGAGCAGATGGTGGGAGGCAAGAGGAGAAGAGGTGGTGGAGAACGCGAAAAGGTTAGGGAGAAGAGGCGAAGGTGAAGAGGAGGGGGTAGTGGTGGGAGAGCATCCTGAAAGAAAGGGCGATTAAGAGAGTGATGGGTGTTAGAGGGGAGAGGGGAAGGTGAGCGGTGGAGGAGGGGAGGAGGCGGGGGAGTCATGCTGTGGAGGGTGCAGCAGTGGACTGATTCTCAACTTGTTCTGTCGTAGTAGTTTAGCGCCGGTGCTGCTCGGCTTTTTAGCCCAAGTGATATTTTACTTTGATAGAACAATTTCACTTTTCTCTGCGTGTTTATGGAGTTCATGATCCGTCTCATCTGAAACCGATCGGTCCTGTTGGGTTAAAACTAAACAAACATGATCAGTGTTTCCATTGGATAATACTTTATTCTCATCCCAGTTCACCAAATACGGATGCTGCTTTGTCCAATCCCATGTGTCCCATACAGACACAAGATAACCTTTAGTGTCCGTGTGCGACACGCTAAGCCACATGATAACTATTAAACATCGTTAACGTTGTGAAATGGTTGCAGTTTAGTTAGATTTAATGCAGTTCATGCAACAAAATGTAACTTCCTGGAGAAAGACAGTAGCTTTGTGTTGACAGATCGTGTCAGATGTCAACCCAAAGCGTCAGTATTTGACGACCTGACAGTCCAGGCAGTTACATTTTGTCGCTTTTGGTCAAGTCAATTTTATTTATATATGTATATATATATATCGCCACATCACAATGAAAGTTACGTCATGATGCTTTTCATGAAGAGCAGGTCTAGACCATACTCAAACCCAACCCATCCTTACCCCATGAGAAAAGCACTTTGCAACAGTGGCGAGGAAAAACTGTCTTTAACAGGTGGAAACCTCGGGTCAGACCCAATGTCGAGGTGGGCAGCTAAATGCAAACTACGCCCTGGACTCTCTTGGGACTTAGGGTTAGGGTTAGGGTTTTTGAGATGTTGCTCTTAGCGTCTCATATTGACACAGATCTGTACGAGATGCCAAGTGACGTGACAAAACATTGGTATTTGATGACCTCGGAATGAGACCATGCTGTTTATTTTCTTGTTTGCAGTTATTGGTGCCAGTGTTATCCGTAAATCTGATACTGTGAAAGTTCGCCACTCTTGAACTTCGACACAGGTGTGAAATGTTTTTAAAAAAAGTATCATATCACTTTAAATTCACAACACCCGTCTCCTGAATGCTGTGCGTCAAAACACTTGTATGTGCACCTTCCCCATCCTGCTCGATTTACTCTTGCCGCTGTTTGTTTCCTTGAACACTGTTCACTGCATTCAGACTGCAAGCAACCACATGACTTATTCACATGTAGGACAGAAACCGACGGCTGCACATGATGTTGGATAAAGTTATCGGTGCTGACAGCTTTTCTGGAAATTCAAGGAAACACATCAACCTCTGTTAACATTGTTAACAGCTCTCTAGTTGCTGGCAGCGTGAACGCCTAGTGACAACGACATTTAAAACAGGACTTTCACTTATATTTGCTATTAAAAACAGAGGTGTGTTCAGACCGAGTGCAGAGTGAAGTGATTAACACAGCGGTGTGTGTATGATGTCTTTTTACATGACATGCAAGTCAAGTGTTTTCAAGGCATTGTGGCAGGTTTGACCTACAATGTGAAAACATAAAGGGGCCGTGAGATGAAGATTTGTGCCAGTAAGGATTGTCTTGGTCCTCAGTGATGAGTGAGAAGCGGCAGAGGTGGTGCTGCACACATTTTAACACTTCCAAAGGTCTTCATAGTACTACTGGACAGATTCTAGTTGCCCATCTCTAGTAACTTATGCACTCAGATTGAGACTACTCTCAGTCCAAACCAAGAGGCAGTCTTTCTGATATTTCATCCAACAGTTTTTAGCCTGTTTACATTTAAGTGAAGTCAAACAACGTTGGGATAAGCATTCGCTTTTGGCACAAGTTAAAAGATGAGGATATAGAAATCGTCCAATGAAAAGACCAAAACGAACAACTAGGTAATATGTTCCCTTTTCACCATGAACTTAAGAAAGATTATTTCAAGTCAAGTCAGTTTTATTTACACAGCCCAATATCACAAGTTTGTCTGATGGTGCTTTACAATATTTACAGTATACGACACCTCCTGTCGTTTTCGAACATGGTAGAAACTTTGAGGGGATGTTAAATATTACAGAGTCGTTACCTCAGACAATGTCCTGCAGCAGGAGAAGCTCTCTTGTTCACCAGAAGTGTATTAATTTACTGCAAATGCACTTTTTACTTAAAAACTACAGTGCCCAGCTTATTTTAGGAACTTACGTAAAGACAGATGAGGGATATCAGATAGTATTGACACTAACACATTTTTAGTTTTGGTCTTTTCCTGGATTTTGCAGACATTAAGAAAAATGTTAAATGAGACCAAAACACTTGACTGATGTATTATGCAATGGCACCACCTCTACAATCACCTTTGTATTCAATCTGAACACACGTTGACATGAGTAGCTATCAGCTCTTAAGATTCACACAACATAGCTAACTGGATCACAGTCTTTGCCTGTGACTGACTCTGAACATCGTTAACATTAATTCTGAGTGATGACGTGTAACGCATCACGGGTTGTGTTCAGGTTCATGCAGTCACCGAGGCAGACATGCACTGAGCATCCACAGAGCTGAGGAGGATGCACACACAAGCTTCTTTCTCTTCACTCACTCTTCTGCTTTTTTTTTTGTTGTTGTTGTTGCACACAAACAATCATTCAGTCCCTCCAGTTGCATACTGTATATCATACATATTCAGTTCATATGTATTTACCTATATACTGCCTCAGCGTAATAACAAATCATTCCACCCACCACACCCTGCCCACGGCATGCCTCCCTCCTTCCCTCCCGCGTTCAGTCTTCCCCCAAGGTCGTGCAGAGGAAGGAGTGTTAAATACCTGAGTCTCCGGGTACGTTAACATGGTCAGAAGGACGGGTGAGGATGTGTGTTTGTGTTCGAGTGTGTGTGGGTAAAAGAAAAGAGACAGAGAGAGAGGGGGGGACGAGGCGATGAGCCCTGGTGGTATTCCTCCCTGTGGCGAACTGATAGCCTGGGCACTTAAAGGGTTAAAGGTGTCTGGGGTGCCCTCACCCCCACGGACTGACCGAGAGGGACCTTCAGCCCGGAGGACGGGGGAGGATGACGAGAAGGGGGGCAGGGGTGTGGCAGGGTTGGAGGCAGGATGTTTGGTGTTAATGGTTGTTGGAGAGGTGGGGTTGAAAAGTGTGTGTGGTGGAGTTCAGAGGGGCAGCAGGGTTAATTATGGATTCTAGGGGTTATTATAAGACAGGAGTGGATACGGGCAAGCTAGAGAGCAATGGTTGTTCCTGACATACAGTACACAAATCAAAAGTTAGCATAAGCTAAAATTGTGGACCTGGAATTAGGTTGGGTAGGTTTTACCAGTCCGGAGTACAAGATTCAACCGGTTTGATTGTATGCGACCCAACTAACCCAGCTTTTGTCAGGTGTGGGTGAAGAGAGCTAGCAGCATGTGCGGGAACCTGGGATAGCTGATTAGCTCAGTGCCATAAGGTGGTCCCTGCCTGTTTTGTTGTAATATACAGTACTACTCCGACCAACATCCAGGTAACGAGCTGGTGCAAGTTATGCTACACCAGCATACTTAAATATGGAGCCTCATTTTGATAAGCTCTGGGTTGCCCTGTTAAAGTTACCACATTATGTTGCTTATACAAACTGAGCAGTGTAATTTCTTGACAAGGATTTTATTGTGAAACTTCTTGAATTGCAAGGTTTCCGTACGCAAGTTGTACTGGGCCAATTCTTTACTAATTTGATGTCAAACTTCAGAAGAAGAAACAATGTGTCACAGTTGTCCTGATGGACTGTAGTGATGCTACACTCTCTTTATGTCTCACTCGGGAGCAGTTGAGTCATGTGCGACACCTCGTGTTAAAATAAGCTACGACTGCTCTGGTATTTGGCTTAATGTCAAACCGGTTGGAACATGTTTACATCAGCCCAACCTGGAACATGAAACATGGAACAGCTTATACCTGCAACACATCAGCATGTTCGTGTTGTCATTGGGAGCAAGTTAGCATGCTGGGTTTAGCATTTTTGCCTCAAGTGTGGCTGTCGCCCCTTGGACATTTTTTGCTTCGCTTTTAGGAATAAAGGGGTTTTTCTAGCAATTTTGCGTGAGCAGCTTGAAGTTGCAGCAAGTTAACAAACTGTGGTTTTTAAAGAAAGTAAAACTTCCCTCAGTTAACGCACAAGTTTGGAGAGGTTGACCGAGAGCACTGCTTCAGTGTCTCTTACTCTCTTTGCTGTATGCTAGGAGTAGGAGGGGTGTAAGGGGGATGATTTAGGGAAATCAGGTATACACTTAAGATGTAATGGCAGATAGGAGGGGGTCTTATGAAAGAGGGGGTTGAAAGATATCTGGAGGGAAGGTGAATGCATCAGCAGGAACCAAAGCTGTGAAGGGGCCTGGGGGGTGGTGGGAGTGTTGGTAAGCAAAGATTTGAGGGATCAAAGTCAGAAAAGAGGAAGGGATGACTCACGGCCTGGTTGGTGGAATTATCAGAGCGGCATGGATTGGGGAATAGGAAACAGGAGCAAGGAAGATTGGGAAAAGAAAATGTTCAGAGGGAGCAGGTGATGCTTTTTATTATATCAGGTCAGACAGTCACAGAGATTGATGTCAGGTAAGGGAAGGTTTTGAGGTGATTGTTTGAGGCAAGGTTTGGGGTTAGTGGGAGTTCAAGATGGGTGACAGTGAAACTACACTCTAAAAACTCTAAAAACTAATTTCATTTTCAGGACTTTTAGGGTTCCTCTGTTGGAGCTACAGAAAAACTATCAAAAAAGTTAAGTTGCTTGTAAAACTACTGTGATCATCATTGGTAAAGGTGTACCTCAGGGTACCCTCTGCGGTTCCCGAAAGATTGCACCATCAAGGAAAAGCAAAAAGCTAAGAGGACCCTTTTTCTTTTTTAGAGTGTAGGTCAAAGGTTGGTGGTCAGGGAGAGAGTTTAGTGAAGGATCACGAGTTGTTGTCCAGATGAAGGTGACGATGAAGCGTAGAGAAAGACCTGCTGACACGATACCACGCGAGTTGATGACCGGTGAGATAAGAGATGGAAATGGTGGAGAGGGTAGACTGCAGGAGGGAGGGAGACAAACAGACAATGACAAGACTGCAGAAGAAGTTTGAGAAAGAAGGAGAGGACCGAGACAGAAAGGTTAAAACAATTAACAAATAATATATCGACAGAAAAAGAGACCGGGATAGAGAAAAAGGGAAGAAAAAAGGAGTAGATTGTGGGAAGACATTGACAGGAGGTGATTTCTGAAGTACAGCAGGCTGACAACAGAGGAAAGAAAGATCAGCATTGCTTCGTGTATCGGACGCACAAGGCTGGGCGACAAGGGTCTTTCTGCAAAATGGTGGAATGTGTGTGTGTGTGTGTAGTGGAGATGATGAAAAGGAGGGTGGAGGTGGTGGAGGTGGAGGGGGTGGGGAAACTTACGTGAAGGCGAAGGCCACCAGAGCACCACTAACCACTATAAAGTCCAGAATGTTCCACAAGTCGCGGAAGTAGGAGCCCTGGTGGAGAAACAAGCCGAGCACCACCATCTGGAAGACACGGAGCACGCTCAGTACAACACACACATTTAAACACACACACACACACACGCTCATGTGGTAGCTCAAACAACACACTCACACACAAGTCCGTGCGTTTACAAAGGCACAGACACGCAGCGCAGATACGAAAAAATACACTCGAAGGCGAACAGCCATAATAACACACACACACAGAAATTTGCACAAAAAAGAGAAAGAGGCAAGAAATAAATACAATTATGCAAATACAGAAGCATTAAAATAAATTTCAATACACACACTCTCTCTCACACACACACACACACAGTGATACTTTGTTACCTTGATCAACATTTCAAACGTGAAGACGCCTGTGAAAACGTAGTCAAAATAACGCAGCACCTGCAGAGCAACACAACACCAGGAGATGTAATTATCATATTAAAAAGACAGAGAGAGAGAGAGAGAGAGAGAGAGAGAGAGAGAGAGAGAGAGGGGATGAATCAGTGGAGGGAAAAAGAACAAGAGAGCAGGAGAGATTAACAAAGAGAGAAAAAGACACAAACAATCCTAATTCTAATATCCTGTTTTCTATTTTCAAACGGCCATTTTACAATCCAATTTTCTCTCCTCAGTGTTTCTCTCTCATTGATCGTAGAGTAGAATAAATCATTTATTCACCATTTCCTTTTTTTTTTTTTTACATTTTGTTTCACATTTATTTATGTTTTTCTGAGTAAAAATATAATCCACATTTTCAACCCCGAGCCACGTTTATTACAACGTTATAATATAATAATAACGGTTACTAATTCGTCTCTCTTGCGGTGACGAAAGATTTTAAAAAAAATCTTAGTGCATTAAAAGACTTGCGCTAAAAAACAGGAAGTGGACTCTAGATTAGGGATGTTAAACAGAAGTTAAAAGAAGTTATGTAGACTAGTTGACCGTTTAACAAATTAAGAAAACACTAAATAAAACGGTTAAAATGGGGCAAAGTTTGATGCATGAAGTTAAAAGCCGATCATCACGTTCTTGAAACAACCAAACAATATTTGAAATTATTGCATTATAGTGGCAACAGGCTGTGGAACATCCTAAGGTTAACATCCCTGCTCTGCAAGTCAATCGAAAGAATCCTGCGCTCAACTGTCACGATTAGATCTCATCCAAAAAACATATTTCTTGCAGAGTTTGTTTAGAAGTTGACCCGAAGCAGCTGGTTTTCATATATCATCCAGCATGAAGCCTGAGAGCTGCCAAATGATGCCATCTGTGATGCTTTCTAAAAAAAAAAAACGACTGGGAAAATAACAAACTTACAAAAAAATCATGTTCTCTTAAGAATATATGTTTAAATATTGTCTAAGTGGTGCTGTTAGAGATACAACTTAATACCTGCCAGGTGAGAAATTATCATTATGACCATTAAAAAATAATCAAACCTGACTTAATTCACTTCAAAACAAAACCCTCATCCTAAACCAACCTTCGTACTTGTGAAAATTAGTGACGTGTTTTCGCTTCGGAAGGTTTTTCTCGTCTTTATATCCTCTGGAAACATTTTATTTCCCCCCGCACACACACACAGTGAATGATGTCTCACATTATTTCGCGGTGAGTCAGGCCAGACGGGGTCCTCTGCAGCGAGGGCGATGCTGCTCATGGCGATGACGGACAGGATGCTGAACTCGAAATACTTCAGAGTCAGGATGTAGTGACAGCACTTGCGAAACCTGGTGCAAACACACAGACGCATACGTGTGTTGACACACAAAAACAAAGCACACACGCAGCAAACTGTTTAAACATTTTCAGGCTCGGAGAGAAAAATGTTCTTATTCAATAACTCTTCTGCCTCCTCAGTAAGGACACAGTAAATGTTTTGTGACAGTGTTTGGTCGAGGGTTGTAAATACTCACGGGTTGGTGGTGGACATGATGAAGCAGGAGCTGTAGGGAGGCATGGGTTTGGGGCCGTCTTCGTCCCCTTCTTCGTCCTCCTCCTCCTTCTTCTCCTCGTTCTTCTTCTGGTCAGTGTTGGCGTTTTTGTTCACTGAGCAAAGAGAGGAGGGAAAATGGAGGACAGACGGACGGATGGCAAGAGGTCAGCGTCGCCAGAGCAAGAAGGCAAACACGTGAAACACAATCTGCCGGCACTGTTTCAGGAATAGAAGCCGAGCGAGACTGAATTCACAGCAGTGTTAGCCAGTAAAGCCATGTTTTTAAAGGGGGCACCCACTGGTTTTACATGCTGAAGTTAATTTAGTCTTTATGGGGAGAACGGCTCAGTGTGGGAACACAGTTGCTTAATGTCTGCTGTGTTAGTTCGGTAACTAAGGTTACTTGGGGTAACTAGGGGATGAAGAGGGGGGTGGTCGCCAACTTGGCTCAGAAAAAGTCCTAAAAAAGGCATTAAGGCATTTGGAAATGCTCTATTTCAGAGACTATTTGTTCCAAAAAGTCTCAATCCTGAATACAGATGGGCGACTGAACTCTATGTGGAAATGTTGTGCTGGGTAGGACGGGATCCATGAGGAAGTCCTTAATATATCTGAACTTACGTAGGAATATTTGATTGTCTCTAGTCAGGGGATTTGTGACTGTATACCTCAGTTCTACCCTGGTTAACACCACTGATCCCTCCAGATGCTCACCTTGCAGGATGGCGTTGGTGGAGGGGTAGGGGTAGACAGGTGGCATGTCTATCTTTGTGTACTCGGGTTTGGCCATGCTGGTCAGGATCAGGCTGTCCATGCTGTGGAGCAGCGTGTGGGTGTCGGCGTCGCGGCAGTTCAGCAGGTTGTTGACGTGGTCGGGGTGATCCGGCGGGAGGGCGTACGGGTGCTCGTGGGCGCTGGCCAGCTTGCTGTTGTTGCGGAAGTTGTCCAGGTCCTCGTTGTACTGCTGTATGGGCCTCGTCGTGGAGAGGCTGGGACAGGTGCTGTGGTGCTCCCTGGTTGGAGAGGAAGGAGGAATCAGAGACAGCAGGAGCGGAACAAGGACGAGGACGGAAAAAGGATTAGTTGATTGAAGGAGCATTTTATCTAAAACACCAGAATAGCACCATATTTCACAAGATGCACACCGTGTCCAGCAACCCCTTGTCCCTCAACTGGCTTTTAATTCTTGTCAGGTTGTAATTTGAAAAAACATTTCACACAGAGAAAATAAACCCTTCCTTCACTCACTTTCTGGTGCGATGTCCTCGGCTCCTCTCCTGGTTGCCATGGCGATGCCGTCTCGTCTTCCGCCCCTCCCCGTCCGCGCCCTTCTCCCCCTCCCCCTCCGTCCCCCTGGATCTGTGTCTTCTGCCTTCCTCCCCGTCTTTGCCTGCCCTGCGGTGCTGCCTGGACCTCCTGTGCTCGTTGTTCCCCTCGCCCGCCTCGCTGTGGTGGGGCGACACGCTGCGAGCCTCCCGGCCCTCTCGGTTCCTGTGCCGGTGGCCCCGGTGGCTCCGGTGGCCGTGCCTCTCCTCCCCTTGCTGGCCCTCCACGTTGCCTAGAGACGTGCAGCTGAAGCCATGCTCCATGTGGGTCTCGGCCGGCTGGCCCGGTCCGACTGCCTTCTGATGATGGTGGTGGTGGTGGTAGCGGGTGGCTCGGCGGTAGTGGTCGATGTCCTGGCGCCGGTACTCCTGGTCGAGAGGCAGCTCACCTGGCTGGGTCTTGTTGGTGTTGTTGTTGCGGTTGTCCTGCGGGTTGACCACCAACGGCCGATCAAGGTGGGTCTTCATGTCACCGCGTCCTTTCCGCGGATAGGACACCTGAGTCGAGGTTACAGGGTGGCAGATGTTGTGAGTGGGTGCTGCTAAAACATCAGATACATCTTAAAGGATTCGGCTGTAAATCAGACGAAGAAACATTTCTCTACTTACCTCCAGTGTTATCTAGCCATGCAAGATATTTTTGGTTTCATTGTCCAGGTTTTGAGATTAAAGCAGCAAAGCTTCTGCTGGCGCCACAATTGAATTGAAGTAAATTTAATATGTGGTGTTTAAAGTTTATAAATCTGCCGTTTGAATAATTTAACAGCTAAATTAAAGGCAGAATGAAGGATTTGTTAGTCGCGGCTTGTAAACACCGTATTCAAAGTTGGTCCCTCATCTGCCGGCTTCGCCACCTCGTAGCTTTCTCTTGGATGCATTCTTACAATCTGGCAATCCTGCCAGAAGGTTGATGTCCGGAAACATACCCTAACCCTAACCCTAAGTCTATATTTACAAGTCAATACTTTGTTTTCCAGCAAAATCTGTTTCCCAGTTTGAGTACTGAGAGGTTCTTCAGATGGCAGGAACATTAAGAAGAAGCACCGATGCAAAATGGGCCACAATATGAAGCCAAAACATTGACTTCTGGTGTCAAATTTTCAACTTTCAACTTCTAAAAAGTCAGATTAAAGGAAAGCATTTTGTGAATTTGGTTTTAAAACCATCTATCTGTGACAATAAAGGAAATAGTTCTTATTCCCTCCTTCACTTTCGCACATATTTGTATATGTAAGCTGGGCTGTAACAGTTTTCAAACTCAGCAGAATGCCTGACAGTCGCATTTGCATGATTTTTATGTTTCAGTAGCAGTTTGCTTCAAAGCTGGCACAAAGGACGCAGTTAAGGCGGACTGTGACCTTCACTCAGGGCAGTTCATACCTGACTTAGATCTCAGTTTACCCAGAATAAACCCCCCCAATTTGCAACACTTGCACAATCCCCCCCCGCCAGGATCCCTCCCCTGAGCCACAGACATACACAGATCGGCAAACAGTCCACCATTTTTGGCTCCACATGAGCAATTTGAAATCCAAATTGTCACGAGTCTCTCAGAACCACAAAATGGCGAACAGATCCAGCTGTGAGGACGCAGTTTGCCGAGCCATATCCAGTCGACTCCTGATCGTCTTCTTTTTGATTTGCTTGTTTGTTTTGTGAAGTGCGTTACACTTCACCCCTTCGCTCCACTTTAGAGTCCGCTGCCTTCTTTGGGTACAGCTCTGGATTTCTCTCTGCATGCCCCACTTTAATAATGCATCGCTCCCGAGCACGCAGCTTCGAGCCGTCCCATATAGCAGCGGCTAGCGCAATAATAACACTCTTTCACCAGGCTTAAAGGGACATTACACCCTGGAATCAAAACATCATGACCCAGAATACACAGTGATTAAAAAAAAAAGCAGGTCAGGCTCTTGTGTTAGTCTGGTGTCGCTGCTGTAGATGACTACGCATCACATACAGATGGAGTTAAAGAGTTACTTAACACCAGGCAGAAGAAGTTGGAGGTCAGCTGATGTTAAATAACTCTTTGAAAATGGAGTTATTGTTTCACAACTGTGGTGACATGCCAGGCAACCAGTTTTTGATATATGAAAGGTAATTTTATCGAATAAAAGCAGAGAGAATGAATGATGACTGGTCATCAGGGATGAAGCTCAACTTTTACTGATCATACATGGATGTATGAAGATGCTGCTGAAGATCTCAGACAAAGATCGTCACTTTATTTACAGAGGAATGAAAGTAAAAGTCATCTCAGGATTTTTAGCAAACCGTCAACTTCCAAACTGAATTATTTTGGTTGTTTTTTTACGTTTTAAAACAAGTCTCCAGCTTCTTCGGTTGTTTTGGAGAATGCTGCAACGCTGTTTTTCTGTGAGGCTACAGAAATGTTTTGTTCACCCGACTTTCCATCAGCAGTTTTAAATTTGAGGGGAATTTTTCCTTTAAATGTGTTTTTGGGGACGTACAGATCTGTTGGCTCGTGATCTTTGGCTATGTTTTCATGTCACTTGACACTAACCTACGGAAGCCCTGAGGGACAAGTGAGGACATTTATTTTGCATTTTCCAAATCAGATCAAAATTATGACTGTGAGCACTGGTGGATAAAAAAAAAAAGGTTTTGCCAGGATAATCTTTTTAAGTTCCTCAGTGTTTTCTTTTCATGTGTGAAAAATGTTTTTCTTTTCCAGGAGACAAAAAAGTTTCACGTGTTTCAACAGTTTTGGCCGGAGAGAGAGAAAATAATATCTGTGAAACCAATTTATTCTTCCAGGATAATTTTTTTTCCCATGTGTGAAACCAACCATCCACCAGTCCTCAAGTCATGAACACACAGAAGAGAACTGACGTAGAAAATGGATCACTAGAATCCTTTTTTGTCCCCTCACTTGTCCCTCAGGGCTTCCGTACAAATCACAAGAAATTCGAATATCTATTAAATCTAATACGAAATGTGAGACGACGGGATGATTTGAAGTGAACGTGGGTGATAATGTCCCTTTAAGATGTTAAAAATAACCAATGACATCACTTTATCACAACAGATATCCACCATATATATATCAGGAGCAGACTGCATATATATGTGTATATGTGTGTCTCCTTTAAAGGGGGGGGGGATCCTCACCTCATCTCCCTCCCCTCCCACCTTCCAGTCCTCCTGCTCCAGCTCGTTGTAGAGCGCCTCGCGACTCGTCATCAGGTTCTGCCGGCGGATCTCGCTGGTCCGCTGCTCCCACACCGACTTGTTGCCCTTGATGTGGTTCTTCTGCTGCTCCTTCCTGTTGGAGGGAGATGAGAGAGGAGACGTTTGAGACATAAATCAATCATTTTATATGTGAGGACTATATGTTCTGGGTTGTTTTTATCCTTTATGCTGCCGGTCTAGTGACTTTCTATCATCAATGTTTTACGAGAGAGAGCTCGATACAGCGCCGCCACTCAACTCTGGTCAACTTCGGTACTGCATCACCCCCCCCAAAAAAAAATCTGCAGGACAAAAACTGTGTCATAAAAAAGAAATGTGCAGGACACCTCCAGCTGCAAACCAGGTCACTTATTCCTCTTTGTATTATTAATTTTTTAAACGACGGATGTCTCAAACTTGTAAAAACCATTTCAGAGGCTTTACTTTACGTGCGTGAAGTCATCCAAATGTAGGGCAGGTTCATGTGCAGCGAGCCACTAAACAGGCTTTTAAAAGGATTGGACGCCATGTTCCAGTCCCTGTCATACAGGCGGCTGTGGCTCAGGGGATAGAGCCAGCGCCTTGTTATTGGAAGGTTGCTGGTTCAATTCCCCTGGTCTGCATGTTTAAGTTTCCTTGGGCAAGATACTGAACCCCAAACTGCTCCTGGTGTGCTGGTTGGTTTGGACAAAAGCGTCTGCTAAGTGCCCTAAAATGTAAATGTATATACAACCCTGATTCCCTAAAGAGTTGGGATGCAGTTTTATAAAGTGATTACTTTACACAATCATGTGCTCGACAACTGAGCCTTTTGAGGATCATGACACCTGTCCAATTATCCAAACAGAGGTTTTTGGAGCACTACACAACTTTCCCAGTCTCTTGTTGCCGCTGTCCCAACTTGTTTGAAACGTCTCGCTGCCGTTACATTCACAGTTAGTATATATTTACAAAAAATCAGTGAGGTTTAGGGGTAAAACATCTAATGAATGTTGTCTTTGGAGCAGCAAATGATCACATCCATGGTTCGTATCTGTCCATAGTAAACCCAGTTTAACACTGAGAGTTGTCTGTCGGCTCATCCGTCATGTTTTCCCGCCGTGAAGGAAGTAAAATGAGAAAGAACGGAACGCTTAATTTGACGAATGAAAAGCAGAATGGGGGAGTCTGTCAAGAAGCCAAGAGGAAATTCAACATCCCCTGAATGTGTTGTAAGGTTTCCAATCCAAAAAGAAAAAAAAAGAATGTGACACTGAGAAACGTTAACAAATCGTTCACTGGTCCACAAAAACAAACCGCCTCCAAGTATGTGACCAAAAAACCAACATGTTGTGTTACTGTGATAGAGTTCTTCATCTCAAAGGCTTTAAAAGTCAGAAAATGGTTGAAACTCCGATCTTATAACTAGAAATCATCCTCACACCTGCTCCTGTGAATGACTGACAAGTTGGTGTCAAAACAAAAATCATACAGTGATTATTTTGACAGATATTGTGATTATGATGAGTCACACTTTAGTGGGAATGGTCATTTTTTGCTTTTCATTTTAACTAAAAAATGATGATGATGTGATATTTTATGGCCAAACAATCATGTTTCCTCACATTATGAGCGTATGATTTTTAGTCTGTAGCACCAAAATGTTTCCTTTTTTACCTTTAACATTGTAATTTTGCTAATATCTGGATTAATTGTCCAGCACCTCGTGACAGATTAACAGGCATCGCTGCAGTAAAAAAAACAATCCACCAGCTTTCTAATCTGGCAATCAAAGTTCTCGCCAAAAAACGCCCGAGGAGTCCGGTGACTTCTAAAGGAGCAGCGGGGTTTTTTGTGAGAGGAATGGTTTTTGATGTGTCCTATTGTCAGCGTTTCTGCTGCCAGGAGCAGATTTTTACAGACTGTCCGCCTCTCGCTCTTCTTCACTTCACAAAGCCCCGAATCTGTTCCTTTCACTCCCAGAACAATCGCTTAATCATGTTTTTTAGAGGATGAGAAACGGGGGAGAGTGTGATGGTGGGTGTTTGTGTGTGTGTGTGTGTGTGTGTGTGTGTCACGTGTACACGAATGCCTGCCAATCACAAATGTCAGGAAAAGACAGAGCTGAGAGAGAAACAGTGATTTCTCCGTGTGCAGGTTTTACAAAAAGAGCGAAGAAGAGAGACTTTTGTCCAGAAATGTGTGCACGTTCATGCATATGTGCATATTTTGCATGTATTTGTGTTGCACGTGTGTGTTTGTGCAGGTTCATTTTGTGAATATAAGCGTGTGTACTCACGCAGCGATCGACAGGTTGGCAGCTGACAGCGGGCTGACCTCTGCCACCTCCTTGGCCTTCTGCATTGCTGTCTTCTGATTGGCTGCTTCCTCCTGTTCCTCCTCGTCCTGTCGGAGAAGAAGAGGATCATCTCAGTGCCTTGAATCTACCTTAAATTTCCTTCAACTGAGAAATATGTTATAATCATTCTCTATCTTTCTGTCAGTAACATTTTACATATCAAACCAGGACAGAGGTCGACACAAAAGGTCTTTGTTCGTTACTGAATGACACAGAAATAAATCTTTCAAAGACTAGAATATATTAAATAAAAAGGCAGAATGTGTTTTTTCCTGCTCTGATCCTGCGCTGTACCTTGGTGAGCTCCTGGGCGTTGGCCAGATTGTCGACAGCGATGGCCAAGAAGACGTTAAGCAGAGTGTCTGTGGTGGCAGAAGTTAAGGAGACAGAGCTGCTGCCAGGAGAATCAGAGAGGACGAAGGAGGAGAGATGATGGGTTTGTAGATGCGGGGAAGTTGGAAGGCAATTCATCATTTCATCAATGCAAACACTTGTCTGTGTATTTTTGTTTTCAGTGTATTTACATATATGCATATTGCACATTGGGATCTGTTTATGTGTGAGAGCGAGGGCAGGATACAGTTGCCAAAGAGCGTGAGCACGATGAAGAAAATGGAGAAGATCATCCCTTTGTCGTTCACTCCTCCCTGGGACTCGATGCCGTCGTACATCACCATGTTCCAGTCCTCTCCTGTCAGGATCTACAGAGAGAGAGAGAGAGAGAAGAGAGTATTTTAGGGATCATTTACAAAAAAAAGTAATACCCAGAGTTTGGTGGTATCTATTTAGAAAAACAGAAACATCGCTCTATACATGAAAACTTGCTAAAATGAATTAAATCCATCATAACCCTTGAATTTTTTGTCATTTGAAACAAGGGGAGGGTGAAACGAGGTGTATTCAGTTGGTTAAAATCTACAACCTCCCCACTAAATGCCACTAAATCCTAAATGCTGGTCTTTTAACTGATAATGAGGCCAAATATTCATCAAATTCATAACAAGTCTATATGTACTGTATTCAGTTGAATATGGGCACACAGTTTCACAACTTTCTGGATAATCGTGGCTGTATACACACACACACACACACACACACACACACACACACATCTGTCCTCTGAGTCACTCAGAAACAATACAACAACTCAGATGGCTCTTTACAAAAAGCTGTGTGAGTACAGAAGAACACACAAAAAAAACACGGAGACTGCAGTCAGAACCGAACGAGTCATCTGACAAACCGATGACAGGACAACAATGGGCTTCGTGTACGTGATTATGTACGAGTGTGCTTACAGTCCTGTTTGTGAAAAACACACCAACTACACTGGTGATACATTTGCAAAAGGGCAGCTTTTACAAAGACACACAAAATAAATCATGATCGATTCAAATAAAGAGCGAAGAAAGCCGACATAAAACCCAAACTAATGATGTGCTTTTTTGTCCTGGTGTCGAATTAACATGTAAAAGAATGTCACAGCAGGATTTCTGGACATTAAATAAGTTATTATGTTTATGAAAAAGGTCAGTATGGGCCACTTCATAACATTAATACCATAAAACAACGTATAATAAGTGTCTCCTTCCTACCTGAAACACTGTCATGATCGCTGCTGCAAAGGTGTCGAAGTTAGTGGGAGGGGTTCCGCCAACAAAGTTGAATCTGAGGGAAAGAAAAGAAAATAAGACGACATGCACGGAGAGTGAAGACAGAATGATGTCAGTCTGGTTTTTAAAGTTTGGTGCTGATACTGACTGTCCTCCGAACAGCTGCATCCCCAACAAGGCAAAGACCACGATGAAGAGGAAGAGCAGGAACAGCAAGCTGATGATGGACTTCATGGAGTTCAGCAGAGACACCACCAGGTTCCGAAGAGGAGCCCAGTACCTGAGGAGGAGGAGGAGGAGGAGGAGGAGGAGGAAGATTAATTAAAAAAGGGAAAACAGGTAACAGAGGTATTTTAGATACGGTACAGCCCCATAAACTTGTGGCCCGTCCTCTCTGACACCAACGTTAATTAAAGACGCTGCAGCGTCGGGTCGCTTCTGGTCAAGACCGGCCGGGTTCAGCCTGAGAGTCAGAGCTCTAATTAAAAGAAAGTAGCAGGAATACTAACTTACTGTCCAGCTCGAACCGTATAGAGAACCGACCCTTAAACCCCTGTGGCCCTAAGAATATCGCTCCATGATTTCCCACAGAGGGTTAAAGACTCGTTTTTTCAAGTGAGATTTGTCCAAATGAGCAGCGTCGAGACGAGCACAGAGCAAACAGACCGATGTGCTTCAGCCCAGTCCAATTAAAGTTCTCCTGAAGGGAGCGTCGAAGAAGTTGGATGGTCCAAAGATTTTCAAATTAAAACACCCAAAAACTTTTTTCATATCAGCAGCACAACCTCAGTTGGTCATCGCGATCCTCATCATCGCTTCACGTGTTCACTTACTTTGTGACTTTGAAGATGCGGAGAAGTCGCAGAGCTCGCAACACGCTGATCCCAAACGACGTGCCCGGTTTGATGGTGGCCCACACCACCTCGAAGATGCTGCCCACGATCACCTGCACATGCACACAAACAACACCGTCAGCTCCCGGTGAGAGGTTTCAGGGTGTCTGACAAAATGTTTTAAGTGTTTCGGGGAAAATTGGGTGAATCCAGTTTAGAATTGGGTCATAAACCGGAGGCGCTTCGAATCCCTTACAGAATCGATTGAAGTTAAAACAGCTAAAACCGGAGAACATATTAGATAAATTATCAAACCTATTTTTGTATGTTGCTCTTCGGAAAATAATGTAAAAGAGTTCATTTTAAAAAATCAGATCCACGGTCGATCAGATGACAAGCTAACAATTTATACATTCTCATACTAGAACATAATTTATTGACTAGTAACCAGATCCTAAACTGACTCAACTTGAGTCCAACTCTGTTCAGAGACACTTCAGACTTCAAGTTCTCGAGTGGAAAAGTACTCAGAACTTGTACTCGAGTGAAAGTCGTAATACCACAGTGTAGAAATACTCTGTTTCAAGTAAAAGCTATGCATTTTAATGTTTACTTAAACATGGTGGTGGTTTTAAGCCACATTATTATCTGCTGGGTAGCCTATAAATCTCCCCTCAGGGATCAGTAAAGTTTTATCTTAATCTCTAATATTAGATCATAATTTGTTTGTTGATTATATTTTGTATTATCAAACAAAATCTGCCTCATGACAATAGTTGTGAAATACATTTCATGGAGTAAAAAGTGCAATATTTGCCTCAAGTAAAGTGCAAAGTACCTAGAAACTGTACTTAAATGAAGTAAGTAAGTATAGTAAATGTACTCAGTTACTGTCCATCACTGCCTGCAGCCTCTGAGTGTTTATTAGCATTTTCTGATTAATAAACATTAAAATCAATCCAAGAACTAACAAAAAACACTTTCACCCGCTGCCAGCTGACTGAACACAGCATTCGTGGTGTGCATGTTCTGCACGTCAGCATATAATATGAAGTAAACTGCCAATAAAGCCTCTGTAACTATGTCGGCGTGAACAAATCGATATGCAGTTATTGCACATGTGCACGGTGACAAACAGCTCGCTGAATCTGCTCTTTGTTCATTTGTCGCACGGCAACACGAGAAAAATCCATTTCTCAAAATCCGTTGATTAAATGGAGTGTTGGGTTTGTCATCAAAACCTGATAGTTATGGGCATAATTAGTTTTTTCACTCAGTTACAGTGTGTGTGTGTGTGTGTGTGTGTGTGTGTGTGCACTCACCACACAGTCGAAGCAGTTGAATGAGGAGTGGAAGTAGGGCTGGATGCCCAGACCGTACATCTTGATCAGCATCTCGGACATGAACAAAGCGAGGAAGATAAACTCTGCATAGACTGGAGGGAGGGAGGGAGGGAGGGAGGAAGAGGAGAAGGAAAGAGAGGGGTTAAATACAGAGGAAGGTGAAAAAAAATGAAAGAGTGAGGTCGAGGAGGAACGGGAGAGGAAAATGTAGATGAAGGAAATACAAAGCGTAGAGAGAAGTGAGATAAAAAGACAGAGAAAGTGAGAGAGGAGAGGAAAATCAAAGTAAAAGAAGGAAAAGAAGGTAAAGAGAGTCAGAGAGAGAGAGAGAGTGAGATGAGCGGAAGTCAATAGTGGTGCGAGCCCAGCAGTGTATGACAGTCCGGTGATGAATGGACTCCATCAGCAGCTACAGAGTCAGTGTCATGCTAATGACACTGGACACCGGCCAGGGCCAACGAGCTGAGGCCTCAGTGTGTGTGTGTGTGTGTGTGTGTTGTCAACAGCAGCAAGTGTGCATCCTGAACAAAAATAAACACCATGTGAAATAATAATCACTGTACATCGCTGACACAGGTGAGTAATCACAACTCTTACAAGTGTCGGCTGCTACAAAGCTCAAGCTGCAGATAACGAGGTCTAATATTAATGTCTCATATCTGAAATGTTTCTTTTTGCAGTGATTATACTGTCAAGCCGACATCACCGAAATGAAACCGATAAGTGAAAAACATTTTCTTCTTCCTCAACAGGAAAATGTAAAAAAGAAGGTGACGATGGATCAGATTCTGGTTATCAGAGAATAAAAGCAACATGTTTCTGCTATTTAAAGGCGGTAAAGTTGTAAATGCGTTGTTTGCACGTGTGGGCGGAAACAGTAGATCTGAAAGTGTAAAAAGATGATTCAGATTGGGGGTAAGGTGCGTGTGGACGCTGTAAGATATACTTCAAGACACAGCTGAATTTAGCACATTAAAGTACAGTCATTTCTGCCTTCGGTTAAACAAAACTGTCCCGAAGTTAGCGTCAAAACAGGATGTGATGTCACACATTAAAGAGATACTGTGCAGGAAATGCATTATTGAATTTGTCGCACTGTTGTGCTGGCTTTAAAAAGAGATGGAGCAAATATTCATAGAGACATTTGCGTTTGACCACACCTTGGAATAACACCGATTAATATTTGAAATATAAACAGCAATATCATCGACGTATAATCCTTTAAAACTTCCCGTATGCTCTTAAAACAAACGCTATACTCCTATACTTCAACATCACTTTTCAGGACAAGTTGGGAAAGTTTTTATTCAAACATTAGTAGCAAAAGTTGTAGGTTGGAGTTCGAATTAATTACGTCTACATAATGTTGCAGTCTCAATGGCGTTGTGCTCGACCAGTCACAGAACTACAGGCTACAAAACCAAAACTAGAGCCACGTTCCTGGAGAAAAAAGTAAAAATTCTCAGACGAAGTTCCTGTCGTTGATGGTATAATGAAGACTGCAGGGTTTTTTGTTCTTACACAGTACTACACTGGTTACAAACCTGGGGGTACCACAGCTTCGTGAGGCCTCTTTTATGTTTTCAGGAGTGCTAGAAAACTTTTTTTTAAGAATGTACAGTGGCCTTGTGTCTCTGTGTTTCACTGATAAGAAATCTAAGTGAAACTGTTTTTTCTTACGGGCACGGTGAAGACCTGAACACGAGCTGTGTTGATGGAGCTGTTACTATCTGGCAAACATACCAAGGAGCTAGTAGAACAATGGTCAAGTGTCAGGGAAATAAAAGAAAGAAAAAAGAAGACGATTTAATATGTATGATTGTTCAAAATAAAAAAATTAAAAAAATAATACAGACAGGATGGTATAAAAAGTTCCTAAAGTATCAGGAAGCATTCAAAATTCATCCAAATTGTTCGTTTTACACAAACTTCCTGCAAATATACCGTTCATTATTTGGGTTATACCTTGGATATAATATTAAATATACAAAAAATACATCACTAGTCAGGGTCGCCAGTTTACGAATGATAGAAAAAGGTACATGTGGATGTGTAAATGTGTAATTTATCATTGTTAATTTACTCACAGAGGAAGTCAGAGAGCAGCTCCGGCTGGTTGTAGTGCACCGCAGCCACACACATGGTGTTGAGGCCCACCAGGCAGAGCACCGTCCAATAGAAAGCCTGCGTCTTCACTATCTTGCGGATGAAGAATCGCATCCGTCGCTCCGTCTTATTGTAATTGCCGTCCTTGCCGTTCTTTATACTGGAGCGGGCGAAACCTGGAGGAGACATGACAGTCCATCATCGAGTCGACTGACCCATCACCACCCCGACTCTAGAGGACATACGGCTCGTCATTAACCTAAGATGACATTTTTACACGGCAACCCCACCATCAACTAATCATTTCCGCTCTTTTGCAAGTCGGCTGCAGGAAGTATCACCTCAACGTTTATCCACTTAGCCTCGTGTTGTAGAAGTTTCCTTTTTTTCCTACTTGAGGTACCCAAAAGGTTTTATATTTTGATGTTTCTTATTGCAATTGTCCTCACATTTAACAAACAAAAGCGTTGCAGTTTGCCTCGAACAGGACAGAAACTTCTTACCTGATCACATGACCTGGAGCTGAAATCACTGGTGTGATAAAAACTTTCTATCCCCACACGTCTCCATCCCTCTGTTTTTTTTTCCTTACCTACTGCGTCCCCCATGTTGTCCTCTCCTTCCTCAGGGTTCAGCAGCTCCGTCTTGTTGTTTTTGGTTTTGATGGTTGGCCTTCGCCTCGTACCTAGCGTGAGATAAAAAAAAAAAGGATCGTTCCTTTCGCCCGTCTATCTCTCAGATGTTACTGTCTTGTCCTTCCCACGGTCTGTCACTTGTAGGTGTATTGTGCTAAACAACACATTTACACATTTAACCGAGCCATTCTGGAGTTGCTTAGTCATATTGTGTCATGCATAGCAGTTAGCTTAAAGATGCTTTGGCAGTCCACAGTGTCTGGTGTCCTCCTCCTCTAGGAAGGAGTGTCAAACACAAGCCATGCATCTCGGTAGATTTGTGCAAATTTCCTCATGATACAAGCTGTCACTGTGGATTCTCTATGTAGCTCCGTCTGCCGCTGACTGCACGAATGTCATTAGCGTGCCGCTTTTTTTAATCTCTGTCTTGCCTACAGTTTACAACACACACACACACACACACAATTATAAAAGAGAGAAGAAGGTCAGTTACCATCAAAGTTCCCTGTGGTGTCGTCTTCAGCCAAAATCACCTCCTCTGCACAAGATAATAAGACAGGAAGCTGTTAGCACGCTGCACCAGGATTTAGTTTGGTTTTCTCACATTCAGTGTGTCTGTACATGGGAAACGAGCTGTGTGTGTGAGTGTGTTTGCTGGTGTGCACTGACCTGCTTTGCAGATCCACTCCAGGTATCCGTTGAGCTCCCTCTCAATCTGCTGCTGTCGCCTCAGCTTGAGGAACTCGCTCCTGTTCTCCACTCGCTCTCTCTCTTTGGCAAATTCACTGCGGACACATTTGTGATTTTTTGGCTATTTCAATTTGCTGTTTTGAGATCGAACGAAACACACAAAAAATAAATCATAGAATACCTATTATGGTATTCTATTAAGTAAGAAAACCATACCCTGAGAGTACACCCAGCACCAGGTTGAGCATGAAGAAGGAGCCGATGATGATGAGCGGGATGTAGTACATCCAGTTCCAGGCACTGCCCTCCACATCATTACTCTGCAAGAGACGAAAAAAAAAAACACGGACAGACACAGATACGTGAGTTATTACTGATAATCTGATATAAAAATGTCTTTTTGGACTTGAAACAGGCCGAACAAATTCACTTTCAATGCAGCTTCACTCTTCTTATGGACAGATTCTTGACTGTTTAATATCAAGTTCAACAAACATGCTAACATTTCAGCCTGGTAGCTTTCAACAGAGGTTTTTTAGCCTGTCATGTTTGTTGACATGTCCAGAATAAATCAGTGAATCAGTGAAAAAAAAGGTGCCATTATTTCAAGGATTTACTACTCGATTCTCAACTGTTTGTTTGGATGTTTTATCTCCAACAGACACTAACTGACTCTCTGTGAAGTGAAGTCTTGGTGACGGTTAAAGCTTGAATTGTTTTAACTCTAAATATTCCCAATACCAACTGGTACTGTGCACTCCAACTGAAATCATTTGTAAAAGAAGAATTTGAAGTTAAAAGGTCAAGTTTGGATTGTTTGGGATTGTTGGTCGGGTTGGCCACCATCTCAAAGCGTCAGTATTTGACAAGTTGGGAATGAGACTCAAAAATTGACTTTCTCACAAACTGGACCTTTAAAGAAGCTCTGTGAAGTTAGTTGAAGAATCGCGCCACAAAAACAAGGCAGCAACTAAAACCATCCAAAGCGCTACTCGTGGGCAAAAGCTCCACAGCGTACCTTTAAGTCTAACTCATTCCTCTAAACGATTTAAAAATATTCTATTGTATAACAGGTTTTTAGCTGTTGCAGTGAAATCCATGACTATTACTTGTGATTTGGTTTGCATCTCTTTCAAACAATATCTCAATTTTCAAGTTTCCAAGTAGTATTAATCTTTGTGTCGTGGTCGTGAAGACAACTGAATCGCTTTCTGTGTTCCACAGGGTGGGAACCAGCAACAACATTCATTTATTTAGTCTATAATGAAGACACACAAGCAGATAGAAGTGGTGATCATTAGTCTTAACTTTACTGGGAGATCTAGTTTCACGTAAGTGATGTTTATAGGCAACCAATCTAAACTCTGATGGTGTCACTATCAATTTTACATTGTAATGATAGGTTACCACAAAAAACTTCTTATCTTACCAGCTCACTAACTGGAGGAACAAAGATGATACCAATGTTCTTGTACTGCAGGAGAACCAAGGACTGCTGGAGTGTGCGTGACATACTGGCTCAGGAGTGACCCATTTCTTAAACTTATTTCTTTAAAGCCTGACCTGGATGCAGAGACATTGTGTTTGCGTTTGCTGTGTGCAGTGTTACGTTACAGCAACGGCTCTCACAAACAGCGATGGCACTGAGGTGTCTGGTGAGCACATCAACATCAATGGCAACAATAACTGACTGACACTGTGTCACTTCCCCTCTTTCACTAAACAAACCCAGCTGACAAGGAGAGAAATCAGGTTTAGTGGAGGATATCGTGTTTCTGCGACCTGTGTTACGCCTAAATGGAACTATCTGCTGATTATTATCTGCCGCAGGAGTGCTGTGTGCATTTGTTAGGGTTTTTATACCGCATGGAGCGGCGCGAGCAGCCCGTTCTCTATTAAACTTTCATTGGTTTCCTCCTGACTGCCTGTGTGAGAGTGGAAGTCAGCCTCCATCCATCAGAAAAGATGTTAAATATAGAGCGAGACGGACCAGAATAGAGAGTGGAAGAGAAGGAGGCGGGGAGAGAGAAGGAGAGCGACTCCGAAAGGCAGGAAAAAAAAGGATAGATGAGAAGACGGATAAAGGAAGTCGAAACAGAGAATGATAAAGCGAGTGGGGGCTGGAAAATGGCTTTTTGGACAAATAAATGGTGTTTTGAATCAAATCTCAAACTACTTTATGCCTCATTTAGCTGAATGAAATTCAAGCCAATCACCAAACTCCACACCCGCCCACCACTGCGAGTCCTTGAGTGTGCTAAAAAAATACACATCAGAGAGAAATAGGAAGAACATCGCTACTTATGATAGCTGAGAGAAACGCGACAAGATTTGTGGTGTATGATGGCAGATTCTCTTGATCAGTACCACTACACTCTTAGAAATAAGGGTTCCAAAAGGGTTCCTCTACAAGGGCTGAGGTTCTACCTGGAACCATCTGCTTCTGAAAAACCCTCTCCCGAAGAAACAGTGTTACCAAGGGTTCTTGGTAACACTAAAGGTTCCAGTAAGACCTTTTTTGATCCAGAGAACCCTTTTTGGACAAAGAGTTCTTCAGGGATTGTTGAAAGCATGGGTATAAGATCCTGTATGGGTTCTTTGTAGAACCTCTCATGGGGGGTTCTGGGTGGAACCTTACACACACAGTTCTAGGTATAACCCTTTATGTTGGGTTCTAGGTAGAACCCTCCACCTTTATAAAAGGTTCTACCTGGAGCCAAAAAGGGTTCTCCTATGAGGACAAGCCAAAGAACCTTATATGGTTCTACTTAGAACTTTTATTTCTAATAGTGTAGAAAATGGAGGTGAGGAAATCATTAAAATGTTAAAAAGTGATGTGGTGACAGCCACTGAAGTATATTCTTCGACTGCTATAGCTAATTGCCTGTGGAGGAGAAGGTCTTTATTTACTTTGAATGACCGTTGCCTCCAAGATCACAAATATAAACACAAATAAAATGCTGCTGTTGTCTGTGAGAATCATTAGGCTGTTTGTGTATTAATGCAGTGCTTGCTGATGATTTTCATTCATAGCGAGCTGTAGGAATGAGTCCTAAAACCAGCAAACGTGTGAGCTCGTCTGTACTTCTGGTTCGCTCAAGCCAGTCATTACATTACCTCAGTAAATATCCCACTCATGAATGTTTTAATATTTTACAAGTCTGAGAAAATGTGTTTGCTAACACCAAATGTTTGGAGTTTGGATCACTGGACGGGTTAACTCACGAAGTAGAGCATGTCTGTCCATCCCTCCATGGTGATGCACTGGAAGACAGTGAGCACGGCGAACAGGATGTTGTCGAACTGGGTGATGCCGTAGTTTGGTCCGAGCCACTTGTCGGCACACACCGTGCCGTTAGGACACAACCTGGACGGCAACTCTGTGCCACACGGTAATTCATCCACCACTTCTCCTGTGTAAAGATTGAAAGATAATGTTGGATCAGAAAGCAAAAACTTTGTGTTGTGTTCTGACTGTTCTCACAGCCTCGTTAATATCATGATTAATGGCTGGTTTCACATTGGTGTGCATGTTTCAGGGCCCCGGTACTGTTGCATGATGGGCCTCAATACAACGTTTTCTTCTTACGTGTGACTTCATCGTAGCAGGTCTTGTGGAACTTTCCCATGTAGAACTCCAGGCCGATGATGGCGAACATGAGGATGGCCACGAACAACAGCAAGCCGATCTGCAGCAGGGGGATCATAGCCTTCATAATGGACTTGAGCACCACCTGCAGGCCTGGAGGACACAACGCACAGAAACAGTCAGGAGGAGGAGCATAATTGTGGCATCATCAGTCAACGACGCGTCTGAATCGTTGAAGTAGACTGCATGTTATGATGAACTGTAGTTCCTTATTGACTGGAGAAACAAGGTGAGCACTGTTTCATTTAAATACATGCATTGGTTTGTCAAATTTGTCAAATCATAGCGTGAAAATGCAAGTCAGACATATTATAGCTGGTGGCTTGAGATGTAGAAAGTAAAAGCTACTGCATTTACTGTAGTTAAAACATGCAGGGCAGCGTGCACACAGCACGGCACTTACTGGGAATCCCAGACACCAGTTTCAGCGGTCGCAGCACTCTGACGGCTCGTAGTGTCCTCAGGTCGAGCTGAGACCCCACTGACGACAAAATACTGCAGAGGGACGGCAAAAGAGAGGGAGAGAAAACAGAGGGCAAGTTTAACAGTCTTTCAAATTCATCATATTTGCTAAAACATGCTCGTCACAGTCTACAGCTACGCACAGAGGAATGTGTCCACATCAGTTTTTTCTTTGACATTCGCAATTGAATAAGCACATATGGAGAGAAGGTACAGGAATGTTAATGCTGGGCAACAAATTAAAAATTAAATCAAAGCTGTAGGAGTTCCATAAAGTACAACACCTGCAAATCGCCAAGTATGAGCACTAAATTCAAAATGGCCGACTTCCTGTTGGGTTTAGGTCATGGCACCAAGAGACTTTTTTGTAGGTCTAGGTGTGATACACATGTTTCATACATGTAGGTGAAAGCAGTCCCAGGGGGCGCTAGCGAGCAATTTTGCCTCGCCCTTGGCTGAAAACCATGAAAAACAAAACGTGTTTACAGCCTCAAAAAAGTGATTTATTATGGACATGTGCAAAACAACTGAACAGATTTCCCCAAAACGTCAATCGAGGATGGGTCTCGGCCAAGAACAGACCGCATAACTTCTGGTGGATAAAGGGACGGATCCAGGATTGTTTTCTTCCCGATATTATCATTTATTTCTCTGGGAATAATTCATGGATCTTAATGAAAGAAATCAGATGTATTTTGGTGGACTGTGAGAATAAAGGGGACATTTGGGCCTTGGAAGAGCTATGCGGGTTGTTAGGGTCAAAACCTTCAGAGTAAGTGAGAAGATGGACCTTGATAGGAGATTGTAAATCCGATAAACAACTAGGGTTTTTAAACTACAAAAACTGAAAAATGATAATGATTCTGCAGCTTCACCAATCTGATCTTGGCACATGAAAGCCACAAATTGTAGCTTACCACCCAAATTGAAATCTGACTAAAACATTTACCTTTTAACGAAGTATAGTATATTTAAAATTGACAATTAAGACGGGGAATGATCAAGTCCCTTCTTCCCCGTCTTTGTCATGACTTGGCTTTAGAGACACGTCCTGTTCTTGTGGCACAGTATGTGTCCATAGCTTGTGTGTGTGTGCATGTCGAGAAGCTCTGGTGTAAATTCAGCCAGAGACAGGTTGGAAAATTCCATTCTCTGTCTCGTACGGGGGCGGAAGGCAGGGTCGGTCCAACACAAGGGGGAGGAGGGGGGGAGTGCGGGGGCGTAGAGAGGGGATGTTCTGAGGAGGAGGAGAGAGAGAAACGAAGGGGGAGGAGCACGAGACACGGGCAGACTTTGACCTCAAGTCAGACATCATTAGAAGAACCATGATAATAAAAAGAATATGTATTATTTTTCCTTTAAGCTGCACGTCAAGACAATTTAAAAAGGTGACATCAGTTAACTGAAGGCAGCTGTTCAATGAAGCCAACTCTTCAGGTCAAGACTCTTCTGTCCACTTTCTGTGAGGACAACAATTTAAACATCTTGGCCGGAGAAGACAGATGATTTGAAAGAGGAGTTAAAGAATCCATCTGTGTCAAACTGGAACGACTGTCTCTGAACAGAGGAGGTGGTCTACGACATTACTTATCACCCACTTTCAATACTGTACACTCTTAGAAATAAAAGTTCTGAGTAGAACCTTATAAGGTTCTTTGGCTTGTCCTCATAGGAGAACCCTTTTTGGCTCCAGGTAGAACCTTGGAGGTGGAGGATTCTACCTAGAACCCAACATAAAGGGTTATACCTAGAATTGTGTGTGTAAGGTTCCACCCAGAACCCCCCATGAGAGGTTCTACAAAGAACCCATACAGGATCTTATACCCATGCTTTCAACAATCCCTGAAGAACTCTTTCTCCAAAAAAGTTTTCTCTGGATCAAAATGGTTCTTACCGGAGCCGCTAGTGTTACCAAGAACCCTTTTAAAGCCCTTTATTCAGGAAAGGGTTTTTAAAGAGTTCTCTGGATCAAAATGGTTCCTACTGGAACCATTAGCGTTACCAAGAACCCTTTTAAAACCCTTTATTCAGGAAAGGGTTTTTAAAGAGTTCTCTGGATCAAAATGGTTCCTACTGGAACCATTAGCGTTATCAAGAACCCTTTTAAAACCCTTTATTCAGGAAAGGGTTTTTAAAGGGTTCTCTAGATCAAAATGGTTCTTACTGGAACCATTAGTGTTACCAAGAACCCTTGAAAAACCGTTTCTTCGGGAAAGGGTGTTTCAGAAGCAAATGGTTCCAGGTAGAACCTCAGCCCTGTTAGAAGAACCCTTTTGGAACCCTTATTTCTAAGAGTGTACTGAGTTCCCAAACAGCTTAACAACCATTCACACCTGGGCTCACCTAGCCTTAGAAAACCACATGAAGGCCGGTTGGATCAACAACCCACAAGCGGCCCTAACAACTCTGTAAGGACACTCCCACCCAGAGTTTAAAACCCTACGATTCCCCTCCAGTTAGTTAGAACTGAAGAAGCCTCTTGGATGACCGCTAGCTACACGGTTACCTGAGCTTCCTAGCTAATGGCAGCTGCGTGGCTTGTAATTAATTGTTTCCACCATCAAAACCCTTCTTGCAACACATGTGTGCTACTTGCATCTGCTCTACAGTCAGAAACGTAAATGTGTAACCCAGATCACACATCATCGTCACTTATCGTATCTCTTTTCCCAACTTTGTGCAATTTCTCGACCCTCAAATGCAATTAGAAAATGAGAATCCGTCCGACACACAGGAGAGCTGCTCCTTAAATCAAGTCTTCCTGATGGCGGCGTATGATTTGTGGATTCGAATTAAGACAGAAAAAGCGGGATGGAAATGCATTTGACCATCAATATAGCCACGTTACGTAACTCTAACGGCTACAGGAAAGGCCAAGAAAATTAACAAGGGGCCCAGACAGTAAGTATGAACTGAGCTAAATTTTCCCTTTTGTCATCTCTTTTTTTTCCTCCATCCGTCTTTCTGATCTATCATCGCTCGTCTTCACCCGCACCACCCTCTTCCTCCTCCTCCTCCGCCTCTCTCTCTCCAGGTTGGTTGCTAATTCCAGTAAGAGGTCATTTATTAACAGACACGGCACCGGCAGCCAAGCCCCTCATTCCCTCAATGGCTTTTTAACTGCCACGGCTAAAGGCCACGCTGCAGACCTGAAAAAACACCGGACCTCAGCAAAAAATAAGCACACCGCCTCAGGTCCGGTAAAGATCCAACAGGACACACACGGAGATCAGAGCCGGACGTGGTTCTCTGTAAATGAGGCCACACAACAGGGCGAATAAGCAGCTCTGCATGTGATCCACAGGTGTAGCTCCACTTTAAACTCATCTTCTGTTTGTTTCCTGCACATTTTGATCGATCAGTTTTGTTCACATTCTTGTTTTTTTCCTGTAGATTGCCAACACAAACCACGGCTTTCATTATTTAATACATTTCTACTTCTGACTCTCTTATCTTTATCTTCTGTATCTCGTTACTTGCTTCATTTGCTGCTTCCCATTAAAAACTTCGGGTGCATTTTCGCTTTCAGAGTGAGTAGATGGACGACCGAAAGAGCAGAGGGCCTGTTTAAATCCTGACTCCTTCTTCTTCTTCTTCTGCCTCTCTGACGTTCATCTTTTTTCGCTCTCTGTTTATTTTTGTCCCGTTTCACTGCTTTTGCCTTCCTCCCCTCGCATCTCATTCGAAGGGGCTTGAATGCAGAGCGTCGATATTCATCCGTGCGAGACGGCAACCGTCCGCTTCTGCCAGACAACCAAAAACCTCCAGGATGCAGTCACCCTTGGCAACGGCTGAACCTGCCCACAGTGCACCGAGGTGGCCGGTAGAGGGAGCAGCGACTGTGCTGCCGGTAGAGACGGGGATGGAGGAGGGGGGGAGGGGTTGTAATGGAGAGGGAGACGGTGAAACAACAACAAGAGTGTAAAGGAGGAACAGGTGAGAGTTAGATGGAAGGAAAGGAAGAAAAAGAGAGGGACCAGAGAGATGGAACGAGGGACAGAAAAAGGCTAAATAGGATGTGGAAAGCTTCATAACCATTGTTACAATGAGTATGATCATTCTGTTTTGCTCTCATGTCCTTTAATCCTCCAAAAGTGGCAAGTAAGAGACAAAAAGAAAGAATGAATCAAAGCTACGCTGCTGAATTTACAAACCAACTATACTCTTAAAAAGTTAATTTATGTAATTTGCAACTATCTGGAGTGAAGTTGGTCTGTTTGACTGTCAAACTGTTCAGCTAGACTACTAGCATTGTCTGCTAACACCATGGGTGTATGAGGGAGAAACCTGATGTGACACTGGAAGCAGAGATCTGCTCATTCCTACGAAAACGACATGAGTGGTGCGTGAAGCCAAAAATTAAATTACCCGGATCTTCGTATAGCTTCTAGACAATCCAAATGTTATCCCACTGAATGCCAAAGTTCAGCAGAGGTGAACCTGGGTCTTGTCAGAAGATGCTACCTGTCTCTGTAGCTGCCACAAATACTTCTTTTGCAACGGTTTCCTTAAACTTGCAGGTTAAAACTCTTATCTCAACATGCCTCTGGCAATTTCCCTCTTATTAAGCTACAGTCCTACATGTTCTTGTACACACTGTGTGACCAAAACTTCTAAATCCCTCCTCTAAATGACGGGGATACTCGCATACAGGAGATTTCTTCTTATCAGACCGTCAGACATTAGGAGATGAGAGTCCCTAATGAAATACAGACCGGCAGGGGAGGGGATGGAGGATCCCCCCCAGAGACGGAGAGTGAGAGCAGGAGTGAGCAGATTGAAAGAGAGTGATAGTCCTGAGTGTCAAAAGTGTGAGAGTCGACTGCTGAGAGAGAGAGAAACCCCAAGGAGAGAGGGAGAGAGAGGTAGACAGAGAGAGAGAGAGAGAGACTCCAGGGAGGGAGAGAGAGGGAGGGTTTCATCTGCAGAGGGAGAGAAGGTGTTTGGACGGTGATGACAGAGGCTCTCACTGCTGGGAAACACCCAGCAATCAACCTGTAAAACACACACACACACACCTTTCCTGTGTTGTAACTGAACTCTTATTTCTTGAGCTGTTTTTTTTGCATAGGGCTGCAACTCACAATTCATTTTTATTACATATTAATCCGCTTGACTGATACAATAAATCAATTATCAATGTCGTTGGCAAATAATTGTCTTTTGATCGACTAATGCACAACGAGGTGTCTGAGAATATTGAAAATAATGGACGTGGTGAAGACGAAGGGTGTCTTATGGAGTTTCATATACTTCTAGCACTATAAAACATTACATACATATTAATATGTAATATATGCGTAAAGTGCAAAAAGTGACACATTAATTCTGATGTAAAAATACGAGTATATGTCCCCCGAGTTTCAAAGCCGTCTGGCAGTCCAACAGTTTAATGAATCGTTGAACACTTACTTACTTAGAAAATACAAGATTATTTAAATCGTCATTCATTAAAAATACTGGTGAATAAATCATATAGGTGCTGTAAGGATGGAGTAGTTACTCAGGGTTTAAAATAAAGGGTTAGGGCTACTCTGGTCCTGATGTTACCGTTGATTTTTTGAGAACTTTTCCATTGCTGGTGAACTAGTTAATGTTGTCGTCTACGGTCGCTCCAGTTCCCTGCTGATGATGATCAGAGAAGAGTTTCAAAATATCCAAACAGAAACATTTTGCGACAGGAGACCCACCGATAGAAAACTACCGTCTACAAACACTGATGCCTGTGTGACGACGATGATTGATGAAGACGACGATGATGATGATGATTGATGGCCCTGACATCTCGGAGGTCACTCGCCACCTTCACTTCGCCCGGTCTCTCCCCGTTCATGGCATTGCCATGGCAACCGGCGATTCCTCTCTTCGCCGAGTCTCCACGGTTACCGACCTGCTCTCATTCATAAGCGTTGCCGGGGCAACGCAGCCCCGGCTCATTGATGGAATCTCGGCATTGCCGCAGCAACGGGGATGGGAAGTGGGTCTCCTAGCGATTGATTTTCAACCCCTTCAAACCCCCGCATCTCCCACCCGCCCACCCACCCGTCCACCCACACACACATGCACACGTTATCCTCACCTACCCTCTCACACCCTTTTCCAACAGCAGCCTCTGCAGCTCCTGTGTGTTGTGCGAGCGTACAGTGTGTGCACACAAGCACAACTTCCCTGCAGACACACACACACACACACACACACTGACCAAACAAGTGCAAGTGCATCCTTTAACACAGAAACAGATTCACACACTGAGGAGGATTTGATGACAGTGACGAATGCAGCGCAGCCCAGGTAGTATGGATGACCCACTTTCTCTGCTGCTGCTGCTGTGTGAGCGCTGAAATCGTGGTGTTTTACAACATACTCACACATAACACACACAAACATGCTGTATATAATCAGATATCTGTGGCTTGGGGCTGATTCTGACTGGTCAAATCTTTGTAATTGTCAGAAGAGTCAAAATACTGCCACCACTTCCATTTAGTGAGCTGTGGTGACGTCTCACGACTGAACCGACCCATAACAAGCACCCGTCTCCCCCTCAAATCGATGCTCAACTCGGGTCTGTGCAGGAAACCTGACAGAGAGACTTTTTTAAAAGTCCTTGTGTTCAGCTCTCAGTACTTTTGTAGCTACTGACTGAATCTCTTTAGTTTGTTCTTTCAAACATCTGCTGGGTTTCACTGTTTCGTCGTGTTCACTTT
Source organism: Lagodon rhomboides (assembly GCA_039737535.1). NCBI lineage: Eukaryota > Metazoa > Chordata > Actinopteri > Spariformes > Sparidae > Lagodon > Lagodon rhomboides. The sequence goes on from CM077786.1 coordinate 32,876,852, forward strand.
CAGCTGGTTCAGGAGTCGTGTTCAGTCACTGCTGCTGAACACACAACGTTTCCTGTCATGCTGCTTCATAATAAAAGCTACTAAATGACTAGATAACGAGGGACTTTTAATGTGAAGAAGCTATAGCAAATAAAACGTGTTTGTGATTGAATCAGCGGAGCCACTTTGGGAAGGTGATCCTTTGATAGTACCGTGGGGATCAGGACCAGTCCATCATCGGGTTAAAACACACCATCAAGCAGATACCAGTTGTGGTGGAAATGCAAATCCCCGCAGCGCCAAGTCAGACCTTCAAATAAGTCCTGTGGATTGGACGACGGGCTTTGAAGCCAGTTTTCATAGTGGCGAAACCGTGTAATTACATCATCACGTCACACAGTGAGCATTATGATCCCTTTTTGCTATCCAAATTTGATTATACAAAAGCCACATGATTCAATCATTTTATCCCGATTCAAGTTATCTGGGCGCTAAGATGGAAGTTAGCCTGCTCAGTCTTCGGAAATGGGCCACACAACACAGACGATCTGGGTATTTTCATACGAGGGAAGTCGAGCTTTGTTGGCCTGAAGCCTGACTTTATGCTTTTAGGATATTTTATTACTTTTTTTCCCCTTTGTACCAAACTGTGACCGTTAGATCCCTAATATTTACTGATAACTATCCTTAAAACCTACCTGATGCTATAAACATACATATAACATGTATGTGCCATGTGTGTGCACTCATGAGTGATTTTGTAAGTAACGCATGCTATCACAGCGAGGCTTCTCTGGCAAAAAATAGTAAGAAACACACACAACATACAACAAACTGGGACCAGTTCCAGCCAGTGTGTGTGTGTGTGTGTGTGTGTGCACGTGGTTTATGTGGAAATAGTGTGGGAGTGCCATGTGTCATCACAGTGTGAGCTCCTGTCCCCTTTGTGTCTCCCACTGAGCCCTCGAACCCCCCCTCACGAGCACACACACACACACACACACACACACACACACACACACACACACACACACACACACACACACACACACACACGTGATTGACGATCTTCCAGTCTTGCACGCGGTGCACGGTGAAGGAATTTGTACAATATGTTCCAACATGAATGCAGCTTCAAAGAACACAGATTTGGTTTTGGGGAGATTTTTCCGAAACGTCTGAATCTGTTGTTTTCTTGGGGGGACGATCTCTTAAGACACAAGTATTTCCTTCACTTTCATTGGCTGTCTGGCCCTTCGTACCGTGCAGTCGTGGTGTACTTTCCGCCCTTTCTACAAATGTCTGAGGGGCAGCATGGACGTAGTAAAGGCAGTAAACACTGAGCACCACCCTCTGATCTCCCTCTCTGTCTATAGATACGGGACATTAAGCAGCGTTTTACGACTTGTTATGTCACCGCTCACCCCTGATCTCCGCCACCAAGGTGGTACGCCCCAATCACTTTCCCTTATTGGGAGAGTCCATTTGTTAGGTGCGGAGGGGTGTCGGGAGAGGAATGGGTGGTGGGATTGGAGGTGAAGGGGGTTACTGTAACGGCTCCATCACCTCTGGAGGTTGGGAATCTTTTCCACCGGCTCGTGTCATCAGACCCCTCCCTCTCACTTCATCAAAGACACAGCTTTCTTTTTCTCCTTTCCATCCAAACCTCTCTTTTTATCTCTCAATTCATCCCTCTCTCCTGTTTTACAGCCCCTCGCTCCGTCTCCTGCCTCCGCCGAGGCTTTCATTGGCAGAGGCAGGATGGAAGCACTCTCATTCTGACCACATTCTCCATCCTCATCCCCCCCTTCCTCTTCCTTTCCCTCTCTTCATTTTCTCGCTCTTACATTATTGCTGATCTCAGCAGAGTGCTAACACTCAGCTGATGGACTCTCTCTCTGCCTCCACCCCCGACCAAACTCCCTCATTTTCTCCTCGTTCCTTTCTTTTCTCCGCCTTCCCTTCTCTCTCCTGCTTTTTGAAAACGTGTCTTCATACATGATCAGGTGGAGGACGGATGAGGAGAACTGAAGGTGGCTGGTGAGGAGGGATAGTCGGGTCCGTCACTCCATCCATCCACCCTTCTGTTTTTAAATCACATATATGTTTTATTAACCTTTATTTATCTCGGGAAGGTTTGCTGACTGTGCAGGCTGAAGTCTTTGGCACAAGAGCACCATCATCTCTGGATTTAACAAAGTAATGCCGACATTGTCATTTTTAAGACATAAAGAATTTGTTGTTGTTCGGGATATTTGCCCCAAACTCTTCTGTAAAATCGCACAAAAGGTAAAAGCAGTAACGGAGCGAGGGCAGTTTGATCTGCTGTCACTTTGCATGATCAGATGTTCCGTCCAAGTTTGAACTTTTAACCTAATTCTCTGGTAAAGTGGCTGTTTGTCAGTCCTGCCCCATCCGTCCGTCCGTCCATCCATCGCTGTCCCTTAATTATATCAACACTCATCTTTTTCCTCTCTCCTGTTCACCCACGTCATTCTTTCCTGTGTCTATAATCCTCCTCCAGTTTTTCCATTCACCTCTCTCCCTCCTCTCTCTCTGCCGAGCCGGCTGATTGGCCCACCTGTCTCTCCATCTCCTGCCAGCGTGACTTTTGGACCTCATGAGGACACGACGTCTGGACTTCTGTCCTTGTTTGTGTGCGTCTTTCCTCTCCGGTGTTCGCTTGCGGGGCTACATGTCACGTAGTCGAGTGTTTGAGTGTAAAGTTTGTGTTGGTTGTCTTGTCTTTGATCAACCTTGTCGTCAGCTGCAGCAGACAGCTGGTTAAACAAAAAAAGTTCTGGTAAACCCAAGGTACACTACGAACTCAGCACACACGGCAGACAGATAAAGCCAACGAGCTGATGAAGAAAGTGCTAAAGAGACAGATATAATTTTCATAAATTGGCGTAGACACAAAAGTGTCAAGGAATATTGGACTTAAATTTATGAGGTGGCGACTCGACCGGCGAATAAGTGTTTCAGCGAAGGACGATTTAGCAGGACAGATGCTCGTCAAGACTGTGGGTGTGAAGATGATGATGATGATGAACTGGTTGAATGCCCAACGTTACCACCTTGCTGCCTCCACATTGTGTGTCTGTAGGTGCCGTGTTTGTGTCTGTGACTCTATTTCTGTTCACAAGGGTGTGTGGGTGTGCACAAAGCACCACCGCACCGAAGCAGGCTTATAGCAAAAAACAATGTTTTGTTTAAAAAAAAAAAGGGGACATGACACGGACTTCATTTCACAGTTTGGTTCTAAAATGGCCGGTTAACCAGTGAGAACGAAGGTTGCTTGAAAAACAAGACTTTAGACTTTTAGATTGTGTGCCAAAGCTGAAACAAGGGTTGGGATTAGGGGAAGATGGTTGTTTGGGGTAAAATGATCTTTGAGGACACTCCACTACCTCTTCAAACGCTTCTCGATTTTCACCTCTACCTCGTCTACTGAACCAGCTCTTAGCTCGCATGATGGCTTCATCAGACGTACAGCCTTTGATGAAGCACTCTGTGCAACCAAAGCTGGTAGAGAATCAGTGTTTCACCAATGGACGAATTAGCAGGACAGATGCTTGTCAATGACCTGTGAGTGTGAACGATGACCTGGATGAATTAGAATATTCACAGGCTTGATCTTTGAGGACACTCCACTCCTCTTCAAACCTTCTCGATTTTCACCTCTACCTTGTCTACTGAACCAGCTCTTAGCTCGCTGACTGTTATCAAACGTATGGCCTTTACAACGCTTGTGCAACCAAAGCTGGTAGAGAATTAGTGTTTCACCAACGGACGATTTAGCAGGACAGATGCTTGTCAAGACTGTGGGTGTGAAGATGACGATGAACTGGTTGAACGCCCAACGTTACCACCCCACTCCTCTTCAAACCTTCTCGATTTTCACCTCTACCTCGTCTACTGAACCAGCTCTTAGCTCGCTGACTGTTATATCAAACGTACGGCCTTTACAACGCTTGTGCAACCAAATACCCTTTTCAGACGAGCGTGTGCGTTCGTATGCAGCAGAGAGGCTGCGGGGCACAGAGTTGGAGGGTATAGCAGAACGTATAGGAGAGTGATGAGCCTGTAAATGACTGCAGAGTAATAATGATAATGGAAGTGATGGCAAAGGGACAATTTCCAGCCAGGTACTCTCCCTCCTCTCTCTCCGACTGTGACCTCATTTCTCTCTCCCGGGCTGGACTTCATTTCCTCGCTCAGTGTTCATACGGTGTTTTCTCAGGGGGGGCACTGTACTTACTGAAACACCTGCGTGTACCGATTCACAGCGTTAAATTAAATTTTGATTTGCTGTTGGAAAGTGACCTGATTAACACCAAAGCTAGCCGCCGTTGCGTTCACATTCGAGGAGCCTCTCAGACTTTATGTTCTGTATTGACCAACTTTAACAGTCCATGCAGCCAGATAGATATCTTTATTAAGACCTGTTTCTGACGCAAAGCTCAGCTCCTCGTCGTCCCTGCGATGAGTCACAGGTTCCTGTTTTGTCCCTGTGTTGAGTTCTGATGTCATCCGGTATCTCTGCCAGACTCACTTGTGACTCAGTATGCTATCTTTTTTCCTTGAGATGAGACAAGACGCTTTTTTTTGGGCGCCCCTCTGGGTTTTCTCCGTCTCACCTGCACAGTTTGTTCCTTCTCTAGATTCAGATAAGATACAAATGACACTTGCGAGCTTATGCATATACGCAAAGTAAATTAAGTTTAAATAGGAAGTGACCGTCGCTTCTGTCCAAACATCCATCGTCAACCTGGAGGTTAAGGACCAAATAACTTAAACTGGCAACAGATATGTTTTTGTTTGAGCTTGTTAGTTGATAACATAGAATAATGACACTGTGTTTAGATCGGTTCCCCATAAACCTCGCTTTCACGCTATATTGTAGGCCACTGGACACAAAATGAACTCACAGGGAAATAAAGGCAGCCTGGCACCATGTCTATCTGCTCTCACATCTCCATTACAGACCAAGTGAATGGATAAACTCGTGTTTTGTCCTGTGTGTTGTTAGTTGTTGCTACTCTGATGAAAATAGATGCAAAAGTTGACGTTCAACAGTGGTGCAGCTTGGAAACACCACCCTGTAGATGTTTTTGAATATATTTGGGACGTATTATTGTCCTATCATTCGAGTCACTAAGCTCCCCGACAACCCCAGAAGCTTATTTAACAAGAACTGCTGCTGTTTTAAAGGTTTTTCTAGAAGCTACAGATTCTTCTGACCATCTGGATAAAAGATATTCCATCCGCTGGAAAACAAATGTTTTACCTGCTTCTGAACTTGTGACTGTTTCCCAATCCAAGTAGCAGGAAATTACTTTTCTTTACAGTCCCTTATTACCTCCCCCAAGGAGGTTATGTTAAGTTTACACGGAAACTACGGAAGACCTCATTAACGTTTGGTGCAGATCTGGATAAATGGACGGATCCAGCAATTTATTCTTGCTTTCTTTATCATTGCAAGATAGGGTGTCCTTCACTAATTCCTCAGGGAATAATGCATAGATCTTAATAAAATAAAAAATAAAGAAATCAGGCAAGTTAGGTGGTTGATATCTATGAGTGAGTACAAAATGGGGCTGTTGGGCCTTGGTGGAGACAGGCACACTACTGATTTTGGAGTACGACTTGAGCAATGACCTTTGTTTGGAGGAGGAGCCAGCCTTTTGAACCTGGTGATCGTAAGAGAAGGCTCGAGGGTTTACTGAAATACCCAGTCTCATTTATTTGTTTAGTCTGTCAACTACAGCCACTGGCTTCTTAGAAAGAGCAAACTACAAACTTTCACATCAACAATAACAGAGTGATGGTCGCTCGATAGTATAATTTCGGAGGAATGTCCCTCTTATGTAAAGTTCATCAAGTCAAAGCAGCAGTTACTTGCAAAACTTACTAATCTCAGAGAGTTCAGACGGAACCATCCGCCCTTGAAACTACAGCATACATTCAAGCATAAAGTATGCTGTTTTAAAATATATACTTTGTACGTGTAGATTGAGAGAGGTCTATTCTTGGACACCGTCTCCGTGAGCATCCATTAGAAGAGTCGTAGGGACGTCTACTGTGTCCTCTCATTGACTGACTGAACCCAGAGTCTCCCGTAAACGATTAGATTACTGTGTGACGTCACAGCGCGGCGCTGAAAAATCAATGGACTGTCATACCCTGAATACTAAATACACCCGTCGCTGAGTCTGTGTGTGTCCTCTCCTCGTTTTACCCGCTCATTAATTCTTGTCCTCATCAAGCATGTCTCTCTCCGCCGTGTTTGCCAAGACTGAAGTCGGCACACATGCATGCACACTTCACAACGCCGTGGCAGAAGCCTCCTCAGTCACGACTCACACAGCACAAGCACACACTGCTCCCAGAAAACCACGACAGGGGAGGAAGAAGAAGAAGCAGGAGGAGGGAGGGAGGCCGACACTGTTAACATGTAGAGTCAAACTTAACTGGAAGTCTGAAGCCTTTGTAGCTTCATGGATGCTGGAGTGTTTGTTACGTGTCACATAATGCTAAGTGTTGGACCAAACGATGATGGTTTAGTCTTGGAGGTTTACCTGAAAACAAAGTTCATCCTGAAGGTGGCACTACAGGAGAGGTCATGGGGTCATTCAAATCATAAATCTGCTTCGATTTGGGGGCATCTTTGGTGCAAAATGGTGTAAATGTTGGACACCAAAAGCACAGAAAGGAGAGTTTGTTCTCCAGGTATCACGAGTATCCACCGGAAGTTTCTTCTCCTTTGGTGAAGCAGATCAAATGCTTCACCAAAGTTTTATTAAGATTTGAATCTTTGTGGCAAATAAACTTCCATCAATTATCCGTCCTCACTCTCAACGCATCAAATACAGCAGCCAGGTCAGTTGGGTATAAGATCCTGTATGGGTTCTTTGTAGAACCTCTCATGGGGGGTTCTGGGTAGAACCTTACACACACAGTTCTAGGTATAACCCTTTATGCTGGGTTCTAGGTAGAAGCCTCCACCTTTATAAAAGGTTCTACCTGGAGCCAAAAATGGTTCTCCTATGAGGACAAGCCGAAGAACCTTATATGGTTCTACTTAGAACTTTTATTTCTAAGAGTGTACGTGAGTAACGTAAACCTAACCCTAACCATTACGTAACTCAACGTTATCGTCAACCAAATTATTATCTTTGTTTCCTAAACCTAACCAGAGACGAGTTGGATGTGAGAATCCAAATTATTTCCATCAGATGAAAGAAATATTGTCTATCTAACCACAGCTGATGATGTAACACATTGTGTACCTACTAAGTATCAGTGACCGTGTGACTTATTGAATTCAGGTTTTTCCAAACAAGGCGCTCAATAAATCTGGTAAAGCATCGAGTTTACCTACATCGACCTCAAACGGGTCCGAACCATCAGATGACCCGTCTGAGAGGTCTCCAGATGGACCAGGACTTCCCTCTCAAGGTCTTAAATTCGTGTGCACACACAGTCGAACACGGAGAGCGAAGAAAAACCTCTGCGATCTTCTTTCATCGCGTGTTCAACCTCTGTTCTTTATGAATATATACATGAAATATGAGTGTAATTGGCAATATAGGCCATGCATAGTAATGGTGTGTGTGCACGTACGGTCTCCAAATACAAAAATACACACAAGTACTCGTGTGTGCGTGTGTGTGTGTGTGTGCGTGTGTGTTGTATATAGGCTGTGCTGAGTGATTGATCATAGGGAGCAGGGAAAAGCAGGTTACTGCAGCGTTTGCTCGCACACACACACACACACACACACACACACACACACACACACACACACACTCTTTCCCTCTCTGAGCGTGCTCCTTTCGGCGTTTGCTCTTTCTCATTTCCCTCTCTCTCTCTCGCCGCCCCCCTTCTTCCATCTCCATCGTTGCCTTCCCTCCTCCTCCTCCTCCTCCTCCTCCCAACCTCCCTCTCCCTCTCTCTCTCCATACATCACTCTCACCTCCCTCTCTCTCCACCCCCACCCTCCCCTCCATCGCCCATCACTCTTCCCTCCTTCCTGTGGTCTTCCTCCTCTGGCTCTACCTCCGCTCTCTGCTCTCCATCCCTCTCACGCCTTCTTTAACAGCCTAACCCATCTTGTATTCCCTCTCTCTCTCTCTCTCTCTCTCTCTCTCTCTCTCTCTCTCTCTGTCCTGTTATCCAGAGCCCAGGGGAACGGAGAGACGTCGTCACGTGTCCTCTCCTTCTTCTTCCACCACCTCCTCCTCCTCCTTTCTCCTCCCTCTGTTATCTAGCTGCAGTAGTAAAGCTCCACTCTACTGCTGCTCAGGCAAGAGGAGGCTTCATCTCTGCCTATTCACTATCTATCTATCTATCTATCTATCTATCTATCTATCTATCTATCTATCTCTCTATCTATCTGAAGACATTAGATATATTGTCATTTGGTGTGTTGTTGATGGTGGTGTCTACAACATATTTTATTCTCATTATCTTCAGTTCCCTTTCTGCCTACTCTACCTCTGTTAGGGTTGGGCGATATGTTGGTGTAGAAACGTTAAGCAACACTGTTTGTTTCTTGTCTTTCTTGCCATTTATTCAAGGCGGGCTATGTCGCAAACCAGACTGGACTCTCACATGATCTTGTGATCCTGTTGCCCCGATATATAATGTTGACAGTTAACGTTTCTGCAAACCACAGAAATGCTGACATTTGTACCAAACATGGCACATCACGTTCGCATCATATGCTCAGGTGGTGCCGTTATTTGTCACAAGGCGGCCAACTGGGCGATCGCGGTTCGACTCTGTGGGGAGATAACTCTGCTGTTCACAGAGAGTCGGACCGTCTCCAGCTGTTTTTGTGGTGATAGAACTGGTGTTTTTTTAAAAGGAGACCTGGGGACATTTCCAGCCCCAAAACCAGTTGACAATTTTAAGCCAAACCTTGATGTTTTCCCGACCCTTACAAGGTGGTTTTTGTGCCTAAACCTCAGCAGACTATGAGCACAGAAGTAAAACTGAACCAAATGTAAAGTAGCAACATAAAGAAAGAAAGTTGTAACTCATCTGCGGCTTTGCAGATACGTACTTAGCTAACATTTATTCTACCGATTGGTTTGCGGACTCAGCTGCCTCATTACGTTCTCAGAAATGCACTTGTAAGCTGTTTTTTGCCACAGAAGACGAGAGTGACGAGATAACATGAAGGAAGGAGAGTGCAAATGTTAATACAGAGCAGGAAGCATCTCA